>OX243993.1:8750000-10000000 GCA_945859715.1 Apamea sordens | reverse complement strand
TTGGCGTCAGGCTAATAGATCGAGTTCCAAACGTCGAGATACGAAGACGTACGAAAGTTTTCGATATCGGAAAGCGTATTATGGCACTCAAATGGAGTCGGTCAGGACACCTGGCAAGGCGCAGTGATGACAGGGGAAGTAAGGCTGTGACAAGAGTGGCGTCCAAGAACAGCCGATCGATTCTGTAAAAATCTCACCGTGAAAAGTTAGGTGAAGTGAGCTTAGAGTGAGCTGCCAATAGTGTCAATCCCTAACATTAGTTGGAATGACAGCTCACTCCACGCTCACTTCACCTAAGTTTTCACGGTGAAATGGTTACAGAATCGCACTGCTGGAAGACGATGTTAGTCGTCCGGCGGCGAGATGGGCAGACGACATAGTTACTATCGCAGACAAAACTTGGATGAGGCTGGCACACGAGCGTGGTGATTGGCATCAGAAACGAGAGGCCTCTATGAAGTCGGGCTGTGGATGATGATGAAGTAAATGTGATCGTTTAAGAAAGTTTTGTTGATCTTTTCAAATATCTAAGTACCTTTTTACAGTCGATAGTTGTAAGGGTTTTCCGATTATTAATAAGGAAAATATCGCACACCGTGCACCGTCAAAAACGACACGAAACGACGAGCACGAAATAGTTCTTATCCAAACTAACGCGTCAGGGTAAAAAATACGGGCAACATAAATATTAAACAACAATTCCTTCACTTACACAACCCTCGTGGGGTAAACCCGCGTTCATGCATGGGTTAAAATATAATAATCTTGTCCCATTTTCGCCTAATAAAGGTCGGGGTAATTAAAATCACCTAAAGGGTCCCCTTTCATACGAAAACGAAAAAAGATCCTAGCGAGCGAAGCCGTGTGCATAAGTTAGTAGAATAAACCAAATTTTATGCTGTACCTTCAATATATGAAGCCTTATAAATATATTTGGATCTTTGAATAACGGGTGGGATATTAGAATGAGAATCGAATACTTGTAAATAAGCTATCGTGTCTTCTACGTTGTCAATTACTTTTGAAAAGGGATTTCTTTTTACTATCAATGTCAGACGTGAATAGAAATTTTGAGTCGGGTTGTAGATTTACTTTTAAAAGTGCCCTTGTTAAATGTAAATTCATACCCAGGGTGAAGGCCCGTTGTTAGCATTGTACAGACGCCAGCACATCAAGCTACTACAATCTGTCAAATTTCTTTAACAGATTTTCTACTTTATCGCTAAAGCAGTATGGTTCAAGGTTGATTGGGTAAATTTGACAGTTTCGGATAGCTTGACCTGCTGGCGTCTGTACATAATTTTACTTTCTACTAAAATGTTTAAAAAAAATAGGAGTAGTAGTGTTCATTTTTAATCAAGATAAGTCAATTTATTCTTATTTAATTAAATATTTTACACCGAAATGAAAAGGATACAACCCACAATTCAACACTCTCAGCGTGATTAAGTGAAAACACAAAGGTTTTTAATTTGTTCAGTTACGCAATTATAACAAAAATTAAGAAATTTTATATAAGGATGATTATTCAAAATTAAATATTTGCATAGCTCTTCTTTATAGATAGGCTAATAAACGGGATTTGTTTCTCGAGTGGAAATATTTGCGGACTCATGGTAGCTCCGCTGTAACCCGACGATAATTAGATATGGCGCGCTTTTACAGCGCCGCGATTCTGAATACCGACGAAATTGCGCCCTTCCAATCCTGTTTATGCTACGATGGAACTCCGGCGGTTCATTTGGTCACCATTTTTCACTTTCATACTGTGAAGTTTTTTGTACAAAGCTTCTAAAAAATTCACGCTCATGTTTCATAACTTTGTTTTTAACATGTATTCAGTATTCAGTTCGTATATTGCAAGAATGGAGATGCATTTGTCTACAAAATTGTCTGTTTTAGTGTATCAGCTGTATTCGCAGAAATCGTACGAAAATGCTTAACTAAACTTAAGCTAAACTTTTACAAACGTTCCAAAATGCACGATGACAAAAGAATACTAAACGCTACTGAATTTCATTTCATTACAAATATTTAAACTAAATGAAAAGCCTAGTTTTCAATTCCCAATACACATCAAAACCCGCATGCATTCACATGAAAAATCATTTATAAACTGTACGCCACTAATTACTCGTTCGCAACAAGTTTAATACTTGTCTGTGTAATCATGGGTGTATGAGTTATATGTTACCCGACGAGAGCCCTCGTCCTCCACATTCCGACTGGTTGATTAGCTGGTCGGCATAGCGCCCCTCACTCACCACCCCTAGTAATGCACACCTGCAGTTTTTGGCACTGCAGTTCCGAATGATCGAACGGATATGAAACGACCAAAAATGTATATGTAGAACGTGTGTGCAGAGAGAATCGGACGATTGAATATTGAATGCCGAGGTGTAAAAAATAGCAGAGATACGTAGTGAACTATTACAGTTCCTAACGCCAGAGATTCAAGTAAAAAGATGAATGATGATGATAAATCGTTTTCTTACGTCTTTTGAAACTGGTGATTTTAGGTGCCCCTTCGATAAAACTGTAAGTTTCTCGAATTACTCGAAGCAACCACCATATTTACTCTTATAAAAAGATTACGGTGTTATTTAGGTAGCTTTTTACAGAGTCTTCTAGATGTTATGATCTTATAGTCACACCTTACGGTGCCTACTTTAAAGAGATCGGGTAACCTATTATGGCAAAGTAATATCAATATAATTTCAGAGTAGCTCTTTAAATTGCGAAAGGTTGTTAGCCCAATAAAATATCGATAATAATCTATATAGATTCCATAGTGGATAATATTATTAACGCAATAAATGGAGTCATAATAATAAAACTGTTTGCCTAAGGGAACCAACGAGTGTGACAAGTAGGGAATAAGTATATTTTACTACTCTCTATATATTTAATGCTCCATTACGAATTTTACGATTTTATTCGTAAAGACTTAATCAGACTGCAATTGTTTTAACGGATACACTAAAGACATTAATGGGATATAATAAAACTGTTGATGATGAACACTTTAGCCCCGAAAAGCATTAGATCGTAGGGTTTCAATGACATGGTGCCCCTGGTCTAGTTAATTCGAAAATTAACTCAAACTCAAATCATTTATTTCAATTAAACCATTTACAGGCACTTTTGAAATGTCTAGGAGTCGGTCAGACTGAAATATGTAGATAGTTAACCATTCCAAAGCGTCGTAGGTACCTATGTAGAATAACGGGTAAGAAACACCATGGACACACTTTTTAAGGTTACAAAAATATCAGTTACATCATTAATGTTGAATTTATAATTAAATGTGAGAACGATGTAAAAAATATGTACCTACTTACACGTTAAAAACGTCCAGAGTACAGCAAATATAAACAAACCAAAACCATCCCAAAAAAAAAACAGGTTGCACTCCGGGAGTGCCGGCAGAAGTGAAAACATAATATTAACGTTGTGCATTTTTGATATTTTGGAATGCGGTCTACTCTCCCTCCATCTTACGAATTTTCGATCAGGTCACGTATCCTGACGCGAGTTTAACATTTTTTACCCATCACAAAAAACTCCATAAGGTCACGTGTCCTGACCTCGCGTCAGGACACGTGACCTTATCGAAAAATCGTAAGACGGAGCTCGCGTCAGGACACGTGACCTGATCGAAAATTCGTAAGACGGAGGGAGAGTTTAACATTTTTTACCCATCACAAAAAAAGTGCACAACGCCGATAAAGAAATTTTCACTTCAAAAAATGGTAATGATTTCAAACAGTTCCAGTAAATATTTTAGTGTTTTTCCAAAGACCACAATTACCATCCCATGGTTGTTGTAGATGTTACTGATAGAATGACCAGAGGATTGGCTGCTGCATTCTCTCGTATCCTAATAACTTACATAGACACTTTTTGGCCATGTAAGTAGGTACCTAATTATGGATCAATTGTATGTACAAAAATCAACACCTATGGCCAAATAAAAAATGAAAATCGCATTTGATTCTTCAAAAATCTTTTCACATTTACACAAGGATCAATACTAGGCCCAAAAGTACGTGTTACCCAAAACTTCAAAAAGGGTCAACTCGACAAACATTGACTCATTTTAGTATAAATTTTGTTTAGATAGGTTTTGGCGTGAAACATTGAGATCCCAAATTGGAAATTTGCCACGTATTCAATTTCTAACTGATACAGACTTACTGCCTTTTTAGGCCAAATTTTAATTCTTAGTCTATTTATCGCCCAAATATTGTAGTTTTTGTACATACTTCTTTACTTACATTATTATCATTCACCACTTAAAAGAAGATGATATGGGATTCAATTCTTAAGAAACAATTTACTTGCACTATACCTATAGGTTCATCCACATTCTTAAACATATCAGTCACGCTTATTTTCGGGCTTATGGCAGTTTGATATAATCCTTTGCGACATACCTACATAAGGTTAACTAATGTCACTACATAGAGGAATTTTATCTTAGTAGGACGTGTTACATCTTGTGTACGTATCTACGCTAAAATGGTAGGTACGATGGCTATATTTACTTACATGTTTTTCTAAACTAAGTTACTTGTACAAGTTTATACCATATTATTCAAAGTTTGTATCATATTCCTATTACTAGTATAAAAAAGTTCAAGAGAAGCTCCGATTCATCGATAAATAGTGTTCAAGTTTAGCCTTTTTCTCTTCAAATAGACAGGTGATGGATTTAGAACTTCAGATTTCTTACTTCTGGAGTTTTAAAAGTTAGAAAGAGAACCTATCAGTGTCAAAGACAAAACAAGTGCGAGTCGGACTCGCGCACGAAGGGTTCCGTACCATTATCTATAAAAATCACGTCTGTTGTGTGGGAGCCCCCCTTAAATATTTATTTTATTATTTATTATTAAAGTAAAAATACAACTGAGTATTTTGTGAATATTTCAAGTGCCTACCTGTTGCCATTATTGATATCGAGCAAAAAAAACGCGTTTGTTGTATGTTTGCCCCCTTAAATATTTATTTTATTTTGTTTTTAGTATTTGTCGTTATAGCGGCAACAGAAGTACATAATTTGTGAAAATTTCAACTGTCTAGATATCACGGTTTTTGAGATACAGCCTGGTGACAGACAGACGGACGGACAGACAGCGAAGCCTTAGTAATAGGGTCCCGCTTTTACCCTATGGGTACGGAAGCCTAAAAAGCTTCAACAATAAATTATACGCGCTTGATAAAAAACCTCCTTCGATACAACTCGCATACTAGTACTAGCCTTACCAAAGCTTTACTGAGTTCAAGTGAATTGCCGGAGGAGGCTGTCACGAAGTGGCTGTATCAGATAACTCCGGTAGTTTGTTCTTGGAACGTCCGTGTCATTTGTCGTTTGCGTACAGCGTGCGACTGAGACGGTGTCGCTTCGTGACTGCGTAGGAGTGCAACGTTCAAGCGCGAATTCAAATGGTTTAAAGGAGGCATTGGCGTCATTTGAGATAGTGATAATATACTGACTTTTTTATCTTTGGGTGCATTATAACAGCCCATTCAAATTATTATAATGAAGTTCCTGAAAAATCAGAAGGCCAATTCCCGTAATTACTAACGTTCAAATTCGGGTCGCAATCGAAGTACGTAAATCAGAGGCATTTTTGACAGATTGAGACTGAGATTAGAATGCGAACGTCCCTAAAAATGCGGGAATTGATCACTAACAATTTTGCCGACTGTTTCTATCACTGAGCTATATACATCGTATAGCACATGCCGAGTCGAATTTTATCGTATAGACCTTCATACTTAGATGTTTCTGCATAATGTCCCTATCTCAATAAATGTGTTTCGTATCTAAGGGACTTTTATAGTTCTTTAGTTGTTTCCCAACAGAAGGAAATAGCACTTATAGTGCAATGAAAGCCCGAACGCTCCCGGCGAGTTCCGTTTCGTTATAGGTTTTCTTATCACAATGGTTGATCTTTTCTAAAATCTATGGGAAACTATTTGCTTTTGATTGGATATCTGCGAATACGGTTTTTTTATTCGTGACCTTTTGTCGTGATTTTGTTTTAAGATTTTCTTATGCATGTCTTTGAACATCATCTTATCATCATCATCACCTCGTTACCAACTTTCAGAGTGAGTTTTCTAAAAGTTTCATCACTACGTAAATAAAAATGTATCTTGTTTTTTATTAATTTAATAATTTTCGTAATTTAATTATCTTTCGGAATTCGTCGCTTAAAACTAAAATCAACCAGCTTCAAATAATTTCTCGATAAGTTTCTGAGAAGAGAACATTCAAGGAAATCGAGATCAAACGATCAAAGATGAATGAACACATAGAACTCCACTTTTCAAACTCCAAATCTCAAAGCCACGCAAACAGATGTTTAAAATATCTTATCCAAGTGTGACGTAAACCTCGATCCTTGTGAGGCTTCCCTGCCCACGCACCTTCACCGGGAAAGGAATAAACTTTGCGTCGGCGCATACATTTCGTGCATTATGCGCTCACTAATATATTACTTAGGTATGCCACAGGCATTTTTCCTTAAATTATGTTGCTTTTAACATTTGCATTTGAATATAATCTTGAAGTGCAACGTAGAATTATGGGGCCTAGATTATTAGGTTTCATATCTATAAATATTACATTACAAGAGAAACTCGGGTCTATTCGATCCGGTAATAAGCTGTCATCATTTTCTGCGAATTATCGAGGTATGTTACTGGAAAGCGTTGCGAGAGTTTCGAACAGAATGGCTAAGGATTAGATAACAATAAGTAACAAAAGATTCTTGCTGTCATCACAGAACCAGGCTCAAAATAACAAGACAGTTGGGTATATCTACCGTTGCTTTTCGAAGTATTTTGAAAATAATATTGACGTATTTGTCGAACAATACACTGTCAGCAATGTTTAAGTTTCTATGGACTTACAACGCTGCAATGGCTGTGGAAACTATTCACGACGCTCTCCACATTGCATTCAAATGACGGTAAATATTTGTGCTCCACGCTCCAGTTAACCGGTACAACCGATAATTAGGCATCCGAAAATACACCGATAGCCTGCGCCACTGCACGTCTATGTCAGAGCTTCTATCCGCTGAATAAAAATATATTCCGACATTACGTCGAATAATTAAAATGTCCCTTGAAATATTCAAGAATTAGTACCTAAGAGACTTCCGTATCCGTTTGAAAATCAACTTTATACGGGCATTCGAATGAATAAAGAGAATTCTAATCAACGCTCGCGTTACTTTAAATGAAGGTGAACATTTTTGAAACCTTTATCCGTAGCTTGAAAATTCACCTTTATTTGGGACCGGAGGGGACTTATCAGGGCGTTTTTCAAATAACGGCATCAATTCCGCGCCGGCATCCTCACCTGTTATCTGTTTCTCTTCCTGCAGCACACAAAGCGCCCTCGTGGGCGGCACTTTAGCGTTACGCGCTCATTTTGTTACACTCGAAACACCATTACCTTCTGCGTATGTCGGGGCTCGGGTCACAAGCCACATCTACGCCGCTCAAATTATGTTAATGATCGCCTGAAAAAACCGTAAGCACCTACGTCGTTAAATTTTAAACACTTTTGTCATTTTAAAATTCTGTTTTTGTTACAGGTACTCAGTTCCAGGCGGCATGTTTTGTTTTTACGCTGAGTAAGTATATAAATGATATCATCGTGCTCGGAACTCCGCAACTATGAACTTTATCTAAATAATTTAAGCCGATATATCACTGCGAGTCATCTCTTTGATGTTGGATTTTAACGAGCTTTAGTTGGCAATACGCAAAAAGTTAACTAACAAGCCTACAAAATACTTGTATGATTTTGACGAAGCTGACTTTGAATGAAAAAAATATCACACATCGGCACCAGCGCACTTTTGTATTCAGCTGGCTTACTGAAAGAATGCAAAAAATTTCATAGAAAGCCCTATTTCGAATGTCATAGTAAGCTACGTATCCAATCAAATGCTGTGAAAAGTTTTATTAAAAATTTAGCACGGGTACTGCTGCTAGTAGAGAGAAAAAAACAAACAATTCATTTATCCGAGTAGGGCCTATCTGAACAGTTTTCCTCTTTATATGTCAGAACAGAGTTAATCGGAGAATAGCGTCGGTAACTTTGTGACAGGCGGAGAGACGCCACCGCGAGAAGTACAGCTCTTCTAGTAATAGCTAGTTAAGCCGGCATTCTATGGTATGCGTCGATTTATTTACCTTTTCGCTCGCGACGCCCGAAGTGCGCCTCTATTGTGCTCTACCTACGGTTGTCAAAATGTCGTGAACTGCCTTTACCGTACATTATTTACCGACTTTGCTGAAGCATGTTGCTCACCGTATGCACGAGACACACACACTGTTTAAAACAATATCGAAGAGCTGCTATTTAAATTCCATGTATGTTCAGCTTTAATATTACCTGCCGATAATAAGTACATAAGTGTAGTGAATACCTACATGAAAATGCGAATATTTTCAGTGGAGTCTCACCCCTTTGCTTTGGGCGGAGGACTTTCATTACAAACTTTTTTAATCGTCCTTTGTCCCGCAGAAAAAAATCCGTTGTGATGCCGGCAGAGACGGCGTGTCCCGCCGCGGTGCCTGTAATTAAACTGACACTGACTCCCGCGGGACGAGTTTTGAATGTTATTAGAATCTCTTTCGCACCGTCGACTCTGATTGGAAATCTGTTATGTTGTCACGCAAACACAGACAACTGTCACCGACAACGACATTTTCTACTCCTGCCTTTAATTATGAAACTATAAATTGAGAATGTTTCAACTTTAAATTAAATAGGCAAACCTACCTTTGCCTTTCAAATATTGGAGCATTCATCCAGAAACCTATCTAATTTACCTGTTAAAATTGTTTGAAATGTAAAGTTTCTTTACTTATTACATTTGGAAAATTTTATTATCAATTTGTTTCTAAATACTATTGTTTTTGAGTTGAACATTGCTGAAGTGACCTGTCAAGACTCAAAGAGTAATGAAGTTGACTGTGGAGCGAGCAACGAGTACGCTTAACGTAACGTACGCTTTTAATGTTTCTGTTTAGTGGTGTTGCGCTGCGAGTGTTGATATGATTCGCGCAAAGCAAGTGGGTAGCCACCTCGTGGACAAGTGAGCACGGCACATTGGACGGCGCGTGTTGACAGTCCTCGGCGCGGCCTCGACAAACAAACATATTCTGTTTACTCAGCGACACATCGCTGTATGCTTTGAATTTAAATTAAAGCACCAATGGAAATCGAAATTCAGGAACGTGTCTACCAATTTTTGAGCGTAATTAAGAATTTTACCATCAAAAGTTTTCGTCGATGTTGCTGATCATACTAAAACTTGTGCACAAATATGTTTGTGTTCAATATGCGCTATTATGAAATTAAATAATTCAATGAAACAACCAATTATTAAACTTTCAACCCTGATAATTAGTCGGGTCATAAACAACAGCGTTTCTTAGAATCGAACATACGTTATAAAACGTTTACATGTTTATTGCCTGTCAAATAAATATGTCGGTCTATTTCACGATTTAATTGGTTATCCTTAAACCTTCCGATGACAAAAATGTTAATAATCCTCTCGTGCTATATATATTTCACAAATTAGGTGGAATTAATAAATTGGTGAGCGTTTTGACGGACGGTGCGGTTCTGGCGCGGTGCCAACATCGCCACTTTCCCTCGCACTCGGAAGCTTCACTCCCAAACAGTATAGTGGCCGGACAGAGCACATTGCCTCGATTTCCGAGAAATTGACGATTTCCAGCAACATTCAGTAACCGGCATCGGAAATATTTTATTAGTGATAAATTGCTGTCTATATAGGTAGAATAGATGGTTCGAATAAGGATTGCTGAAATAGACACAACATGTTGAATGACGTCACTAAACCACCAGATATCGCACGCGAAATCGCCAGTCAGCTATTTTTATTTTACGTTCTATTTCCATAACATCTGAAACACTTTTCGATTCAATAAGGTGTATGTACAGTAGTTACTTTCTAACATGTCATAAAATACACGTAGGTACTTCACACAATAAAAGATTATTAAATAAACAAGTTTCCCTTGTAATGTGGTTCTAAAAATAGGTCCATGCTAACATACCTACATCAAAGCGAAAGTAATTTATAATGGGCATGAGACAGTCAAAATCCTCATCTAATATTCAAATATCACGCATTAGCTCCGTGCATAATGCATTTAATATGACATGACCACTAAACTTGGCGTGTAAGTATGTAGTAGGTAAAGACATAAATGGTCAATTTTCTCTTAGAATATATAGCAAGGAATTAAATACCAAGGAATATTTACATAATCTTGCTATATCTTAGTAATATTAGGATTTTACATTTCTGTGTGAAATGTCCAGGGATATTATTATTATTATTATTATTATTATATTATGAAATTAGCGTTTTATATGGAAAAAGCAAAACTAAACAAAAATATGAAATTCTATATTTAGTCAATCAAAGTACCTATACCATTGTTACCTATGCACTTTCGCCATTTTATAAGTAATTTATTAATTCCTTTGTTCAGAAATTATCGGAGCGAGAATAAATAAAATGTTGGACGACTAACATCGTCTGCCAGCAGTGCGATTCTGTAACCATCTCACCGTGAAAACTTAGGTGAAGTGAGCGTGGAGTGAGCTGTCATTCTAAAAAATTCTAGGGATTGACATGACTACTGACAACTCACATCAAGCTCACTTCACTTAAGTTTTCACGGTGAGATTTTTACAGAATCGACCGGCTGATCGTTATTTTTTTTTTTCTTTGCAAATTGTTCAAATTCCGGAAAAAGTGGTAATCTGATTGAGCAAGGTCCGGGGAGTATAGTGGGTGTCGGAGATATTCCAATCTCAGCTTCTCTAATTTAGCAACCATCTGTTGTGCAGTGTGTGGTCTAGCGTTGTACTGAAGCAGCAGTGGGCTAGAGCAATTGACCAGTCTCGGTTGTTAAGCGACTGGCTTTTCCATCATGGTTTGTAATTGTCGACAACACAGATCTGGCGTAATCGTCTGGCCACTTATCTTAAGAAGATGTAGTGGATGACAACGGCACTGGTCCACCAGACACCAGTACCTTTTTCTGAGTCAACTTTCGCTTGGGGCAGGATTTAGCCGGATCTCCTGGGTTCAACCATTGTGATGAACGTTGCCGATTATCGTACAGAATCCATTTTTCATCACAAGTAACGATACGATTCAAAATTCCCTCGTTATTGTGACGGTTGAGTAATGTAACGCAGCTCTTGACGCGTGTTTGTTGGTGTACTTCACTCAATTCATGCGGTACTCATTGATCGAGCTTTTTCACTTTTCCAATTTGTTTAAAGTTAATTAAAATTGTTTTATCACTCACACTGAAGCCTGCCGCTATCTCTGAAGTTTGCGATGGATCCGCTTCCACGATCACTTTTAATTTTTCATTGTCAACTGGGGTCTCCGGCCGTCCTTGGGGTTTGTTCTGTAGATTAATATTTTTAGAAACGTACCGTGTTTCCTTTTACAGTAGCTTCCCCATACACATAATTAATTATTCGAGTAGTTTTTGCAGCACTGGTGCCACGGTGGAACTGGTATTCGTAAATAACTTTAAGTTTTAAGTTTTCCAAATTGTGAACAGAGCGATGTCAAAGAAAAATTAAATGGCGCGAAAACAAATGAATCACTAATTTCGAAACACAAATACACAAGCCTAATTTAAAATAAATTTGAATTCAGAATTCGTAACCAAACGCCAGATATTTGAGATCAAAGTGGCCAGTTCGACAAAAAACCAATTTCTAGTTAGTAAAACATCACCCTTTCTTTTTTTTGCCGTAGTCGGGTAAAAGTATATTATGCCAATTTTTTTTTTTTTTGTGCAGTTCCAGTCTGTTTCAGCTGTATTTATGAGCTGTATAGTTGAGATGTTGTTCGATTGATAATTTATTTTCTCTTTAGATTTGGAAATGTATGCCCGAAAGTCTGACAACCAGTCTTACCAAGGGGTATCGTATTACCCAGTAACTGGGTAGTGGAGGTTAGATAGGCAGTCGCTCCATGTAAAATACTGGTATTCAGCTGCATCCGGTTAGACTGGAAGCCGACCCCAACATAGTTGGGAAAAGACTAGGCAGATGATGATTTGGAAATGTATGCAATTCTGGTACCTACCGTTTGACACCTTTTTATAAATACAGGGTGGCAGGGACTTCGATGCGCAAACTGTAACCATGAATTATTACAGCACACGATTCTAGAATCATGTGCTATAATAATTAATACCTGTCATGTTATAGAATCATGTCATGTTTTCAAAAAAAAAAATCTGCCGTTTCATAGAAAAGTGCAATCAATATCTACGCGTTCAAAATGTATGGAACAGCATTTTTTTTATAACCGACAAAATATTTTCTCTGGCTAATAACCCGATTTTGTCGCAATGTTTGCTTCGTGATTTTTAAATAAATTCGTTACATTTTTGCATAAATATCGAAGTCCCTTGTTTAACAAGTCACACTTTATTGGAGTTTAGAATCATGTACTGAATCAGGTGATGAAATAACAAATAGGTACTCGTAATTATCTTAAAATATCGGTATGCTGTCTAATGGATATCGGAAACAGAGTAAACTAACATAATGCAAAGCCACTAAATAATGAATCGCTCAGCGTAGCTCAACGCCACAACAGTGCATAGCCAATCACTTAATTATTAAGATATTGTGACTGTTGTGAGCCCCTATCATTGATTATGGTAACCTCAAAGCATTGTAGCTTAGCAATAGAATTTTTGATTACTCTTGAGGTTCTGATTTGATTAATACATTACCTGCTTATGAGATACTAGCTGCGCACCGCGGTTTCGCCCGCATAAGTCTCGATGTCGTGGAAATATCGGGATAAGCCGTGTCCAGGTCATGGTCTACCCATTTGCCTTTCATCCAAATCCATTCAATCGTTTTAGCCTGAAAACGTAACAAACAAACATACAAAACCTAAAATCAAATCTTTTCTCTTTATTTCTGATACTAGTTCAGAAATAACAATTGTTCAATTTTAAACGTGACTTTTAAACTTGTAAAAGTTGGCTACTGAAGTATAACTACAATATTTAGGTATGTAGGTAAATATTCCTATAATAATACGTTTCAGCCCGCGACTTTGTCCGCGTGAAATTAGGTAAGTATCTATGACACTTGGCAATACTGTACCCTCAATTAGTGAAAGAATTTTCGGATCAGGTCACCTGAAAAACTGTGTAATTATAAAAACTCACTAATTTTACCTCGAGGCAATACCGATATACCTACATAGTATTTTATATTGTCATACATAATGTATGAGAACATAATATCGTACCTACGTACCTACATGAATGCCTGCATAAGCTTTAATTTGCCGCTGAGATAAATATGCTCCTGAAAACATTGTTCGTATCAAATTGAATGTGTATTGAATGATGTATGATCTCAATTTGTGAAATGGCGTGCATTTACGCGTTCGTTTTGGCTCGCCAGATGCCAAACAATGACCGACGCTCCACACGTTTATTTATTATAAATGACAAATTAAACATTAATTTGTTATTAATCAATTAATATAATTGCGTTCCTGAAATACAATTTTTTATATTACCACTGCTGTTTTGGTGACTCATAAATAGGTACGCACAAACAACTGTCAGTGTAATTTTGTATTCATGACAAAATTATGCTAAGTTCGGACGTAAGAACTGTGACTGGAGATTTTATAGTTAATATATGCAAGCAGAAACATAAAGGTCATACTTATGTCTAACGGAACACTTGGGTCAGAAAGATCAAGCGCTAACGACCATGGCTCTAGGAGCCATCTAATAAGTGAACGGTATGCAGTGCGTCTATTTTATGTTATAACTAGTGACCCTGAGTCACTTCGTTCGCGGTAGTTAAGACTATTTAACGTCTACCCAGTATAACCCGTCTGTAAGAAGCCTCAAAGAATGTTACTCATAATAATTATAAACTGTTAGAAATCGCTTAAACTTTCAGAGATATTTTCATTGTCATTGTGTCCTTTCCTTCATAGAGTTACAGAGAAAGAATTGGCATCTAATTTCATAAAACTACCCGCTAATCTATTTTCCAAGCCTGACAATTTTTTGACGGCACGGTTGGCGCAGTGGTTAAGCGATTGACTGCTGCGCTGCGTGTCGCGGGTTCGATTCCCGCACGGAACAAATATTTGTATGACCTACATGTATTTGTTTCGAGTCTGGGTGTTTTTCTATCTATAATATGTATGTTTTACAAAAAAAAAATTTATATAAGTAGTTTATCAGCCATCTTGTTACCATAACACAAGCATTAGGTTGCTTAGCTTGGGACTAGATGGCGCTGTGTGAAATGTCCAGGGATATTATTATATTATTAATTGAGCAATATCTCATAATAACAACCGTTCATTGTAGTCTCTCGGGCCATCAATAAATGCATTGAATATGGACGTAAACACAAAGAAAATTTCCCCTTCATGATATTGTTATTGTATGTATACCCACTGTAGGGACTACAGACTACAGAGTACAGCAGGTTCTGTTATAAACAAGTTAAAACTTGCAAAAAAGGTAACACGAGGGGCGGTTGGCCGGGGAGCCCGAGCAAGTGAATCGGAAGCGCGGCGGCAACCGGAAAGTGCGTAGCTCCAGATTCAATTTCCGCTGCCGGTCGCGTAATAAGTCCACTATTCACTCTGTGTGCTCACGTAGAAAAAATAAATTAAAAATCTACGGATTTGCCAAGTATTTTTTCTTCGACTTTTTGATGGGTTCGATTAAAAATACAAAATATTTAATTTATTTGTTCACTGTAAAATTAGAAATTCATAACCCAAATAAGAGTGTCCCTTTGAAATAACGGAACAAGTAACTTCAAGCTACGTGACCCTCATTCGGCGAAATTAGAGTCGAAAATCGACCAGTATTATTAGCATCCTGAAAAAGCTCGTATTCACAAAGTTTAAAACTGAACACAGTACAGGTAATTAGAACACACGGGAGACACGGGTTGTTCATTCTGCCAGTCGAACAACTTTGTTGAGAGCAGCAAAAAAACATCCGAAGTAGATCGAGCTTATTAGAGGAATGTATTACAAGAGCGCCGATTGTAGAATTTGTAAAACAACGTACAGAGTATGCGGCGACTTTCCTTTACAAAAGGAATATCACGTGCAAGTAAGCAACAAAGCGCCCAGTACGCGCGTAATTCGATATTCTCGGGTTGAATGATCCCATATCAACGTCGAGAACCTTAATTCAGCTCTCGACGCGACAGAGGCAGAGTGCACTTGGGCGTAAATAAAAAGTTGAACGTCGCTGTAACGAGAGCCGCGGCAGACAATGACGCTAGACAATGTGTTAGCGGAATGACACTCCACATCCACTAGGCGCGCCCTCACAACCTACAGTGTCATATTCTCACAGCACTCTCTGAACAAAACCTTGAGAAAACACTCGCAATCCAATATTGAAAAATATGGAACATCAATTCATATACCTTACACTGTTGCTTGCATAGAACTAGAAAGAGAGATATTGAAATAAGGTCTACAGAATATTAAGAAAATATTTCATTACGAATTTTTTTACGACCCAAGTCAACGCTAAATTAGAAATCAAATTAATCTCAAGCTCCTATTAAGAACAAGGCACATTAATTACAAAGTAAAATTGTAAGATGGCGAACTGAAGTAAATAAGGCTGATGAAAAATGCGAGTAAATAAAGTGTGAACAAATTATTCTGCAAAATTTGAGTTGAATAGTGTGTGGATAAACCGCGATGAGCTCATGAGCGCGACCCTTTGCGCCCGAACATTACCTCAGTACTCGTGCTCAATGGATGGAGCACCCTCCGCCGACACCGCATTCCCATTGCGACGCAATGGCAGTCATCAACATCGCCTGCCTCTGTCAACTTCGCATTTTCTAAAAGACATGAAAAGGTTTTTAAAAAGGCTTCGTCTTCTCAAATATTTTACACTTTATAAACGTCTTTGAAAGGGAAACATAAGTTTTGAAAGGGCGCACTCAATACCTACCCCGCACCTAATCTGAGGTTTGTGTCGAAGTTTCTTAATAAAATGAAGAGTCAAAGTCAAAAGTTTATTTGAGATGCACTTATGAAAGGTCAAGACTTTAGTTTAACAAGATGATACTTGTTTTTGCATTTTCATTGTTTAAATTTTAATGAAAGCCATCGAGTGCGGCCATTGTTATAAACAGCGCGCTGTCCGTTGTAATTTGCATGGGCGGCTATCGTATTAACGATGACTGAGCGGTTTCTCTTAATTATCATTTTGCACAGTTCGTCAGGCACACGCTTGCTCCTGTTTTGAACACCACACTGTTACGTTATAGCTACGACGGATTTTTGATACCCAATGTTTGGACTTTCAATATTATTTCGCTGGAATTACAATGTAAAATTCTTACCTTAGCAGGCGGATCTACTCGGTCCTATAGTTGCATTTTTTCTCTATTTGGTTAAACATGAGGCAACGTCAAATCTATGAGGTTTATTATATTCATTCGTTAGCTTCTCTTTGTCAAGCACACGGTTGCTGTGCAATGGGAAGGCCACCGTAGGCGCGGGCCTGCGGGCGGAGAGTAATGGGTAGCTCTCCGTCCGATCAGGACTAGGCCCGTGCCGGACGGCGTGTTCGTGTTCCACGCGCGCCTCAAAGAGATGTCAGCAAGTGACGGGGCCCCACAGGGCCGAAGCCTGCCAGGGTAGCGGGACCATCCGAAAGGGTTTACCGCTGCCCTGGAACATAAAGGGCTAAGGAAGGAACACGGGTGGGTTTTAGTCAGTAAAAGTCTGACACTCCCTTCTGCTCCACCCAGAGCGGAAGGAGTCATTTGATGATTTCCCATCCTCAAAAAAAAAAAAAAAAAAAAAAAAAAGCACACGGTTGCTACTGTTTAGAACACCACAATGTTACGTTATAGCTATGACGGATTTTTTATATCCAACGTTTGGACTTTCAATATTGCTTCGTAGAAATTAGAATACAAAATTCTTACCTTATGGATCTACTCGCTCCTTTAGCTGCATTTTATCTTTATTTGGTTAAACATGAGGCAGCGTCAATTCTATGAGGTTTATTCCATGTTATAGTTCGTTTATATTACATGCTTCCTAGTTATATTCGTTCGTTAGCTTCTCTTCCCGACTGCCTGATTGTTATTTATTTACATTTAGTCAATGCACATTCTCATTTGCGTGACATAGATCGAATGCATTTATCAACTATCCCTTACGGCATATAAATGTGCGTATTATGTAATTTTTGATGCCTGATTGCGGCTTGGGTTGTGGAACATCTGTTTATATTCATATTTTAGTATAATAGAAAGCAAACTATAAAGTAGTTTTGTAGTGAGCTTTAATACATTAAAAGAAATACGATAGCCACCAATATTCCAATTAGATTTACCATGTTAAATATTTCTGGTATGTTTCCAATTGTAGTTTCTTTTTATTGGTCAAGCTCGTGGTGGTTAATTAACTGTTCCATCGATATTAACGTTCAGATAGTCCGTAGTTCCACCGGACTCCGGACCCGCGTCCCTGCCGGTCCCGACACTTCTGCTAGTTTAATTGTTTACTCAGATACGGGGAAGTTCTCGAATTAGGTAAGCCGGAATAGCCGCATTAATTAATATTTGTGTTTGAACTGTCTCCGTGCCCTTGAGTGATTACGCGACCTTTCAAATAACAGTTAGTTGTAGACAATTACTGTTATTTGCGCCCCAATTTCTATTAGTAGGGCCTTACTATTGTCTCAGGATTATTTGATTTGATTTAACCAAGTTATTTCTAATAAAAAACATCTAGAATCGAATTCTCGATTCATGTAGGTACCTAATATAGCCGCCCACTTTCCAAACAATTGAGAGCTGAAGAGTTTTTACGATTATCCTCTCAACAATGGAAATATGAGACAATATTGGGTATATCGTAACTCGATCTTATCATCTCGCCTGCTAAAGAGGTGAAACGAATCGTAAATAATACATGTGAATTAACGAGACAAATCCTTTTGTGTTTTGCGCGGCGTATTTATGGGGATGACGCGAATATCTCCGTACTGTCGAACAGCTGTGCTATTATACCACGATTATTCGTATGTTTTCGTACGTCGCCCGGAGGCAACAACGTAATAGTTATCCGTTGCAAACATGGCGACATCTGTGAACATGCTCGAGTTCAACTAATATAATAACACGACCGTAACTCGGAGCCCCTGGCAACCTGTAATGAAACAGAAAGAATCGGCGAATCTAAATATTGTATACGTTCTCTGAATAAATCTTGAACGGATTGATATTGGCAAACAATAGATATTGTTTTCGTTATATGAATCAAATCAAAAACAACTGATATAAGTTATGCAACATTTCCTACCTGACATTGAATTTAAAAGGTTGCACAAAAAGTATATTATTGTATACTAAATTTCATCAATGAATGCATGAACAAATAAAGTTGGCCACAATAAATTTGTAAGCGGTTCCGTTGCAGAGAGAGAATGTTAATAGCTCTTGAAAGCCAGATAAGGATGTCGCATAATCAAATATTCTGGAATCCTTCTTAAGAAAGAGGCCGGGCTCCGAGCTCGGGGCTTGCGGAGCGGCCGTGCATAAGCAACAATATCGGTTCCTTTAAAGGATAAAGGAGACTCAAGGACGATTCGTAATCCGCTCGAAAATGTATTGCAACTTATCTGTTCCCAGGTAGTCGGACAAACCCCCGGAAACCGCCACCAACATTGTACAAATCTTCGGCGATCGATAAATAAATAGCGCTTGCAGTAGACTGTAAAACCAAATAATAGATATCGTAGACATAAATTTTAACCACAGTATATACCAAGTTTTCTTATTTATCATGCGACAAATGTTAGTTTTATGATAACAACGGCTCCTGAGTTATCGTTATCGCGCCATGCTGCCGTAGTATATTTGTTGGATTTACTATACGATAGGCCTGGCTTTTCGTTTGGTGTCTTTAAGACCTTTCCCTAGCCTAAGTAACTTAATTTAGCCAAGCTCGACCGCTACTTCTTTATGTATATGAATATATGTACATATATTTTTCATATTCATTAAAATTAGCCATCTATGAACCGTACCTTTAGCGATAACAATCTGCTAACAAGCAATACAACATGTTACGATTCAACAGTTTCAAAAGTGAATGAATCCACATCAAAGATATTGAAGCTGGCACTTTAGGGTGCACCCGCAGCAAAAAAAAAAAAGATTACAAACAACATGACGTTTGAAAGTTGGTGCGTCCAACGCGAACCCGAATCGTCGCACAATACGTCATTGTAGTCATGGCATAATACGCGGCATTAACATTTTGTACACCGATTCACGTCAATGATGACGATTTATTGTCGCACTGTCGTACCGCGACTCTATGTGGTATAATTAATCCTACATTTTTTATCTCCCGTGATGATTTAGGATTGTTGTGAAGTTTGTTTTGCGGAGACATCTGCCGACGTCGCCATTGTTATCCCAAGCTCTCCTCAGGTAAACCAGATAATGGCATTATCTCAGAAAGAGTTGACATTTCTTCGTTTAAACTTTTGTGGAGTCGAGTATTTTGACAATGCTTGTTTATTTAGGAGATCTATTCTCAAAACGGTTCTCATTAAGATAGCGATCTAAAATAACAAATTGTATTTTAAAACGGAATGTTTGTAGTGGAATCAGTTCTTATTCTATTTCTGGGAGTTGTTTATTGCTGTCACATAGTTTTTTATCTATAGGTGTACATGCATATCCTCGAGTCACGCAGAGTCGATCGCACTCCCATACGAACGGACACGTTCATTTATCGGGTAAACAAAGAATTTATTGGTGTCGTATAATTTTATGTTCTAAACAAAGGCTCGTCAGGCCTCCCCCCCCCTCCCCCTCTCTCCCTGGGCCCCCATATCACCCGCTGCGCGTGCACTTGTTCACTAACATATGTCTACAAATGCGTATGTTTATGTTTTCAGTGTTTACATTAACCAATCTTGTATAAATAAATCTTTACGAAGAAGTGAAGGTTTGACACTGAGTTTATAGTTACAAAATGTTAAAACTAAAAGCATTACAAAAATACTTTCACCTGTTTCGTGCGTATTATCAGAGACATTGATTAAAGACGCTAGGTCAAATGTCGGTTCTTGTTAAATCGAGTAGGTAAACACAAAAAGACCGCACATCATTTTCTGTGAGATCACAATGCGGTGTTAAAATCAATTGGTCAAAGTCATTTATGCATTCATTGCGGCGCTGAGCTCGTGGAAACGTCTTTTGAATGCTATTGTTGAGCTGGACTCCAACTGTGATGTCGCCGGTCTCGTTCCGCCCGTCAATCTGTCGATCAGGTACTTCCCAGAACGTTACTTTTGAAACTAAAGAAACAGAATCTATTTACCCAAAATATTGACGCAAAACGTACAAACAATAAAGAAAGAAACAAAAACAGACGTTAAAGGGTTCAACATCATGATTAAAAGTCATGAACTCATGATCAACCAGTTAGGGTAGCGGCGTTAACATTTTAAAGTCATAAAACTAGATTGTGAATGTCCTGTGGAAAGTAGAACGCGAGATCCAATCCGAGTTTGCAAACAAGGGAAGTTAGGGCGAGCGGTACGGGCGCCGCGTGCCGGCTGCGGCTCGGCAAATAGGTAGGACCGCGCCGATAACACGCCGTCTCCTGTGACTTCTATTTAAACAGACAGGGAAACGCTCACAGATTAAATCTTTCGCCTGTTTATTTTTCTTCCCGACGGACTTTCGACTAAAATATATCTGAGACTAAGATGACAAGTAGACTTATCTCTATCAACGCTAATCTAAAGGTGGAACGAATTTTTAAAATACTTCAGTCGTTCTCTTTCGTCGAGCACTGAGCAGTGGAGGTCGGATTATGAGAGTTTTCAGCCGCATACAGTTGTACCGCGACGCGGTTATTAAGGTAGCTGCTTTGTTTGCGCATTCGGCGATTCAGCGCAAAGCTTTTGGTAAAATATTAAAACATGAACGCCCTGCTTCACTCACTACTGAAAACTCGTTCTTTTGATTCTAGCATGGGTTATTCCTGCATTCACCTTTCGCGGCAACACTGTTTTTCAACTGCAAATACCTACTGGGAGTTTCGCATGTATGTTTCACCTGCAGCATCCCACTTCAGTTTTCAGTTTTCACAAACCTGTGCTGAAATAATAAACTGAAGTTAATGCTTGATTGAAACAAATATACAAACGAAATGAAGGGCATTTCTCACATCTACGCGAGGTATTATTTCATAATGTAATCAGTAATTATTGCTTTAACGAGTCCGCCTTTAATTTGTTAGGCGTTTTAAACGGCTTTGCGTATTTGAATCGCAAATTTCTTAGAATATTTCAAGAGGGTCGCTGGCGTTTCGAGGACATTATCTCTTCATAAAATTCAAGATCCCGCTGAGTATTTCATTGTATTTCTAAATTAAACTTTAATATGGCTCAACTTAACGCGAGCCTTTATATAGCTCCGGTAATCTCACAAATTTACGGTAAGTAGACATGAAGTAGGCATACCTAGGAGAACATTTCCGTGTGTGGTGCCCAGAATTAATTTCGTCTTGAGGTTTAATAGACGACAAAATGTCATATCACTTTTGTAGAATACGTACCTTTATTTCCCAAAACGTTGTCTCTCATAGCAACTTCGCCTCAGAATTACAAAATATTTTTGCCATATAAACGAGTTAAATACTGTATTATATGGGTCTACCTTTGCTTAATCCGCTCAGATGGCTAATCTCCTCCGGAGAGGGTAAAGTGCACGGCGTCGGCCGACCGGAGCCGGGAGTTATACCTATGTTATTACCCTCTACATAAACATTACATTAACATTAAAGAGTGTAGTGAACTATCTCTGGCAGTCACATGAAACTATCATGGCCGCATTTATGTTTCATGAGTTTATTTCAACGGCTCCTTGAGTCCTAAGCTGACATAAATGTAAGGAAGAGGGATGTTTTGGAGAAGTCGACTTAGTTCTTCGATTTATGATATTTTTGTTAGAGATATTATGAATTTGTAGTTTACGTAACTACACTTTTTGTAAGTCTATTTAGAACAAAAGTGAGTAACACAAAAGGAAACCACGTTGCAGACAGGCTTCTGTCAGAAGTGTTTTCCTCACAGATAGACGGAAATAGTGTTGTACACATATAAGAATACGTAGCCACATAACCATATTGTTTAGTATCCGAGACACAGGAAGTAGGATCCTGTCGACATCGTGCTTGCAATCAGGCGCACATCCGTCTGATACGGCTCCGTCTTTGTCGTCACTCATTGTTTTATCAGCTAGAGGCGCCTTTAGGAATTAAGTACACGTGGTCAGAAAGTGTACGCGAGCATCATTAGAGACATTTCCTTAATGTGTTTGTGATTTAGGCAATGTTTGAGGACACACCCCGCACGGCGCGGCACGACAACCCTTTGCTTGGCCCCCAAAGGCGTGGCCCCCGTGGAACAAACAAACGGAAGTGAAATTGAGAGGAGCGCCCGGAACTGGAGGTATACCTTTTCATTACAGAATCCCTTTTTAATTACCAGGGCCCAAATAAAAATTGTATTTTTATTTCAAGTAGGCGTAATTGAAAAGGAAATTGCCGGGCCCGGCGGCCGCACACCGGCGTCGAATAAAACTTTAATATAATGCATAAGGCCCTTTGATCTCCGCACTCCGCTTGCATTAAATCGCAGAGATGTTTTCTACTTATAAGATAGAATAAAATCCAGTTGCCACTTTCGTTTCAGAATAAAAAAATATAAAAAGACTTTTGTGCGATTTGAAAAGTTGAAAAAGTAACGTCGCCAATAAAATTGTTCGTTTATGAGTCAAAAGTCTCTTTATTCTAAGAAATCGCGAACCTTAGAAGTGTCATAAATTACATGTGAAATAATAAAAGAAGGAAAATCTTTCATCCGCAAACGTTTTACAAAGACACCCCCCCCGCCGCCGCCGCGCGCCGCCGCGCGCCCGGAAGATAAATGTCGCCTGTAGCACGATCTACTGTCGGTAAAAACGTGTCTCTAATAAAAATCCACCGCGTTCGAGGATCCCTATAAAACGCATACTTTTCGGGGTGTTGAGTTAAATAAAATCTTTTGCCACCGTTTAGGAGTATGGGTGAAATTCGAATTTACATTTCAGATAGATGATCTTCTCGGCAACAAAAATAATTGAATACAAAGAAGGGGGAGATTGCAAAAAAAATATCAACAATTCACTCACCTTTGGCGGACAGGAGGAGGAAAACAGTAGATCGGCGAAGGTAAGACATACGGTCAAAGGAAAGATAATAAAGCGTTGTATTTTCATTCTAATCCGCAGCGGAGTCGGGATGAGCCGGGGGATTCGGCGGGTGACGGGGGAGGCTCGATATCTAAAATTACAAGCCTGCACAGAGTGCCTATCTCGAGGCACACCGTTCTCCATTCCTTTATGTTCAGCTGCCACTTTCAGACATACCTCCATTCAAACTATACCCCAGACATTACTTGTCTTACCATAGATTTGGATGAGCATTTCTATAGCAGCGCTTTGAAGTTGCAGATGTTGTGTTTAAAATAATTAACGAAATCTGAGTATCTGACTTAGGCACGCGTTTGGCAAGAGGTACGTCAAGCTAAATATAGATACGCTTTACTGTAGAAACGTTGGTATATTGTATGAAACAATGTTTGTGCATATTGTGTAGGTATCAGGTACCGCCTGCCACGGTAATGACAGCCTGAAGCCGTGTGCAAGGTGTCAGACAATGCGGTCGCGTGCCGGTGCACCGTATGGTCATTTTGATGCACCTACCGTCTAGAGAAACCTTTTTAAACTGGCAACAATAGTTTGCATGCCTCTGATACACGTGCAACCACAGCTGCTAACTGTGAACTTGCTCTTTTATTTATTGTGACCTGAAATCATCGCCTTTTTTTTTAATGGGAAACCATAATGTGTTCAATTAGTGACGGGATATTGTCTTTTATAACTGGAACGGTTACATTGTTTTGTTTTAGAGCATATTCAGCCCTTAATGTTCCTACTGCTGGAACACAGGCCTCCTGAGAGGAAGCGGGCCATAATCCACCACGCGGGCCCAGTGCGGGGAGGTGGATGTCACATGTCTTCGAAATTTTACTTCTAGAGCCGGTTTCCTCACGATTTTTTCATTCACCATTTTGAGAGCAATTATGATAAAATTAAATACACAAAGAAAAGCGCCTGTCTGGGTTCGAACTCACGATCTACACAACTCATAAGTGTGGGCCGATACCACTGCATCTAAAATATTTTTTTTAACCCATTTGACGAAAATGCTCTCGTAAAATTACTCAAGAAAAGAAAAAATTACCTACTACATCAAAACGCTCACACCTCGCAAGAGACAGCGAAACACATCGTATTACATACCCGAACGGCATTAGAAAATTATTTCGCAACCTAATAACTGTGTCATATATCCAATTTTCTAAAGAAATGTACGAATATCTGATGCTATTTTCCACACTGATGCTTTTCCAAGACTTATTGTCACACAAGGGCCTGGAATATGAACAAAGCAACCGAATCGAATGTAATAAAAATCACTTTAGTATTACGTTGCGACGGGAACTGATGTCTATCGGCATTGTGACACACGATGCGGCCTCGATAGATGTCACAGGGGAAAAGGCTGCGTCGAACCGACTATTATTTTTGTACAACAAAACAAAATTGATTGTTCGCCGTCGCGGCTACATTTTTATACGGGTAGTTTAATTTAAATACGGTTTAGGCTAACAAAATAGACTGTTTAATGCTTTTCTTTAAAGCCTTACCTAGTCCATATTGTTATTATAAACCTTTTTTTTATTCAAATGTTACCTATTTTTTTTAACTAAAATACCTTTATACATTAAAAAACCTGAACTCCTTACCTTTTGTTAGCATTATTATCCTTCGCACAAATTTTAAAGTCTTACTACAACTTTTAAGCTTTTGAACGATGTCTCAATAAAATCAGACCCACAATTCGAGTTGATAACGGTCAGATAAATGGATGAAAATCAACTGTAATGGAAAACTGAACGGTTTTAGCAGAAGGCCAATTCTTGTAATTTAAAACGTTCAAAATCTAGTCGCAGTCTCATCTCGGCGACAAACAAATGTCAAAAACTTGTCAAAATGTAGGGAAATTAGAAGTATTTTTGACAGATTGAGACTGAGATCAGACTGTGAACGTTCTTAAAATTACGAGAATTGCCCCTCTGATACCTGTTTGAGGTAATGCATTACATACATTGCATACATTTTTTTTTATCAGCAAAAATTTGGCAAATCATCATCTACCTAGCCTTTTCCCAACTATGTTGGGGTCGGCTTCCCGTCTAACCGGATGTAGCTGAGTACCAGTATTTTACATGGAGAGACTGCCTATTTGACATCCACAACCCAGGTACTGGGTAATACGATACCCCTTGGTAAGACTGGTTGTCAGACTTTCGGGCTTCCGACTCCTCGTAACGACTGTCAAAGATCCACGAATGACAGCCGGGACCAACGACTTAAGGTGCTTTCCGTGGCACGGAGGGGTCTTGGTATATAAAGATGGTCACCCATCCACAGACCAACCGCGGCAAGCGTAGCTTAACCTGACCGATCGACCTGCGCGGCTGTTATTATTTAGCCACGGGCCCCTCTTTGGGAATATTAGTGCAAATAAATGTGGCCTACCGTAGTCTGATTTTGTTACCATAGTCAGTGGTAACAAAATCAGTATAATCGGCGGGATAATTGCGTATCGCACTAACAGTAGCAATAATGGCTTTCATTTTGACAGTTCAACAACATTCATTGCGTTATTTGCGTTGCTTAGCAGACAAATTTTTTTAACATATGAAGCAATGGTTTAGCAATACCCTTCAAAATCTAACATATTGAGATTGAAAGTGTGTTACGCAACTAGGATTCTGGCCTCTTATTCAATTGACACTTCGTACTACACTAAGCCGGCCTGATTCTAACAAAATCTTGCTAAATAAGCACTTCCACATTATCAATATGACTTGTATAATAAGATACTCAATTTAAATCAATCAGTTCAGGAAATCCGATATATATTTATAAAAGCCTCACTCAAGCCTAAAAGGTTATGCCTTGTTCGTGTTTCCACTTATCTAAATATAGATTACCGAATCGAATTTAGTCCTTGCTAATTATAATTGATAAACTTATCAGGGCCTGGTGTGGGAGGTAGGTGGATATTTCATTTACTTCCATTAAATACTAACAGTTTCGGCGTCTTCCACGTGAGCCACTTATCTCATTTTCCCGGTAGAAAAGTACGTCCTATTTTAGGTCCCAATGTTCGTAGTTTCGCTCTGAAAATATACATATTATATAACATGTCCCGGAATTGAGGCACCACCAAACACCTCAATCAGAATATGATTATAATGATAATAAATACATTGTTTTTTTTTATTATTATGTTTAAAACATTGTTTATTTGTAAAATTAGTTATACTGGTTATGGAAGAAAATTGTGGTCACAATACAAATCTGCGCTCGTACATAGTCGCACACTTATAAGGGTCCACCGTAGTAGGTACTTCGTCCAATTTGGTATATTTTGACTGTACAACGAAAGTGTGACTGTTATTTACATAGTTCTAATTATTTTTGGAAAAATTTAGCTATATTAAAAATGATAGAAATCAATTCAGTAAACGATTTTGATCAAACTAATTTCATAATGAGCATTATTCACTTACACATTGTATAGCAAACAGACGCACAAATTCAATATCGATTTTATAATACTACTAGTCTTCGATCAAAAATAGCACAAGGTTTAGAAACAAAAACACATCGATCAATTGGCCGCGATTGCAGATAACTTGACTATAAACCTTAACTCTCAAACATAAAGTTTAGTATCGTTTGCAAAATATTTACTACTCTGATTTAAAAGAAAGATATTTTTTTAAAAGAACAAAAACTGTTAATGAATAATAAAACATAATTTCTAAGCGATAAGGTTGAAAAACCTATGTCGCATAATTTTCCGGTCGTTTTTGATGCGCTCATCGGAAATACTAGTGTTATACTTATCAAAGAATGTTTCCCCTACATTATTTAAAATAAGCTACTTTTCATAAGTTTACTAATATGTTAGTTCTAGTTAGTCTCAGTTTCATCCAATTCAGCTACAATTAACATAACTGACTGGTTCTGCTGAATATTATGATATCTAATCATAACTTTGTTGTAGATATTGCAAACTTTCAATGACCATGAAAAAGTGACCTTTAGATGACCTTTGAAAACAAACCTCAAGTTTCCTATAATAATAGCTACTTACACAGAACTTATTTTATATTTTATTTTTGTTGAGCGGAACGTTATCTTTAATAGTCGAACGGTACTTAGGGTACAAATGTCATGATTAGCATTATTGACTAATCTATACCAAGTGTACTACATTCGGATCTTGGTTCCCACAATTGGAGCGTTATATCGCTTTACAAACCTATAATCATCATTACATAAATATCTTCGTATATTTCTAACAACAACACTATTGTTGGCGGTAAAACCAGCACCCTAATTATGTCACACTTTCAACAACAATTTGAATGATTTTGAAGGATATTGGTAATCCATTGCTACATAATAGGAGTATGTTCGAAACATTTGTCTGCTCAACAACGTAGGTAAATAACGCAATGAATGTTGTTGAATTGTCAAAATGAAAGCCTTTGCTACTGTTAGTGCGTAAAAAATAATATGCTGTAGGATTTTCAATTCTCGGAACTATGCAGTGCGTTGATAATCCAATGTGCATTAAAAAATCTCCCGTGAGTACGACGACTAAGTCCGACTAAGCGACGCAATCCTTGTTCAGTTAAATGCCATATAAAATAATGTAGGTCACTTTAGTGGGCATGTCGTAATCGTAACGTCTCGGTTCGATGCTCGTCACATGCTCGTCCCCATGACTGATGCAGTAACTATAAATTAATCAATTCGAATGTACAAACATAAAACATGTAGTTAAATGTCACTGGTAAGGAAGGACTCGACAATCTCACTTAGTTCTCTCTATATACAGTACAAACCGGTTGGTCTGTCCGTACATTTCATTATAGCAAGGTACGAGCATTCTGACATCATGTTACTGTAGATGCAAAGAACGCAATCACCTAAATTAATCTGCCTTTCCCGAAACCATGTTGACACGTACACAAAAGAGAAAACCTTTGTAAACAATGTTTTTGTGGATGTCTGGTACCTCTAGGGTAGTGTGACGAACCCGCAAATTACACAAGGCTAGTTCACGTTAATATTCAGACAGATAACCGGAAAATCATCCTGGACGGCCGTAGAAGTCTTTTTTGTTTCGCCCTTGAACACCTGCGGCTTATTGTATTAGATTAATAACGTGTAGAGCTTACAAACAAAACAGTCAATAAAATATTTATGGCATTTTTTTATGTGTGATGTATTGTTGTATTTCGACAGCTAGTGGTGTGTGAAAAGTGAATGTAGGATAGGCGTGCGGGCGAGCGGATACGCGGCTTGTCGAGACGCGGTGCGCGCGTGCCTCTTAATGACGTCATGGATCCGCGCTGCGGGGGTGAAACGTTCGCACCCCGGCTTTTTACGATTCCAACTTCACCTTTTATGTCCCAATACGAATTTTATAGCTTTTATGAAATTCTTTACACGATTAAGCTGTGACCCCACTATGAAGAGCACACCATACCCGGCTGTTAAGTTTTTTGTTAATATAAATGGTCTAATTAGTCACACGCAGTGCATTAATTGGTATGATAATTTTAATGTGTTACGATATGCGTTAAAATACCACATTTGAACAAATTGACATCGTCAATTTACACGAAAACTTAACCCACACGTGTCTCTCACTAAACACACATAATTTAAATATGCTTATGTTCCTAACTAAACATTCCCATAGTATTTTCAACACTAAATATTTAGTTCTACTTTATTTTGTACCATTTAAACGTCAGCTTAATGTTTTATTATTAGTTCCTGAAACAGTTTTGCGCACCAGACCGCGATTCAGTCTGGCTGGACGAGTCTAATCATAAAGTTTGATGGTATAATGATAATATAAAAACTTTATAGGCAGACCATACTTCCAGAGTTTCGTATAAAAGATAGTAAAACCTATTTATATGCTCTTAGCGGTTTTAGACACAGCGCTAGTTTTTGTTACAAAATAAAAATTTGCCAGTCGATAAAGTGCACCTAATGGTCGGGCGGTTCTATTGACCGCTACAAATTATTTTCGCCATTCTATCGTTTTAAGTATGTATAACGTTCCTTTTCGGTGCTTTTCTGAAAAAAGTTTCAAAAATAAATACACACACATAATCACACGCATGATTTGTTAAAGTTATAGATAAACATAATATTACAACCTACTCGAAGGTACTTCTCCCATCGCCTAACGATAATTTCTGTTTTAACTTTCCGTCGTAATCCACCAAAAATTCGTCGGCGCAAGTAATTTTGTCCTTAATTGCTCCACACCAAGTTAAGAGCGTATCATCCACTCATAAGATTCCCGTTTTTCCTCACCTTGGGACTCGGGAGAGAGCGTGTAATAAAAAATCGCTCGTTTGTACGTGATGAATGATACCGTCGCTAGCGGCCACATAATTGGGTGTCGAAGTCTAGGGCTAAAAGCATACACGTGTCGATCGGCTGCCATCTGATAGACCATTGTCTGTGCTTTATCTGGGTACAGAGTGTACACAATAAATCGTCCGTGTACCATTGTGTTGGGCTAAGTGATGTACACAGTCGCGATCGAGGTGTGTGAAATATCGCCCCGGAATGTTATTAGAACGCTCGTATACTGGATCGATCCACGGAATTTTCTGTTTAGAAAAGGAAGTGTTTGCGAGCCGCATATCCAAGTTTGGTAAGAGATAGACGCCGCCTCTTTGTAGTTTTTATAAGCATTTACTGAAAGGAATTATTCTAATCGAAAGAATCACATTGTCTTTGTGGAATTTAAACGCTGCTTTTAAAATCAAATACTCGTTTGCGTTAACAAGGAATTTAAGCTTTTAAGTGGGTGCACGTTTGCTAATAGGCACTGATAACACGCCTAAGATTCCTAACTAAGCGAAGATATAATAAGCACACATAATTTTTTATTACTCATACGCGCCCTTATTAGAGCCAGTGCTAAGAATAATTTACTAGCGTCAAACATTATGAAATATTAACAGTCAATACGGAATAGAAATAGCATCCCTGAGGTAGCGCAGTCGGTGGTTATTTCGGCCATTCAAATGATTTCCTCTCGTATGGACAGAATTCACTGACGTATTTATGTGAGTGGCCGGTGCCTCGCAATTATAACTTACATCACTCAATCAATTGATGTTAATCGATGCTAACTTTAGCACTTCATTACTTAATTTTTACGATCATGTTATTCTGAACAAGTGCCTATTTTACTTAGTAGGTAACTCACAATTACCCCTAACGAGAACGTGCCGCATTAAGATTCCTGCTAGCATTAAATACGAGTATGTACGTGTTTCACTGTAACTTCCAAGGCTTATTCCTTTTCTAATATCAACGTATGCAACGCAATAATTATTTTAAGAATTGTGTTGCTATGGTATTATCAATAAACGGCATGTGTAGTCGGAAGTGCGGACATAGGACGCCGCGGGCGGTGGCGTGGCGGTGGCGCGGCGGCGTGGCGGTGGCGTGGGACGCGCAGTGAGCGTTGCTTAGAAACACCGCGCCTCCTCCCCGTTTGCCCATAGCTGTATACTATTGTGCGCCACTTCTTATTTCTCTCCTTTTTACGCTCCACGATAATGGGAATTTTTGAAATTGCAACAATACACATAGGGACTCGCTGCAATACGACTGGAAATTTTTGCTCTTATTCACTTCTATTTAGTGGGGACCGAGGATACGGAGTTTATTTCAGTCTTATATCAGAGTTATTATCGTTTTTGTCGTGTTGTCTGCGCCAGCAGCTTCAGTCGTTAGATGCTTTGAAGTACAAGTATTCAGACACTAACTAGTCTTAATTGGAACTGCGATATTTACTGCCTCTATTTTCTAGGTGAATTTCGAAATATTTACGCTAAATGAAAGTTTGGGAGATATATTAATTTTAATTTCCAAGAAAACTGTAAACTCGTGGAGCATTCTCAATAAATGTAGATTACTTAATAGGTAATTCCTAAGTACGTCTATTCGTAGGTACTCGTGACCACCGGCGGCGCGGCGGCGCGGCTGCGCTCATTTTCCATAACTAATTTTATTGCATCAATAAATCAACTTAGAAGTGGAGTTAATTTATTATATTAAATTAGGAATTAATTTATGGCTGCATAAATAAATCGTAATTAAATCAATAAATATCGATCAGTCAGTAGTGACCACCTGTCTGTGAACAGTGTGCGCCCGGCGCAGGCGCGCTGCGGTTGACGCGGAAACGGAAGCGCACGCGCCGATCGGGTCGCCGCACATCTGGCCTTTACAAGCTGCACATCCTCAATAAACCTTAAAAGTGTTAAGATAAATTATTGTTCGCACCTCGATTATTATTCAATAAATTGTTTAATACACACACGTGTGGAACATTTGGTAATTAATTAAAGCATATTGTGCAACGTTATATTAATTAGTAATTGTGCACCACTGAACGTTTCCATTACTCCGGTAATAAATATGACCTGTCAGCATTATCATTTCATATAACAAATACAAAATTTGTAGGTATCCTGGCTCAAAATTCAGTTATAATAAATCGTTTCACAGAATACATAACGTATATAATGAACAAAATAATCGTGTTTGTATAGAAAATATGTATGTAAAAATAATATAAATTCGGGGAATTTACACGTATTTTAATTACATAAATGACATCTTATTTTCATAAGGCTTTTGGTATTTTCTGGAATTAAAATGAAATGCATGTAAATATCCAGTTTCTAAACCTCCCGAAATATAATGACGTTATACATACATACATCATAATCAGCCTATAATATCCCCACTCCTGGGACTCTGGCTTCCTCTCTTCAAGAGGGAGTGAGTGGGTTGTAAATCCACCACACGGCTACAGTGCGGTTTGGTGACATTATGTAAAAATAATTAAATCAATGTTTCTTCAGTTTCAAAATTAACCTAGCAAACAATTTGATATATTATTTAAGTACTACATTTTCAATTCGTATTAATTGAGGGTATTAAACAAAAGCTCTAGATTCGGAATACTTCGGGTAAACTCGGGAATGCTCGATAGGTATTTTTGTTAGCATAATACGTCTTCATGACGTCTTCGAACGTTCAACCAAGTGTAACAAGACTTGTAGGTAGTTTGTCTTCATTCTCGACACTGCAATTCATTTTTATTCATACATCGCATCGCATCGGCACTACGAATCCGTACCAACGAAATAATACATCCGTGTTTGTCCGTTTCATTATTTCCGAGGATTCTCTTCCCATTGTAATTAATAAAGTAAACGATGGTTAACTTTTCTCATTAAGTCTGTTATAATTAGCTTCAGGGAAACTATTATATCTGGGTTCAATCTAAAGTTGTTTGACAGCTCGTTGGTTTCGCAGATGGGTTTTTGGAAATACATAATATAACACCGAATTATATCTATTTAGATTTTTACTTAATAACATTTACTACTAACATACACACACAACACACATACACTTACACACACATATATAAACACATTTATGCAACAATTTTGAAAATATTGGTCTGTCTGTCTATTTGTTCCAGTTAATCTCCGAAATGGCTAGACCGATTTTGATTGGACTTTCACTGGCAAATAGCTAATGTTATAAGACATAACTAAAATTATTTAAAAAACGTAAAAGAAGAGGCACATTATTGTTTTCCGACATCCACGCGAACGAAGGCTACTTTTATTTTAGAAAAAGAATTAGGGTACCGCGCATAAAAATTTAAACCTATTAAATCCAATTTGCACGCGAACGAAGTCGCAGGCACAGCTAGAACTACATACTACACTATTTCAGGCGACATGTTATAGCTTTGTTCCTACTTGTACAGAGCGTCAAACAATGAAAAGTTTCAGCCTCATAAACTTTGACACTGTGCTTTGAGCTTTACTTGCTAAAAAGTCGTGGATAATCCTGTCATTTAGGATAGGTACATTTATCTTAACTTTTGTACCTTAATAAACATACACTGACATACGTACTTTCTCTCTACGTATTCTTGAAACGTACAGTACGTATAGAAAGCCTGCAATGGCGGACCGATAGCTAGTGTTACGTATTCCAGACGAAAATAGGCCACCATATCTCTTTCACCTCAATGCAGAGGCGAGAACTAAGGAGTTTTCGATGTACGATGCAATATCACCTATAATCAAACCTTTTTGATAATCTTTAGAGAATTATCTTCTTATGGAAAAGGAGAGGTTTGGAATGGGACAAAACAATGGCGTTTTGTCCGATTCCAAACCATTGTCCATTCTATTCCATTGTCTAATTTGTAGTGTTTGATTTGTTTTTTTTTTTTTTGGTGTACAAGAAAGTATATATATATAAATAAATAAGCCCCTACGGATAAAGAAAAGTATCAGGTGTTTGCTAGCACCAAAAATTACAAAAAAAAAAAACAAACAGGCATCAAAATTTATGTCGAATAGGGATTAGAATGTAATGTCATTACATTCTAACGTTGCAAAAAAAACAACAACAGCCAAGATCACATAGGCAACATTCAGTATCTCGAACAACATTGTGTTGTATGCAAAGGGTGCTGCCCGACTGTTCACAATGCTCCCCGCGTCCACCAACGTACAACTTCGAAAATCGACTTTCAATGGAACTTTTCACGTCACATTTACATTTATACAAACAAAGTCTTGAAATAGGTAAACGTATAATGACATTCATTACAGTTTCTCGGCATGGAGGAGAATACGGTGACTGTATTTAGTGTGAGAGTTCAAAACATAGCTTAGTGATGTTTTCATCGGGTAGTGAGTAATAAAGACTCATTTATTCGGCATTAAAATAATATGTACGTAAATAACAACTAATATCTAATAAATTAATAAAAAAAAGAGGCAGAAATTCTTACAGAATGTGGTATTGGCGAGACAGACCTCATCTAGTTTTTAAAATAATATATGATTGACGTGTAAAAGTGTTTGTGCAAACCTACTTACAAAAATACATCATTTAATTTTATCAGTGTTTATACCGTGTATACCACTAATTTCCAATTTCCCATAATTACGCCTTTTTTTTGGGTGGAAAATCATCAAATGACCTCTCCCGCTCTGGGCTGAGCGGAAGGGCGTGTCAGACTTTTACTGACTAAAACTCACCCGTCTTCCTTCAGTTGCCTGTGCCAGCGGCCACGGTATCTCTTTCGAATAACCCGCAGCCCTGGCGGCATTGGCCCTAGCGGACCCCGTCAGTTCGTGCTGACATCTCTTTGAGGCGCGCGTGGAACACAACGCGCCGTCGACCCGGGCCTGGTCCTTACCGGGCGGCGAGTTGCCCATTGCTCGCCGCCCGCAAGCCCGCGCCTACGGTGGCTGGGAGTCGGCTGTTCACTCGCGTCCAGGGCGTCCCCTGCGGCAGCTAGGGGCGGGAGGGCGCAGAGATTGCCTCTCCCTCACGTGCTCCCATACGGCCTCCCATTCACTCTCACTCCGTACCATGACCTGGACCAGGGCCGGACGCGAGAGATCGCCGCCGCCGATCACCGCCACGAGGACACGGCGGTGCTCCACCCAAGCCGGGCAGACCTCCACCGTATGCTCCACCGTGTCCTCCGGGCGATCCACACAGTGGTGATACCCTGGCGTTTCCTCCCGCCTTATCCTGAACAGGAAACTCCCGAAACAACCGTGTCAGGTGAGGACCTGTGTCAGGCGGAAGGTGAGGGCGCCGTGGCGCCTCTCTAGCCACTCCTCAAAGAGGGGACTTATCGCCGCTATTGTGGCGTGCCCAACAATTACGCCTTCCAGTTTAATCGCGTCTCAGGTCAACAAGTCACAGGAAGACATGGCTGCGGGTGTCGACCTCAAGACAAGTTGCTTCTCACAGGGACAACTTACTGTACGTCGCTTGCTCCCGCGTCAACAGTCCTGACTCTCTGTATATTTTGGCTGCTGAGAACAAAACTACAGAATGTGGCTGTTATTGTAGTGTATTATGGTGTCGGACGACCTTCACGCGAACGAAGTCGCGGGTAGAAGCTAGTTAATAAATAAAAACAACAAAATTAACTAAAACTATTCACAAACTTAAACATGGTGTCGAAAAATTCATCCGCATCGCTGTCGACTGGTAATGTACCCAAGAGACTGCTGGCGGCATTACCACGTTTTATGGCAATGCTTAGCCTCTGGCCAAGATAAAAGCCAGCCCTTGGGTCACGGGAAGTGTCAACAAGCCGTTTCGAGATTTCCTTCAGGCAAATTATTAGATATTTTGACCTCCAAGTCTCGAATGCTGCAAATAAAACGTTCATCACACTGCTAATGAGCTCTAGTTTCTAGCATATTCCAGTTCTCCCGGCTTATCCTTCAAAGCCTCAGTTCAAAGGATTTGTTATGAAAATACATTTGCCTCAAATATGTATATTCAAGCAATTTTACATTAGCTTAAGAGGGTTATTGAATTTCTGAATCAAATTATTTTAAGTATTTCATACCTCTTAGGTTTAATAGCTGTACATCATTTTGTCATTATTACAAGTGTATCAAATGCTTAGTTTGATAATTCAATCATTTAAGTTAAGATTTAGAAAACTTAAAATTAAATAAGTAGTGCTCAGTAAATACTTACCTTTCTATGCTCTCTTATAATTTTCATTAGGTATAAGTAGACTTTTAATATTTTATTTTTTAAATTAAGACAGACTTAATTTGTCTAAAACCCACTTGAGAAGTTTTTTAAAGTTCATATTTTAATTCCGAAAAAAATATACCAATTATTTTAGTTATTGAAAGATTTTAAACTCGTCAACCGTATTGTGTAAGAACAATTACAGAAACAAATATTAATTAATTTATAATATCAAGCATAATAGTTTTTACTTATCAAAGTGAAGGTACACAAAAGCGCGCCAGAGTTCAGTGCCCTCGTCATCGATGCAGAGGTTGCATTAAACTTTTTCCATTGTCTCCATTGATGGATTTGCATCAGAAAATTGCCGGGATTTTGTTCCTAATAACTTCCAAGAAGTTAATAAATATTATCTTATGAATAAATATGGAAAATTGTGCGGAAACGCTTATTATCTTGGATAAAGAAAGAAGAACTTCTAAGAGTCCGCCACTTATTAATATTTTTACTTCGAAGCTCAGATACTTCTTGTACCAACAAATTCAAATTCTATGCCTTTTCCTTACAATTATTCTATTTATTCCATCAGAATTATTAGTCTGGTACCTAAAGCTATTATAGACAAAGTTGAATATTTAAATATGTATAAAGGACCATGGGAGGCGGACCCATGAGCACACCTAGTCCAATTAAGTATCATTGTCAAAAGCAATTTGTGGGCATTTGCATATTACCACCCGTCTATCATACATTATTTCGGTAATAACTATTCCGGAAATAATGTTTATGGACGTACGTATGAATGGAGCAAGGGAATATCACAATGTTCTCTGTTTGATTGACCTTAATAATGATTGTAACCTAGTTTTAGTATGACATACTTTCAAGCTATCAAATTGTCTCAGGAAAGAATCACGAGGTCCAGAGATCGCTCTGGCTTGGCTGAATGGTCTTATAAGTAGACCAACAACGTTTTGTCGTGACGACTCATAATTTCTACCCTATAACATGTTTCTTCCTGTGCCGAGTTTCCGGTTAAACGGCGAATTCGGCGCGTGCGAGCGCCCAACCTGACCAATTCGATTTGCTCTAACGCGATAGTCACACATTCAGCTCCCGCCGGACCGTGTAAGTGCTCCATTCACTACGGAGACCATTATTAATACATCCCCTCCCTACTCGTCTCCTCTCGAGGCCCTCATTGTGCGCCGTTGCGAGTTAATCCTCCGTCCGGCAAAGATCGCCGATCGAATGCGACCGACCCAGCTTTGTGAAACGTAATAGGGTCCTACGGTTAAATGCCGCGTGTAATTTTTGGTTTGCGATTGTAATTATCTATTGAATCGCAGTACTTCGAGGGAAGAGTTCAATTATCGCGCGACGCTCCGCCGGACTGATTGATTGGTTTTGGTCCTGTTTGTATCTGTCAGCCTGATAGACACACCACACCACTACACTCTACACGGAATTAGTGAAGCGGCGCGAGCTCACCGCGTTGTTTTATCAGACGGACAGCACGCTGCAGGTGCAGCGTAATCAGGTTCAGCAAATGCTTAAATAGCGCTCTTATTTTAGCATAAAAACGTTCTCACTTAATCCCGTTGACTCAAAAAAGAAAAAATAATGAACATAAACAAGAGTAGTGTCGTTAAGAGAAAAGTTGTAAATTGTTCTAAACGGATCCGGTTGGAAATAGTTCACAATGAAGATAATACAAAACGGAAACATGTATCGAGAAAAATAGATGAGCTGTGAATCGATTGAGTGCTGTGTAGTATCGAGCGTCGCGACGGACGAACGGACACCTCCCAAAGGAGTTGCAGAACCAAGCTCGGCAAAGCAATTTAACCAATTTAATGTCATTCGCGTCTATTGACGGGCTTCCGCGTTCTCAATTTAAAAATAGACGCCATTGTGTTGCCGGCGCGAAAATATTGTGCTGTCGAATATTGTAGCGGTATCAAATGTTACAGGCTTTCATCACACCGTCGAAAACGCTTTTCTTAGAATATGATTTAAATAGCAATTAAATAGTCATAACCGGGTGCGGCGACGACATTCTTATACCGTAATAAAGTAGCAATACGGCCCGAAGAAGAAATTTAGTATCGGGATTAAGTTATTTTCAGTTATGACATCAAAGTCTCCGTATTTTCAGTTCCATCTTCTGCGCCCACGAAGTACTTAAGATGTTATTTTGAAATAAAAATCACACATTTCTCATTTTGCGGACAGTTTATAAATCCAACAAAGCCGTCATGTTTTTGAGTAGCTTTTCATTTGTTTTATTTTATTACAATTGGAATTCGTTAGCGTAGTTAGTTTTATTGTGAAGTGAAATGCAGATAGTCTCTAAACGGCACCCTAATTGCGTAATCTGAATCATTTTGAAGCAAATTGCCAATCCATTGCTTCATAAGTTCGAAATTTTTTTCTGCTCAACACGTAAATAACGCAATGAATGTTGTTGAACTGTCAAAATGAAACCGTAAAACCGTGAACCGAGTAAAAAATAAATACCTTCACTTTAAATTTCACTAAAATCACTCTGACAGGTACAGTCAACTGCACATCGCGTCGATGGTAACACTTTGACGTTAAGCTAGAATAGTACGGAGTTTCAATAGAATACGAGACCAGCTTATACTGGTTATGTTACCACTGACGGGCGGTAAAGTTTACGTTACTTATTTTATTTGTGTGACTATTGCAGCTTAGTTATTGTTAGTTAGTCAAATGAATGGACACCACACCTACTATAAAGTCACAATTACCTACCTACTACTGGGTGATGGTTTTCATGAAAATGTTTGCTATGCCTAGAAAATTAGATCTTAGAAGAATGTCGAATGTTGGTATTGTAAAACTGTAGGTATAACAATGTTTATTGTTTATCTTAAACCCGCACCTTAATTGCGTTACACACTTTCAATCTCAATCTGAATCATTTTGAAGGATATTGCTAATCCATTGCTTCTTAAGTTTGAATAATTTGTCTGCTCAGGAACGTAAATAACGCAATGAATGTTGTTGATATTGTGAATAACATGGGAAAAATGGGGTAATGGTTTACGAAGTAGATATGGGACACGGACAAACCCTGAAACCGCGAAGCCATCAGCTATTCCATACATTTGTGATTTGTGTTTACACACATTGACAAAATGTATTGGACAGCTGATTTTATTAACTACTAGCTTCTGCCCGCGGCTTCGCCCGCGTGGATGTCGGAAATTATCCCACGGGAACGTGCTAACAGGATAAAATGTATGTGCTTCCCCAGAATGCCATCTATCTCGCGGGCCCTTTGTGGCTAATTACAGTAGAAAACCAATTGTGTCTCATTAGTGGTGATTAAGAGGGTACCTATATGATATCTTTACCTAAGTAAGTACCTACCTAATTTAAAAAAAAAACTCAGTAACAGAAAATTAAATACCTACCTAAATAAACCTATTTCTGATGATAACTAATCTAAACTCAATAAATAAGCAAAATCCCTAAAAACTAATATCTATACGAATGACTAATCCTACCTAACAGTATTATAAAATAACATACGGTCACTACGTACACTATCAAATATACTACCTACCTATACTTTAAAATTAAAATCTATACCTACGACTCATTTAAAAATAAACCTAATTAACTCTAAAAACTAAAAGGAATAAAAATGAACTCCACTGCGGGTGACCCAACCTACGACAAACTTAGTATTTGCGGTTGGTACAGTACAGACAGTGGTAATCGGGTATAGGGATCGAACCGCAAAATTAAGTTTGTTTTTTATTGTATATACTTTTCCGCGATAAAAAGTACCCAGTGTGGTGCCCAGGATATTAAAGAATAATTATACCAAGTTTCATCGTAATCGAACCGGTAGTTTTTGCGTGATGCCTGAACAAACAGACAGACAGACAGACAGACAGACCGACAGACAGACAAAAATTTTTTTAATCACATTTTTGGGTTCGGTGTCGGTCTAGTAACACCCCCTGTAAATTATTTTTTTGATATTTTCAATGTACAGAATTTTCACTTCTACAGATTTATTATAAGTATAGATGTGTATTTGTGTATCATAGCCTTTTTAGAAACGTAGCTTTGTAAGAACATCAGATATTCCATACATTTGTGATTTGTGCTTACATAAATTAACAAAATGTATGGAACAGCTAATTTTTTTAACTATGTGTATTTGCTTTATCATGGCATCAGATATTTCATACATTTGTGATTTGTGCTTACATAAATTAACAAAATATCTGGAACAGCTGATTTATTTAAACTATTTTCATCATTTAAGAAACCAAGCTTTGCTCACGGTTCACTGTAAGTAAGGGTTGTATAATCGCCAAATTAAATATTTCAGTCGGTCATCGAGTTCGCGACTCGGCTCACTCGCCCCGTACAGCCGTCTTTACCTCGCTACTCATCAATTATACAAGTGTCTGCGTCCTTCATAAAATATTTACAACTCTTACCTTCGCCCATAAACTAAGGGTACTGATTTAGGTGACTATTATTATACTTAATGGTTATTTGATTATTTGAATCCATGAAATATCCAGAATCTGGTCGTTTCTACAATGTGATTTAGTTAAGACCCCTAATCTGGATGTCTCATTAAACCGATCGTAAAATAAACAAACTAAAACCACGATGAATATTTATATTCAGACCAGTTAAAATATTACAATGACAGGCAAACAGACTCGACCCGGATTGGCCATAAAAAGGGATTAAAAGTGACTTTATTTTGCAATGAATGGGAAATCAAAACAACGGCTCTGTCAACTAATATTATAGTTACAAAGTTTCGTTTTCATTTCAGTCAAAGTTATTGCATGAAGACTTAGAACAGTAAAATATTACCCGGATAACTTCAGTACAATTCAGTAGATACTTTAATCAAGAACATTCACTTCTAGAGCTTCACAGAGCGTAGGTACAACTTATTTGGGTGAAGCTAAACTAAATATAACTTCTTAGTTTAACGTTTAAATTAAATGGCCAACCTTGCTGGTATACGTATTCAAATATATTCATCGGTATGCTGACAGAAACCATGCAGTGTTACTCTAAAACACGTCAATTAGTAAACAGGCGTAAACCACAAGCATTCGGTCGAGCAGACGCCGCGCCGCGAGGGTTGGCCGCCATCTTGGATCGGGGGTCAAATTAAATTGACATGTGGTTTGTGCAGACATATTGTGCTCGCTTGGAAGCATTGTGTTGACACCCCTAATTATACAGGACCAGCGATATGAGCAGATAAAACATGGTAATTAACTTAATACCCGCCGTAGATATAATTTGACTCGATTTGTAGTTATTCTACGAATCGCGCCCCCATTCCATAACACATAAATAGTTCGTTGGGTGCTAACATTTGAACAGTACTGATTCTACGCAAACATTTAAACTGAGTACAAAATCACTCCATAAACCAGATATTTTCCCAGGAATTTAATAACAATACAATGTTATTACAGACGCAAATCCTTTCAAATGTTTAACATGCAAAATAACATTTTCATAAAATACCTTTAATGTTATGCAGCCCGAGGCAACGGGCGTCTAAATTATAAAACGTGGTCCACGGGAAGAGGACGCAATATCGCCAATATCGCCGCTCGAAGGGAAATCTTCCCGAAGCGTTGTCGTTAAATGATCGCATCTCATCGCGCGGCGCGGTGCGGGCAGACGCGGCGTCAGCGGACCACCGCCTCCTCAGTTTAGCATATCGACTGAGCTCGCCAAATTCACACCGAGACATAATATAGACGTTCAGGGGCGCCCCGTGTTAAAGCCATTATTGAACCCTAATACTATTTTAAAAAATGGCCATCCTAAAACTGAACGCCTTCCGAGGAAAGCTGTTCGCGAACAGACACTTAATAGGATTGGATGAAGATGGCGGAGTAATAAAGCGTGTTCAGTAATGTATTTATAGAAGATGTGCCGGCATCGCCTCGTTGCACGGATCGCCTTCAATTTACTGTTCGAGATTACGATTAGCTTTCGATCGGGCTTTATATTAAACTTGCCGCCGGGGACACACCGCCCTCTAACACTACTGCAAAAATATCAATTACTGTATTTCTGATTTCCGTCTTCTCTGCCCCTAAACAAGTAAATTTGTAACTTAATTAATTACCATAAATGAATAAATACATCGTGATAATTTCATTAAGCAACTAACAGTCGTAAAAGGGCATTTGGGGAAGTCAGATTACACAAGTTACACTCAAGTTGTAGTTCACTAAAGTTGTATTCGCGCGGCATGCACGTACACGTGAACTTTGTATTAGTTTAATATACATACAGTACACGTAACACCAAAATGGTATTTATGAGGTGAACCCCTGACAGCAACATACTATTATACCAATACAATCAATATCAACTACAAATTAATTACTCGTACTTGTATAACATAAGGGGTGGATTCATTGGATTTGTGGACATCAGTCGGTATCATTACTGTGATACGAAAATAAACGAATGTAGATAATGGACGGCGGGATCAATACAAAGTAATCGCAAGCGGATCCAATAAGCCCGGCCAAAACAACGGGGGGTCGCATCGGACGGCATCGGAGGCTGCGAGCCGAACATGGGGAAACAATATGGCGGCATGCAAATAGCTCGGCCATTATCGCACCTGGGCAGCGCGAGCCGCCCGACGAGTAAACAAGATTACGGGAATTGAATGGCTAATTAGGGGAAAAGAAGCGAGCCCAGCGAGCCTAGCGAGAACGCTGAGTTATCGCACCTCGTTTCTGCCATATTTCACGACGCTTAACTCGCCTTTATTGTTTGGCCGCCTCTTGTTTAGCTAAAGAGCCTTGTTAGCTTATCTCTTGAAGCCTAGGTAGACTGCCTTAACTGCCGTCACAGCCAGAAGGGAAGATTTACTGCGCTACAAAGCTTCTAACACCGCTAAATAATAAGTGACGCGCTTTGGTAAGCTGTTAACGATGCCAGAGCTCGTGAAAATAAAGCCACTAAGATACACAAATTGATGATGCACAGTCGTTAATCAAAATTTAATTTGATGCGTTAATTAATTGTATTATACGGTGGGTACGTATTTATATGACCCACATCACAGATAAAAGCATTAACAAGGTAAACGTGACGACAACCAAGTTACGCCGCAATATAGCTTTTCGATAGAGGACCGCAGAGCGGCGCGGCACTCCACATCACACAAGAAAGCACTTTATCATTATACAATTAATTAATTAGTGACTTTTATAGATAATAAAGTGAGTGTATTTACGAGTTAGCTTCGTTAATTTTATGTTATCTGTTTAATTGTATGAGCCTCCGGCGACGTCGGCGGCGCATTACCCCGAGCCGCGTTATGTTCCTGTTATATTATCCTATGATTTATGTCGATCAAGCTTAATTCGGACATCGTTAATTCTTAAATAATATTAATTGATTATTTTTAATATCTAATATATCCTATTAATTTAATTGAACTTACCAAAAAGTACTGAATCATAAAATCTGAATCAAATAAATGCTGCTACGAGATGTTGGTATGTTTTCAACTGATATTTCTACTTTACATTATTGTATCCTGAGAATACGAATCGTAAATGTCAGCCTAGCCTAGAACGACATATTATATCTGCACGTCGATTTTGCAACACAACAAGCAAAAAGAGGTGTCACTGCCATCATTTGTCACAGCTGTAAATCTTGTATCATCCACGCATAATACGAAAGCATGAGCAATTTTATTGATGTATATTGCGAATCGTAGATGCAGAAACGATAAGCCTCGTAATGTAATTTTTAAACAAATCTCAATACAGCAAACGTCGAACAAACAAACACAGAAAGCAGTGAACAAACGTTTGACCCTAACGTAATGACCGGTCTGTCTGTCATGTCACACTGGCTTTCATTTACGGACTCGATATGATTTAGAGAGGTTCGTCCGCTACGACCGACGACTTTAAACGTAATTTAATTACATATTATAAAGCTTGTCTAAGCCCACACAGAACCTAGTCACTACAAGATTAATGAATCCCGGCGATACAGATACATGACTTATTCTGTACAGGCGACCATATTTAATGCCCACGTTTTCATGATTGCAGTCATTTAGAACGTTGCGTCGTCGTTCTCGCTAAATGCCTTCGCCGACATCTAGACGTTTATCCTCCACTCAATTTCAATTAGATAATATTACTAATGAAACATATTTATTTCTTTCTGTCGTTTCTTCTGCACAAATTCCTCATTAATTTGTGAAAAGCTTTTAGTGACCCAAGATCCCGAAAGCCAAACACTTTGTCTAGGAGAAGCCAGAAAGTTCCATAATTTCTTTGCCGAGATAAGAGGCGAAAGTTCACGCAGGAGCGGAGATTTATGACATCACCGTCGTTCCTTTCACTAAATAATAAAAGGCCCGCTGTAAAACGCGGTGGAGGCATAAAAGTTTTACGTCCATACAACCCGTTGGTGTACGTAAACGGAGCATGTAGGGCGCGTCGTGTTAGGACGTCAAATCTCCATAAAGAGTAATCAGTGTCGGCACAATAGTCCGTTGGCTCATAAATTGTAACGCCAACGTACGTTCATTTTGTCTTGATCCGCGGCGAGCATAATTTGATCTCGGCCCGTCCCTGAGACCAAAAATTATGAATATAATTCGGCATAAACAATATAATAGTGACTTGTTGCTCGAGGCCGTGCTACTTGAACGTCGCCGCGTCGCGCCGCGGTTGCGTGTGGCTGATCCCACAACGTGACGTTATGACAGCAACATCTGGCCTGCTGTGCGACTAAGGAATTACTATTGCTACATTTAGCCTGTCGTGTAACAAGGATCGCTTCATTATTAATAATAATAAATTAGTTCATAAATGAATAGCAAATATATGTATGTATTCAAATTCGAAGTCGTTCTCGGAGTAATTAGAAAGCAGTTTCTCATCCTGCGCAAACGCGAAAGTGGAATGATTATTAGCACTTAGCTGAATAAGGCCAAGGACGTGACCTTGAAATGCGGCCTTTGTTTATCTACTAGAATTTCTTCAGAAATAACAGAATTTCTGTAACAGAAACTAAAACTAAACTTTGTAAAATCAACATTTCGTTCTCTTTGTGAATCCCATAGATTATCTATGTTAAATCCCCCATCATCACATCACATGTGCGATTTAGGTTGCACACCTCGAATTTCAATTAAAAGGTCAATAACACATTATTTTATTGAACGTAACAAACAAAAATAAAACAAAAAAGAATCGAAACAAAGTAATAAAACTGTACTCGTGGATTGTAATTCGATGAAAAAGAACACAAAAAAATTTTTTTCAGAAAAAAAAAACAACTATAGATTGTCCATTGTTTTTATTTCGTGGCAGGGTTCAAAAATCGTAAGTTATAGTCTAGGAGATATGAACTTGATACACGAGCATTTTATTCTGTCTATGAATTTAAAAGCGTTGAAGGATTTACTGTGTTTACTTTCCAAAGATGGAACAACTTGTCCCGATGTAAACAGATTTAAAATTGTAAGCAAAATCTAAAATAAGGAAGCTATGATTTATGACGGTTGTAAAGCATGTGATTTTAGACACTTTGAAAGAAAGTTTAAAATAAAATGATCTCTTTGCTTATGCCTGGCAACGATAAAAAGTGGATAAATTTTTTTCGCGGATATTTTTTATTTCTATTGTAATCGGAGTATACTTCGCCGTTTTATTACAGCATACTTTTGTAATTCAATAGCCGCTGAATATACAAAGATTAGCGGCTTTTCATTGTGTCTCTTTTAAATCCCTACAACCATGTGTGTTATTTACACATACTCGTAAATGTAAAATTTTAAATGTTTTGGTTGACTTTTGTCAAAATCTCCACAAAATAATGTGCATGTTTAACTTACGTGATTTAATGAACTCCATGTTTATGTTTCCGTGTCTTATCTGACGATCGGTCGCGTTCTTGATGCTTGTAAGACTACCAGATTATAGTTAAACATGTGATTGTAACCCGATATGACACGCGAGAGCACGGCGCGCCGTGACGGCCTTACGAACGTGTCGTAATTCAATAATTCCTCTACACCGACTAATGGAAGGTACACCTTCAGAAACAAACGCTTTCAAAAGCTTTGTCCTGTTCCTATAACTTACCAACCTATTTTGGTTAGTAATGAGATTCGATTTCATCCTTATCAGCCGAAACTCGTCACGTTTGACATAGACCTATCGCTACAATTACAACAAGTTGGTCGATTAGACTTTACCAATAAAGCATTTAATATCCGTAGGTTCACAAAGTTTCGCGCAGCTTCGTGTAGCTTAGCGTAGTTTCGCGTAGTTTCGCGTAGCTTCGCGTAGTTTCGCGTAGCTTCGCGTAGTTTCGCGTAGCTTCGCGTAGTTTCGCGTAGCTTCGTGTAGTTTCTTGTAGCACGGTGTCTTCGCGTAGCACTGAATAGCTTCGTGAATCACTGCGTAGCACCGCATGGCTTGGTGTTGCTACGTGTAACTATTAATGGAAATTCATCCGGTAGTAACATTTACAATGTCGATTCGCTCTAGGATAAAGGAACTGAACGTTTAACATCCTGAAATCTTTCCCTCAACCACTATTCAGGTGAACGAAGTAACAAATGTAGCAAAATATTCCGCTTGAACACAAAAGGCGTTTTAAACGTTTCGAATTAAGATCACGCACATCCAGCTTCCGTACAATGAAGTGACGCGAGACCTACTTTCTGTAGGTAATTACTTTGTTACTTTAAATGCTCTAGCTCTCGGCTAGATAGAAAATAGTACTTTGTTCTGATTAACCTTACGTTAAATCTTCGTTCTTCGTTTATCTTAATTAGTCTCAAATTGTTTGAGCTAATTTGATATTAGCACTAAAACACAGACATTTAAGACTTGGAGTAATCAATAGCAGCTTATAAGAACTCATATGGCTTGGTTCTTTTTAGATTGGTAGACGATCTAGATTGCCTGAGGTTGATAGGCTATTATCTATCTGTAGCCACTATCGCAATCTTAGAGCTCGAGGCAGAACTCACGTGTGCCAATAACAACAAACGTGACTTCAATCGGCACCTCCCCGGCTTTCATCTGTCAGTTCCATGAAAAGGAGAACGCGAGAAAGGCACACACGATTACGTATGCAGATTATTACAATCCCCAATCATTGTAATGGTGAAACAAAGTTGTGAATAAGCTATTTTTCAATATTATTTCAATATAAGAAGGTTGTCGTTTGTCCGTCCGCTGCGAGGCACTATCGCGCGATCGGGTCCGCGCCCGTGCGCCGTGCGGTGACAAACAACATTCGTGGTCGACATTTATGCGACGTCATGGCCCTCAATAGAAATGCTTCGATTTATATTCCTCTTCTACTTTTTGTCAGACGTCTTTTTTATTCGTTCTGTGGCACAAGCCATTACATAAAACTGTTATTCCTGAAGAATTGCTAACGTATTGTATAGGATCGTGTGATCGCCGTGAGTTTCGTCGTATTGTCGGGGTAAAGTCACAGGTAAACTACAGACTATTTGCTGCGCGTCTCTTGCAAAAGAGACAGAGACAATAGAATAACATTTTTCATAAAGCTGTTTGCTACATGAAGTTGCAGAAGTTTATTTTTATAAATTCATACGAATGTTGGATGGGTTCTGGATTTGTTTCGCTGTCTGCACGGTTGTGCTGGCTAACTAGGTCAATAGGATTATAAACAAACTTGCTGGTACCGTACTATTTAGTTACTATTGGTATGTCTATTTTTGAATACATAGGTAGTACCTATGTAGTCAAAAATAGACATACCAATTATAAACTAATTACACAGAACCTTGACTCGGAAAACTGATAGATAATAAGAATTATTAAGATCAAAGTAACGTGGTTCGATATTCCGTGATTAAGACAATCCAATTTCCAAAACTGGAGTACTCCAGTATTAGATAGGTACTTAAAGAACGTCGAATTTAAATGTCTTCGGCAAAAATTGAAGGCAATACCAGCCGAGATCAAAGCGATAGCAGCACTTCAACTTTTTTGTGGAACCGATACCTACTCTTCATTTCCTTTTTAATACGGATTCAATATAGCGATAAGGACATCGGGGAAATTTTACAGAAATCAATCTTCGTGTTATTGAGACGTGTTTATTTTGTGTCGGATGAGAAGCAGGTGTCCATTGGCTAGAGTTTATACAAGACCGATAAACATAAACAATAGTTATAGGAGATTGTAGAGCATAACGAGTGAGCGTCGATCGAGATTGCAGCAAAGACAATGCCTTCACGGTGGCGGGTTGTAGGGGAGCCATTTGTATTCGTAATGCTAGATCGAATTTCGTATTTGTTCGTGGGGTCGTTAGCAGCACCTTCGCGCTTGTTTATAAAGAAAACAAAACCCTTTATCCGTGGAGTCGCGGGGCGCGGCGGCGGCTTGAAACCTTACTACCTCTGCTAACTACGGGTGCCGTATGAATATAGAATAATATTATATTTATCATCTATGAACACAAACTCAAGCAGTTTGTGTATATCAGAGTATTATAAATTTATATGCTGCGCTCTAGAATACAGCAATAAATAACAGTTGTAGTAGTGGTCTAAACAAATCATAAGATTAACATATGCAGATTACCTTATGCACATGTTTTATGCATTGCTGACTTATATACACGTAATATATGTAAGTATGTATTCTTAAATATAACTCAAAGTACTACTGCAAACTTAAAAACATGGATAACAAAAGTCATAAGACACGTCTACGAAAACATGAATTAAAAGTTATTGCGCTTAGCACCGCAAATTATGCATAATTTTTATGTAACATTGTTACTTGTATCTTAGTTAATGAATAAACAATTAGTACAAGCAATATCATTCATTAATCAAAGATAAATTTATTATTTGATAGCAATACGGCAAAATGAACAAAACTCGTAGCCGGCGTAGCAGTCGTAGCAAAACATAATAATGATCATAAAAAATCATAATAAAGTAGTTTCACATTGTCTGTTCAAAATGACCGTCAAGTAATTTATGTTGGTGTAATCATACACGACAAAGCTTACTCTGCGGTGCACACTAACCACCAAGTAACAAGGTATTCATGTTTTTACGTTGTTTTAGATCGTTGGACAGATCTATATGGCATACCTTCGGCCCAATAGAGCGTCAACTAAAGTCACGCGCCAAGGATTTCGGTACACACGTCTTAAGACACGGCACGTCGTCATCTCTCCTATAAAGCTTGAAAGCCTCCTACAGCCTATGACGTAGCGAGTACCTACGCCTGGCGGACACCATCGATTGTTTTCACTAACTTAATATAATGTTACATTGGATATAGGGAGCCGAAATTGAAGGGTGTGTTTATATCAGATACGGGATTTGAGGATTTCTAAAGCCAATTTCAAAAGCCGTTATGTAAGTTTCCAGCGTCAAGGGCAACGTCTGTTTACAGATTGTTCTGAGATAGTAAAAGCTTTTTTATGTAACGGTCCAGACGCTGATTCTTTTATTTTTTGGAGCTTTCGTGTATTTTGTTTTGATCGGTCAGAATTGGTCCAACGTGGCACGTCACAAGCTGTGCATACGCGGTGTCAAGATCACGTCGCGTAGCGTCGCGCCGCCGCGGGTGACACGCGCACCCCGCCGCCCCTCCGCACACCCTCCACCCGCTGTCGTCCTCCTGTTACCCTCAACCCTCGCACCACGCATGCTCCAATTATAATCTGTTTAGGGATGTCTATTGTCGATTAAGATTTTTTGTTATGCAAATTATTCATGATCTTTTTTAGACTTGTACATCGACCGTGTTCTACTTGTGTAGTGGAAAACAATCCTTGTAAAACCTAAAAGTTTATTATGAGTTTTCATTTCTTAGAGACTACAAAATAACAAGACACGCGTCTCATAGAGTAACCTCGAGCTTTCACGTATCTATCGTACAAACTGACAGGGTTAAGCACGATATCCACCCGTAGCGGATAACTCGATAGCTCGACATGGGATAGGGCGGCATTATCCGCCAGCGATGGCTGCGCGCGCAGCGGCGTCGCGCGGAGAGCATCAAATCGCCTGCGGAGGGCGGCCGTAGCGCGCGCGTTTCGTTGTCTCTCGCGCGATCACTCGCCACAACACCTCCGACGACGGCGAGGTGCGCTGCCCGATGCGACTCGTTCGCGGTCACTGACCGATACGCCGTACATCATAACACCGCGCTTGACCTGCGCCCGAGGCGTCCCGCGATCTCTCTGTAGGCCCGCGCCTCCGTGCTGACTCGCCTCATGCTCCACATGCACCAGGTAGCCCAAGTGCCGAGCCCCGACCCTCGGTAGCGTGATAGCCAGCAATATTCCCTTAAGCGGCGCAATATACCGGACTACTCGGTCGCTGTCCGACTTTAATTTGTTCTTTATTGTTTATTTGGTGTTTATTGTTTTCCTAAATGTGTATTCAACGTTCTAAAATGCCTGGAATCACAATGTACTTAGTCGGTCGTGTCAGTGAGTTTTAAGGGTGCCTTTCAACGCGGGCGTGAGTTATTCATGGATTGCCTCTGTTACTTCTACTTGAGTCTTTGGATTAATTAAATGTGTACGATATCAATCTGTTAACAAGGATTTTGTCTTTGATCTGTTGATCAATTTGTGAAGATAGCAAGTTAAAAATACCATAAGATTAAAGAAATTAGTAGACACTGATATTTATCTCAATTTCCAGCAGTGGGAATGCATGAAATGAAAACTGGAAATTTTATTCCCAACGCATACTTATTGGGAGATTAAATCTATCACCATGTGACCGAAAACTTGATAGATATTTGGGATAGTTGTTCCTTTCTTAGCGTAACTTACGAGTGTCGTTATTGGCAAAACCATGTTCCCTTCCCGTGCCAACTGCCGAATTCGCAGAACAATTGTACTGCCAAAACAAATATGTACTGACAATTCATGTATCAATTTGTTCTCATTTTTTACGATACGACATTATGTAAACATAGCCATGTTTACTTTCAATATGTACAGATAAGAACAAAGTAAATAATTCCTTATTGTGTGGGACTCTTACATCAAATCATAAACATGCACTCATATTATTATTGATAGTTTCATCAATTACGATTGTCATCACTTTGTTATAAGCATCAGTTAACATGTGATAAGACCCACTACTAGATTTATTCAAGTGCTTATGACCATCCTATTTTTATAATAATTTGTTTTGGAAAGAAGTTAAAAAGATTATTCGTAGACCGGTAACATTTTAAATTAAAAGCTATTTAGAATACAATTAAAGATGGAAGCATTTACTTATGTTTCTTTTTTTTATTGGTAGATTATAAATAAGTTTATTTCCTAAGGGCTAATTTTACCAACGTCAGTTATCTTTTATCCCTGGAATAAAATTGACGTTTGACAGTTTTAGTATGGAAAAACTGACAAAAATTCAAAGTTCTTTCTCAGGATATGACTTATTCTAGGTATAAAAGTTTGGTGGAATTCGATCTAAGTAAAATAAGTTTTAAATCTATTTTACTAGGAAAATATTTCTAAAAGTAGTTTTGTACTGTAACATTAGAAGCATTGTCAAATCCTACTTATTTCAAGACCAAATACCAACAAACTCGATATACCTACATTTAAATAAATAAAACAGTAAATAGGGGCAATATCTACCGGTACATGAAGTTGATTTACCTAAAATGTAAATATGTCTACTTGACTTTAAGCAAAATCTAAGTAGGTGCCTACATACGTACTTAATTACATCTAAAAAGTCATAAAAATGTATTTAAGTAAATAGAGACAAAACATACACATATATCGCTATATTAGTCATTTAACACCCACTGCTAAACATAGTCTTCCCAATTAGTCGCTTAAAAGGAACTGTCGTAAGAAAATACAGAGAAAACTCATAGAAACACGTAAAATACCGCTCATTAATTTACAGAACTTAGTTAGATTTTTATGTCACCGCATAAATTGTCCGGCAAAAACGAAAAGTCATAAAGCTGGCTAAAAATTCTGTCTCACACAGAAACTTGTTATTTTCACACTTTGCGTAGCACTTAAAACGACTAAAGAAAAGGATTAACACTCCGTAAAGCGCGTTACTTTGGTCTGCAATCAAATTTTATTTTAGTTTGTTTTCCAGCACTTTGTCTTTAAAAGCATTCTTTCTTATTACAAAAACACATGATTATTTTTAGTTAAACACCATGTATAATTACACCGTAACTACTACAAGCATACTTAATCGTATGATAGCACGACATAAGTATGGAGAAGTTCAAACGAAGACGTGAAGGAAAGTCTCACGGTTGCTATTAACGATGTGGAGCCATATGCAAGAACCAGCCAGTGGTGTAGGTATTAACGGTAACTTGAACTCAAGCCCGGACATCAATTAGGTTCGACTTGTTCTCGCAATTATGTGCTCAAACTAAATTGCTGGAAGATTCGTCGGACGCTAATGGTTCTAAGTTTCCATGACACATGACTCTGATACTCGTAGCACGCTGCGCTCGCGTTCTCACGCCAGCGTAGCACGTTTTAAGGAATCTATCACGATTCTGTCGAATCATTGTTCTTTCACACATGTCTTTGGTCTGTCATATGTCACTTGTCAGAGTGATACGTCACGCACGGTGTCGTGTCGTAATGTCCTCGGCTAATGCGGCGCTGGCCGACAAGAGGACAATTTCCGGGCTCGCCCCTACCTTCCCGCCATTACGTACTAGAACAATTCCATAACCATTATAATCATTAATGATGCCGCGCCACCATTAAGCCCTCTAACATTGATTTTCTCTTTTCATCATTATTTATTATCTGAAAGTCAATATTTCAGAACGCTGCTGCTCGTCTCCGCTGCAATCTTTTTGATTTATTGAAGAACTTGAAGCGTTGTCTGTTTTAATAGTTTACTGGTAAAATTAATTACCGCAGCGAACAAAATTTACTGCTAAAAGTACTGAAGTAAAGTAAAGCTTACTTTAGCGTCAGTCGATTACCATTCAGGTGTCTGGTCCAGTGTTAAAAAACTTTTGGGTTGAACCGCTTTGTTTTTGTCCAATGTCTGCAGGCGACAAAACTCTGTGTGCTGACAGATGCAGGGCTAATGACAAATTAACCGTTAAAAACTCGTGGAAAGGCGGGGAAAAGAGGAAAAAACAGTGGAGTAAAAAGTAACGAGTCGTGGCTTTTATCTCCGAGCGTGTTTCGCGAAGACAGCGTTTATTTTGAATGACGGAGTCCACTCGGCGCAGTGGGACGACGTCGCCGGCCGCCGGCCCCACGTGTCCGCGCCACGACCAACTTAAATCAACTGATGTCGGATGTAATCATCATTTACTGAATCAAAATCCGTTTGATCTCTATTTCAAGCCTTGTTAGCATCTCCTTCTCGTTATTCGCATTAAAATACCAGAGTATTATAAAATGAACATAGCTCATAATGATAGATATGAACTCCTTCCTCCATAATCATCTCCTACTAGATTCTGCCCACGACTTCATCCACGTGAAATATTTTATTCCCCCGACGCACCCCGTCGCAACGCATTGCCTGCCTGCGCTATTACATCCTTTTTGTTCCTTAGTTTCTCGTTTTCTTTTTGCTCGGTTCCTAAGGATTCTAGCGTGATGTTCTATTGAACATCACCCATATCCTTCGTCAAGAATTGTGCTATCAAATGCAAAAATATTTTTTCAAATCCGACTGCTAGTTTCTGTGATTGATTACCGTATATGTAGATGAACTGTGTTTTATCCGTTTGAAAACAAGTGTTTCGTGTCAACATCAGACATTTGTTACGATACGGAAATAAGAAGACTTGGCACTGTACTTGGTAATATAATTCGATAGAGAACCATTCCTAAGAAGTTGTATGAATAGGTACCTATACGGTTGATAGTGGATATAATGTAAACAACAGCTATCATCGACATCCAGTAAATGATTCGCTTCGCACGCGAGCGTGGATTGCTCCCACGATAATTACATCAAGTAATGTGTGCAGCAAATCATACACTACGAAATGAGGCATAAAATGTTAGAGCTGAGGCTTGGGAACGAGACGGGCGTGCGTAATTACCCGACGAGAATGTGGCCGAGTCCTGCGGCCGGGACAGCCTCCCGACCGCGTCGCTAAACTACGAATAAAGTGCTCAGTGCGGTACCCTTAACTCGTTAATTACACTCGGGAACTTAATATACTTACCCGTTTCAAATTTTACAACTTGGAATAACTGTAAGTGTTCGGTATCAAACGTACTCGCACTTAAAACAATATTTTTAATGAGTGTTCTTCTGAAGGTTGAGCGATGTATGTCGAAGTACTCGTATCCTCGGGGCATCTATTAAACGGACAGGAATCGTTTCCCACAGCCCGCTCTCGGCTCGTCACGGAATCAATATCGTCTTTTATCTTATGAAACGTGCTCCACATACACACACAGGCTCACCTCGCAGCACGCACACCCCCGTGCTGCCTAGGGTTGCTAACGTACAGAATAAAATGAACAAATACTCAGCAGATAGCGATAATTAATCCAAATTTCTTCGCTCTCGCACGTGTTTGTTCGCACGCTCTCTAAAACTCGGGAGATTTAATTAAATCTCGCTCTCAAGTTGTGATATTAGTTTTCCGTTTAATTATAATTGTGTTCGTGAATCGCGTTTTGTCGTTGAAATTGTTGACACCAGAGACGAGTCATATAAAAAAAAACATACAAAAAACGTGAAAATAAAAATGTTATAGCCTCGGAAATGCTGGAATTAAAAAAAAACTTGAAACACGTATTCCTGCTATCAGTGACATTTGTTCCTACCGCGTCGTAACTCCAAACTTTTACGCCAATTAAAATAGCTGAGTAACTTTTTGTAGCGCAGTCGACTGACGGATGCCGAAATTTATTTGGGGCAGCCAGTGAAGATTAATACGGTTCAAACGAACGAGCGCCTTGTTAATGTTAGTGTAAATACACTGACTAAAATGTGTTTATTAGTCTACAACTGCTCTGTTAAAGTGTGCTATACTATAGAGCACTCGAAATACAAACAATGCTGTATAATTGGTGCAGTGTTGTTATGCAACATTGTTTTTACGTTACGACTACTGCTTCGGAGTTGTTCGGAACCAATAACGAGCCCATTGTGAGGTTTATTTCTGTTCGAATTGAAGTGGCATGTACTACTTATTTGTAGTTAGTGGGGAGTAATGCACGGTGCGCCGCCGCATGTTAGAATCAAAGCGTGCGCCAGCGACGTAAGTTCAAGTGCAAGAACAAGCCCCATACATCAGGCGGTCAGAAATACATCAGTCAGTGTATGGCATGGGAAAACGTTCGGCTGAGACGCGGCCCGCTTCCTACTTGCCTTATATGCAACAACCGCTATTGCACAAGCATGCTCGCAGTCGCACACGGATCCATCGCCTGAGATTTGTTTTCGAAACAATGTCTATTGTAAGGTTTTTTCATTGCACCCTAAAAAATACTACCACTAACAAAGGAATAACAATCAGTTTAAAATGTTAGGGCCATCCCTATAACTCTCTCATGTCATAAATATGGAAACATATTCCCATTCACATTACCTACTTGGTATATCGTGTTTTTAAAGAATACCCAAAGTAGGGTATAGGTACCTACTGAAGACTACTTTAAAACCAATGAAAAATGCTTTACAATAACGATTAAAACAAAATTAATAACTCCCCAGTTATTATTAAAAGAACTTACGATAACAATTGCCGATCAATTTAATTAATTTCAATAAGCTTTGCAACGGTGTGTACAATTAAGATCGTAAATTAAGAATCAATATTCTCTGAGCATTTCAAAGCTCCTTTAAATTTATACGCGAACCCACACAAATTCACTTTCATTAGCTACTCTGGTTTATTGTTATTTATTTCATTAAAACATCTGCTTAGTTAATAACACTTCAAACATCAAAATGAAGATTTGATTTCACCTCATTGAACTCGGCGGTAGGAAATATTCACTGTTCAAAAACTCGAGGAAAATCCAGTTGGTGAGCCTCCGCTCGTCCCAGTCATACAAAACAAAGTTTAGTCACTGGGGCTTTAAATTCCCTAATGTTTGTCAAAACATACTTAAATCTGTCAGTAGGCGCTTAAATCAATTTATTATACAGGTCCTCGAAGACACTTTGGCAACGAGCATGTTTACCCGCATGTATGTATGTAAATCTACCGTTCCTTGCTTCTCAAAAAGCCGTATGGAAAACTCTAAGCCTCTTTTATATTCTTATTCCTTATCCTTGTGGGATAATTCGGGCCCATAGGACAGGTTTTTACATAATTTTACCGCATCCCTTTCTATTGGCACTCCTCTTTTGCGGAATCACATTTTTTTCGCGAGATTTTTATTAGTCACACGGTAACGGGTCGCTAAATTAGAAAACATTCAATAAATCACACGGGCGTAATTCAATTTCGGCGATCGTAAATAAAATTTGTGCGGAGGGTATGTAACGAGTTTTAAAAACAAACATTTTAGAGAACAAAAAGGGTAAACGGGTGCGCGCCCGCCGTATTTGTCGCGCACAATGTTTGTGAGGGTAATTGTTGGAGATGCAAAGTGCTGAGATCAACCAGCCGCCCGTGGGCTCGCAGCAGGGAGCCGCGGGTCTTTGAACTAATACCATCATGCATACACATGCACTGTGCAACCTACGTCGATGCACTGCTCCTATTGAGCTTTACTTGCAGCTCGTTAGTACGAAGCCGTTTATTATTATGGCTCTATAACATTAACGTAATAGCTCAGGTGATTCATGTGTTTTTGTTTACTAGTTGCGTTGGCGTCAAATGCTCTTCATCTTATTAAATTTGAGAATAAACGTCGAAAGTCAGCCATTTAAACATAATTTACTTAATAGAGGAAATGGTTTAGCTAATTTACAAATAAATATGTATAAACAAAAGATCAATCGGTACGACCCAACGCTTATCTTATCATTCACGATGGGTAATTTAGTCGGACGAACCCCGTCCTCCGTCCGAGCGGACCCTCATCCACTCGATAATCGTATCGATTACTTTCTCCTTTCTCGACTCTACTTCGATTACCTTGCATTCTTTTTACGTGACCTTAATGCCATCATTAGCCATTCTCACTTAACGGAAAGAAATCTTCTCAATTCGAATATAAAACTTGGAATGCTACGAGAAGTCTCAGGTGTCGACTCGATAAAAAAACCGAGCGATGTGTTACTAATACATTTAACGTAAAAAAATCCATAAATCTACTAAAAATGAAATTTGCAAAAAATACGAATAGCATCGCGGCACATCACAAAAGGCACCCTCGGCTCTACAATACAGATCTTATTCACACTTTACACAATATTCTTAAGACACAATGGGAAATTCAACCGCACGCCGACATGTTGTACACGGGTGTGCTATCGTTGTGAACGTCAGGTCTATCGTCCCTCGTCTTGCGTATGTTTCGGGTTTTTTGTGCGCGAGTCTAATAACTCGGCGAGCTTGACGGCACCTCGGCGCGGGCGCAAAAAATTACAAAAGCTCAAGTAAGCTCGGCAGGCGAGGGTCGGGGCGGGTCGGCAGGCAGGCAGGCCCGCCGCGCACGGGAGATGCAACGGCCGGCAGTCGATCGCGAACACCCGCGGGGCAACCATCGTACTACCAGTATCGTGAGATCGTAGCACGCAACGAGTTTTCTCATTCATCGTAATTTTCTCCTTTCAGTAAAAAGCTTTTAAACCAACAAATAAAACTAAAAGTGTACCCGGAAATGTGGAAAATAAACGTTTGAACCTAGAAGTGGATTTTCTTTAGTTACCATTAAGATGAACGTATATGCGACAGTGTAACGATGTAAGTGATAAGACGCTACAGTGAAATGCCGGGTTTGGAGATCAAACATTAGTGAAGTGGACTTGTACAGCAGCAGGATGACGATGAAATCGCTGAAGTACAGCGAGCGGGAGGAGATGATGGAGGGCTTCAGCCCGGTGCCCCCTCCCCTCCCGCGCAGACAGCCAGTCAGGAACATCTACGCCGAACCCTTCGTAGACCCTAGGTAAGTTGCATCTCATGCAAGCAAGACATCGACTAACATATATGATATCTACATTTGATGCAGGTAAGTATGCAACTAACAACAAAACCTTTGCATCAGTGTACAGTGACACTATTATAAACTAAAGTTCGTCTTGTTTTTTGTATCTTCATAATATGTTTATGTGCTGTAAAACTAAAAGCTTTATTAAAGTTAATAAAGCTGTCTAAGGTAGTCAATTCTTTAATACTTTCTTATCACGGGATAAACGGGATAAACGGAATAAGATGATCGAGGCGCTAAAAGCTCAATCTATGTGATTTGTCTACGATTAACTCTTAATTCTGGATCTACAGACAGATACATTACAGTCTAAGATAAATTCTTTAAGCTTTCGAGATAAGTAACAAAACTATGAACACAAAACGTAAATATTCAACAACAGTAAGATAAAACACATTAGTAAAGCCGATGACAAGTCACATAAATTACTGAGCTTTGATAAAGCCGACGTTGAGATCACGGGACAAGTTCTTTATCATTTCGAAAACATGGCCATTGTGATAAATTTTGAAATATTTCAAGTCCCTTTTAAGACAAAACCTGTCTTACATTAATACCGCATGACAACAACTTAATATTTGATGATAAGCCATATGAAATGGGAAATATTAAAAGGAAAGTAAACGAAATAAGGAAAATGTACAATTGAATTGAGTATTTGAATCAGTTGACGCACTTGTTTACCTTCCCGACCCCAGCTCCACAAAGGGCGGGCCCCTGTATTCATGGCCGCAGTTCAAAGTAATAATAAAGAGCCTGAAGCCAGAAAACATCTATTTCATATACCGCACGACTACATAAACACGGGCCTCCCTGAACCCCCACAAACCTCCGAAGACCACAGAACATTATTAAAGTAAGGCACTACACAAAACTAATTCTGCGGCTCTTATTCGGGGTGTCCTTTGGGGTTTCCGATCGGAGTTCTCACAATAAGAAATTCCCATTCCAAAATGTAGTTGAGTAGTTTTCCGCGGGTAAGGGATACTTAACAATATGCATATGGTGTGAGCGCTAATGTGGTGGACTAGAGGAGCCGAGCGGATGTGCGGTCCTATATGCTGCCATAAATCATATTTTTATACTTGGCGCGCGGTCGGGAGCGGCGAGCAGCGCAGATAGCGCAGTTACTGCCATCTGCGACACCCCAATCGCCGCAGCTTAATTTCAACAGATTCGAGGGCGAATCCCAACTATTAATACCGCAGTATCAATACGTAATGTTCTGACAGTAATGAAACCGAACACACGCTTCCACCGTTATTTAATCTCGTTACCGAATTTTGTATTAAATGGATGTCTATAATTGTTGATAAAACGTACTTTAATATCGTAAAAATAGTTCCACCTCTCATAACTCATAAGTTATCGCCCATTAAAGTAACCAGGTCAAAAATGAAATTTATTATTGACTTGTTTAATGATAACAATTTGACACGCTAGAGCGATGATAGATAACGGAAACATCATTTGACGCCGTACTAACGGTGAGTAAAGAATGTAATTTCCTTTACAATGTGTTAACAAGGGCCGAACATGGAGGCAAACTATATGACGGTTAAGTGCACGCAACAATGATGGGTAGATAGCATCGAGGCGCCCTTCATGCCCAGGCGCGCTTGCCAGCGCCAGTTGCCACGCTTCGACAAGGAAATTGACATTCAAAGGTAACCCTCAGCTTTGCTTTTGCCACGCAAGCGCAACTAAATATGTCCTCACGAGCATAACTTAATAAGATACAATAAGAATATGGTAATAATAATATAGGTAATAATAATAATAATATAGTAATAATAGTCGTGACAGCCAATGGCTTAATAGCCAAGAGCCTCGACACCTGAGGAGGCTCTCGTTGAGCAGCTGGATCAAGGGCTTGATTCAGAAAGCGGTACTTCTGGACACGGCTCGCATTGTCAGGAGATTCTTCTCTCTGGAGGCCTGACCTGACCAGTAGCTTGGACCCTGTTCCCGATACCGGTGGGCTACTATTTTTTATATTTTGAAATGTTTTTATACTTTTTATATTCTAATATTTAAAATATAATGTATGTGTGTTTACATTGAAATAAAGGAGATATATTCGCAGGTCGCTATGACACTATGTGCTAGCGACCGTTTTCCAGGGCCCATTATTGAGTGTGCAAGTCACCCCCTGCCATTTTATCTGTGAATTATAGTATCATTGGTCAGGCACGGGACAAAGACCTTCCATCGTTCAAGGTAACAGATCTACTATAGCCACCCACATCCATAGCTCAGTATATTTTGTTTCCATGTTCTGTAATAGTCCTGCATCAACCGGGGATTGTCCTTGGGTGCACTTGCATGGTGCATACAGGAATAATCGTCAGTTGATGCCTCCTTAACATTTAAAATTGTCTAAAGGGCCTCTGCGAGTTGGCTTCGGCCCCTGGCACGCCTATCAAAGGTCCGGGACCCCAGGGTCCCAAGATATGTCAAAGACAATAATATAGGTTATAAGATACATGTGAAACCATGTGGAAAGTGTGTAGGCAGATCTATCAATACATATTGAAAATGTTGCCAGGTATTTACGCTTTCAATCAATTTGTATCACAATTGCTTTTGATCGTACTCATGGATAATATGATAATAACTTGTAGGGTTTATGAAGTAGAAAAGAAAGTGAAAAATTGTGATAGTTTTGCTTGATACTGACAATTTCTATATTATTTATCCAATTTATTTTCAAACAACATATTTTCTTAAAAGAAAAGGTTACAGTCCTCTTTTTTTTTTAAAAGTACGTGATTAAAAAAACAGAAAGTAATCATAGGGCATAAAAAAATTCGTCCGTATTCGTCATGTCAACAGGACAAGTGCCCAAACGGCTGACCGAAATGGCAATGCTAATTCAATGGCCGAAAAATAGGCCAGCCCTCTGGTCATCTTTATAAGTTGAAACAGCATCTATGCGTGAAGTAATTATAGAGTGTTTAATTCCAAAGTCTACTTACGATACAAAATACAAACTTACCCAAACACTTAATCATCTTCATCACACATAACATAAATGTGTTGACAATTTACAAAATCCGTCACAAAATAACTTAAAAGCGTCAAAGTTTAGTAATTAACGTCGGTAAGTAAACATGGGCAAATGCGCCATACGTCTGCAAAGACACGATCGCCAAACTGAGGAGTTGGAAACTGGCGGCAAATATTTGGGCATATATGGAGCCGGTAAGTTCGGCCGAGCAAGAAATGATTTCCATACGGCCCGGATAACGCAAACACAGTTCACCCATCAAAGTCCAACACGAACTTGCAACTTAGTTAATAGCGTTTAGACGATCGCAAACGTTCCTACCGACAGAATTCACATTCGCTTTGTGCCTTGCTTCAATCCTGTTCAGTTTGTTAGCTGCTTCCGTATTATCTTATAATGTTGCGATTTGTGTACAAAGTGCGAGTTTTGCCCCAATTTCTGTAGTTAACAGCCAGAGAATACAAAATAGAGTTTGCGGTGGATAGTGTCTTTCTACGAGTATCTATAGCTTGTGGCCTTAATTGCAAACACACGACCAGTCCCCTCATCTGTGTTGCTGATTCTGCGACGTTTACGGATTTGCGTATTAACCAGCTAGTCCCTCTGCAGTTCTTAGAAAAAACAAGATTTTCCAACATTATAATTAGCAGTACCATGTTGCCGTGTTCACGTTCAAGAGTAGTCCATCCTCAGTAGTAGCTGCTCCGAAATTATTCACGGTTCCACAAAGCTAAAGAGCTCCCACGTTTGACTAAACATTTCCAAAACCACGAGACGTGAAGCGTCTAACTACAGCTGAATGCACATCTCAATAGTATATGAGCTAGCTATGTATGTCATCTAACAAACGGTAGCGACGACAGTAGACAAACAAAGCTCCAGTTGATTGCTAATAGTCTCTCGGTTATTACAAGCACTGAGATGGTTCAGACGAAACTATGCTTTATAATCCACAATATACAACACAGAGGGCTTATTAAACATTTCCTTCTTAAAAATTATCTCACTGTTCTGTCTCACTTGAAGTATTAAAGATGTAATTATCTGCATGTATAAAGCGCTCACAATCTAACCCTTGAACTTCACCCTGAAAGCATTCCTCTCCCAAGCCCATTAGGCATGTTCGTGATCGATTGTTTATTATGACTGGTGCAGCATCTTATTAATAGTTCGTATAATTAGAGGAAACGCCCCATCAAGCTCCACCGTATGTCCTCGGCGACTATGAAAGGGGCACTGAATATGCCGTGCGGCGTGCTCAAACCAATCGCTGCCAACGCAGGAAGTTCAATTATCTTCCTTTAACTTTAACGCATAATGTCGACACAATCATTTCATTAAACTGAATCTTTGTGATTCAATCGCTCATAATTGGACTGATCAAACGGACCAATTACTGGACGTCCCTAGATGAGTGTATGCAATATGCGTAATTATAGGAGCAATGATACGTAATGGAACTTGAACGCATAAATTAATAATGCAAGTCGTACAACGAACTTTGTCACAGAGAAACTACTCGTATTACAAGTTACTTTTATGACTCGATCCGATGTGAAATCGCCTTTACATTATCATTAAACAAAATTGTATTTCTGTTGCTTTATATTTTTCACGGATGATTCACTCCGTACCTATATTTAAAACCCACTCAAAATTCGAATGGATATGAAACGCCTGCTTTGTGCAAACAACGTGATGGAATCATAATATTGTCTTTCAATCCAACTGTTCCATATCGAGAATTTGTCAGTGGAGCTCAACAAAGCTTATCACGGATGTATGACGTTGCATCTCCAACAAAGGATAATCCAGGATCGTCGCCGACGATACTACTGTCACAAAGTTGGACATAAATCTTTCATGTTGACGGCGATCGACATCTACTGCGTTCCTTACTTCCCAACACACACATAATCTCCTTCTGTCGTCGACTGTCCTATACTTATTACTTCTAGCGTTTGTAAACAAACCACTTTTCGTTTGAATAATCCACTCGTCGAGGTGAGGCACCGAACACAATGGCGACGCTGTAATAGTTTCCGTTTTGAATAAGAGATGTCTATTGTCTCCTTTCATATTGATTGAGTTCATCTCTTATATTACGACAAATACCAAGCCTTGGAAATTGTTTTCCGGCCAAATTATGGCTAAAGTAAATTTTTATGTCGATTGAAATTTACGGGCAGATCCTTTGTGAATCATAATAAGCTTCGATATTGATTTCAGTGTGAGCAGGTAGGTTCTGAGAATCGGTAGATGGATGGAGAGGTTCATTGAACGCGTCGAATAATGAAGTTCTATTAATAGCGAGACGATATTTCGTCATCTTGGGAGACAGCGCATATTGGTGTGTGACAGTGACGCCGGGTATCAGCAGAATCAGTGCCCTCGCCAGATGATATTTCGGTGCACCGACAGTCACCGGACGCTTATCGGAATAGGGTATTTCAGCCTAACCCGTTTTAAAAATAAATAAACTGCTGTCCCGTCCGAATAAATACAAACCTCGCTTTGACACTGCTTCCTATAAATAACTGTAATGAATAGGCGACTCGCGGTCCCACAGCAATATGTGTGTAATGTGGACGTTTCCTCGCCTGGATTTATTTCTCTCCTTATTTGAATATTTTATAATTGAGAAGGACATGTTGCCTTATAGTGGCACAATGGGACGACCAGCTGGTTACATGAAATACTGTAGAGAGCTTACACTAGCACTTTGTGCTAGTGTAAGCTCTCTACAGTATTTCATGTCAACTTGGTCATGATGATGAACAAGATGCGCCACATAACTGCACCTAACTGTATAGGTACTGCATTATATTGTAAGCATACAAGAATCACGAAACCTTATACAACCGTGTCTAATTGCCGTAAACGCTTATTTATAACTTAATTAATACGAATATTAACCGTTACATAGATAACAGGTAGATAAAAATGTCATGCGCGTTGGGAACTTGATTTTCCGTCATTATAATAGAATATTAATGCATATCGAGGTATGTAGAAAGCAATATATCGTTAGATGCTATCTTTAATGTTTTCAAGATGACATAGTGATCATCGTATTGAGTCACAGATCTTATGATAGCAATTCAGTCAAAACAAAACATTGACACAAAGAAATGGCTTACTTTATCGTTAAAACAATGGGTAAACACCTGCAATTATTTATGCACCCTTAAAAAATTGCGTCAGGAATTATTCAACGGTACCTGTACACCTTGTTTTTGGCCTTGTTACTTGAAAGCTGCTCTGTATAGGTACCAAATACATAAAAGTTTAAATTAAATGAACTAAGAATAAGTAATAAATAACTAATAAGCATGAACCCCTATATTTATTGGCTACTAACATAAACCTATTACCTAACTACACCCATCCTAGTTTATCTACAAACCTTACCTATGTAGGTATATCGTAAAACTACCCCAACGTTTATTCGCAATTGCAATATTAAAATACTCAACAAAAGGAAACTTATTTCCCATTTTAAGAGCAGACCACAAAGATTACAAAGATCTCTCAAACGAAATGGTGTCTGAACTGAGTGATCCAATGATACTGTCCAAAGATACCTGGAAGAAGCTTTAAATGCCTTGATGGGCTTATAAACGGTTGTGACTAATTCTTTACAAATTTTTAAGATATAAATTTAGTCAGTAGAGTAAGTGTTTGTTGAGATTTCGCTCATAGCCGTTTTTGCAAAATGTCTGAATTGAGTGATCCACATTTTCGGCAATAACTGAAGACCCTTGAGAGTGACAAATTTTTTACTTTGGGCTATGAGTTTTGACTATTTTTGACTAAATGTACAATCACATTTTGTCACGAAATAAAAAAAGATCACTCAATCCAAATGCACATCAGAATATTGGCTCTACAATACCACTTGGACTGGCTTCTAGTGTTTCCGATTACCACAGCTTCTCACAATGTAATGTTTCCCCGACGTTTCGTGATATCCGAGGCCGAGTTTTTGATTCGAGAGCACATATTTGGTGAGAGCCGACCAAATAACGGACCACACAGGGTGGCTCCATTTGTCTGAGCTCCTATGCTCCCCGAGAGATAACAAACGTGCTCGCCGCTCTCAGCTGCACTTATCTAAACACTTAACTCGAGCCATACACAAACAAAGCTGCACCCTAACTCACTTTTTACCACGAAACGTCTTTTTTTACCCTTTAGGGCTTCGCGGCATTGCATGCTTTGCGTGCCGACTGCCTTTGTTTGTGTCCGGAAATTCATGCATTTTGCCGCAATGTGCAGTTAAAGGAAGATACTTTAGTAAAGAATGACCTTTCCGTTTTATATATGACGAGTCACCGCTCCCCCGATAACAGGACCCTCAATTACTTTTACTTACCTCCGTCCCACTTTAGTGAAAGCATTATTTGTCCGCTATTAAATAAAACACATTACCGCCGTCCAATATAATTTCCAAGTATAAAAAACCTTTTAAGACAAGCACCTAAAAGGTGGTCGACGAAATCTTTCTAATAACAGTTTTGGTCTTGTCCAAGGTACACGTCATCGGGCGTGACTAACGAATGGCTCGCCCTACAGACCCTAAATTCAGAGTCGTAAGTATCAGTGACACGACAGCGCCGAGGCCGGCCATCTACGAAGGCTGCCGAACATTACCATAACTCTCACCGACCCATAAACGTAATTAGAGACACCAATAACACACCGAACACTTGAAACACATTAATCCCTTTTGATTAGGGGTCAATGACCTTGGCTGTATATCAAACATTACGAGGCGAGGAGTCCCGATCCTAATACAGTCCAGCTTGTACAAATAAAAATAAACGGAGCCACCGTGACGATTGGATTAACTAGTAAACAACGTGTGCTTGGATCCGTCAGAATTAAGATCTCCGATAAGGCAAGATAAGGGCTAAATTAGTGATCTCCGTCTGGCTTAAAAGATTAGCGTGACTAATTACTTAAAATATGATAAAAAAAGATGTTGCCTAACTCGGCGATGGTCCCGCCTGACATGTAAAACTCGTAATTATCTAGCGACTATGTAGAAACGGTACATACTTAATTCAAATCTTACAACCATTAATAATCCATACAGAGCCGTTTAAACTTTGATAGAGATTGATAAATCTATTAGATATGACTGACGCATCGTTTAAAAATATTTTGGTTTGAATAATCATAAAGTGTCTGATTTATTATAAACTACTTGAATGAGCATGTTACGGTTTGTTTTCATTAGGTAAACGAATACATTAGAATAGTTTTTAACTTGGTGGATAATTAGTTACACATAATATTCCTCTACAAATTCATTATATACGCTACTGCTCCATACAAAAAATTTAATGTTTCCTAGTTCACATTTTCAGTGGTTCACTGGCTCGTGTATTCTCAACAGTAACATTATAGACTACTTCAATCAAACCCCAAGTCTTAGTAAATAGCATTTCTCCCCTTTAACATTTACGTTGTAATCGCATTATAACATGACAACAAAAACCGTTAGAGGATCCAACTAGTTTTTACTGTATACCTTTTTGCCACTTCTGTGAGTTCACAGCTCTTTGTTTGGCCCACGACATAAACCTCTATAAACTCGTATATATTATTGCGGCGGCAAATCGTTTTTCTACTAAATGCTGTAATCTTTTGAGGTTATTTAATGACCACCATTTTTATTAACCGACGACGTTTGATTAACTTACTCTGAATTCCATTTCAATTCGTAGTTTAAATGTAAACTGTCCACTACTGCATAATTTTAATGAGTTGTAGTTAATTTCAAATGTTTGATCCATTCAGAATGCAACCCACAGCATCAGGAATCTCTATTTCTTGTGTTATAATATGTATATCATGTTACATGGAGGTGCCTGCATAAATTAAATTTGCAATTTAATCAATTTATTAAGTAAATTGCGTTCAATTAAAATTAATATTATTGGATCATCAAAACTCGATAACTAACAACGAAGGCTATAAATTGAAGTGAGCACCTAGTGTCGTAGTCCTGACAACCTGTTTGACTTCTCACAGTTTCTAAATGCCAATCTTATGCATTCATCATTAGCGGACGTCACAGCCATTAAACGTGTAAATATGCACCGCACAAGTAAACTGCTTTGCAATTCAATGGGTTGGTGCAAGCAAACGAATGACCCTTATCATTTGGCGTGGCCTGGTCAACCATGCGACGGACGTACCGACCACTTTTATACGTAATAATTTATAAGCCGCGGCCATCTTGCTGAAATATGGACATTACTGTTCTACGGAACAGCGACCTATTTTAGTTTACTTTTACAACAAATATATGAATATTCACACAACCACGTCTTCGCTTACTGATCACCGTCCTACACCAACGTGATATAGCATTTTTACTATTGTAAAATATGAAAATTGCTAATTCAGTAAATTGCACGATTTAAAATGCAACTGTGACATTTGCTTCTATGAAATTATAGCAAGTAATAAATTGCGGGTAGTTTCAAATGACACGCCATTATTTTGAAATTGAAACCGACCGTGCTTAATTGATAAAATATTATACATGGAATTGTCATTTAATACATTTCACAGACCAAGGGGTTGGTTATAGGCAAAAAATGTAGATGAGACAAAATGTCAATGGTATTTAATTCAAAACTAGGGTACTGCTGGCTTGCTGGTGGGACATGGTTAATGTAGTGCAACAAATGAGTCGCGCCCTCACTCATCTCAGTGGTTTTTGTGTCCAAGTGTGAGTTGCAAATGTCAACCCATTTTTGCTTTTACGTTGTTCGCTTTAAAGTTGAAAATTGAATTCAAATGCACTCTACTGCTACCATTCGTAGTGGCGAAATCTTGCTCACCCCTGTTCACTACGTACGTTTACGTTGTCAATAGCTTTGTCTCTACCGCTGTGACAAGTGTTGTAGTTTATTGGTTCTCCACTTTTATTGCTGTTACTGAATCTCAGAACAATATTTATTCTACGTTTTATTTTACGATTATCTTCGTTTTATAATGGAACTTGGAATATATTTCCAATAATTTGTATCTGTTTAAGTAATGTTATCGCCCTCAGCCATCGCGTAGTTCAAAATAAAGCAAATGCCCTTATCGATCGCTTTGAACTCGAAGTTATTTGTCTTTCATTAGGCTCAGATCGAGGAAATCCAGTAATGGATCCTCATTTGTATCTTCCTCTGTGTAAATAATGGCGTCGAGCGACGAACCGCACGCCTCGCAGCCGCCCAAAACAAATATAATTAGAGAGACATTGTCCCGCCCGAGTTGGTTCCGATATTTAACTGTATACACAGCTTTTGGTCTGTGATCATTTCCGATTTATTCACCTTCTAGAATGGTTACATACTGATTCATTTTGACAACTCTTATTTTAAACACTCCTAACTTATTTTGACTGGCTAACTTCAAATAGAATACATAGAAAGTAATACCATCTAAAGTTCTCAACTAGACAGACCGCTTCGCGCTCACCGCGTCCATTATTTTGAAAGTTATTATGAAAAGGCAAATGTTTAGAGTCCTGACAGTTCTCGTCCTCGCTATGAATGCTTGATAAAAGAAACTTTCTACTGGAATGAATAAACCACAAAACAGCCAAGCAGTCGTCGCTAGTTCTTCATTTATTCACTCTAATAGAAGAGGTAATGGAAGCTAAGTTAGACATTCCAACTTGCCTACAGCGCAACACGTAAGAGCCTTTTACAAAAATAGTTTTCTATAGCTGACCAATACGGAAGACCAAAATAAAACAACCGAAATCACATAGGTATTTACACTCAATAGGCCGTGAAAGTTATTACACCATGACCATATGCGTGGTAAACACAGAGCAAGGGGGCGCTCTATTGGCAGCACCCATATCAATGTATGCCGAAAAGCGAACACAATCTATTATCAGAGGAGGTGGGGGTGGAATGCGATAAAATTTTTCAATCAGGCAACCGCCGAAAAATATTTACAGTGTAACCCGAGGCAGCAAGCGGGAGGACAATATTGTGGAGCGATAGGCGAGAGGCGCCCGCGGCGGCCGCGGCGACGCCGGCGCGGGCCTTCCGCCTCTTTGTGCCGCCGACTGTCGAAATAATATTGAACTCCGGGTGAAATACGAGCGCCCACCGAGGGACGCCTCCTGCGAAACCGTTTTTCCGTTTCGCTGAACAATAGCAAGCGTTTAGTTTAGGACTCTCGTGCCTCACGGAATCGGGTCGCGCAAGGTGATAGGTATTACATTTTTATGTCAATGCGTAAGATAAAACTGTTTTATTAAGCTTTATAAGCCACATTCTCGTTTAACTCGCATTAAAGGGGGTACATGACTTGCGAAACAATTACGTCTCTATTTTATATTCATCGCGTCGGTTTCAAATCACGGCCGTTAGGTTAACTCTTACCGTTTTTGCCCAACCCGGGCTATTTCTTTCAGTATTTATTGCAGTACTTAATTTGCATTTCTCGGGTATTACCGTAATAATATCTTCAAACGACAAGCTCTGTAATAAAAGGCTATCGCATACGGCTCTCCGTTAGCTATGGAAATTGTAGGTACGGGCCGTGAGTCCGCCCCCTGCTGTACAGCTTGGCTAATGGAAAATTGTTTATCACTATCGGGTTTCTGCGCGTGAGCACGATTATTTACGTGCGGGCCCTCGCAGTCTATCCGCCGACCAGTAATTGGCCGCTTATTCGATATCGCTTCCATTCATTTCCAGCGATAAACCTGCCTAGTTGTGCCTAGGGCGCGTCTTCACTGTCCATGCAGTAAGCTCCTGAGATCATATCGCGTAAGATTATCTCTAGTTATGATTACAGATCAGCAGGTATGAATATTTAAATAGGTACTTAAATGCAAATATACTGAAAGCTTCATTTTATTGACTGTTTCAAATATGACATTACAATGTTCCTGCTACGCAGTATTTACCGGTTCGTAGCGAAGTTCGTAGGCACGCGTAGGCAGTTAAACAGAAAGCATATTTTTAATCCGTTTTGGTTCCGTGATCCGTGCTCCTAGCGTTAGTTAAACCAAACGTAAAATGTAAATGTTGGCACTTCCGTCGTCTGATATATTTCTAGGAAAATGATATTCGCTAAATATACACGAGTGGGCGCGTACTTGCGCTAGCCGCGAGCCGCGCTCTCCCATTCATGAATCAACTTCAACATTACCTAACCGCCACACGAGACGACTAAAACAAACATCACGCTATGAGAGTTATTAATAAGAGTTGCGAGTTCAATGAATCCGAGCGTATGTACCGTATTTAAATCGCTGTATCATTCCGATGTGCACCGAACTCATACACTCGGCCTATCGCCACAGATTACTGCAGCTCCACATTTAATGAGCACAAAATCCAACCCAGCTTTGCGGAAATCAATTACAATATCAATTTATATTTATGAACTCATCCAGCGATCTAAACGATTGTATAAACTTAATTGACTGTCATAGTTAGCCTGGTTTATTACTTCAACGTGTAATTAATATGGCTATAGATTAAACTCTCCGTAGAAAATTCTCATTCGTTCGAAAGGCCATTTTGACAAATGTTTTTAATTAATCCGCTGGGTGTGATCGGTGTCGAATAAGGCAGCTATTTAAGTGGACAGATTCCAGGCGTGGCAGACTGCGGCTGCGGCGAGATGTATGAGCGCCACTTCTTAGCATTCTGTTTATTTTGAATTGGCTTTTTTTTCTCTTTTTATGATACTCGTCTGTGTAAATTCCTCGTTTCGGAACGCTTCAATCTAACTTTCCGCTTTAAATAATAGTAAGCAGTATGTATGGATGATAATTTTATTCAGTTTCTTTGTAGTGAAAACGTTCGTCGAGGGAGGAAATTGGCATAGCGGGGCGATGCTATTGTTATACATTTCGTTTTAAATTGGGGAGCTTTCTTGAATTTACACCCGTGACTTGCAATAGGAGGGTGCGGCGAGGGCTCTCCTCAGAACTAAGGCTACGTGTTTGTATCGATTGATCCGCCAAGTGTTTTATTCGGGCACCTTTTAATCTTTTTTCTTTTGTCGGACACTTGAATAAGTCTTTAAGAGGCACCCTCATTGTAAATTCTTCGTGAATACCTTTTACGTTTTAATTTGCGTTCAATATGAATTATGCGGAACAATCATCATTGAAAGCCTCGCCCAGTTCGAGGCGCTTGTTTCACGTTTATCTCATTGTTCTTCATTCAACAGACGAGGCAATTAGTTCCGAGGTATCTTAAATAAACTCGATATCGATGCAACAAAATGTTGTTCGTATTAAAATAAAGTCGATAACATCTCTCGGTCGTTTTCGACCCTCACAATGAATGTGGGGGGCGTTTTGAATTCGACCACAAAAGGAATACAAAACGTTTATATTGAGTAACGCAACCACACCTATAACATCGATGAAATAACTCTTTCGTGGTCGAAGTCTTTTTAATAAAACAGAAACAAGAACTACTACACAATAAATGGGTATACTATACATCCATTGGTTGTGTAAGCAATATTTACTGTTTCTTTCAATACTGGCGTATATTTTGTACAAGTACCGTATACACAACGTAATACCACGCCACGCCTGTTTTGCTTGAAGGCGTTAGGATGAGATGTACCCATAGTACCTACAGTCACGAGCACCAATATGTCAACACTTGGTAACTTTCAATTGCGATTTTTTCGTGAAATAACGAATGCAACGTTGACATACGACACATTACATAAACCTATGGGTAACATAAAACATTAAAAAATAAAGTGGTAAATCACTTTTGAATAAAGCCGAGTGTATACATACTTTTGCTCGTGACGTACACCTGCATTTCGGGGGTAAGCCAATGCCATCAACCAGGCACAAATCCAGCACCCTAATTGCGTAACACACGATCAATCGTAATCTGAATCATTTTGAAGCAAATTGCTAATCCATTGCTTCATAAATTCGAAGAATTTGTCTGCTCAATACGTAAATAACGCAATGAATGTTGTTGAACCGTCAAAATGAAACCGATTCCGATTCATTGTGTGTTACGCAATTAGGGTGCAGGTTAAAAATGTTGGTTACTTGTATACAAATTGTATAAGAGCTTCCGTTTATGGAACCTTCTTAGCTGATCTTAAAATAAAAATGCTTACGATATTTTAAATTCCACTGGTTCAAAAAACACACAGGTCGTTGTCCATTGATAACATTTCGCAATATGGTGTCTATTGTATATGCCAAGTGTCGTGCCAGTTTTTAGACGAAACTCAAGAGTCATCTGCAAAGAGTTTACGCAAATAGCTTTCGGCATGTTGTCGACAACCGGTGAACCGGTCACATCCACCTGTTTCATTGCAAATTAACTACCTAAATATAATATGTTGACATTTCATTTAGGTACCTACGTTAGAAACGATATTATTATTTCGTTTCGTTTAGTTTCATAACGGCTAATGTTATTAATATGGCGCGATTTACATAAACACTGAAAATTACAGCCGTTTGGCAAACATTCAATGGAACAATATGAAACTGAAAGTGATTTGTCGCTGCTGAAAAAGTGTTAATCGACTTTTATTTATACTTAGAATGTTTGCCACTGATATTAAATATTGCAGACTGGGTTATATGCTTCATAAATGCTTGAAAACAATTCCAAAATATGCAAAATAAAGATTTTTTTTTTTTCAAAAAAAATAAACAATTTTTAAACCAAAAACAAGTTATTGAAGTTACGTAATGTTAAAAACGTCTAATATTTATGTTAATTACAGAAGTAAGTTCAACGAGATATTATAGTTTTTGTTCTTAAAATGTTTACATGCTCAGTTGTACCTATACCTACCTTAGGTAGATTGAGCTTTCAATCACTAAATTTTTTTTTGTCACTTCCAGCATTAAAATAAATACATTTCGAAATATGTCCATATTTCGGCATATATTTTCCTGATTAGTAGATTTTAGGTAAAATATAGAATAACCTCAAAAAAAAATCCAAAATATGCAAATGCACACCAGTGAATCTATGATGCAAACGTGCATTTGCATAAAATCCGTCCTATTAATTATGATCTTTAAACAGAAACAAGTATCGGGACTGAGACTGAGCACGCAGTGATAAACACTTTTATTTACTTCTCTCATACCATTAAACCAGTTGAGCGGCCAATCATTTTAGGGCTAAAAGCGTTGTGGTTAGCCTCCGCAGCCTATATTTAGGGGCGCGATGCAATAAAAGCACATCGCTGTCCGGCCCATTCCCGCACGACTGTGCAAGATAAATGGAAGGTCCGGGCTGCGGGCCGGCCGCGGCCAAGGAGACGCGTTCTCACGGCCCGTGCCTGCGTTTCTTTCTTTTTGTTTCATCTGGTTTCCGAGTTAGAGGTCGCCGTTGCTCGCTCCGAGACTAGAAGTGACCGCTGCACGCGCGATTCCAGCGATAAAAACTGTGCGACAGCGAGCCCCGCACGACTAACGAGCCTTCACTTACCTGCCGATGTTTTTGTAATGCGCCATTCTTATGCTACATTACGATTCCCGTTACTTCCAATGATAGTTACGTTGCATTCAGTAATAAACTACTAACGAACCATGAGCTGTTGTATTTTTGTGTGTCGTATGTGTAAACTGGTCGTGGCTCTCTCTGTTAATTAGACACGGCTCTCGCACGTCGCAACACCTCTGCTCATTATTTACCGCTTCATTAAGAGCTCACTCGACGAGCGCCTGTCAAAATCTCGCCGAACGCCGTCCCGCGTCCGTCCGCCGCTTGAAATATCGCAGCATTGTCCTACAATAACGCTGTCGTCGGCCTCGTTAATTGTCTTAGTCGACTCTCTCCTTCGCGGGATCTTCTTTATTCGAAAGCGCAACTCTTGAGTTCGTAAAATAGAATGCTCGTTTCCGTTCCCAAACAAACGCATTGCGGTATTGCGCAACATTTCATTACTAAACCACAAGTTTTAACAAAAACAAAATGAGAGCATTCGGCTCATTTCGGTAACGTGCGGACACCGTGCCTACCGGCCGGTAATAGCACCGACGTTAGATTATAAACAATAAAATCCATTACTCTAATGATGATGGATTCAAAAAATCAATTTCGTTTACGGTTATCTATGAAACGTCGGCAGCATTCGCAATCACGACTTGTAGCGCTCGTAGCCATGTTATTTTCATTATAATTTATGATATATGGGCATATTTTTACTTGATTTATGCTAACACATAACCGATGTAGATATTCAATATCCTATCGCAAAAAGGCAATCAAACGCCCAACCCAAACGAGCTTTCAGAGTAGGTAAGAATTGTATTATGCCCATACATGACTAACTCTAAAATTAATTATACACTCACTAATTATATTTCCCAGATCATTTTATTTAATTAATTCTAATAGACTATAGTAACCGGATCTTCTCGCAGAAATTAGAAGAATAAACTGTGAGAAACGAATCGTTATAAAGCCCGTCTAGGCTGGACTAATAATTTAAGTTAATTATATGTTATTGGAACCAAAAGCCTATTATTCAAAATAGCTTCAAGTTATTTCAAATAACCACTTGGTGCTGGCAGGTGTACAATTTCAACAGCAAGCTAACGAAGGAGGAAACTGTGCGTAAGTAGGTATAGTATTTTTATTCGCACATTTCCTTTGATGATGAAAATAAAACGCTGTGAATATTTGGCTTCAGTAAAGCACCAAAATTAAACATTATTAACCTCCAGTATTATATACAACGTCCACATAATGTACAAAGGCGGCGGACATTTTAAAAGCCATTTAAGGCCAAAGTCTGCGTGCCGGAGCATTGTGATTTCTGTACACGTTTTAATGAATTCGTCCTTCCGAACGTTCCTCGGGCTCCTCGGCCGCTATTCAAAAGAAAATTACAGTCAAGAGCCTCCTCGAAACAAACCCTTTAGGAGTCACGCTTCGTTCTTGCTAAACTTGCTCCAATTATTTCTATTCTCTTTTTGCGTATTCCTTTATGCGAGAGGTCATTATATCGCCGTCAGTTGGTGAGCGCCTCGGACGCTGCGCCATATGTTCTCAGCTGAGCCTTTAAATTCAGTCGTGACAGTGAAGTTCGGATAATTGATTAATGGCTCACGGGGCGGACGTGTTTAAACGCTACGGTCATCGTTTTTTGCCGGAATCTCCGTAATGATACGTTCTGATTGTCTTCGAGGGAGTTTAATAAAAGAAGCGCCATATGGCGCGGGCCACAGATTCGCTCCGCCGACAGTTATGGTCATAACATGTTACGACATCGATACGAGTTCTCATCTACCTGCTATCAACGGAAACTTTATTTTTTATACATTTAATAAAGTTACGGAATAAGATTCCAACGTTTTCAATTTACACCTGACATCTGGGTCACCTACTTGTAAAACTTTTGACATATTATTTGTGTTTTTTCGTCTGTTTTACTCCTAAAAGTTGATAGTAGCAGTAGCAAAGTTTAAAATTGACCTAATTCCAAATATCCAATTAATAAACGTCATCCTTGTTTACGGACCCCAGAGACCACGAAGTTTTAAATAAACAAACAATATTGGAGAGAAGTATTTAGAACTCTTGTTGTTTTTATGTTTAAAAGACTCAGCATCTCATACAACAAAAGTATCGACTCTACCTTAATTTTGGGTCAAGAATGTTTTCAGGGAAAAAGATATTGAGGTGGTTTTTAAAGCGTAGAACTAAACGCTCATTGAAAGCCAAGATTTGCATAAATTATTTTGTTTCCAGGATCCTCTCGACTATTTCCTCCCAATTCCATTTTCGAGGTCTTCGACAGTCGACTTTAGCTTTAAATCCAGTATATTGTGTCACAGATTGGGCGGCGCGCCGATGTCGAGCGGGATGGGTGGCACGCTGGGCAGCGGCCACTGCCAGCTGGCGAACCAGCCGCTGGTGATGCCGGTGTTCCCGCTGCGGGCCAGTCAGCCGAGCCCCGTCCCAGTGTATTCGCCCTCGCGATTCCACATAGACAAGCGGTGCCAGCACAGATGCACGTGGAAGTGCCTCGCCATCGCCATGATATGCCTCTGCGTCATCTTAGCGGCGATGCTCGCCTACTTTATAGGTAAGTTAGTTTATTGAAAGGTTTTTGTGGGTTTGTGCCGGATTGCTGACAATAGGACTTGGAATATGGGTTTACTATATGTACACCTTTAAAATTGTGAAAAAGCTTTTCCTAACTCCCTTCGGGGAATAGCTACAGACGTGAAGTCACGTTTTTTGTTTCAGCTTTTTGCTCTTTTACCAGAAATCAGCAAACTGACGGTTTTATGGTTTCTATTCGATTATTATAATCATAAATCATTATGACCCCATCAGCCCAAAATGATCCACTACTGGCAAACTGACACATAAGGAGCATATTGTTATAAGCATACAACAGATTGTGGTTACCCACTCCACTTGACACTGTCCCTTAGTCACCATTAAGATGGGTCGCTGTTATTAATTGTTCTTGAGTATCTCCTGATATGAGATTTAAGTTATGTGTGTTTGTCGAGGGCTCACTTTCTATATAGAATGAATTTAAGCATAACATTCAGACAGTAAATGTAGACGCGAACTAGTATAATTTAATGAGGCAGCTCAAATATAACTCGGTACAGAGTTACAGACAACAGTATTCCAATAAAGGATTGCAATCCTACAAAACCTGACTCAATCTCACGGATTTTCAATTTGCGATCGTTCAAAGATCACGTCTGTTTTTTCCCACGTTTACATTTCTCATGTAGGCAGGTAAATGACTTTGTATAAACCGACTTTAAAAATATCACCATACAACATCTCAAATATTTGTCTATTTTAATCAAATTAATCGAGTGCCTTTCCTATCTTTATTAGAATCTCGAAGGCTTGTAAGTATCATGAACAAAATTATGCAATTCATGCATTCTACGTCCATTAAGTAAGAAGCTTGTTGCAATTCCCAACTTCGGAAACTTATAACTACTGTACTTAAGTTTGATTGAAAAGTTGCGGCCTGATACTTATGAGCAGGCGGACTTATAGTTATTCGTCGTTCTTTGAAATTTATTGGTAAGTCTCAAGTATCCACAATACATTATACATACAATTGTAGGGAAACTGCGAGCTTAATCTACATTTATCAAAGTCTTCAGTTAACGAACTCCAACTTCGAACGACAATTTTAACTCGACAGTTAAACTAACTCCGTGTAGGCTGTCTTTAATATTGAAATATCCAACGACGAGTTACAGTGACGATACATCTTTGTTTCTTAAATCACAGCGGGATGTACGGGACTCTCGTTAAGACAGTATTTTTATTAACTCGCTCGGAATGCCGATTAGAATATTCATAACATTATTCTTTCACAATCCATTAGCGTTAGTGTACGGCCTTCGTTTGGAGTTGGGATGTCAGAGACAAAAGTTTATTGTAACTATAATGACGCCATGTGGGTTAAAACCATTTCAATATTACAAAAATAAAATAAATCGTTTTTTAACCCATAGCTATCGGCTAGCCTTTTAGTAAAACTGACTCCCACGTTCGTTACAAAGGTAATTTAATTTAGGTATGGATTCGCCGACTGTGGTTAAACAATACCGCAAAATGTTGGTGGTTGCGATGCCTTTGTTGTCCTATCAAAAATATTGCCTACCATTCCAATTTCTATTTCAAATACAAATTCAGACTAAAACTATTAACGTTATTACATGTCTGAGCCTAATCCTGCGAGCTCGCAATCTGATTGTTTTACCAGATTACAAAGCAATGTAAAATTGCACTCGTATGCTTTTATCCCCTTAATGCCGAATCGTGCCTGAAGCGGGATTCCATCCAATTAAGGGGCTAGTTCTCGTACTGTATGATTGGAAACCGACAAAGGAATAGCCCTTGAGGGCTACAGAAGATTATATAGTCCCTCGGACTTAACTCGCACTGGAACAGTAGCAAACATTACTTTTGCTTTTATAAATTGCAACCTATTTGCGGACTAAACATTTCCAATGAACAAAGGGAATGGTTATTATTTCATGGTAGGTACATCAGTTCCATTTGTACCGCGCTTACCTACTTACTTAGTTATTTATTTTCTTTGTTTACCTTCACATGTAAATTCAACACGTTTTATAACTATAGAATACAGTAATCATACGTCGTAAATGCTTGTTTAAACACCGACTCCGACTTCAATCAAAGTCGTATTTCGTGTTGTCCAAAGTCATGCTAACGGAAAACAACCATAAAATACTTTTATTCATTTATCGTTATACGACCAAATCATAATAGAAAAATATTTCCATCATCACACCGAACTCGATTACTGAAGGTGATAAACTCAAATATTCACTGCGTGCATGCAAATGAGTTGATTAAACATTGATGTTTCAACGAAAACAGACGTTGACCATTAGTCTTTTATCATTCTTTGTTTAGCCGGCATCCATAGAGAGGTTCGTAAAAAACAAAACAAACATCAGAAAAATATAAATGATGCGCCTAACGTAAGGCAACGCGCTGCGTGCCTCGGGCCCGCGCGCCCATGTTACAGCCGTTATAAATTATCTTACACTTCCACGTCCCATGTTATTTTACTACGAATACATCAGCCACTCGCAATCCCTGCATACCGGGTACCCGCCAAACGACCAATCATAATTTATACATGCGAAATGCTTCATAAATCGCAAAAATAAATCCCTGTTTGATTTAACGACGAACAACTAATCCCTTCCTTGCGGTATAATAAAACAATACATTACATTTTATATCTAATGGAATGGCACATTCTCTCAACTGCATGTAATGCTTATTGCCGTACTGAATGTACCTACATGTAGCGAAAGCATTTTGCGCTAACGATGGAAAGACACGGAACTACTTAAAGGACCTTACACAGTTGCAAGTTTACACAAAAACAGTGTTGAAGTGGATTCTATGTTGTAAGCAACCTCGTTAGGAGCTTAGTTAACCGAAGAAGCTAAAACATTACGGCCTTTCAGTATTACAACACAAGTGGGAGAAATCGATCTATTACTTATGGGTAAGTACAATTACAATCAAGAAAAGTAGGCCATTATCTGTAACTGATCACCAGCATCACTCCCAAACCGCAGGCACACGAGGCATCACAAAATAACATGAACCGTCACGGGTCGCGCCCGCCGCCGCCGCCGCCGCCGCAGACGACGACGCAATACTTTTGGCCTATATTCGAACACACATTTACCCTGCCGATGCCGAGCCCTCGCAATTACTATAACAACTCGAACGATAATGACTGTGTATTCTTTGTAACTCGTTATTACTGAAATAATCATCCCAGTACTATTTTACACTCAAACATTAAAGCTTTTGTTCTGTGGTTAAATTATCGAGTTACTCGGAAACACTACTCGAACAAAAGAGTTCAGTTTCCCATTAATGACGTAAGCACTCTCAAAGAAGTTATTTCCGAAATTCGACCCTAACGAGGGTGAGGAAAAAATGTGTTTTTACTGTCAATGTCGTGGAGCTATTTGGCAGGATAAGAAAAGGAAATAAAGTGCGGCTAAAGCGTCGTATAAATGTAGCCACTCGAGTTCCAGGAATTTCTAAGTTCGTTTAAGTAAAAATACTTAAGCATAGAGTCAATACCGTTCTTCGCAATAAAGCTATAACATAAAGATTACGTTTACTTAAGTAGGAACATAAATGAACTCCAAATTCTTTTACGGTGTTTTTAACAACTAAAGTTGGAAGACATAAACACAGTCAAAGTTAGAACGATTCAAGTGGTAGTCGCGCTGGCTATACATATACACACGACTATGTATAGGGCTTGCACCTACTCGGGCGACGTCACGCGAATCCCGTATAACAGTGGAACATTCGTAGAAACAATATGTCGTTGGGTGCACAGCCGCATTGCCATTTACACTGAAAGTGCTCACTCGCTGTAATGTCGGGAAATTACTTTTGTTTATTTCCCTTCAAGTAAAGTCTTTTCAAAGTGGAGGGTAGCCGCGACGGCAAATTATGTACTAATACCGACTCAATTAGAGGCTGAAATGATCATTTATTCCGAATTAAATGGCTTCCTGTACTCAAGGATATTTGTATAGCTTCAATAACACTTGTGTATCTCAATAAACTCGCTTTAGATATCTTTGATAGATAACTCAAGTTAATGATAACTTTGAACTTCTATTTCTTTGTTCTGTTCTGTATCTGGAAGTAAAAGATAAACATTGAGTCTATCAGAGTTTTGTTATTCCGTTCTATTTGTAAACCAAACTGTTTAGTTAACGATTCTTAAACCCTTTTAAAACGTCCAATTATCTTCATTCTTAGTATTGCTTACTCCATTATGCGTCTTTTAATAGATACTCGTACTCTAGTTTTCAAATACAGTGGTATCAATCTGTATAGCCTTTCTCAACTATGTTGAGGTCCGCTTCCAGTCTAACCGGATGCAGCTGAATACATATTTTACATGAATCGACTCCCTATCTGATCTCCACAACCCAGTGTCTGGGCAAAATGATACCGCATGGTAAGACTGGTTATCAGATTTTTGGGCTTTTGTTTGACAACCCGTAACGTCTGTCAAAGATCTACAAATGACAACCAGGACCAACAGCTAAACGTGCTTTTTGAGGCACTTTTAAATACAGAAGTACACAATAACGAAATAATTGCAAAAAACTTGAAGCGTATCAGCGTTTAAAATAGTAATTATAAACGCTCCTCGAATGTCTAAACTATAGTTTCAATTTAAGTTAAGCCAGCGTTCTATTAAACAGTTTGAGCAAACACTAAATAATACGCTTGAAGCACGCTACGTGAACCGCTAACAACTTCACTATAGTTTCGGCAACGCGTTCTACTTCAGCTGAAACAAAAACTTGCTCAACACACACACACACAACATACATAACTTACTCTTATGAGCACTGAAGTAGAACACTGTACACAACAAAACACAACACCTGTAGTAACATTATTGATATTATTAGATGAAAAGCTCAACACACATTTGGAAAAAAAATCGTATTAATGTGGTAGAAGAAAATAATAAGACTATGCTTTCTGAAAGTCAATTGCCATTAAACTTGTTAATTTTACAAATAAAACAATGTTTATCGTATCAGTATTCATATTATGGAACAATAACTACTATTTAAAACGACACTAACGTAACGCCTCATATAGGCCAAGATTCTCACACAGTTTCATATAAAGACTCAATAAAATAAATTCAACCGATGATTCTTGAAAGTAATGTAATGAACCGAGTGGATGTAAGGTGTCTCAAGTCAATGAGGCTTATCGTATCGGATCTCACTTCATTTAGAGACCCGTTAAATTATACAGACGCGATAAGGCAGCATGTAGCATATCACCTATCGATGGCAGTCCATGGCAGCGGCGACCTGTCCACTTCAAAACGATATACGCTTTTTCTAACATGGCGACACGCACGCCTCGAAATGACCACATTTAGATTCTCGTAAGATAATATCGAAACCAATGAATCTGTTAAACGCTACCTATTTAACTATTTTATTTTCGACTCCTACTTAAAAAAGTAGCAGTCGAAAGTTCAGTAAAAACTGAACTTTCATTAAAATAATTATTCGAAATAACAATAAAATATTTTCGGACACGCCTCCTGGCGTTCCGGATTTGTATCAAATAAAAACCGGGTCTGTAGATTAATCCGACATAAATCTCCGGGTTTTCGCCGGTAGTTTTAGTGATGTAATGAAAAAATGTGAACCATCTGTTGCACCCTTCATTACGTGTATGGTGTATGAATGGGGGCAAATACAGCACCGTCAACTTTTTAATGTAATTGAAAATGTGAGGACCCCAAATGTTTTATTAAAGCTCGCTCTGTGAGCGTTAACGCTTTTGAAGTGGCTCGCGCGCACGTTTGTGTGATCGGTGACGCTTTTGTTATTAAAATAATACTGTTATACAAATAACAAACCACTATTTTGTTTAGAATGCTAAAATATATGTAGGGCAACATAAAAAAATAGAACGTGAACAACTGTTTTATCAAAAGCTTAATTTAGGGTTTATTTTGTAAAACTAACGTATTATCCACTTACTCATTTATAACAAATAATGTCGTATTATGTTATTATTTTCCATAGTTGTTAGCAATACAGCTAAACATAACATTTTACATCCTGTTGTAACCGGTACTGTCCATCTTTTTATACAGAACCTTTTTTATTGAACTAACGAGTCGATTATACCTGCTGATTTATACTGCTTAGGTACTCACACAGGACACGCTGTTTGTAAAACCACTCAGTGGGTGTCATAAAATCTCTAATACGCGGTTATTTCATAAACAAAGCCAACATATACCCATAGCTAACGAGTTTCATGAAGCTTAACTTTATTTAATGACAAGATTTTATGATGATGTAATCAAAATTTGGATTTGTTTGTCTTCCCTGAGAAAATGGGGCAAACAAACCGCGACCTCGTGCGAACACAGTTAACATGCGCAAGTAACAGAGACAGGGATATTAGATCGTGCGTATAATGAAAGGAGACAGCACACATGAACACGGGAAGATTTATCACGTGACTAATGCGAGAATGTGCGACGGCGCGTCCGTCCCCGGGGACACTATCAAACGAGTTTCGCTCCCCCAACGCACGATGCAATCTATGCTGAATCGTATTACAATAAATTGTATTAACTCGAAAAATAGTGGAGATAGCAAACATAGTCCATCTGCACACAATCGTCGCATGCATCGGCCGGCGAGCTCGTCGACTCGAGCACCCTCCGTTTCTTCCCCGCCGCCGCTCAATACACAAAATTTATAGATTTTACGAGGGATCATCGGGAAAAGTCGCGACTTACCACATTGTCATATTTTATTTTCTTGCCAGGAAATTACGTCATCTTTGCTCGTTTATCTGAAAACATTGTGTACGATGTGTGTTATTATTTTCTGAGTAGGGCTCTATCTAACTGAATATGATGTTGGTTGGGGTTCGTTCAAAACATGTTTAGCTTTCATAAAAGAGCTCTATGTGGTAAGTCACTCTTACAGTACTCTACACTATATTTAAAAAAACCTGTCGAACATCAATGACCGTTCAAGTTTTTATTCATATTTATGACTGTTTGTTGAATTCTATTTATTTCCATTCCATCAATATTTGATGTGGGGCAACGCACTAGACATGTTTTATGCTTCAAGTCTTTGAACTCAATAACATATCTCGTTTTAGAAATATGATTTTAAATCCATCTCGACATACGCATGTAGCATTAACACTGAATATAAATTGCCTGCTTAACTATTGGTTGTTAAGCCGATAAAGGTTATTGTCATTGAACTATCTACCCTCAGCACGGTATAGTAAAGTTAAATTGTCCAATCCTCAGCGCAAACGGCCAAATGGCGTCAACGTTTCGCGATCTTATCTGAGAGTAAATCTTGGGGATAGATAGGCAACTGTTGGGCCGGCCAGATAACTTAATTGCTCCGACACCGCCGGGGGTTATCTGGACGACTTATGGAACGTTGCTGCAAACACTTGACATCGTGTCAGACAAATAGTCACACATAAAATTTAATTAGTAAATTGGCTCTACAAAACTATAACCACATGTCTCTCGACAAATTACTGAACATGTTAATTAGCCGGAACAAAATCTGGGTTGCGTCAATTAAGTCTATATGGATTGATATATTGCCCTTGACGCAACGCATGACATATTAGGCGCACATCCTGCGCACGCTCCGAAACAAATAAACGTTGCATCCCCATCCGAGCACAAATCCTGAGCGATCGTGAGCTTCTTACTGAACTAATAAATAAACGCAATAAATTCTCCTTACATTACTGACATTAAATGGCTCCCTTGCAGTTTCCATTGAATATTCCACCATAGTATTAAAAGGGAAAGTACCTAATATATGTACATATTTCAGTGCTTTATAAAAAAATATTGACGACTAATAAATTACAACGATAAGATCTTATTTGATGCTTCAGTAGCTTCCAAATAAATAGTAATTTCGTCAAGACTCGTGTCATCTCAGCCTGTGCTTTTCTTAGTTAACACCGTGAAGAATTATCCAATTAGATTGCGTAGCGCGGCATTTTATGATCGATTCGATAGCCAGCAACTGTCGCATAATGAGGAGACAACAGCATTCTCCCGAACAAGAAATGGTTGGGTGTCGAGCCACCTACGTGCTTGCTGAGCCCGGCCCGCGGCTGCGGAACCAATCGCTCCGTCACACCGCCACGAAATGCAGCATAGCCGTGCTTCGCTTAATTAAAACTCGACGGGACATCACGTCGCCTAGCCTGCATTCATACACCTCTTAAACTTTAAAATGACATCTCTTATTGTGTCTCATTTCGTAACACATTGCGCCCAAACGACGCCTGTGTGAACTCTAATAGAATTACTGCTCGGCTACTGGGCATTATCGATGTGAGCCATCGATAAGAAACAAACTTAACGGAAACTTAATTGGATGACCGACTTCGAGAAAAGATTTGGATCGTCGAAATTATTTTCTATTGATAAAAAATGCGACTAACGATTTGGAACTTTATTTTAAAATGAACATTTCTTTGTTGCAGCGTTATCGTCAATTAAAAGTAATATAGACAATTCAAATTGCATCCTGGTACAAGATGTAAAAGCAGTAACACATGCACAAGGAATTAGGGATGCCTTATCAACGTCATCACCTTCAGACGGTAAGTAGAAACAATTTTTAATTTTGTACTGATTTATGTTTGTACTTTCGACATATTCAAGAGGATGTAAAAGATTTCGCACGTTTCATTGCAGAATCAATATCAACTTCGTCTTTAGGCGGGTGGTCAACTACAGCGGAAGCAGCGTTAGAATCAGTAATAATACCACAACAAGCGCAACAAGCAGCTCCGCCGCCTTGGTCACCCGCGTTAGAAGTTAGAGAATTCGACGAGTTACACAGTGCAACTATACCTGCATACCAATTTTGGAGTTCTGAATTCCGCAACAAACAGCCCGCCTACGTTAGCCTTAACTTCACAGTTCCCTGGGGAGCTAATTTCGCCGTATATGGTAGGCGAAATGTAGCTCCTAGCGTAACACAATACGACTTTGTAGAATTCATTCGAGGCGGTAGGGTCGACCACAGACTAAGGCGTAGAAGAAGTCCGTTCAGAGATAATCGGTTTCAAAGTAGCCTTAACGACTGGGATGCACTATTGAGCACGATTAACCCACTGCAAAGATGGAACCATACGATAAGCAAAAGGTCAACGGATATGAGAGTAAACGTAAGCATATTGCAATATCTCGACACAGGAAGATGGTTTATATCTGTATACAATGACGAACTGCAGCCACACAATGTTGAAATGATCGTTTCTGAAGCGGAAGGAGTCACTAACTCGTGTCCAGATGATTGTTCGGGTCACGGGTCATGCTACCTCGGGAAATGCGAATGTATGGATGGTTACGAAGGACATGACTGTTCGAAAAGTACGTAGAAAATATTCATTAAATGAGAATTTATTATCTTCGAAAAGAAGTGCGTAAATAATAACTCACATTTGTTTTCGCAGGTGTATGCCCAGTTCTTTGTTCGGGGCACGGCGCGTATGCAGGTGGTGTATGTCACTGTTTGGAAGGGTGGAAAGGCCCGGAATGTGACGTTCCAGCACACGACTGTGAGCCGGCAGACTGTTCAGGAAGGGGTCAATGTATCGCCGGCCATTGCCACTGTAAGGCTGGATGGAAAGGCCAAAAGTGCGACGAAGGTAATATATATTTAAAACTAGAACAACATTTTAAGTTGCGGTAAAGAAAATCAATAGAAATACTGACTTATTATTCATGTTCAGAGGACTGCCTTGACCCAACTTGCGGTGGCCACGGATCGTGTGTGCGTGGTAGATGCGTGTGCCGCGCGGGATGGAGAGGTGCCTCTTGCAGTGAACGTGATGCGAGGGTTCAACGATGTCTTCCCGCATGTTCCCAACGCGGCGTGTACGACCTAGACGCGGGGAGATGTGTTTGTGACCCACTTTACACCGGAGATGATTGCTCACAAGGTAATGGTCACAAACAAGTTTAAAGTATTATGTTGCCTTACTTGTACATCGGCGTTTTAAATACATTTCTACTTTATAGTGGTATGTTCATTGGACTGCGGGCCGCACGGCGTGTGTGCCGAGGGCGTGTGTCGATGCGATGACGGCTGGACCGGCTCCATGTGTGACCAACGACCCTGTGACACGCGCTGTCACGACCACGGACAATGCAAGAATGGCACGTGTGTGTGTACACAAGGATGGAATGGCCGACACTGTACTTTGCGTAAGTTGCAACATTCGTATTCAATACCGTACGTTCTTTGTTTCATGCTGCACATATTGAAAATACTGAAGGATCTTCGACTTTTCTGAATCTGATTTCTGAAACCAACTCTAATTCCATGAATACAATATAATCGAAGTCTACGTTGCACTTGTAAGTGTAATGATCAGGAAAACATTATCACTACCACTTGAATAATTGCTCAATGTACACAGCTGGTTGTCCAAATGGCTGTACTCGCCATGGACAATGTCTTCTGGAAGATGGAGTGTACCGCTGTTCCTGCGCTGACGGCTGGGCCGGCACCGACTGTTCCATCGCACTCGAACTCTCTTGCAACGACAACGAAGACAACGATGAAGGTAAGTGCCTCTCTTTTACAGAAAATAGGCTCAAAAATAAGACCGATACATTTTAAACAATCCAAACAAACCATATTGGCTGTCACTTGACAATGGCTACACTTTTGAAGATGGCATGACGGACTGCTCCGACTCGGAATGCTGCAGTCGACCTGAGTGCGCCGAGCACATCATGTGCCTAGCTTCCAACGATCCTGTAGAAGTACTCCTCAGAAAACAGCCGCCTTCTGTCACCGCGTCCTTCTATCAGCGCGTCAAATTCCTCATAGAAGAAAACTCTGTTCAGAGCTACGCACACATGGACGAATATTCAGAAAGGTATGTGTAGCATAAGAAAACGTCTGAAATGTTAACAAACACCAAATCACTTCATGTACGTAAAAGATGTCGTTAGTACTTACATAATACTAACCATTTTAGGATCAGTAAACTAAAAGGCAATACAACGATATCTTTTGCACCAGTTGGTTTAGGACTGACCTGTCGGTTTTGCACAATTCATGAATAATTTATATTTGCACTTTACAATGATTTTAGATCCGTGATATCATCGCCGTACTGTAATGTATAACCGTAAGAAGAAGATACAAAATTCATTACGACATAAAATGATTTAGGAACTAGCACCTTCACCATATAATTCCCGCTCATCTTCCTAAACCTCTCCGAGGATTTGGTGTGGTTATTTTAATTTAATTGGTAACTTCAAATACTTTTACTTATAACTTACAATTTATTTTCTCATCTGGTGGAAGTGTTTTGATTTTCCTCTGTTTTCTCGCGTGTAAAAATTATGATTTATTGTTTGCGATCCTAGCATGGTTATGTTTTACCATTGAATTTATTATTTTACTTATGAGTTTTTGTATTTTATTATTATTTTTCACACCAGATCCGATGTGTTGTGTATTGTCTAATGTTCATCCCTTGTGTGTGTCTAACCCTACCTGTTTGTCTAAACAAAACAAAAGCGTATTATGAATAACAAAATGAAATTAGAAATAAATCAGCGCTCAAAAGCTTTCGAACAGTTTTGTTTGTCTTCACAATAATAAAATAACTTTACATAAGTAAATAAGGTAAAAGAATAGAAACTTGAATCATGAAAGCATTATTTAAAGCACTTACATACTTACAATCTTGATACAAAAATAAGCATACAAGTTTAAATTGACATAATTTCTCTAAGACTTACTTTAATACTTTTATAACGATCTATTAGAAAAAACATAAACGCGACTTTCATGATCTAAGTTGGTAAACAGATTCTTAAAGTTTTTATTTGCCCTACTTTATACCGTGTGCGTTAATAAAACTTCGAACGATCTCTTAAAAAAATAAGACAAAGCAAAACTGAATAATAAAAGTAGTCAACCCACCTCGCTTAATATGCAAAAGCGCCTCTAAAAGTTTGTTTGCATTAAAACACGAGCCGCTTCACTATTTTATTTAAGTTCAAGAGTCTAGAGTGGTTATATTGCGTTCTGGCATTTTGTTCCATCAGCCCTTATACACGTGACACATGACGGGTTCCTCCATGCATTCACCATCCAGCATGTTTACTCTCCGCATTCAATCTTTGGTGCAACCTGCAATTGCAACTATTCTAAATTAATTTGTATTGAACCATATTGCATATTACCTATCGATCAATTGTGGTGGTTGTTCTAATGCAAACGGGCTTCGTCTGTGAATCGATTCGTAATTAACAGAACTTTGATTGGTAAATACAGTGTTAAAACGCAAGCTAACCAATATAGACGAGTGCAATCGGCCGGAGCGGTTGCAAAACCGGGGTGGGGTTGCACTGAGGGATGTAGGTATCTGTGTAGTAATCTGTCCTGTCTTTCTGTGTCCCTGTGCCGCCGTGTGTCCGCCACTCCTAGCGAGTTCTGGAATTCCTTTACACCATGGTAAGTGTCAGTCAGCCCGCCCTCGCCCCTCAGTGTTCAGTATCTGTTCACCTCTTCCCTTTTGTTGCGAATCCTGCATATGAGTGTGATGCCGGTGACCTTCGCGTGTCCCACAACAGACACGCGGACGGTGCCACTGACGCTTTTTCACTTTTCGTTCAATCCTTTGTCTGTATTCGTTTCATTCTCTATGTGTATGTAACATCTGTATGTTTGTCTTGAATGTTTTCGTGTGACTGCGACAAAATCCTCGCAATCTCAGCGTAAATCAAGCGCCGCCGACGGTCCACAAACGCCGCGTCTCTTTTCAAATATGATTTGCCGCAGTCACAATTGTATTTTGTACTGTTTATTTGTCTCGTCTACTGTGCTTATATTATAGTTCACATATATACTATGGAATAATTTTGTTATACTATATGAAACTTAGGAAAATCATTTACGCTTTCACGCAAAACGTTTTTAACACAATCGATAGGCGTAGGGCTTGCAAAATATACAAATCGTCGCGAATTGTATATTATCAATTGAGCAAAATTTCAGCGAACACGCAAATTAAGCTTCAAATAAACTTACCCTTTTATGTGTTCCTTACCCTTTGTCTGCGTCTTTCATCTGTTAACCAACCCCCTACCCTTCGCCCGAGCTCTTTATGTGTTTAGATCCTCACCCTTTGTAACTAACCAAAACACAACTTATTTGAATGTATTCCTACTACTTCACAGCGATACGATAGCAAAATTGTCGACATTGTACATTACAACCATCGCTTCCATTAATCAGTCATCGACAACATTTTATTACACTTTGAAATTGGTGCAACGAACGTATTTTTCTCGATTTTCTTCCATCGCTTTCAGAACTGTCTGCCTCTGCACCAGCATTTATAACTGAATTTTCCGCATTTTGATGTCTGAAGGGCAGTACACTTCTTAAAGCGTTGTATTTGATACTGTTTGGAGTTTTTGTTGTTTTTCATTCTACCAACTGTTAATGTGTTTTAATAAAATTTCTACCCATTAAATAATGTTGAATTTATAATGACCGTCAGAAACATAAAATAATTATTAATGACTTGTCCTTTTTTCAGATACAACTTTACTTAGTTAGTCTAAACGTGTGTTATGATAATAATTTAAAAGTGCCCTGTAACTTGTTACAGATAATATTTTGGGAGGTGGAAATCTGCTTACAATGTTTCTTTTTAGGTATATTTTTCATAACCGTATCATATGGCATTAACTGTCGGCCTTCGCGGAAACACATGAAGAGGATCAAAACTTTTACGATATCATATTCTTAGAAGTGGCATTGCTAAATACGTATTTCTTGGTAACAAATAAGAAAAACATTTTACTACTTAGCTTTATACATAAATATTTTATTTCTTTTTGTTGATTGAACCTATGTAGTGTTTTATATTACCTACACAAATACATTTTATGATATTTTCGGATGCCTTTGTCTCAATGTATTTCAGTTTATAAATTCTCGAGGATAAAAATCGAAAAAAAAGGTATTTTTTAATAATAACACAAAAATATGTAAAGCTTAGCTAAGAGCTTTTGCTTATCAACGCGTTTATGTAGCCACGACGCTTGCATTAACATTAATCATAAACGCAATCTTGATAATAAAGTATACGTTATTATATTTTATACGTTGGCGGTTTATGTTACACATTTTATACGAATTTGGATTTATTTAAATAATATGTATTTTGGCGTCTATGCAACGTGTTTTTTTTGATATCCCATAACCCTAGGGGGGTCATTGTACTTATCATTATGAACAACTTTTACTATGGGACCAAACCTGAAAGCGCGAAATAAAAACAGCTGTTCCCTACATTTATGTTCGTATAACTCGTCAAAATGTAGGTAACACCAGATTTTTGTTTCGCGATTTCGGGTTTGGTCCCATAGTAAAAGTTGTTCATAATGATGAGTACAATGACCCCCTAGAGTTATGGGATATAAAAAAAAACACGTTGTATATTTAGTTTTTGTATCTATGATAAGTATTATCTCCGTCCTATTCAAAAGTAAATTCAAGATAATAAACAAATTGGATAGTGAATGAAACATTCAGTAAGTACTCTGCTACCATCTCATAGGTAATGAACACAATCTATGAAACAAGGGGTTTGCTGAATCTTGGTAACAAACAACATTAAAAAACCAATGATACAAATTGATTGTTATTTTAATTAACACTAAAAGCAACCCTAATCGCTAGTTGTTTTCCGATCGTTTACGTCGACATTTTCCTTGTGCACTTTCAGCGGACAGATTTTTGGCTCTGATATCGGTTTTCACGTCGTATTTTTAAAGCTTTTTGCGCCCCCTGCGGAGAATCGCTCCGGGTATCCCGAGTCAAGAGCTACATTAAAAGTAAAACTAAGTTCACGCGGATAAAGCAGTGAAAACCATTTTCCATCAAAATATTTCCTTATAATTTTGCCCTTAATCAAACCTCACAACAAAAACGAATAATAAATAATCCTTTCAATTTCAATACTTATTAATGATTTCGCGAACATTTCTTGCACCAATTTCATCTCTCATGAATATGTAACCGAACATTCAGACATGAAGTAATATAACAAAATTGATTGACTATGGTTTGTGTGGCAGCTGTTACATGCATACATACCTTTCTAGGTAGATTTCCGTTTACGTTACTTTCTATGGTACCTAATTTATTAAAATTTTAGTTTATTGGCTATTTAGAGGATCTATAAATAAAATGTAAACAGAAATGTGTCCTAGAGAATTAGCTGATCCTAATACGAGAATGTGCAATGCTAAGACTTCTTATTTATTTTATTTTTCGATATTATTTTCATACTTTACTTCACTCTCACAGCGTTTACACTATGAAATATGAAGCACGAGACCTCGCTCAAAGTTTTATGATCGAAGGTGTGCATTCAACGATACGGTTCACACATTATTTTTATGTCTTCTATCTTTTAGATCAGGGGCTATTGCTAAATTTCAGCCATGCATAAAAATTCAAGGTTTTAAAGTAGCTTGTTTCGCATTAAACAAAGAAAAATAAATAGATGAGAGAAACATGGAATAGGCTATTTTATTTTTCTCATATTTTAAACATAGCCTTTTTTTAACGTCTTAAAAACCTAAAGTCACTTTTGTGCCAAAACCCTTACCATAAACTACCCTTTTTTTTTCTTTTTTCTGTTTGCTAGAGTCAATTTTCCCTTCATAAATGCCCAGAACTTCGTTAGAGACAATAGCCTCTTACTTCTTCTATGTGAACCGTATCGCTGAATGCCGCGTGCTGTGGCTCCTGGCTCGAACTGACGTGAGCTGGTCTGTGCAGCCGCGTGTCCGTGATGCGGGGGCAGGTGGTCTCTCCCCAAGGCCTCGGTATCATCGGCATCAGAGTCTCCGTGGATCGAGAGGCTCGCTTCGGATTCACGCTTACCAGACAGGGTGGATGGTTAGTAATAAAGAAAAGTGATACTTTATTCTTGTACTGTTTTGTTTAGGGTTTCGTAGAGTCCTCATTGCCGTAAGGTTGGTAAGTGGGTCGACAATTCTACATGATATGGTAAGTTTATGGTGTTCCTCGGAACGCCTTTTGAGCAACTGTCGCTCTCCCCGTTAATTTTTTTTTACCATTCTGATTTTCGTAAATAATGAAATAAATATAATTGTTCTGATACTAGCACTCTTTTTACTTTGAGATCTTCAGACTGACTTTTGACGAAAAGTAAAGTTTTCGACATTGAAGTGCAGTGAAATAATCAAATTCTCAGTTATAAACTCCAAAGTTAAGTTACTGTTGTTGAACCCAATTCCCTTGCCTCAGGTAGGAAAAACAAGCTATGCAAACTCTAGAGGAATTACCTTTTCATTTACCTTCTTTTAAAGAACAGTTTTTAATATGTTTTTTACTTTCGAAGTAAAAATTAATTAGTCTGCAGTTAATTACATACCTACATTATCCTGGCATTCAAGTTGTTCACAATCTCATTCTTTAATAGCTTCTACTGAAAGCTGCAAGTGTGACTACGATAGACCGTTAAGTAATTTTAATTGTTATGTTTACTTCAATTAAGAATCATCCGACATTATAGCAAGAGCCAGGAATTTTAGTAATTATAGTCATTTGAAAACGCCACCCATTAAGAAACATTTAAACGTAATTGTTTCACCTAAAGAAAAATACGAGAAAATACGTAAGCGCTCAATACGGTGAATCACCATAGCACCACTATCTCGCAGCGTAAATAAACGGACAGAAATAAAATAATTTGGCATCGGGCTATCTGGGCAATTACCATATCAAAACAATGTTTAAATGTAAACTTTATAACGTCAAAAAATAGAAGAATCCTATTAGTCACGACGATCGATGAGTCATGGAACTAAATTGTCTTAAAGAAAGTAATTGAACATTGCGTGACAAACATAGATATTTGAACAAATATCTGTAAAAACATTTGTGTTATATGTATAGGATCGTCATTAATTTTCGGACACGGTGTTTCATATTTCTTGCACGTACGTAAACGCATCAAGTATGAAATCGAATTAGGCGGCGGAACGAAACCTGTATCATGTGAGCATGATGTAATCAAATAACGCGTCACGTTTAAGCTTTTAAAAATCAATTACCGTAACTCAGTAACTGTTTACGTGTACTTTGGTTCCCGAACATTAGTTGCGGAACCAAAGTACACGTAAACACAAGAAAAAGTATCAGTAAGTATGTAACTTCCTAAATGCACCAATAAATTATTTATCAGCTCGGGCGTCCTATTCAACGAAGTGAAAGTTCGAGGCTACCTGGCTTACTGTCCTAATGGCATTTTCAGTAATGAAGCACGAATTTCAGCATTCTTCGAAATAAACAAAAAACGTTCACTACCTTTAATTTTTTGTTTCTTCGCAAGATCGTAAATAACGTCACGAAACGTTTGAAAAAAAATCTAACGGGAAAAACGTCGCAATTTTTTTTTCTTTTTTTTGGAAGTGCTGATCATCAAACTAGACCCCTACTCAACACGTTTCGATAACAAACTCTCATTAAAGGCAAAAAAAACGGTCGAAAGAAACAAAGAAAAGGTGAGAAAATATTGTACAGCGTTGCTTAAATTAATGACAAGAAAAATATTATAAGGGATCATTAAAACGTAGGAACGGAATAGGAGTACCGACCAACGGTACTTGTTACAGCATTTCTACATTATTAACTGCAGTTTTATCGTGTTAGGACTAACGAGCGTTTTACAAATTATTTAGTACCGAGAGGTGAACAGGGCTATATTTCTTATAAAGTACTAGGTAAATTATAATCAGAATGATGGCCAAATGCTTCGAAAGACCGATTAAAGTAGGTTAAAATTCATTAGCATTGCCATCAGGTAAATCTAGAGTTGGTATTTTTTCCGGTAGGTAGAATTTTATTTCTGTTAGCAATAGGTACCGGTTGAAGTGGGGATAGATAGATCTACATAGAATTTCCTTATTTACAAATTCTGGACATGACTTTCGAATTTACTCTCTTAATCGGGAAGTTAATGCAATTAAATTCTAAACTGAAGTAATGAGGGGTAACGTTGGCGTAGGCGTAACTTTTTGGGCGAAACTGCGGCAGTTTTTGGAATGAGGTAGACTGGTCTATGAATAAAAAGGGATGATTAAAAACGGCCTCACTCCTAAGCAGAATAAGAGGCAGTCGCAATAGCATCCTGAGGGCTGTGGCAGTGGCGACTGATGCCTCCTCCGCCATAATAAGGCAATTTGTGCGAAGACTCGTTCCTTAGTCTCTGGTCTTCGCTTTCATTCGTCTTTAGTTTTAAGTTACTAACAATAGTATTTTAAGTGCAAAACTGTTTACTAACAATTTATGGATCTCATTGTTGTCCGAAATAAAATTATTTATTATTATTATTATTATTATTAACTAACTTATGGGTGGGTTTTAAATAGCGTCTCTATGAATTTTTCATTCTGTTTTTCTTCTATAACATAATTATTTTTTTATTAAAAAGTTATGCACAAGTAAAAAAAAAATACTGCTCTACTTACGATAAATGGTCTGATTTGGTAAAAAAAACTGAAAATTTCATGTCGCTTTTGTTCCATTTTTATCAAATTTACGTCTTTCCACTCGACCTTCGAACTATTATCCAAGGGCTAGACCATAGGTTCTCAACGTGGGCGATAACGTCCCGGGGGCAATCAAAGACCCAAAGAAAATTATATATCCTATTTTATGTCTATATAATATTACACGTTTCAATATAATCTTGGCAATATCGCCAGATTCTCGGTACGTAAAAAAAATAGGGGGGCTCTAGAAAAAAATATATTCTTAAAGTAGTTCTTAAAGTGGGAAAAATAAGGTTGAGAATTACCTATGGGCTATACTAAAGTTAACATGTCTATTATAGTAATGTTTTATTGAGGAATCTTAAATGGTAGGTTTAGGACACCTTGTCGTCTAGCAGGGCTAGAGACACGGGGTCAAGACGAATCCGAGTTTATAACTGAGAATTTGTTTTACTTCGAACGAGATACTTTGCATACAACGTGTTAATTACCTCCTAAAACATTCCCCTCACGTTTTCTAGGGCAAACTAAAGGGACTCTGTCCTATCAGACACTATCCTTACGACCATCTAAAACGTTATATGCCGGTCATTCAGGTTTGACGTGTTGGTGAATGGAGGAGGCGCCGTGACCCTGCAGTTCCAGCGATCCCCGTTTAAGCCGCTGAGGAAGACAGTCTTCGTACCATGGAATCAGATCGTCGTATTGCCACCAGTGCAAATGGAACTTAGTGACGACAATGTGAAAGTACCAACGCCCAGGTGAGAAGGGTTTTAGTTAATTATATATTAACTAACAGGTGGTGGAAATATATTATTTAATATCTGGGTGTTGGTGTTTTATTTACTATTTTTATATAATAATCAGTTGACTACTTAATCATTCCCTCATAAAAAACACTAACTGTTTCATATAATGTTTTACGGTTGAAGAGTCAGGTGATTCTTAGCCACATAAAATTCCGTCTTTTTGATACCTACTTCATTCAGAATTTGACTAAGCAAGGTCTTCTATTTAATTACTCTAATTTCTAACCAATCATAATCACTAGGGCTCCACCTCGCATCGGCTGGTCGCCAACGCCGCAATGGTGGGAATCAGAAACTCCACCTTGCGCAGCACACGACCACGAGCGACTAAGACCTGAGGTAGTGGCAGTGCCACCGCTCGCAGCACCCGCTGCCTCATCTGCTACCACTACCACCGTCATATACCCTGAGGCTCAGGTAAGAGCAGTTGGATTAATAAGCCCTTTAACGTCTAGCTTAGATGCTTATTAAATTCGCCAAGTTCTGGTCAGTCACTTCGCTCATCGTTTCACGTGAACCAGTTGACATTTGAATGTGTACCAGCCACCATTTTGGCTTCATAAACTGACTGTATGACTAAAGAATTTATTTTCTATTTCCAGATTGTAAGCGAATCTATCGGCATCCCTGGCTCATTGGTGAAGCTGACGTACCGCTCGTCTCAATCTGCTGGTTATCTATCTTGCGTACACGTCCAACTAACTCGTCGTGTGGTCCCAGCATCTCTCATCCGAGTGCATGTCCGCGTTGAGATTGAAGGCTCATTGCACACCCATACTTACGAAGCTGATCCCGACTTGACTCATATCTTCGCGTGGAACAAACGAAATGTATACAAACAAAAGGTAAGAGACCCAAAAAAATTTAATGCGGCCTCCAGACGCTCGCCGAGAAGCCCCGAGAACACTCGAGAAACGTGAATGAGAACAATTTCTCGCCGTATCCTGTTGTTATCGTTGGTTTTGTCTTCTTAATGAGTCTGCACGTTGCATGAAGCTTTTGTTACTGAGGTACTTTCTAGCTGAATTAAATTCGGTACGCTTCTAGTCTAGTCTTCTCTAATATCTCCAATTCTTATCATTCCAGGTATACGGCCAAGCCCAAGCAAAAATATCAATAGGATACGAGTACACATCATGTGCGTCAATTGTATGGGAGACACAAACAGCGACATTAGCCGGTTTCGACGTGGACATCTCAGATATCGGAGGATGGGGACTGGATATACACCATCATTACAATTTCCATGAAGGCATTCTGCAGAAAGGCGATGGGGCACTACTTCATTTGAAACAATACCCCAGAACTGTTCAGGTAACGACCAAGATAAAGTCACTGCACCTATTTTTCTTGCATCAAATGCATATTTACATATTCATCTTGAATGAATCCCTTTAAAACAATACTGTACGCTCTTTTATAGGTGGTAATGGGAACAGGTCTTCAACGAGCTTTGGAATGTCCTGACCACTGCAACGGCAAGGCAGCAGATGCTCGCCTCTTGACTCCAACAGCACTAACCTCAGGTCCAGATGGATCCCTGTATGTTGGTGATTTCAATCTTGTTAGGCGTATCACTCCTGAGGGCGTTGTTACCACCGTACTTCAATTACAGTAAGTATCCACTTCAAAAGATTTTAAGAACTGATTGTACCAAATAATTCATGTTTATCATATTAACATACTGTACAGGGATTTTAAGAAAATTATTTTCATTTTCAGAACTACGCAAGTTGCATATCAATATTATATCTGCATATCACCAGCGGATGGATATCTTTACATATCAGATTCTGAGAGACACCAAGTCCGAAGAGTGATAGCTTTGGAAAAAGTGCGAGACCCGGCCACAAATTCTGAGGCTGTAGTTGGTAACGGAGACCGTTGCGTACCTGGAGATGATTCCAATTGTGGTGATGAAGGCCCAGCAATCAAGGCAAAATTAGCGCATCCCAAAGGTAAAATACTTACAAATTAACACAAAATTAGAATATGTTACATATGAAGCTGTACTTAATTATCCTCATTTGGACTAGAACGGTATAAATAATATAATTTATTTTTCTGTTCCAGGTCTCGCTATTGCAGCAGATAGGACAATGTATATTGCAGATGGCACAAATATACGAGCAGTTGATCCAAATGGCATTATACACACTCTTGTGGGACATCACGGTCACCACAACCATTGGTCACCAGTCCCTTGCCGAGGAGCAATCCCACCCTATGAAGCACAGTTACAATGGCCAACAGGAGTAGCCTTATCGCCACTCGATGGTTCTCTGTACTTTATAGACGACAGAATAATACTGAAATTAACAGTTGATATGAAAATCAAAGTAGTGGCTGGCCAACCATCACATTGCCGTATAGGAAACGATGGAAAACCTGTAACAAAACCCAGCAATCGCACAAGTACTGATATCAGGGAAGATTCTAGTTTAGGCACAATTTTAGCGATAGCCTTTGCGCCAAGCGGAATCTTGTATGTGGCTGAAGCGGATTCTAAGAAAACGAATGCTATAAAATCCATAGATCCATCTGGTAAAATTATGCACTTCGCAGGAAAAGTTCAAGAAAACTTGAAGGAATTAAGCTGTGAATGCAATTCATCTGCTTCTGCGACGGCTGTGCCAACGAATTCGAGAGATGATGCTGGCTGCCCATGTAGACTCAGTGTGGCCGCGGGTGACGAACCTCCTACAAGCACGGAAACTTTACTATCATCCAATGCTAAATTCCAAACTATTTCTGCTCTTGCTGTTACCCCAGATGGAGTTCTAAATGTTGTTGACCAAGGTAATTTAAATAAGATCAAACGGAATATGTTTAAATATGATTATCCTTCAATACAGCAAATTATTAATCCATGGTTTTGTTTCAGGATCTCTCCATATATTGGCGCTAAAACACTACTTGCCAACACATGACGAAAACGGAGAATTCAGAATACCTTATCCACCTACATCAGAAATATACGTTTTCAACCGCTACGGTCAACATATCACCACGAAAGACTTAACATCAGGAAAAACTAGATATTCATTCTTGTATTCAAAGAACACGAGTTTCGGAAAACTGTCCACAGTTACTGATGCCTCTGGGAATAAAATACAATTACTCAGAGATTACAGCAATATTGTTAGCTCTATCGAAAATACACAGGACCATAAACTCGAATTAAAGATTTCTGGAATTGGCTACCTAACCAGGATAGCTGAGAAGGGTTCAACCGAAATGGATTTTGATTACGATGCTAGTACTGGATTGCTAAACAGTCGATCAGGGGTAAGTTGTACTATTGCTGTGTGAATATTGTTTTTCTTTATTGAACTACTTTATCCTCATTGTGTTATTATTTGCTTTTAGGCTGGCGATACTGTAATTTACAATTACGACGAACTTGGAAGAGTAACTAAAATCATAATGCCCTCTGGTGAGCAAGTGCACATTACATCCGGCCTCGCGAAGAATTATGGATTAGCTGTCACAGTATCAAATCCCTCGAGCACTATTCCTGTAGGAGTTGCTAAGAAATGTGAATATGTGTTACATGGACAATCGTTCAAGCAAATCACTATAAATAATGGGAAACAAATAACTGAAGGTAGAATCTATACCAACAATACCTTACTTCTCGAAACACCATGGGCAGGCAAATTCGAGAGCATTGCAGCTGCTAAGCACCCATTACTAGAAGCTGCCTTGCCTATAGAAGCTGAGATGCTACACATGTGGTCACATCAGACCACTACATTTGGAGATTCACTAGTAAACAACATGTACTCTTTATACACTTTAGTGGGCGATGTACGAAACCCACAGCAGACTTTGAACAGAGAAATATGGGTTAACGACTCTAGGGTGCTTATAATTGAATTCGATCAGTTCAAGAGCCGAGAAACTTTCTTCAACGCTGACAGAAACCCACTGTTTACAATTTCTTACGATGTCGCTGGGCTGCCACTATCGTTTGATCCTCACGGTGCCGGAGCTCCTCTCAATATTTCATACGATAGATTCTATAGAATTAACGGATGGAAATGGGGCGACAGTGAAGAAAGCTATAGCTATGATCCACATGGAATGCTTTCGGAGATAACAAGTCCACAAGACGGCACTAAGTTCATTTATTACAATGATGGCAATCTTGTTTCTAAAATAAGCTTAGCCAGTCAAAGAAGTTTCAAATACAAGTACGATGATGATGGTGGGTTGACGCATGTTATTTTACCATCGGGATCGAACCATTCGTTTAGCGTACAACCGTCGATTGGATTTTTGAGAGTCACGTATGCTCCACCTGGTTCTACGAAGAAGTATTTGCAACATTACGCTCATACAGGAGAGCTTCTTCAGACTGTATTCCCAGGTGATGGTGCCAGAGTTGTTTATCGTTATTTTACAACTAACAAAGTTTCAGAAGTGGTTCATGGGGATGGTCAAACACAGATACACTATGCAGAAACGAGTGGACTGCCATCAGAAATATTACATGTTGACCGTGACGTAGACTACCGATGGGAGTCAACTTACGCTGGTGGACTACTCACTGAAGAAAGACTTGATTATGGTGCCAAAACTGGACTAAGCAATGCGAAAATAATTTATGAATATGATAACAATTACAGAATTACTTCCGTCCAAGGTAGGATTGGTGGACAAACTCTAATTCCGCATCATATTGTTTACAATAGCAAAACCGGTGCTCCTGAAATATTAGGTCAATTCACTGTATCGAAACAGAAATGGAATGAAACTTCAGTATATGATGGAATTGCAATGTTCTCTCGATTACTTAACGACCAGTTTTTAGAAAAGGAGGTGACTGTGAACATCCACAGGATGGAAGTATTTCGAATGGAGTTTTCTTATGATAGACATGGAAGAATATCTCAAACACGCACACATACAAGAAATGTAGGTGTCAATACATACACAAACGTGAAGAACTATACTTGGGACTGCGATGGTCAGCTTACAGGAGTGGAGGCACAAGAACCATGGGGCTTTAGATACGATGATAACGGTAATATGCTATCACTTACCTACAGAGGCAACACAATACCAATGGAATACAATGATATGGATCGCATTGTCAAGTTTGGCGAAGGTCAATACAGGTATGATAGCCGTGGACTGGTGTCCCAAAATGCGAGAGAGGAAAGATTCCAATACAACTCTAAAGGACTTCTTATTAGAGCAACAAAACGAGGGAGATTTGATGTCCGATACTTTTATGACCATCTCGACAGGTACGTTGAAACAGGACTAATTTTCTTTGATGACTATTGCTATTTTCATGAGTTAAAAAATATTTAACATACACTGTTCTCTTTCAGGCTTTCTACCAGAAAAGACAACTTTGGAAATGTAACTCAATTCTTCTACACAAATAAAGACAGACCTCATGAAGTCAGCCATATTTATTCGCCTCGTGAGAACAGATTCATGACCTTAGTCTACGATGACAGAGGTCACCTTATCTATACACAGGTATGTAGAGCGATATATCAGTCAGCCAAGACATGTTTTAATTTCATATTAACAAGTTTTTAATCATCAAAATTCTTCTTGGTTTCAGGTTGCTCGACATAAATATTACATCGCCACAGATCAATGTGGAACACCAGTGATGATTTTCAATCAATACGGAGAAGGAATAAGAGAAATAATGAGATCTCCATACGGCCACATAGTATACGATTCGAACCCATACTTATACCTTCCGGTTGACTTCTGTGGAGGACTATTGGATCAAGTGACATCATTAGTTCATATGGCAAATGGAAAAGTTTACGACCCTCTGATAGGACAATGGATGTCGCCATTGTGGGAAAATCTGATCGAGAGAATACACAACCCGACTCAATTACACCTTTATAGGTTCAATGGGAATGATCCTATTAACGTACGGCCGCAGAACAAAAAACCAACAGGTGAAGAACTAATTCTATTCAATTCGAATGTCTAAAATTCAGTATTCTATCTATACTTATTATAATAAATCTGTAGAAGTGAAAATTCTGTACATTGAAAATATCAAAAAAATAAATGGCAGGGGGTGTTACTAGACCGACACCGCACCCAAAAATGTGATTAAAATTTTTTTTGTCTGTCTGTTTGTTCAGGCATCACGCAACAACTACCCGTTCGATTACGATGAAACTTGGTATAATTATTCTTTAATATCCTGGGCACCACACTGGGTACTTTTTATCCCGGAAAAGTATATACAATAAAAAACAAACTTAATTTTGCAGTTCGATCCCTAGACCCGATTACTGTACCAACCGAAAATAATAAGTTTATCGTAGGTTACGTCACAGTATCTTAGCCGTGTGCAGTGCCCCTAAGTTATGCTCTAAATGTAGTGCTGAAGGTTGAATTTGGCTTGCACCGTTCGCAGCACACGCGTGGCGCGCGGCCGCCACGGATCGCTAAATCGTGCTTTTCAGTGCGACCTTTTTATTCCTTTTAGTTTTTAGAGTTATTTAGGTTTATTTTTATAAGTCGTAGGTATAGATTTTAATTTTAAAGTATAGGTAGCTAGTATATTTGATAGTGTACGTAGTGACCGTAGGTTATTTTATAATACTGTTAGGTAGGATTAGTCATTCGTATTCGTATAGATATTAGTTTTTAAGGATTTTGCTTATTTATTGAGTTTAGATTAGTTATCATCAGAATAGGTTTATTTAGGTAGGTAGGTATTTTATTTTCTGTTATTGAGTTTTTTTTTAATTAGGTAGGTACTTAGGTAAAGATATCATATAGGTACCCTCTTAATCACTACTAATGAGACACAATTTGTTTTCTATTGTAATTAGCCACAAAGGGCCCGCGAGATAGATGGCATCCTCGGGAAGCACATACATTTTATCCTGTTAGCACGTTCCCGTGGGATAATTTCCGACATCCACGCGGGCGAAGCCGCGGGCAGAAGCTAGTTTACTAATAATGTTTTTTTTTTTTGTACTTATTGTTGACTTTGCCTTTCTAGATCACCTATCGTGGCTGAAGTTGCTTGGCTATGACACGAAGAGCCTGGCACCCCAACTCTACCCTGACGAGCTACCCGGCGGGTCAGTGCTGCCGAGCATTCCTCGAGGTCGGCCGGTGTGGGGCACCGCACCGGCGGACGCCAGCCCTGGCCTTCCTTCTGCCATGTCTCTGCTTCCGACAGTCACTATAGAATCAGGCTTCCTATCACATATGTCAAACAAGAGGATAGCTGACTTCAGAAGCCTATCGATACCGGCTATGTCAGCACTCAAGACTGATGCCTTGAACCTGGCACCAAAACGTATCGGCTCCGACTCTGAGCCACCGTTCGGACGCGGCATCCTAGTGTCGCGCAACTCCCGCGGTCGCGCCGTGGTCACCACTGTGCCGTCGGCCAATGCTATCTACCGCGACGTATATACTTCAGTTTTCAATCGATCCCATCTTCTGCCATTCTCGTTCGTTGTTCATGGCGATCAACAAGACGTCTTCTATTTCGTAAAAGAAGATACCTGGCGTGCTGCAGACGATAAACAACAACTGAAACGAATGCAAGGCAAATTGAATGTGACATTCCACGAAGTTGCCGAGGGAGGACGTTCTTACGCAGACGTGAAAATACACGGAAAAACAAGCATAGTGAATTTACGGTACGGCACTAGTGCGGAACGTGAGCGACAACGACTGCTGCACCACGCGCGCGCGGCTGCCGTGCGGAAAGCGTGGCACCGCGAGCGTGAGGCGTTACGCAGCGGACTTGGCGGATCACTCGACTGGTCCGCAGCCGAATTAGATGAAATCCAGAAGGCTGGATCAGCAGCAGGCTACGAAGGAGAGTACGTGCACGATGTAGCACGATACCCAGAACTAGCCGAAGACCCGTACAACATTCGCTTCGTGAAGAAGCGCTCAGACCGCGCCGAGCGCCGGCGGCGGAAGCGCGAGGACTGCCGAGGGGCCTGGTGGCTCGCCTGGGACGAACTCTGCTAGTGACGTGCCGCCATCCATATGCCAAATGGTGTGAATGTGAAATAGGTGTGTGCAAACGGTGAAGTATGATCGTGTGAGTGTTTGTGAAAATATATTTTGTAAATAGTCTCTATTAATTGTTAATTGTTGATGTATGTATGTACGGTAGATGCGAATCCCTATCGCTGTGTAAATAATAAAATTTAATTTGCAGGGAGAGAATGGACCTTTTGAGAGGACTGATATTAAAAATAAATGTAATGTATGTATAAATAAGATTTATGTGAATATGAAATTATTTATACTTATTTATCGGTAAAAAGCTTCATTGTGTCCAATGTTCTTATAAATTTAGATGAAGACTATTTGAAAGAATAAAAAGGCATACTTTTTTAACCAAACCAAACTGTAGTTTAATTTTAATTCACAAAAGATTACGTGATCATCGCGATCATTATGTCACTCATTTGTAACTGCGTCCCCGTCCCCACTTGTAACAAACACACCAACAACTCACCCAACAAAGTGACCAACATGTTAGGTAGGCATTATGTGTTTAAGACGCAACTCGCGATTCCTCTTTTTGACGAAGGTCACGGTCAAGGTCAATTTAAAGTCATCCATCAATCTATAGATAAACATAACCAGGGGTGTTGAAAATTTTATTATTTTCACCCTAGGACGTCTAGATTTTTAGATTTTTGCGAAAAACTCAAAAAGGGTTCCAAGCATCAGGGATTTTAGGGACGCAATTTACTATATTCACTTGTCAAATGTTTATAGTTAGATATTCATTTTAAAGTGTATTAATATGCGATGTAAGCGGGCACGCCCTTTATGCCTGGAGATTTTTGTCTAGGTAAGTAATTTTTATTTCTGCTTGAGTTTTCAATGTTTTTGGCCAATATTGGCGTGTGGTAGCTGGCATATGGCAAATAATTTAATTTATTGTTTGGGGTTCGTAATGTTAATTACTTTGCATATTATTGTATAGAATTAAGTTTTTCCTAACTGAATAGACAGCTGTACTGCTGGAGGGTTTGTTGCGCCACTTCTAGCCAGCTAAAGCGGTAGGAAGTGGTGAAGGGCAGGCGTTTTAAGGGACTGTGTTATGTATTTTCTGTCTAGTTTTAATAAATGACCGGTGATTTTATCCCCGTCTACATAATGCGTAACATGCGCACTTTGTAGGAAGAATTGTTGGCGTCTTTAGTTACAAGTGGGTACGCAGCTTTAGCCGAACAAAATGAACGCGACGATCTTGATGAACGCGACGTGTGCAGCCGCTATGTTGCCATCAGGGGGCGCCGCAGGCGGGTTACGTACCCTTAAAGCCGCGGTATAATACGTGCACGTTCGTTGGGGGCCATGTAGGCCTAGGCAAATGCGGCGGTAACGCAACTTGCCTATGTGTAAATGCATTGGTGTCAGCAGGAGCGCCACTCCCGGCGGTCTGTTTCCGTCAGGTGAGTATCGGGGTCCCCGGAGGAAACCCGGCGGGAGACGACCAGCGACAGAGGTGCCGACTTAAGGCGCTCATTACTGGGGAACGCGACGATCGTGCATTGACGATCGCTTACATTAGAACACGGTTTGAGTGGTGAGAAAGCAGTCACACGTTGGCGTGTTTTGTGATAAAAAATTCTGCCACAACGCCAGTTATTACGGAATGAAGCCATATAATGAAGATTTAACTCTTTTGTAGGTAGTCAAGAGATGGGGAGCTTGCACTATTAAGCTTCTTTAGTAATTATTATAAAAAGCCTATAAACAGTTTTGTTTACCTAATGTAATTCTTGAAATAAATTTAATGAAAGGATGAATTGGATTATTGAAGCCCTATTTTTCAGATTAGTGAACCCCCAGCAATTTTTAGAAAACCCTCATTCGTAGATTAGTGATAAACAAAAGCGAAAAAAAAATAATGTTTGACTTTATTGTCATTAGGTATCAAGGATTTCAGGTTTTTGTATTATGATTGATAATAAATACCTTTCATTGAGTGAAGGTGGATGTTCTATCTGTAACATGGTAGACTATATTTTATAGGAAAATAGCCAATCATAAAAATATGAATAAGTGAAAAAAGGACTGTAGACATTTCGGAACGATAACAGTGTGGCAATCCCCGTATTTTTAAGAACGTTCGTATTCTAATCTGGGTCGCAATCCGTCAAAAAACCTCTAAATTAGACCGCGTACACAACAAAAGTAGACTGAAAATGTATGAAAAGCAAAGGACAGTCCGTCAGCGGTCTAAGTTTTCTTTTTCATACATTTAGAAGTTGACGCTCACAGAAACGATTGAAATTAAATTAAATTGTTTGTATTTTCTGTAAATCGCGGATCACGGAATAACTTTTACACGTCGTTTATTAAAACAAGAAAAATAAGCTAGATGGAGTCGATGGAGTCGGCTGGTGGGAGTGGATGGAGTGGAGTGGAGTTGTTTTTTGACTACCCCTGAGAAGAAAATTGGTGAAACAAACTCAAGGGTCAGTCTCTTTTTTAAAGTCCAAACATAATCTTGGTCAGATCATGTGAGCATGTAAGGTATATTCAAATTTACGTTTCCAACGTTATTTCAAGTTAAAGAAATATCAACTTTATTTCAGTGATAATTAAGTTGATTTCAGAGTGATTAGCATTATTTAAAAAGTCTTAAATATGTTTGAAGTTGTAGCGTAAACTGAACTTTATTGTGTAGGAATTAAAGTTATTTTTCCAATAAATCATATTTGTTTACATATTTGGCAAGATAATCTCGAACGTAGGTATGTTTGGTTTTCACATACAAATTAAAGAATCAAATTAAAGGCATGTTTTGTGTAAAAGTTATTTATTTATGTTCGAACCGTCAATCTTTGAACAACGTATTCAAGTTAATTTTTACAATATCAATTTTATACACAAAATCCATGTCAACGCAATCATAAAATTTTTATTGTACACCATTTATGTTATAAACGTCTGAATGCATTATCACATGTCATCTAAAGTAAAATAATATTTACAATGTAGTTTAATCGACCTAGTTGACACTGACAACTTCATACAACCTCGAACTGAGTAATATTGTTTATTTATAAAAATCTCCTTTCGAAAATATATACAGTAATTATTTTATTATTTCTTAAAATATAGTTACATTCACATGTTCAAATAAACTTTATGTTACAATCGTCTACATATTGAGCTACATGTCCGTAAACAAATGAGATCAACAAAACGCACAGTTACTCATCTACACCTCGACTTATGCAATATTTGTGTTAATAGCAAAATATGTCCACGCAATCTATCATACACCTAGGAAATACAAATATCTACAAAACAAAATAGTTCTCTTATCTAGGCATGTCATAGAATGCCGGTATGAACACATCTCGTTAACTAAAATAAATAGTAAATACAGCGACAACGCTACGTACGAGTACATAATAACTGTACACAATAAAATATATGAAATGGTATGCCTATTGCAATATTTCGGCAGGTAACGTTATATTTAATATAGTACATAAACATAATGATTGTGCGTGTGCAAATGTAACAATAACCAGTAATTGTAACACAGTATAGAACAACTAATGGGACGTAGATCATAAGGGTTGCTTTCGTTCATTCAAAAAAACCTTTTCTTTATTAATAGTAGTGGCGAAGACATGCAGAAAACAGACAATCCTTTATTGATAGCTGCCCAGTGCACCATAGAGTACTCAATGCACAACAAACCCTACTTTATCCAGACAAAATGTAATTTAGTATTAATTATTAATTAAAGCCACACATATTTCAAATTACAAAGCTCTATATTATTTACATACTGACCGAATTTCATACATGTGACAATCTTTTCAAGCGTTTGGTCAAGTGTAATGGGCAGATATCAACATATCTTCAATAATTACCAATATTATGTACTGTTAATCTCTGAAACCAGAAGCATGCCAAGAAATGGCTGAATAAACTGCTCATATCAACTACCTCGTTAGTTCCTTAAAATAAAATCGACCATTGCGTCTAGAACACTTGGAAGAAGATAATGATAATCTCTTATGTGCAAGATATCGAACACTATCAGTTCCAATACATCAAACATCTACATTGCATTGTTAGATTATATTCGTTAATTTCTACGTTAAAATTGTTTCGTAGATTTCAGTTACAGCCATCCATCTATTATTGAATTCTTGCTCAGTGGCCAAAGAGCTATCCACCAACCCGCACTGGGCCCGTGTGGTGGATTACAGCCCGCTACCTCTCACAGAGGCCTGTGTCCCAACAGTGGGAACAGGCTGCTTATGCTCAGTAGCAAACGATACTACAAAATATTACTTATAGCATGCATTTAGGATTCAACTGCAATGACTGGATTCAACTGAATAATATAAGCTTTATAGTATTTTATATCGCAATTACATTTTATTATGCAATAGCGACCCGCCCTTGCTTCACACGGTTTTAATTACTGCAAAAAAAACATCATTATTTCTTTATTTTAGTTTAATATTGATGTATTATACTCATAAACCTTCCGGAATAAGTTCTCTAAATGTTGAAGAAAACCACATCTAAATCGTTGCATAGTTTAGAAGAACAACGCGGTCACACAAACAACACAAAAAGTGACTTTCATTTATAATATGTATAGATATTAAAATGAAAATGAACCGATTCTGTTATTTACTCATTCCGCAATCAAACTATAAATCAATTCTCATTTCAAAGTAATAATAAATACATTTATACAGAGCGGTAATCTGAAATCTACGAAACCCGGTAACGATTTCTTTAACACATACCAAAACAAATTTCAATACTATTCACATACCCTATATTACATTACACCAACATACATAAAACATAAAATCAACATTCTTACATTTCAACTATCGATAGCTGTGATGCTTACACGAAACTAATATAATACATATTTACAACTTATATAACACAGATTCATGAATCACTGCAAAGTGTTGTACTTCATTAAGTTCCAAAAACGTCAGTACTAGGTTGTCATGCGAAAAGTGATTTAATTCTTATTAATACTGATTTACGCAAATTTTCTACAGTGTGGATATTAGTCAGGGATCACCACACATAATCATAACCTCCCTCAATTTATTTTACTGTATATTTAATCGTCCTGTGTGCTGTTCTAGTTGTTTTACTAACAAACTTTCTAACAACGTTTATATACAGATGATGCCAATAATACCAACCACTAAATAAAATCTTTACTAAGATAATAATATCCGGATTATCAACAATCTTATTTCACTATGTAGTAACACTTTTAACTTTACTCACAATTCATGTCATGATCCAATCACTTTCAATGTTGCATTTAAAATTTATGTTCAATTTCATACATAATATTATAATTTGTGACATTTAAATAATAAAAATACATGATTGAAAATAGTATATTATGATAAATAATTCGAATAAAATAAAATTTGTCAAAGACATGATTAAAAACAAATACCTGCGATAAGTATTGACCATTTACATGTAGTGTGATGAAAACTGATAAATTTAATATTAGCTATCAATAGGCTATAATTGCATGAAATAACATTGCTACGTTATAAAAATTCAGTCGTTGTTGCAGACGTTATTGTATTGAATATAGCAACATTGAGGATACTACTTAAATAGATTTTATATTGAAACTAGTTATGTATTAGAAAACATTTACGGTATTGGCAGACCGTAGCTTAACCAATGTTATTTCTAATAGGAGTAATAACAACTGCGTGACGTATCAATAAAACAACCATATTTCAACTATTGCATACACGCACATATCTAAGTTAAGTCTATTTCTCGAATATCGGTGTTTTAAAATGGCCGCCGGGGTACGTATGTGGATCACAGCGTGTATACTGCACGGCACTGGTCACTATGTTACTAACGTTACAATAATTTAGCTAGGGTTAATATTTACAGTATATTTCACTAACGCGCGTGACGTCACTACGAACTGTCCGCGTTCGATTTTCGCCGCACTTGCTGCGCGCTGAGCGCCTGTGCTTGGGCCTGGCTTATGAATTGAGTCGTACCTGCGATACATTGTTCTCGTTAAACATTATAAATAATATAAAATCCTTGTCAATATTTATTCTAAGAAAGCATGAGCACACAAAATTGCATAAGATTGCCGGAGGGGCTTACCACACAGTTTTTTAGTAGGTCAATGTTAGAAGAAAAGTGAAGTGTCATGCAGTGTCTAGCGATTATGAACCATGTGCGGTGCAGCGACTGGACTCGCTCCGGACATCAGCTGTCCATGATGATGACAAATCTATATATATAAAATTCAAAGTCCTGACTGACTGACTGACTGACTGACTGACTGATAGATCAACGCACAGCCTAAACCGCTGGTCCTAGAGACATGAAATTTGGAGGGTGTGTTCTTCGTGAATAGTAGACATCCACTAAGAAAGGATTTTTCGAAATTCCACCCCTAAGAGGGTGAAAAGGGGGGAAATCGTTTGTATGAAAAATCTTATTCCTTGAGTTAATAAACTTGAAACTTGGCACGAATACTTATCTAAATAAATTATGAAGATTGTCAGTTTTTTTTCTTCTAAACTACCCCCTAATAAGGGATTGGGGGGTTTCAAAGTTTGTATGGAAGAATTTTAGCGCGCAGTCCGATTTACTCGAAACTCAGTATTTATACCTAATATTGAAATTAAAGAATAATGTGTATCAGGGTTTTTTGAAAATCTACCCCTGACGGGCTGAAATGGGGTAGTAAATTTTAAAGGGGAGGATTTTACTGCATGGCTTGATTAACTCGAAAATTAGTATAAATAATCTTTGAGTCAAGTTATGAATATATCCCAAACGATCTTTTTTAAATTCCACCCCTGTGGGGGTGAAAAGCGGGGATACAGTTTATATGAAAAATCTTCTTCATTAGGTTAATAAACTTGAAACTTTTCAAGAATACTCGCCTAAGTAAGTAATAAAGTTTACCATTATAAGTTTTTCAAAACTACCCCTCAAAGAGGGATATAGGGGTGTTAAGTTTGTGTGGAAGAAATTGAATGCGCGGTCCGATTAACTCGAAACTCAGTATTTATACCTAATATTGAAAGTAAAGATAATGTGTATAAGGGTTTTTTGAAAATCTACCCCTAACGGGTTGAAAAGGGGTAGTTAATTTTACAAGGGAGGATTATAATGCGTGTCTTGATTAACTCGAAAATTGGTATAAATAATCTTTGAATCAAGTTATGAATAATCCCAAAAGATTTTCAAAATTCCACCCCTGTGGGGGTGAAAAGCGGGGGATACAGTTTATATGAAAAATCTTATTCATTTAGATAGTAAACTTGAAACTTGGCACGAATACTTATCTAAATAAATTATGAAGATTGTCAGTTTTTTTTCTTCTAAACTACCTCCTAATAAGGGATTGGGGGGTTTCAAAGTTTGTATGGAAGAATTTTAGCGCGCAGTCCGATTTACTCGAAACTCAGTATTTATACTTAATATTGAAGGTAAAGAATAATGTGTATCAGGGTTTTTTGAAAATCTATCCCTGACGGGCTGAAATGGGGTAGTAAATTTTTCAGGGGAGGATTTTACTGCATGGCTTGATTAACTCGAAAATTAGTATAAATAATCTTTGAGTCAAGTTATGAATACATCCCAAACGATTTCAAAATTCCACCCCTGTAGGGGTGAAAAGCGGGGATACATTTTATATGAAAAATCTTCTTCATTAGGTTAATAAACTTGAAACTTGGCAAGAATACTTGCCTAAGTAAGTACTTACCTAATAAAGTTTATCATTATAAGTTTTTCAAAACTACCCCTCAAACTCGGACCGCGCATTCAATTTCTTCCACACAAACTTAACACCCCTATATCGGGGATATAGGGGTGTTAAGTTTGTGTGGAAGAAATTGAATGCGCGGCCCGAGTAACTCGAAACTCAGTATTGATACTTTTGACAGAAAATAATTCATAATAAGTATGTAAAGCTGTCAAAAATTTACCACTGACGGGACAAAAAGGGGTAATTCAGTTTTTAAGGGGAGGATTTGAACTTGAAACTGTATGTTACATTTTCACGCCTAAACCACTGAACTTCTGATTTGGCATAGAGATAGATGGCATCCTGGGCAAGCACATACATTTTATCCTGTTAGCACGTTCCCGTGGGATAATTTCCGACATCCACGCGGGCGAAGCCGCGGGCAGAAGCTAGTGATAGTATATAGGATGATGACAAATGATAGTAATAATAGTAGGACCCCTGATCAGCGCTTAGGAGTCAACTGCATGATTACATTGATTATACTGTAGGATGGGAACATAAAGTTGACGTGCTTGCATGTTTAGTGCTAGACACGTTTAGTGTTTGCGATGCAAGCAGTCCTCCATCGCAAGCTAGGAAAGTGTGTACTGACCGGGCGGCGCCGCGCTGGCGGGCGCGGGCATGGCGGGCGGCGCGGCGGCGGGCGGCGCGGCGGCGGGCGCGGGCGCGCGGGCGGCGCGGGGCGCGGCGCGCGCGCGCACCACCTGCACGCCCGCGCCGCGCACCTGGCCCTTCACGCCGCCCGACATCAGTTGCGCTGGAATTATGAAAAAATACCTTGTATACCACTCGGCCGACAAGACCGCAAACGAAAATATTGAGACGTCGCGAGGCGCCTGGCCGATGTGAAACGTCGAAACTATTTTGTATATGAGCTCAGGGCGATGAGACGGGGGGATCGCCGAGCTAAGTGGGATGAGAGTTGCGGAGTTACGAGCGCGTGGCGAGGTCAGACCGCTGCATTAGATGTTTCACATCAAAAAATGGAAAAATCTGCATGCGCAGCGGACATCAGAAGGCCAATTCTCGTACCAACCTGCTAGCTTTGCCAACGGTTGCCGAGTTTGCCATAGCCAACTTCTGAGGGAAAAAGTGTAGTTACATCTTAATAACAGTTTTTTGTCGTGTATGTACGCCTTTATGTTAAAATTTATGAGTTAAATGGCAACACCGAATAAGATGTGGCAACCCAGCTTGTTTTTAAGATGTCATTTTCGGCGGTTACTTTTTTCGAATGTTGGTGGCGTAAAACTTAGTGCTCCGGAACTTTTACAAAAACAAACGGGAAAAGCATTGCCTACATAAGTACTTTTTTGATATTATGTTAGCATAATGTTCTTTAGCTAAATAAAAGCTGATTTACTGCGCTACAAGCTACCTGTAGTTCGCAATTGGTGTTGGTAAATTCAACAACCCCAATTACAACGTCTGTGATGGTGACTTTGCCATGTTTTGTTGGAGGTTAGGGCTGCCACAAAATTTCTTATGAATATTTTAATTAAATTGTTGTTGTAAGTACCTACTTATAATATAAGTAGGTAGGTGTACCCAGATATGAAATACACAGTGCATGTGTTTAAATGAAGGTTGTTTTACAAAAGGTACACAGGGTGGTGGGTAATTTAAAAAGTATTTTTTTTTGTTTTGGGTCAGTAAGAATTAAATATGTGAAGTGATTTAGTTATTTGCGCAAATACTGTATAGCGTTCCAATTTCACAATACTTTCTATTACATGTTTTTTATTTCCTTTTCCATCTAAAATGTTGTTTCCATTGGAAATAATATTTTAGATCGTGGCAATTACTTCTTTTGACTTTCACAAGTCCCGTAAATGGTTCAAAATGATTTGACTAGACACTTTAACATTGATGGGACGTGTGATCGTGTTGATCTCATTAAAATTGATTGTTTTTTTTTTTACTTTTATTAAAATTTTCCTAATAGGAAAACATTTTTATTTGACAACCCTAACCCTAACTTCTTCTTACTATGAAATATTTTGGAAAGGTTGGTGAATTTGCCACCTTCTTAGAGAGTTAAATTACCAGTGCTAAATAATATAAAGTTTTCACTTTTATTTTACGGGATAAAGGAAGAGTGCAAATATATTACTTTTTAACCTCTTATAGTCCAAAAATTTCATTTTTATTTTCATATGGCAAATTTACCAGAAGTGACAGCTGACTTTGCCATATTTGTATTTATGCTTAAAATATTTTTATTTACAAAAATGAAATAGATATTTGGTAATAATATAAATTTTCATGAAATTTACTACGTCTAGGTGTAGGTTACTCATTATGTTTTCATATAAATATATTTTTTTAAAGCGGATGAAACTTTTTGACACATGAAAAAGTGGCAAAGTAAGCAGGTTTCACGGTAATTAAAAACGTTCAAAATCTAGTCGCAATCTCATCTCAGCGACGATCAATGTCAAAAACTTGTCAAAATAGTAGGGAAATTATACTGCAATTTACGTATAATCGAATTTATTTGTTTCAAAATGACGTTATTTCAAGTTAAACAAATATCAACTTTATTTTAATGGTACCTAATTAAGTTGATTTCAGAGTGACTACTAGCATTATTGAAAAAGTTATAAAAATGTTTGAAGTTGTAGCGTAAACGAAACTTTATTATGTAGGAATTAAAGTTATTTTTCCATAAACTCATATTTGTTTACATTTTTGGCGATTATGTCGCGATATTGTGTGTTATATTGTCGCGACTGTGAACGTTCTAAAAACTACGAGAATTGCCCTCCAGCCTGTTGCCTGCATAGTGCATATTTCGATAGATTTTAAAATTACTATTAACCCCTAAATCCGGACCAGCATAGCTATTCACAACACTGTCGTGTGAAACATTTTGAGAACTCCTTCGATAACATTCATTGATTTTCGATTCCGCACGGAAGCGTATCGACTGGTAGTGAATCTATACAGGCAATTAAAAAAAATGCTTAATTTCATCTTCACTTCGCTTCATTTTTCACACCTTCTGTGAGGTATTATAGAGCCATTCCTATTTCTAATTAAAAAATTAGAAATAAGAATCACTATAAAAAAATCAAACAATTCGAATCATCATCGAATGACTTTGGAAGTTCAACTAACATCTATATATATAAAATTCAAAGTCCTGACTGACTGACTGATTGACTGACTGACTGACTGACTGACTGATAGATCAACGCACAGCCTAAACCGCTGGTCTTAGAGACATGAAATTTGGAGGGTGTGTTCTTCGTGAAGAGTAGGCATCCACTAAGAAAGGATTTTTCGAAATTCCACCTCTAAGAGGGTGAAAAGGGGGGAATTCGTTTGTATGAAAAATCTTATTCCTTGAGTTAATAAACTTGAAACTTGGCACGAATACTTATCTAAATAAATTATGAAGATTGTCAGTTTTTTTTCTTCTAAACTACCCCCTAATAAGGGATTGGGGGGTTTCAAAGTTTGTATGGAAGAATTTTAGTGCGCAGTCCGATTTACTCGAAACTCGGTATTTATACTTAATATTGAAAGTAAAGAATAATGTGTATCAGGGTTTTTTGAAAATCTACCCCTGACGTGCTGAAATGGGGTAGTCAATTTTTCAGGGAAGGATTTTACTGCATGGCTTGATTAACTCGAAAATTAGTATAAATAATCTTTGAATCAAGTTATGCATACATCTCAAACGACTTTTTTTAAATTCCACCCCTGTAGGGGTGAAAAGCGGGGATACAGTTTATATGAAAAATCTTCTTCATTAGGATAATAAACTTGAAACTTTTCAAGAATACTCGCCTAAGTAAATAATATCATTATAAGTTTTTCAAAACTACCCCTCAAAGGGGGATATAGGGGTGTTGAAGTTTGTTTGGAATAATTTGAATGCGCGGTCCGATTAACTCGAAACTCAATGTTTATACTTAAGACCAAAAATAAAGAGTAACATGTATAATGGTTTTTCGAAAATCTACCCCTAACGGGTTGAAAAGGGGTAGTTAATTTTACAAGGGAGGATTATAATGCGTGGCTTGATTAACTCGAAAATTGGTATAAATAATCTTTGAATCAAGTTATGAATAATCCCAAACGATTTTTCAAAATTCCACCCCGGTGGGGGTGAAAAGCGGGGGATACAGTTTATATGAAAAATCTTATTCATTTAGTTAATTAACTTGAAACTTGGCAAGAATACTTGCCTAAGTAAGTAGGTAATAAAGTTTATCATTATAAGGTTTTCAAAACTATCCCTTAAAGGGGGGTCATAGGGGTGTTAAGTTTGTGTGGAAGAAATTGAATGCGAGGTCCAAGTAACTCGAAACTCAGTATTGATACTTTTAACAGAAAATAATCTATAGTTATAATAAATCTGTAGAAGTGAAAATTCTGTACATTGAAAATATCCAAAAAATAAATGGCGGGGGTGTTACTTGACCGACACCGAAACCAAAAATGTGATTAAAAAAAATTTTGTCTGTCTGTCTGCCTGTCTGTTTGTTCAGGCATCACGCAAAAACTACCGGTTCGATTACGATGAAACTTGGTATAATTATTCTTTAATATCCTGGGCACCACACTGGGTACTTTTTATCCCGGAAAAGTATATACAATAAAAAACAAACTTAATTTTGCGGTTCGATCCCTATAGCCGATTACCACTGTCTGTACTGTACCAACCGCAAATACTAAGTTTGTCGTAGGTTGGGTCACCCGCAGTGGAGTTCATTTTTATTCCTTTTAGTTTTTAGAGTTATTTAGGTTTATTTTTATATGAGTCGTAGGTATAGATTTTAATTTTAAAGTATAGGTAGTATATTTGATAGTGTACGTAGTGACCGTAGGTTATTTTATAATACTGTTAGGTAGGTTTAGTCATTCGTATAGATATTAGTTTTTAGGGATTTTGCTTATTTATTGAGTTTAGATTAGTTATCATCAGAAATAGGTTTATTTAGGTAGGTAGGTATTTAATTTTCTGTTATTGAGTTTTTTTTTTTAATTAGTTAGGTACTTAGGTAAAGATATCATATAGGTACCCTCTTAATCACCACTAATGAGACACAATTGGTTTTCTATTGTAATTAGCCACAAAGAGCCCGCGACATAGATGGCATTCTGGGGAAGCACATAGGTACATTTTATCCTGTTAGCACGTTCCCGTGGGTAAATTTCCGACATCCACGCGGGCGAAGCCGCGGGCAGAAGCTAGTTTCGTATAAAAATATACGAAATTTTAGTTAAAGTTCTAAAGTCAAATCACATTAATCTCGGAAATGGAATTCGGGATCAAAAATGTAAACAAAGGTGTTTCCAATTTGAAATAACAACCTCAATTATGTAATTTGAAGAAAAGTACTATAATATAGTGTTAAATTGTAGGCATATCTTAAACAAGTAAAATATAATAATGCACGCAGCTTTCAGCTTTAAAGTTACGTAAACTACGATCCAAGAATAAATTATAACTGTTGGAAATAAAATCGTGAAACTTATTTTTATGATAATGGCAATAAGTCAGAAGCTCTAAACATTTGGACTTTCATTTATTATTTTCAAGAGAATAATCTATTTAGCCACTCTGATCGACTAGATTTTGACATAACTATGACATATCAGCTGACTCGACGGGATGTTGCGAATTACATCATGAAATTCAGGAAATTACATCAACTTTCAGCATTCAAATTTATTAAGAAATAGTTATTTGTTATACAAGAGTGCAAAGTTGCTTTTTAACCGCGTGTTCAATTTTGATGACCGAGCAAGCGAAGGATTCTAAAATTGAATCACGAGCGCAGCGAGTGATTCAAAATTAGAATCCTGAGCGTTAGCGAGGGAATCAAAAGAGCACGAGGTGAAAAATCTTTGCACTCGAGTGCAACACGTAACTTTTCATTCCACCTCAGCGAGAAAATGACTAAATGCAAAAAATTATAACAAAATAATACTAAGGTATAATTAAGAAAATTTTAAAGTAACGTTGCTACAGTTATTTAAATTGAGTGTAATATTTTTGTTTGGTACTGTAATATTGGTGTTAGTCAAGAAGGTTCCGAGTCTGAGTTTTTAACAAATTAAAAAAAAGTTGTATGATATATTCGGCACCATAGAGGTAGCAGTAAATAAGTTTAATGTTTTTTTTAATTCACAAACTTAGTGCACACGATGTTCTAAATTCAATTTACTTTATCCTCTAGAGAATAAAAACGGCTTTTCCACTCAGATATTGAAGATTAAAAATACTCTTTCCGAGATGGTGGGATGAAAAATATGTTTCCGCGCTTATTTTATACACAATATTTGTGGCAAATATCTTTAATTCCTTGTTGAGGTCGGTCAAACTTCGTTAGTCTACTACGAAAGTTGTATAAAATAGGTATTACTACACCTATCCAAAAGGTAGGCACCTTAAACTCGTTGGAAATATGTACCTATACAACCTATTATCTTGCTGAAAATATGCAAAAGGGAAAAATAAAGAATTATCATTCTCTCCGCGTTCTTACTTTTACCATTTTTCTTACATAAACTACTTATAAAACGCAACCAAATCTTGATAAAAATTACAAAAAATTGTGTTTCGACATGACAGTTCTTAGTGTTGACCATCCACTCAATTTTCTTATTTCGATTCAAAAATTGCATTTAGCCTAATCGTTAATCGGAATTTGCAAAAAAAATAAAAAAGGTGTAGAAACTGTATAAAAACTCTGGTATATTTTTCTTGAATTAATTTATTTTTGAAATTAATCATTTTGTTTTCTTTTTTTTTTCTTTGTTTAATTTCGTTGGGAAACTACCACAAAAAATAAACAATTTCTATTACTCAAGTAACCTAATATAAATAAAAAGTACCAAGCTCATACAGCTAACAAAACATAACGAAATGTAAAGTGTTTGCGGAATACCCAATTTATAGAATTAATCTATTATCATTTCCCAAACTTTTGCTAAGCCTACCTAAAAATGTATACTGGGCATTCTGTAGCAAACTATTAGAAAGTATCAAAAATTAATAATTGTACAATAAATAAAAATAATTTTGAATAGCGAGCGCATTCCGAATATAAATTCAAAAATAGAAACAATTCGGCGCGAAATTGAATAAATGACTATGGTCATAGGTCCTCTGTTGTTATAATATAATAATAATAATGTTGTTGACTCAGTTTCAATATAATGTCCAAAAACTATTAAAATTACATTAGGAAAGCATAAATCATTATCTATATACTTATAATAAACCTGTAGAAGTGAAAATTCTGTACATTGAAAATATCAAAAAAATAAATGGCAGGGGGTGTTACTAGACAGACACTGAACACAAAAATGTGATTAAAAAATTTTTTGTCTGTCTGTCTGTCTGTTTGTTCAGGCATCACGCAAAAACTACTGGTTCGATTACGATGAAACTTGGTAAAATTATTCTTTAATATCCTGGGCACCACACTGGGTACTTTTTATGCCGGAACAGTATCTTCTAAATATATAAACTCAAAGGTGACTGACTGACTGACTGACATAGTGATCTATCAACGCACAGCCCAAACCACTGGAGGGATCGGGCTGAAATTTGGCATGCAGGTAGATGTGATGACGTAGGCATCCGCTAAGAAAGGATTTTGATAAATTCTACCCCCAAGGGGATAAAATAGGGGATGAAAGTTTGTATGAAAAATCTTATTCCTTGAGTTAATAAAATTGAAACTTAGCACGAATACTTATCTAAATAAATTATGAAGATTGTCAGTTTTTTTTTCTTCTACCCCCTAATAAGGGATTAGGGGGTTTCAAAGTTTGTATGGAAGAATTTTAGCGCGCAGTCCGGTTGACTCGAAACTCAGTATTTATACCTAATATTGAAAGTAAAGAATAATATGTATCAGGGTTTTTTGAAAATCTACCCCTGACGGACTGAAATGGGGAAGTCAATTTTTCAGGGGAGGATTTTACTGCATGGCTTAATTAACTCGAAAATTAGTATAAATAATCTTTGAGTCAAGTTATGAATACATCCCAAACCATTTTTTTAAATTCCACCCCTGTGGGGGTGAAAAGCGGGGATACCGGCAAAACGGGGTGAATAGGGATGCAGGGGTGAATCGGGACGAAACTTAAAAATTGATTTGTACTTTAAAATCATTTAATTGGTTGCTAACAAGGACACATAATCTTTAATTAAAAAACAGTAAACACATTAGAGTCTTTTCTGGCAACAAACTATATTATTTCAACGTTAAAATCCATTTTAAAGTTTCGTCCCGATTCACCCCTGCATCCCTATTCACCCCGTTTTACGGTACAGTTTATATGAAAAATCTTATTCATTTAGTTAATAAACTTGAAATTTGCCTAAGTAAGTAATAAAGTTTATCATTATAAGTTTTTCCAAAACTACCCCTCAAAGGGGGATATAGGGGTGTTAAGTTTATGTCGAAGAAATTGAATGCGCGGTCTGAGTAACTCGAAACTCAGTATTGATACTTTTGACAGAAAATAATTAATAATAAATATGTAAAGTTGTCGAAAATTTACCACTGACGGGACAAAAACGGGTAATTCGGTTTTTAAGGGGAGGATTTGAACTTGAAACTGTATGTTACATTTTCACGCCTAAACCATTGAACTTCTGATTTGGCATAGATATAGATGGCATCCTGGGGAAGCACATACTTTTTATCCTGTTAGCACGTTCCCGTGGGATAATTTCCGACATCCACGCGGGCGAAGCCGCGGGCAGAAGCTATAATATAGTTATAAATAATGCTTGTTGTATTTAATGCTTAAAATAATTTTATTTCAATTTCTGAGAATCGATTTCTGACATTCGTCATATTAATTATTCGGGTCAATCGAATTTAAAAAAAAAATCGTATGGCATAATCGCTTTCGCACATCACTACGATAAAAAAAACAACAATGGTCGGCGATTTTGAACACAAATTAAGTAGTGGTAATGAATAATACGTGTTATTGGACCTGTGTTTCAATATTACTTTAGGATTTGGGCATTTTCGTGTTTTTTATAATATTTTTCCCATTTTACATCTTATCTACATGTGTGTGTGTGACTTTTGTGGAAAGTAAAAATGTAAACACGCATTTACGCACGTTTACGCGTAAAAAAATAGACGTACCTACTATGGATGCTCAGCTAGGGCCGTCGACCAAAAAGGATATTCTATCACTACCTAAAAAGTGACAACGCACTGCTGTCTGTGTCTGAAGATCAATATTGGTCTTTAGGTCTATTCTTAGGTGATTGATCTTTTATTTTCATTAGTTCACGACAAGACCTTAGGCTATAAAATGTTTAATATTGAGACGCCGCTTCAGCATGATTTCAAAAGCACGAAATTTAATAACATTAAATAACTATAATGACTAGAGAAATGTTGACTAACCCTGAAACTCAAAAACACTTTGGCAATGACAATTCTTTGTTTACATTTTTGATCTGGAATTCCATTTCCGAGATTAGTGACCATAAAGTGGATATAATAAAATTCAGTACAATATTATTGCCCGGCTAGAACCCTGAGCTATTATGACTAAGTTTAGGTTAGGTTTGCATGATATTTAATTTGACATTACTGACAACATTTTTTAGTAAAACAAAATTAATTTCTTACCTATAGGCAAAGAGAGCACCGAGGGCTGATTGGTGAGCACGACGGAGGTTGTAGGTGGAACCGACACGAGCAGACCGCTGGGCGCGCCCGACACGTTCAGTGATAACGATATCGGTGCCGACAGACCCGGGATCTGGACTTGAACGTTCTGCAGACCCTGGATGCCTTGCAGACCTTGGAGGGATGCCAAACTTAAGCCCTGAAAAGAATACATAATAAGTGTTATGACACTGAGGTTTTTAACGTAAACTGCATTTGTATATTTGACATTTTAGGCATAAAAATGCATGAAGGCTATATGATGATATTAAAAAAAAAACGCACATCTCTAAAAGTATTTAGTAGCAATGGCGAACTCCAAAATGAATTACCGTATAAATGAGGAACGCGACCGTCATATGCACCGACGCAAAATAACTGTAGCCGACCTAGGCCTTAAACAGCGTAATTCAAACTATAGTATCATATCTGATAAACTAATCAATCATATCTTAGAATAGCCAAAAAAAAACATGAAAAAATTCATAGCAACGGTGCATCGTTAATTTGAAAGAAGTTTCATACAACTATTAATAAATTCAAGCAACATTTTGCAGCGTGTGCGTGTCACTCGATGGCATAAAAAAACATTATTATTTCTATGCTCAAGCGGTAATTCTAACCAGAGTCCTTGATTGATTTTTTTTATAGAGGTGACCCTTTTGAAAGAGAGTTTTCATAACGATTAGAAGTTTTGTAAAACAGCGTGAAATGAAACGTTCTGACGTTTCATTTCTAGATTTTAGTTATAAATTTTGAAGCTCGAGGCTCTGTGTGCCTAAACAACAATAACGGCGTCCAAAACATAAATAAATAAAACGAGCAATATGAGTCAAAATGACCCTAACTAAAGTTATAACAGTGATTTCAAGGACAATTAAAATATATAGTGATCAGAGTTATATGGAAGTCAGTCCAAAAATACTAAATAGTGTAACTACGACCAACTTGGAAGTAGCGAGGTTGGTAACAGCTCTAACCTACCCTAAACCAATTGGTCAGGGTGCCCTAGCCTAGTTACTGCGTCTAATTCGGCATTAGAAGCCAATCTGCATTACGTCTACACGTCGGTAGCAGTTTTATTAAACTTATAATGGTAATCCAGCTCAGCATTGTTCAGTTGTTTTACATAACGGAACTTTTTTGTAAAACCACTAGCGGTTTTGTAAAACAGCGGATTCGATCCATCTGCGAGATATATAGTACCTGCAAATGGCACACAGGTTGTTGCTGCGAGGTGGGCGCGGAAGAAGTGTCGGGTCCCATCAGTCGCTCTAATAAAGCGCTTTCACTACTCGACACGTTCGTCGCTTCATTTTCTCTCGTGTACCCGCTCATTACTTGGACACCAACTCCCTAATAAAGAAAAGAAATAATTAGACCCTAATTAATATTTTATGTTTAATTTAAATGCTATTAATGTGCCAAACGAAATACATAAACAAATAAAGCCCTTATTATCACTTGTGACTTTTTTTTTTTTCTTTAAGCGCCAGCCACAAATTGCCAAATTGTATCCAACACGCCACGGTCTTCGTATTTTAGTCATGTCACTGAGAACCTCAGTCTAGGTAAGACTGAGGGTGAATTGCAACCTATAGGCCTTTTTGGCAACGCAACACTGAATGTGTGCTTTGATAATCTCGCAGGCTAACTGGCTTACTTTTATGTAGGATCCAAAACATCTAGATAAAATACTATGTCCTCACCTGTTGTGTATACGTAGGTAAGGTATGCGAGGCGGTGGTGGCAGTGATTATTCTGGCGCCGGCTATAGATACTCGGCCGAGCAGCTTGTGAGCGTCTATGGTATTGTCTGCGCTAGAGGTCGCGTGTGTCATGGCGGCCGGCGCGCTGTTCAGTAAGTTGAGGATCGTTGCGTTGCTGCTCGCTGTACTAACCGCTGATTTTGCCGCGTTTTGGCTGGCCGCTGTTGGTAAAAAAAAAATATTTTATAATATCTTTTATTTTCGGTATTATAAACATAATCTAACCTTGTTTAGGTAAAGAAACCTTTTTTAGGGAAAACAAACCTTCTTTAGGGAATAGAACCTTTTTTTTTCACTTTATAAACACTTTTTTGCTTTATAAAGTCAAGTCACTAGAGACCCGCCCCTGCTTCGCACGGTTTTGACGACTTGACAAAACGACGAGATTTTTTTTTTGTAAGTAAATATGTTTAATATTAATTTTTTCAAATAAATTATATAAATGATGATGAAAACGCATCAAATCGTTTAAATAAATTTGAAAAGTGGCTTTTCCCCAAGTTTCCAAAAGCCTGATTAAGATCAGCCGGTCAATTCTGTAACCATCTCATGTTAGGTGAAGTGAGCGTGGAGTGAGCTGTCATTTCAACGAATGCTAAGGATTGACACTATTGCCAGCTCACTCTAAGCTCACTTCACCTAACTTTTCACGGTGAGATTTTTACAGAATCGATCGGCTGATCCTTTCAGGCGGCAGATGTTCCTACTGATTCAGCAGCTACATCTGCTGTCAAATCTCGAGTTGGTTATCCTGATTGGCTAGCAAAGACAACAACCAATCCCAGATGTTTCAAGATAGAACCCTTGAGAGTCATTTGATTCCCTGAAAAAAGGATCGTTGGCAGTTTGATAAGACCATACTTACCTTGTTGGAACTGTTGTGCGGAGTTCATGAGACTAGTTACAAGCGCGCTGATGGCGGGGTTTGTGGTCCTCGGCTTACTGATGGTCGCCTTCTGCTGTGTTGTCGTCGTGTTCGTGTATTGAATGTTTTGTACCTGGTAAAAGAAATAGAGTCTTAGGCCCCTTTGTACCAAAAATCACTAAACACGTTTAGTCCTAACCCCAAGATGACAGAGACCGCTGTCATCTTCCAAACGGTTTACAGGAATAAAACGACGTTTTATACTCGTTTAGCGCTAAATACAATTTAGGGCGGATTTCGCCAATGAAACTGAACGGGATCAGCATATCTAAACTGCGTTCAAGAGCTCTCAGTGTCATCATTGTTGTCGAACATTGAAAATTCATTTCAAATGATTAAGTAAGTTAAATATTAATGTATTATGCACATAAACCTTCCGGAATAAAGGATGATAGAAACCGCATCATAATCCGATGCGTAGTCTAAAAGAACAACGCGGTGACATTGAGAGGCGCGAAAAGCGACTTTAATTAGTAATATGTAGATGTGATAATTATCTATGCCTTACCTGCGACGTCCCAGCAGTGGACATGAGTGGATGCTGTATGTGAATGATGGCTGACTGCATTTTCTGAGGATTGAGCGGTTGTGGAGGGTTTGTCAGCTGTTGTGCTAACAGCTGATTTGTGGACGCCTGCAGTCAAATGTCACATGTATTGATCAATTTAGCAATGGCAGTCGGAAGCTGATTAACAGAATGGAATTGCGTTATTAAAAAAGTATGTGGAGAAAGAGAGAATACAGCGGTCACACAGCCTTTAATGAAACTAAGAATGATTTTTTTTTTTAAGTGTTAATAGCTAGCGGCAGAATAAAAAACATACCTATGTCAAAACTGTGACTTTATGACTTATGTGTTTTAGTCTGCCAGCCCTATTGTTATCTCTTGAACAAAATGAGGATTAAATTACCGTTTAAAAAAAAAGCAATAAAAAATCTACTGGTATTATTATAGCTTTCATCGAAATAATCTCACCAAGACACACGATGCATTCCAGGCTTCATCACATGCTGAAAATGAGCCTTACAAAAAGCTATTTGGAGGGAATAATGCCTTATTAGTGGGTCTAAGCTCTATGAACGGATTATGTTTCGCCTTGATTAGTCCATATTGGCTGTTCTTAAGCGTGGGTCAAACTCTATTAATAAATAAACACGAACCTGAGGCGACAGCAGAGGTGCTGCGAGAGATGGCTGCTCCTTAATCGTGGTGTCACTAGTAGTGATGACGTTCCCCACTACGTTGCCCACCACTGTGCCCACTGTGCCCACGTTGCCCACTATGTTGCCCACGCTTCCGACCACATTCCCACCACAAATACGCACCTGTGGCGAGAGCCGTGGTGTCGTAGGGGAGGGTTGTTGCTTGAGGGCGGTGTCGCTGGTGGCGGTAACATTGCCTACAACGTTGCCCACGACTGTGCCCACATTGCCCACTACGTTGCCCACGCTGCCGACCACGTTCCCTACGGTGGCCACGCTACCCACTTGTTGTAACTGCGCCTGCTGTGAGATATACTAATTATTATCGTATGCACGTATAGAGTTAAAGTCATTGACTGCCACCGCGGTCACACGGTTTCCACCAACAATAGATTTTCTATTGTCTGTTGTCTGACAGTCAACGTGTTAAAAGAAGAAAACCTTGTGGCCGCTGATACACGTCTAAATATAGACTAGAATTACTGAATATTATTCAGCGAGAATATTAAAGTGTGTGACAGATAACAAGATGAGTATCGATAAACTGTAGTTTTTCAATGATAAATTATCAATTTATTTATACTTACAAGTATGGGTAGCTGACGAGCATTCGTATGAGTATTTGTAGTTGCTTGTATTGCTGTAGTTCTGCAAGTTATATGAAATGAATTAGATACCCCTATCTACATCCATATTAGTCAAAAGCATAGTCATGATTTGCAAACTTACTGTTCAGATGTATTTATTGTTTGATGAGACCAATTTACAACGAAATTGTGGGCCACTTTCATAAAACATTTTGAGGTTAATAGTAGATTATTCACTAAGGGAATACAGCAGTCTTATGTCACGGGCGTTTGTTGTAATGTTAATTACTGAACATAGGTTCCTAGTATTGTATACATGCAACTATATTCTCACTGAACAGACAGCTGTGCTGCTGGGGAGTTTGTTGCGCCACTTCTTCTTCCCAGCGATAGCACTAGGAAGTGGTGAAGGGCGGGCGTTTTTGGGGGACTGTCTTTTGTAATTTTGACGTTCGAAAAGTGCTGATTCTCAGCCTAATTTGAATAAATGACTTTTGATTTTTTTGATTTTGTGGAAAAACCCGAGCCTAACGAAGAATTCTAGTGCTTAGAGTCAACTCCTGAGCGAAACCAGGGAGCTAGAATCCTAATTGCTGTGAGGGATTCAAGCTCGCCCAAGACGAAGACGCCTTTATCCCCGAGTAGTAATTTTTTATTTTTTTTTATTGACAAGGGGCTCACTCTTGACCTCAATAATACTCTAACTTTCCCACCTTCTGCGCGCTCGCAGGTGTGGTGTATTTTTATTACTTTGCTAGGTAATAAAATAAATTAGATTTTGTTGTAAAAGTTTCCATAAGAATTTTTAGTTGATTTCTAATTCAAATCACATTATTGACTGGCAGGTTATAATGAAATTCTGTACAATATTATTACCCAACTAGATTAGATTGCTGGGTTTTTGGGCTGATTGAAGGTTGCTGGGACGGACTGGATGCGGATGGCGGAGGACAGGGTGTTGTGGCGCAGCCTGGGAGAGGACTATGTCCAGCAGTGGACAGCGATAGGCTGAGTTGATTGAAATTAGATTAGGTTCGTATGACCTATAATTTGACATTATCGATTAGGTTGTGTGAAAATAATATTACATATATTGAAGTTTGTCTGTTGCCAATTGGCACTATGCCTGCGTGATGGATCCTCACAATAGTGGGGATCCACCACATTATTGGCTATCGACTCCTGGTTATAATTAAATGGCTAACTTACACAACAGGCACTGTGGTAGCGTGAGTCTGTACAGTCGCGACGCTGGCAGCGGCTGAGCGCTGCTGCATTAAGAGCTGTTGACCCTGTGGAATAAAATCACATAGGAATCTACATTATTTGGGGCCAGTTTATGTAAAACATATATCTATACTAATATAATAAAGCTAAAGTGTTTGTTTGTTTGAACGCCCTAATCTCTGGAACTCCCAGTCGGATGTTTGCACTTGATAGCCCAATTCTTGGGGAAGGTAGCGAGCAAAAAGAAAAAAAAAGTCAGAATCAACGCTAAGCAAAAACGAAGTAATAGCGTGGGCAGGCGATGAAACGGCGGGTGAAACCGCGGGACACAGCTAGTTTTTTATAAAATTGAAGAACTAACAGCCGGTGGCGTTCTCTAGCTTCTACCTACGCCCATGGAAGGAAGGTGTAAGTTTATGTATGAAGTATGTAGTAATCAGATAATAATAAGTTTTGTTTATGCATTCAACTACCCTCTCTTTATTATTTTATTATTCAAATGAAGGCTAAGAAAAAAAAATTGTTTTGATAATGCATTCAAAAAACCCCTTTATTTCAATTTTGAAATGAAGGCTTTCCCTGCCTCTGACGTTTATATTCAAAACTGAAAAGTTAATTCTGAATTGAGCCGGCAAAACCAGCTTCGCAACAGTACAATAGTCCTTTAAAGCTAGTTATTACTAGATGCTATTGCTATAGGAAGTTACTACAAACTACAACCCGAAAAAGGGCAAAACCTGACACTGAGCTAGATGGGATTTACTTTCACTATAGTGGCGCCGATCCCCTTGTTCACAAACTAAATTAAATTTAAGTTCAGTGCATCTTTTTCTTTGTATTTCATTAAGAAAAGGACAGAAGATAAATATTAGTTTAGTCCTGTCAAATTAGTCAGCGCCTGACGAAATTGACGTATTTTTAATAGCCACGTTTTTAATCACATCTAAACTGTCTATGAAGTACCTTGATTTGACAGGACTAGACCAATGTTTCTTTTCTGTCCTTTTCTTAATGAAATAGAAAGAAAAATATGCACTGAACCGAAATTTAGTTTGTGAACAAGGGAATCGGCGCCAGTATGTTCCAAAAGTATCTGATAAAACGGTAAACAAACCCCGTTCAGGTTAAATTCTTACGAAATCACTCACTGAAGAGAATTAGTAATGCATTCATTTGTATTTCGAAGGTTTCAACTTTATATCTCAACACTCTTTCTAACAAATATTGTTGTAATTTTAAAATCATCGGTTACAAAGTAAACCTCAATTGTCAAATTAAAAACATATTTAAGTTTATTTATAATTAGAATTTCGGGTTCAACTAATCAAATAATGAAATCAACGGACTCCATTTGTGTTTTTTGGCATAAAAAATTCACAGACAGGTACATTTTCTGCCAATATTTTTTATCAAATTTAATTTTTCACCAAAAAATTTTTGAATGGTCTGTTCCAGAAGTGTCTGATGTGTGTGTGACATTTCCTTACCAATTCTCTCATTCCTCCAGTGAAGGACACTCTCGGTAGTTGTCCAGGCACTATGTGTCTTATCCTAACTGACTTGCGACCTTCCTCCGTGAATATCTCCGTGAACTGCTGTATGTATTTATTTGCTTGAAGTCTTGACCCTGTAGTACAAATTAATTGTTTACTTAGCTCATTATTTTATCGTAAATCGTGAAGTTAATTAATTCGTGTTTCTGTAATAAAGCTATAAAATATAGAAGGATAGCTCAGTAAGTTGTGTAATTAATTATCTGATTATCTATACAAAATATAAAATGTAAAGCAAAATGCAAAATTTTATTTTTTATTTACTTAACACGATTCGTCGAGTTTTTTATACAGTTTGACTTTTTATACATAATGCATACATAAATGATAGAAAGTTTTTTTCTAAAAAGCGATTTGCCGTATTAACGCTCTCCAATTGTAATTACTAATTATTATTTTAATGTACTGCTATAGTTCGTAGATTCAAAAGCAAAACGATAAAGAAATTCTTCTAACCTAACGTAAAACGACACGCAGCACCATTCTTCTCTCCCTCAACATGATCTCTATCCACATAGAGTTCGCCGAGGAACTCCTGGTCGGACGGCCTCTGTAGTATAGATAGTTTGATGTGGAAGAAGCCGGCGCTGGCGTGAGGCGAGGTCTTCTCAGTCTCGAGGATGTACTCCTCCACCAGCTGCGGCTGGCAGTCGGGCGTGGGCCGCGGCCGCTCGTAGGCGCGGGCCAGGCGCAGCGGGCCGCCCGGATCCGACGGCACGGCTAGTGATAACGGATCCATTTTTGGTGGCTCGATGGGTTTGAACACCTAAGGAATATGGAACACATGAATATGGAATTTATAATGATAAGTTTTTTTTTTTTTCTCTCACTATGGTTTTATAGCGCTTATCAGTTTTAAACGATATTAATTCACATTGTGACAGCGGTGCCTGATGTAGGTGTAGAAAAAAACCTGTGTTACAGGTCACTATCACCACCTGGTACTCTCATACAAATTAACAGGTTAGTAACATGTATTTTTATTAAACGATTCAAACAAAAAATAAATAAATGAAAAGAAAAATAAAAAGAACACAACAAAAGCAGTCAATTATGAGGGTATTTGACAATACGCTTACCTCTGGTGGTTTTTTCGGATACTTAGATGTAAGTCGTGTAAGTGGCACTGATTGTCTACTATTTTTCGCTCTTTGACGATGTATTAAGTCTAATATCTCTAAACCATGATAATGTGTGAACTGATCCAATTTCCTCTTCCGATTCACTGCCACCTAGAATAATGAAACAGATTTTGTAGCCTCAATGTAAATATCTCAAACTGATGACAGATGAAGTACCCATAAAGGACAGTTCAAAATAGGGATGATAAGAAAGTTCTGAAAGTTTTCAACGATATCTTTGCCGTCAACTACCTTGCACTCCTTCATACCTGTGAGAATCTCCTGGCCTGCCTCCTGATACGGGGCGTGTTGAACAGCCGGGGCGCGGCGTGCAGTCTCGCGGCTAGCAGGCCGACGGCGGGGCGCGGGTCGAGGCATAGAGGAGGAGCAGCTGCATGAACAAGGGCTGCTTCCACTGCCTCTAATGCGCCTCGTTCCTCGCCCGCCCAGCCGCACCGACCGCCGATGCACATCGCGTCCGTTATTATGCTCTGTTGGACAAGTTTACGTTGAAAGTGGGAGACTTGTGTAATCACCAGTGATCGGATTTTGGAGATGGGTTATCAAAATACGGATATGCCATAGAATCCCGGTGCCCCGGGAATAGTGAATTTGCCATTTACTGGTTATTCTTAGTTAAATGATAATAACGATAGAATAGGTCAGTTTTAGTTACTGACATAATTATTTTGATTCTAGTTTGCATTTTCTTAAAAATGAGGTTGTCCATATGAGGCAGTTAAAGCTTGCCGCCCTATTGTTGTTCATTAACTTAACTAGAAAAATTGCTAAATGCATTGGGCTCTCAGAAGCTGATAAGATTATTAAGAGAAAAAAACATTAGTCTGACACTTCCTATCTCTTTCTCACAGTTACTTTCTGTGAGAAAGAGATAGGAAGTGTCAGACTAATGTTCTTTGTTGAGAGGCAGACACACAATATTATAAGCTCAAAAAAAAGTTTATATACTATATTAAAACTCGAAAATTACATAATCCCGGGATTCGGAGATTTCTGTGGGTTTATCTATCTATATTAATGATATTGTTTGAAGTTTTTGTTTTAAAATTTTATTTGGAAAAGGTTTTTATCGCTTCTTTGAGGTTGGTGATCCTAAATTACAAGACCCAATTTGATCACTGGTAATCACCTAGCACTGATACACAGTCATCTGTATTAACTCCTCAAAATCAGTCAATGCAATCATTTGGGTGTGATGACCCAAAGTGCCATACTGCAGATTGGGATATTGTTTATAGTCCACATACAGATTATTCCAGATGTGGACTCCTATTCAATTCAATAAATCAATTCCTAAATCTTATTTATTAATTTAATTACATCTACCATTACAGGATAACCCAATGTGATAAATGCGCTTATGTGTTCATACCAGTTTAGGAATTGATGTTTCCTAAAATGACAGAGACCATACAAACACGGTATAGTAACCTGACAACTGATTGAGCCTATATTAGAAAAAATTGCAAATAATAATAATGCAATTGCAAATGCAAATATTGTATAATTTTTACTATAAAATATGGCTGACATTAGTAAATAACTTGAGTTACTCTTTGTACTGATCAAACAATGGAGAAAAGTAGATCTAGGTCATGACTTTCTTGAGCCAAATTTACATAATAATATTATTACAACAGAAATCAGTGCCTCGGGCATTTAATACTGGTGAAAGATTATTAATCAATCATACCATTTAAGTCCTAAAATTATATGTGAATAATGATACAGGGTAGCTGGGACATCGATGCGCCACCTGTTACCATGGATTCAGTACATGATTCTGAAAACCCGCATGCAAATCTTCGTTAGATATTTTAAGAAAAATGAGTTGAATTCATGGCTACAGTTTGTCAATATACTTGCCACCCCGTATATTGGCTTGACCCACTTTATTTATTAAAATACAATACATGCCAGGATCTCACATTTGAAGGCTGTGATAGAGATTGGTTCTCAACATAATTAAAAGCGATGCAGAAGCAGGAAATTACTCATTATCATAGAAGCTATAATGAGATATATCTACATACATTTGTAATGTCTAATTTTATACTAATATTGAATATGCCAACAATTTTGACTAGTTTTTGTGAGAAACATGCATTTTAAATCTAATCAGTTCTATATCCTATCTATCTAAACTTTGAAAGAGACCTCAAGAACTGAGTTTTTATTTAATTTTTCACAACACCTATATTTGGAAAATAAATATTTGACATTTAAAACTGTTTTTCACAACCATGTTACTTAGTAAACATCATTGCTACAATGGATGTGCTAATCAAACTGCAAGATACTAACCTGATTGGTGGGCCTTAAGAGTACATGATGAGTATCACAGAGGAAGCTAGGATATGCCTGTCTGTAATCTCTAATTTGTGCTATTATGCATCCAGAGTAAAACAGGCATGAGTGTTCAGTCTCCAACAGGTCTAGCAACACTACAGGCAGCTCTTCATTGTCTATGTAACTCAATAACTCCTCCTCTTCATATGGCCATCGGGGAGTCTCTATTAATGTCTCCTCTTGATTTGATGACGACTAGAAACATAATAATATATTAGTTATATTGAAGATAAAACAAAATAATTCTTCCCAGCTTACTAGAAACACACACAGCACTACTAGAAATGAATGAAAGATTGGCCTTTTTCAGGGGCTATCTTTAACAACTTCAGAGGGGCCATTCTCTTAATTTTAAGAAGGGTTCACAGTCTGATCTTGGTCTCAATCTCTTAAATCCCTAAATTGTTGACAAATTTTAGATATTGATTGTCACTGAGATGAGATTGCGACTAGATTTTGAATCTTTTTCATTATGGGAATTGGCCTTCTCTCTTGTATAAAAGATCTTGAATGTATTGTTGAATTTATAAGATCAGATTCTGATCTTAGTTGTTATAATGAGAGAAAATATTAAAGGGGTATCTGAAAGGTGTACTTTAGTAGTATGGGTGCTGTATTTATACAGCACCTATAGAGTATACTCATATCTGAATAGAATATTCTTTATCATGTACACCATAAATATTACAGAATATAAATATAGAAATTTTACAAAGGGTGACTCAATGGATGGTCTTATCGCTAAAAGTGATATTTTAAAGACAATTTTTGGATGGATTAAGGGAGAAAGGAGAGAATGCTACTGTTGTGTACCATTTACATCAAGTACTTAGTAAATAATTTATTTTGGCAATATTATTAGGTGATAAATGCTAAGCAGTACTGTAATATTGCATTATTGGATTAAATTGTTTAAAGTAATTCTGAAATGGATTACACCTAATAAAATGTAAACTACAACAAATATGAATTTGTGATTAAATGAGTTATGAGTTAATAAAAATTATTATGTAAATTAATGTCATATTAAACTAAGTTACTATAGTTTATCTGCCAAGTAGGCCAGATCTTATTAAATCTTAATTAGTAGGTCAATGAAAAAATTTATTATTATTACAATTTTGTTGGTAGTTGAAGAGGTTTACTTACATGTCCATCTGGTGGATGTAGATATTGCGAGTTGCCATTTACTTTTAAAGATAAAGAATATCCTTTATTGCCTGGATACAGATTTATTATTAGGGTATTAAGATTATATATTGCTAATAACTTTTCCAATAGATATGATGTGGTCTTCAGGCCTTGCTGCAATATTAAAAATAGAATAATTACATACAATTATATATTTAGCATTAACACTTTCTTATCAATGTTATACAGTAACTGTAACTCTTCTGACAGGATTAGTAATATGCAATATTATTTGGCTATATCAAGCATTAATATGAGTATAGAGATAATGAATTACTGATGTTAACCATAAACACTTTAATTATGAAAACAAATATGACACACCAATGAAGATGTACAAGTAAAGCTTATAAATTCTTTCCATGTTATTTCGTAGCAAAAGAATATTTTTTGTTATCAGCACTATTAAACTTTCTAATTTCATTTTAATTGATATTTGTACATTCGTCCGATGCTCTGGGCTTTTTTACTAAAGAGTTTTGTGTGGTTGCTCTGTTTATATAACAGGAGTTACAGATAAATAACAATAAAAAATGGTTACTACACATAAATATTGAGCTAAACGGCCTGGATTAGTACTTACGTAGTTCACCTGTAACGTCTCATCTCTACTTAACTCGTTGTAAAGTTCATGAAGTTTTTTAAACAAATCAAACTTCTCTGTCGCTTTGGAAGCAGAGCCGGACGAATTACGTTGAAATTTCATTCTAGACTCATCAACAGATTCAGCAAGGTGCATCTTATCATGGGTCCAAGTCATTTTGTGGTCTGGGACACCACTGTTGAATTGTGATAAGTTTGAGTTCACATGTTTCGCCCGGTTAAGTATTACCTGAAATATTAATTATTGATTATAAACAAACCTTTAAACAAGAACAGTTAGCTGAGCAAAGCTCGGATAATAAATACAAGAAAGCAATGAAATACCTCAGCTTCCAATGCCGCGTGAATTAAACCATCCATAATGTCATTAATTAAAACAAATATGTAGGTGGCAGTTATTTTATTAAATTTATTATTTCATATTAACAGTTTAGGCCTGAGTATTAAGTCATGATTTTTACAAAAACTAATATGCTTTATTTATGTTTCACACTGCATGACAGTAAAATAACATGTCCAATGTCCATCAACAATTTTTGACAGTGCATGTTGTAGATAATGTAGAGATGTCCGTGGTGTTTTATAAATCAATGGTATTTTAAATGAAATTTAAATAACAAAAAAACAGTAAATAAATCATAAAATGTATGCAAGGGAGACAATGTAAACAGGAGATAATGTTTATATAATTTGCAAATGGCTTAATAACGATAGAAAGCTTTTAGGGATTAGAATGTTCTCAAAGGGCCATGTTTCAATGTTAAAATATAAAAGCAAGAACATAAAAGGTATTCTGCCTATACGCAACTGTTTTTCATAAAACTAAAATAAAAACTTTCAACGGAAATCCAAGTCTCTCTAACAAGATAATTACATTTCTTTTATTTTAAGACACTCACGCAGCGATTTTTCAAAAACACGTACACACGGCTACACGTCAAGGTATATAAAACCAGTTTGTCTTGGCCTCACTTTGTATGATATTTTCTCACAATGAACGGTCAGCTAATACTGGATTTACATAGCTTGATGTGTAGCCGTGTGTACACACACATAGATTTTAGCATCGCTAGCGACAAATCAGCTGTCTTTTGTTTCTTAAAAAAAAAAACGTTGCCCCACACTAGGAATTTCTCCTGTATCGTGGACTCGTGGTGCGTTTACAAACATTTAAACTCACAAACACAAACAGACCCGGAACAACTATTTGTAGGCCATACAAATATTTGTTCCGTGCAGGAATCGAACCCGCGACACGCAGCGCAGCAGTCAATCGCTTAACCACTGCGATAACCGTGCCGTCAAAATGTTTGTGTGGACGTGAGATTTTGAAATCGCTAGCCAGTTGTCGGCCAATCAAGTCGCGGCATGTGTACACACGGCTACACATCAAGCTATGCAAAACCGGTATTGGCTGACCGTTCATTGTGAGAAAATATCATACAAAGTGAGGCCAAGACAAACTGGTTTTGTATAGCTTGACTTGCTGAGAAATGCTTTATGCATCCCCGTCTCGCGCGGGACGAGACGGGGTATGTGGGACTCCCTGTCAGAACTTCGGAAGGACAGTATACCCACCAAAACTCAGCGGTGTTCCTACAATCGCCGTAATGGGAGGGCTATGGGAAATCGGCCCAGCCTTTACTTCCACAGCCCTCCCGGCGCACGCCCGCCAAGATGGTATGGCGGTCCCCGCATGCCCCCAGGTTGGGGGGCTACGGGAATGGCCGGGAACACCTGGCCATTCCCGTCCCACAAGGTGGAGGCCTGTGTAAAACAGGCAACGGTGCCCCCGCATCCGTTGCCTGCTGGCCTCCACGCCCGCCTTACAGGCGGGCCCCGCATGCCCCCCGCGTTGTGGGAGCTACGGCCGCAGAGGATAGGGAGAGCGACAACGAAACACCGACACTCCTCTTCCCCTGCAGCCCCACCGCGTCCGCCATCTAACGGTGGCGGCCCCGTCAAGGCCGCGGAAGGAAGGAAGAGCCTCTCCCGCCGCGGCCTCTGTCCTCAGCCGCAATGTCTCCCTCACGGGGGACATCGCGGCCCGCCTCATGTAGGTCGCGATGTCGCGCAAGCGGCACTGCAACCTACCCGTGGGCCGCTAGGTCGGGCTAAACCGCACAGCCCTGACGAGCGGCCCCCGCTGGGGTCCCTCTTAGCTTCACCGTGGTCCAGCCAGCCACGGCTACTGAGCCCCCCCGCCTCGACAATGCGGGAACCCACCGGGGTGGCGCTGCATGTGTACCTAGCATAAGATGATCGAACATTGTAGTACACTCTTCCTATAAACAGGGTACATTCAATGTACAATGAATGTACCCTGAAATAGTTCATCGACTGGCGGCCTAGGGGGGGGAGGGTTGGGGGTGGCAAAGCGGACCTTGAACCTTAATGCTTTAGCGATAAAGTTGAAATTCAATTAAAGAAATCTGACAGATTGTAGTAGCTTGATGTGTTGGCGTCTGTACATAGAAACTTAAATCTATCTACACTAATAATAAAGCTGAAGAGTTTTTTTGTTTGTTTGAACGTGATAATCTGTGGAATTCCCGTCGCCTAGGAAAAAATATTTTTGCAAGAATTTGAGTATCAAGTCAAATTCTTGAGGAAGGCTACATGATAGGATTTAACATCACGCTTGGATTTTTAGGAGACGAGCAAAAATAAAAAAAAGTAAGAATGACCGCTAAGCGAAATTGAAGTAATAGCGGGGCCGCGGGGGGACAAGAAATTCACGCGGACGAAGTCGCAGCCAGAAGCTAGTTATAAAATATACTTATTTTATATTCGGTACTTATAGTCTTCATCAAACATGGACATGACTGCATGCATATGTGGGCATTTTCGTCAAAATGCCTACTAACCAACATAGGGGATGTCCCATACATACAAGTTGCATATATAAGTGTCAAGTAATTATTGAATATTTCCAAAAGACCAAAGTTTTCTTTTTTTACTTATATTGTTAACAGAAATTTAAAACAAAGTAAGAAAATTAAATCCAGAAATGCGGCATTTCTGGATTTAATTTTGTTACTTTGTTTTTTTTTTTTTTTGATTGTGAGCTTATTACACCATCCTAAATCCGAAGGAAGGATCCGATTTAGGAAAAAGCTAGGTTCACATTATTGTGTCGGGGTGTGTTGTGTCGCCTTCTGACGCAGTTTTAACCAATCAAAACTCGTTGTGATTTGACGTACATAGCTCTGAACAGATACGTTTGATTCGTGTATTCCGCGTCACGACACAACACAACACAGTAATGTGCCGGTGGCTTAAGAATGGTTTCCGACGTCCTAAATCTATATCGTATCCTAAATCGGAAGGGTGTAATCGCATTTAGGACTGTCAGTCGCCGCTCGCCTATAGATTAATAGTCAGCGTCAGGATGGCTGGACCAAACGAGATATGTCCTTGAGACCATGTGCACTATTTACTACCTACTTGCTACTATTTACTACCTATAGTGAAATATTTGCTACCTTTTCATTAAGAAATTTATCAAAGAAATAAAGTGGTCAGCCAACCTGACGTCAGGTTGGCTGACCACTTTCAAGTTCTATAGTTTTAGCGTTGTATTAACCGCGTTGTTAATGTAAATATTCACTACCTGATTGCTACCTTAACATATATTTTTTACACAACTTTCAGATGCTCCTATAAGAAGTTATGAAAGCTACTATAAATTAACGTTAGTGCCTGAAAAACCATTATTAGCAATATTACAAAAATAAGACTTGGCGTTATTAATTTATGTGCAGGCGTTTTATTGTCTTTAATTAATAACTTTCCGTGTGTACTCGTATGCACACGGACATGTAAAATATCTCCACCCCTCTCCCCACTTTCGACCTTATAAATGAAACTACATAACAAAACATCACGCCTTGTTGCCCCGAAGGGTTAGGCAGAGGTGTAGCTACCCATAGTAGGTACACCCACATTTCGCCAGATATGTTTAAGTCCCATGTAATAGGGGCGAGCCTATTGCCATCAACCGGGCACAAATCATGAAACTACTGAGAATAAAATTTTTAGTCACTCTCCTGTGTATTTGGAAGGCTGTCAAAAATAGAAAAAGAACAAGATAATCGAAATTATTTAATTACGTTAATTAATACATGATTCAAAATAAATATCAAAAATTTCTGTCAATTTTAATTTTGATTCAAAAATAGCTGTCGGATTCTAATCATACTATATTACATTATTTATATTTTCTGTCATAAATGATGCAATGGGCCAACATTTTTTTATGACTTTTGGTTATTCGATTTGACATGTCATCGTAAAATTGAAATGAAGTACCTCTAAAACAGTGAGATGTAAATCTACCAATGACCAATTCCCAAAATCTATGTAAAAATCAAAAGTTTTGCAGTTAGAAGTTGGGATTGTTGTAATCACTGCATTCTTTTCAGTTATGCATTTACTACTTACAGGTCTGCAATTGTCGAAAAAAAAAATCGTAATTTATTTTTATTGATTGATATATAGCTTTTTCTGACATTTTATATTCTAAAAGTTCACTAAGTTTATGAAACACTGGATCACACGGTGACGGAAGATCACTTTTTTCAGAAAAAATATTTTCGAACGTTGAATAAACACTTTTTTGATCTTTTAACGATACTTTTAATATTGTCTTCCTCGCTTCATCGTGAAAACACTCTTATATCTAATGTGATTTTTAATAAATTATTGTTACGTGTGCACGTCACAAACAACAAAACTAAAGTTGAACAGAATAATTTATCATCATAGTTGTGCTTGTGAATATTGTAGGTATTTTTAAATAAAAATAATCAAAGATGTCAATTAATTATTATCAAATATTGTATCGTAATTTAATAAAGATCAATTTAATAAATCCCCAAGTAGGTACATACATACTTATATTATAACATAAATGCGATATATTAATAATTATAAAATTATCCAGAAACAAGTTGTTCATAAGCCACCAAGCGCCTATAAAAACATTTTTAGCAATTGTTCTGAGAAGAAAAGATGTTAATAATTGATGTACAGGCGTTTAAATGGCTTTTATTAATAACTTTTTATAGGAGCTTCATAGAGTTGTAATTAAAATATATGTTAAGGTAGCAATCAGGTAGTGAATATTTACATTAACAACGCGGTTAATACAACGCTAAAACTATAGAACTTGAAAGTGGTCAGCCAACCTCACGTCAGGTTGGCTGACCACTTTATTTCTTTGATAAATTTCTTAATGAAAAGGTAGCAAATATTTCACTATAGGTAGTAAATAGTAGCAAGTAGGTAATAAATAGTGCACATGGTCTCAAGGACATATCTCGTTTGGTCCAGCCATCCTGACGCTGACGATTAATATACATTATACAGTAACGCTCGCCTGCCGTCGCGAGCGCATGTTTTTCGTTGATTATATCAATTGTATGCATAGGTAATAAGTACGCAAAACAAAATGACTAGGTACAGAAAAGGAGATGATTCAAAATATATTGGAATTATTTATGGACATGCCTTGCCTTATATTGTTAAGAATTTTATTATCCTACAATTACCATAAAGTATGCTCATGCCACCTGTGGTACAGGTTTATCCTAGTACAGGCATCTAACACTATTAAACCTTTGTAAGTTATTTCTAAGACTTTATGTAAATATTTTACCAATTTAATCTATATATACTTATAATAAATCTGTAGAAGTGAAAATTCTGTACATTGAAAATATCAAAAAAATAAATGGCAGGGGGTGTTACTAGACCGACACCAAACCAAACCAAAAAAATTTTTTGTCTGTCTGTCTGTTTGTTCAGGCATCACGCAAAAACTACCGGTTCGATTACGATGAAACTTGGTATAATTATTCTTTAATATCCTGGGCACCACAATAGGTACTTTTTATCCCGGAAAAGTATATACAATAAAAAACAAACTTAATTTTGCGGTTCGATCCCTAGACCCGATCACTGTACCAACCGCAAATAATAAGTTTGTCGTAGGTTACGTCACCCGCAGTGGAGTTCACTAAGGTTATGCTCTAAATGTAGTGCTGAAGGTTGAATTTGGCTTGCACCGTTCGCAGCACACGCGTGGCGCGCGGCCGCCACGGCCCACGGGTCGCTACTTAAATAAGGACATTTTTTGAACTTTGATTTGAACGGACCTGTTGAGTGGCGAGCGTTCGTTCTTATTTTAACTGCTACTTGCAATTCTAAACCGTGTTTTTCAGTGCGACCTTTTTATTCCTTTTAGTTTTTAGAGTTATTTAGGTTTATTTTTATAAGTCGTAGGTATAGATTTTAATTTTAAAGTATAGGTAGTATATTTGATAGTGTACGTAGTGACCGTGGTTATTTTATAATACTGTTAGGTAGGATTAGTCATTCGTACAGATATTAGTTTTTAGGGATTTTGCGTATTTATTGAGTTTAGTTATCATCAGAAATAGGTTTATTTTGGTAGGTAGGCATTTTATTTTCTGCTATTGAGTTTATTTATTTTTTATTAGTTAGGTACTTAGGTAAGGATATCATATAGGTACCCTCTTAATCACCACTAATGAGACACAATTGGTTTTCTATTGTAATTAGCCACAAAGGGCCCGCGAGATAGATGGCATCCTGGGGAAGCACATACTTTTTATCCTGTTAGCACGTTCCCGTGGGATAATTTCCGACATCCACGCGGGCGAAGCCGCGGGCAGAAGCTAGTACTGAATAAAATATTATTAATATTATTTACGGGCCAAAGCCAAGTAAATGCAGCGTGTGGTGAATTTATGGTGATAGTGTAGGTACTTATTAATATTATTATTATTGGAACAAAAATGATCCAAACTGTATGAATAAAAATATCACATTCTTTTTCTCTTTTTATTTTCTATGGAGCCACGGACGATATACCAATTTTTGGTTTTTCGTTAATATTGGGGCCATTTCGACACACTTCTTTTTAACTCGACACGTCCGTCACTCGTCGGTCGTCCTTACCGACTGATTTAGGACACTGAATCATCAGTGTCCTAAATCAGTGAACGTGTAATCAGGAGCTCCGGCGACTGAATTTCTTGCCCTAAATCGGATCCTAAATATCGGCTCCGATATTTAGGATGGACGATGGTGTAATAAAGAGCAATTTATAAAGAATTATAGGTATTTAATATTGAAGTATTAAGAATTAAATCTTGATTGAATAGAATAAACATTAAGTTTGTAATGTCAGAAACACAAAAAACAAACAAAACAAAAAAAAAGGGTATTGTATTATCCAGTAACTGGGTTGTGGAGGTCAGATAGGCAGTCGCTCCATGTAAAATACTATCCTCAGTACCTGTACTCAGCTGCATCTGGTTAGACTGGAAGCCGACCCCAACATAGGTAAAAGGCTAGATAGATGAGATTGATGATGCTTCTACCTGTTTCTGACAATGGACAACAAAGTGATCCTATAAGAGTTTCGTGTTTTCCTTTTGAGGTACGGAAACACAAAGGAATGAGGTGTTAAGGATTTCATTGACAAAAAATTTTAATGTCAGTTACCTACTGAAAACGTGCATGCTTATTAAATTGGCAAAACTACCTGTATCTGTATACAGGCTAGTTTTTGAGATGGGACAATAGAAAACACAATTACATATAAAATATATTTATTAAACTTAGTATACAATTACCGCATCAGTTGTCATTGGATGCCATATGTCTTATAAGATTTGATATAAACTTATCTATTTTTCTAACATCTTGCTGAACTTCAGTTTTGTATTGGAGACACTGTAAGTAAATAAAAAAAAAACAATCAGAAACTTATTAGCTATTAAATTTGTATTCATTTTACTCATATAGGTAAGCTGAAGTGCCAGTGGGCTGGCCATGTTTGTCAAAGAACCGATGGCTGGTGGAGCAAAGGACTCCTGACTTAGAAAACACATATTATTGGCAAGAGTAGTGTGGGATCCTCTCCAGCTAGATGGACTAACACCTTAAAAAGATGGCTGGGACAGACTGTATGCGGAAGGCAGAGGACAAGGTGTTGTGGCCCAGATTGTCCAGCTATAGCTATGTCCAGCAATACAGTGCAATAGGCAAAGTCGATTGATGGTTTATTTACATTAAATGTGTAGTTAAAAAAATTGTTTTTTAAAACAAGGCAAGAAGTAAAGAATAAGATCTACAAAATCATGTCAGTAATAAATATTCTCTACCCAAATTAAAAATTATAGCAGCAATATAATGAATGAATTACCTTTTTGTTATCTGTAATTTTAACAACAAATACACCTTTCGTATGGGAATATTTGATACTGTATCGTGTGTTCATTGGATCCCTTATATATAACATCTCTGCAGATTTTTCAAACTCTTCCCAATTAGGTATAAAAGTCATTGTTTTTTAGTAAATTTCTTGTGATAATTGATTAATGTTTAATTCGCGTGAATATCAAATCACGTTACTAGGTAGATCTTTTTTCTTTTCGGAATGATTTTGAATCAAATCTTCGACACTGCCAATCCTCACTTTGTCATTAGTTCAAGAGACTTGGAGAGACTAGGGCTGTGTTAGTTATATTATCAATGTGTCGGTATTTTGTAAACTTTTGGATTATAGATATAAATAATAAGTGGACTTCATTTTCAAAAAAGTGTTTTTATAGAGAAATAACAATTATCTCAATATTCTATTTGCCGAAATATTTAGTTATGTTTATTTTATAGAGATATAAATTATCTAAACCAAGTTCGACCGCATTGGTCAATGATTTATGGTACCTATTAAAAAAATATTTTTGGAACGAAGTTCGTTCCCGTGGCTTGCGGTAGGAGTTCACTGGTAGCCATGGTCACGTAAGGACAAAGCGTTATGTATGCCAATTCCATGCGGTTTCTCTCCGTGTCTCTTTCTATTATATACGAGTTTGTGTGTGCGTGCGAGTATTGCGTAAGGAACTTCGTTCCCGACAGGGGTCCCCTGACCACACGTATTTTTTTTTATATTTTAAGAGACTCGCCTGGTGTTCCACTAAAAAGAGATCACGTCTTCACGCGACGATCGCCTTTTATTAGGACAATGGAAAGGCAAATCCTGCTTGAGGTTGTGCCCAACTGTAATTTATTTTTATTTTTAATGCTGTTGAGACTATAATTTTATTACTTTACTAGCTTCTGCCCGCGGCTTCGCCCGCGTGGATGTCGGAAATTTACCCACGGGAACGTGCTAACAGGATAAAATGTATGTGCTTCCCCAGAATGCCATCTATGTCGCGGGCCCTTTGTGGCAACAATAGAAAACCAATTGTGTCTCATTAGTGGTGATTAAGAGGGTACCTATATGATATCTTTACCTAAGTACCTAACTAATTTAAAAAAAAAACTCAATAACAGAAAATTAAATACCTACCTACCTAAATAAACCAATTTCTGATGATAACTAATCTAAACTCAATAAATAAGCAAACTCCCTAAAAACTAATATCTATACGAATGACTAAACCTACCTAACAGTATTATAAAATAACCTACGGTCACTACGTACACTATCAAATATACTACCTATACTTTAAAATTAAAATCTATACCTACGACTCATATAAAAATAAACCTAAATAACTCTAAAAACTAAAAGGAATAAAAATGAACTCCACTGCGGGTGACCCAACCTACGACAAACTTAGTATTTGCGGTTGGTACAGTACAGACAGTGGTAATCGGGTATAGGGATCGAACCGCAAAATTAAGTTTGTTTTTTATTGTATATACTTTTCCGGGATAAGAAGTACCCAGTGTGGTGCCCAGGATATTAAAGAATAATTATACCAAGTTTCATCGTAATCGAACCGGTAGTTTTTGCGTGATGCCTGAACAAACAGACAGACAGACAAAAAATTTTTTAATCACATTTTTGGGTTCGGTGTCGGTCAAGTAACACCCCCTGCCATTTATTTTTTGGATATTTTCAATGTACTGAATTTTCACTTCTACAGATTTATTCTAAGTATATAGATATCAATGCTACTTATTATTCACAATTATGGTTTCTATAGAGCAAGCAATTATGGTTACTTACGTAAATACAAGCGAAGTAACTGCACGTTGAGAATTTAAAAAATAGTTCTCGATAAGTGCAAAAGTTGGTCTTATCACATCCCTAGAACCACAGTCATGTCAAGAAATGTCACGTCATAAGCCCATTAGGGTATTTAGGTTCTGTGGTCATAAGTAATGTCACCGGCTCTTTTTTTAAAGTGATTGATTTGAACATTGGGGTTTATGCGTACGGATAATAGTTATACAAATATTTGTGATAACATTAGTGGACCTTATTCAGGTCACATCACACACTTCTATTTAAGAAAACTGTTTGGCAATAGATAAAATAGACAAAAAATGTATGACCATTTTAAGCGTTTAGCCGCACTGCAGTCGACCGCACGCGTTTTATGATATTTCATTGGGAGTGAACATTAATGTCTATATATCTGTGTTACCTTTCGTAAGTCAGATAATGACCGTTTGATCGTCTATGGCGGTCATTAGACGCTCAATCTGACTGATGTTTGAGTGACTGACTGTCGTCTGACGAACGCTTGACTGAGCATGTAAGTACGTGATCGCACGTGATTGCCTGGCGTCAAATATTTAATTGTAGAAAACAATCAAAATATCTTGTATGTACCTATATTGAAAGTTGTCTTCAATCCTATGTCATGATTGACAGTTATCGCTTGCTGCCACTCAGTCAGTCGTTATTTGAACGACGAAAGCGCGCGTGTATAAAGTGCTCTGTGCGCGCGTGTGCTCGGCGACGCCATCGCCGCCGCTGTTATATGTGGACAGCACCACCAGCAGCATTGCTGTGAGTAATTTATAAGTCGAATAGGAATTTGTAATTAAGTTGGAAACGCATCCCACTTTATGGAACCTTACAAATAATGGTTACGCAAATACGTATAAAAGGCTAGAAGCTTTATTAAAACTACAATAATAAATACCAAGAAATTAAGTCGGGTGCACCGTAGAAGACGTCAGGAAGAAGATAATTACGTTAGGTATACTCTTTTTTGCAACCACGATTTCACCCAATAATTTCATTGAACACGTTTTTCTAAAGATAATGCAAGTATGCTTTAACTTTGTTAATATCCATGTTCTCCAGCCGGATTCGACTCTGACTGTAGATGTTCGAGACTGATCGTCTAGACATCGCTTTAGTCCGTGTTCAGAATTCTCGTAATTTAAAACAATCAAAATCCAGTCTAGGTCTCATCTCGGCAACAAACAAATGTCAAAAACTTAATAAAATGTAGGAAAATTTAAAGGTATTTTTGGTAGATTGAGACTGAGATCAGACTGTGAACGTTCTTAAAATTACGAGAATTGCTCCTCAGATTTCTCGCTAGCAATGTCAAACATGTGTGTACACGTACAGCCGCCAGCACATCAAGCTACTACAATCTGTCAGATTTCTTTAATAGATTTTCGACTTTATTGCCAAAGTATTAGGTTCAATGTTGATTGGGAAAATCTGACAGTTTCCGGTAGGTTGACCTGCTGGCGTCCGTACATACACGTAGGCGACTAAAGTCGCTGCGTGTGTAACTAGCATTATTCAACATACCATCATCATAAATGGTAGCTACACCATCTATGACGATGGTATAGCTAAACCTATAGGTATGTATCGCTCAAGCTCTTATTCAATTTCTTTAGGGTACTAAATCGTTTTTTTTTTCGTTCATTTATATTAGCCGTCATCTCAGTAGTCACTTCCTGCCTAGCTAAATCGTGCAGGAAGGCCATGGGCCATCCATCTACCACTTATCTACCCCTCGTTCTTGGCTACCCTACCCCTTCCCAGCCCTAATTGGGGTCAGGGTTCCCATTCTCATATCCCATTTTTATACACAAAAGTTTCCTCATACTTATGACCCGTCCTCATGAAAACTTAAATAAAAAGACTAGACTATCAAGAATGTTCAGTTTACTTTACTTACTAAAAATAATTAATAAGATGTATGGTAAGATCAAGATCACAGTGCAACCTGTGCAACTGTAAGATACTAGATACTTAGATAGAGAGATAAAATGGCAACACTTAGGCCACAGGCCACAGACAGCGCAACCAACTACGCAGAAAATCAATACACCGTGATGTATTCGCCTTTTTAAAATGAGAACGTGACAAAACATTAATTTAATTCATCGAAGAAACCACTTTAATTTAAAAAAAATATCTGTTGAGACTTGATGCTCATTTTTTATTTATTTACAAAGTGATGAGTATTCTCATAGTTACGGCGTGGTAGAACTTTCTGCGCGTAGATTATCAGCTTTTCCTTCAAATTATAAACTGTTACAGGTTAGTAAATCATTTATAATTAAAACGAATTATTGAAATAATTAACCTATGGGGAATTTAAGCCATATTTGGGTAAAAACGTGTTGATACGGATTATCGACCTTCGCCATTGTCTGCATGGTGCATTGCGTTTATTGTGCGATAGGTACGTACATTGGTAGTATTTTATGAAGCCATTTTGACGATAATAGTAAAGCCTTTTGCGGTTTTTATTTGATCTTTAGGTGCTGCATTGTTGTCGCTGTATTTTTCACTTTTCTTGTAAGTCTGTGAACTACTGGGTCTGGGATCTCGAAAAAATATTTCGTAGCTTATTATCTGCATACCAACAGTACTAAAAAATTCTCTTGTCGAGTCGGCGGCAAATTTATATTTTGCATTTTTGACAATGGATTCTCGTGTTGTATCGTGTTCGTGTCGAGAAATTTCGGCCCTCTGCCACCTTCGATTTTATCAATATTATCAGTAAAAATTTGAGCATCTTCAACTGTGTAGGTATTGGAGACTCAGTGCAATTCAAGTTCAAGATGAAGTCCTTCAATTAAAATGTCATGAAACTAAAAATATGTTTATAGTAAAAAAGTACAAGTAAAATATAAGTTAAAATGAAATAAATTATGAGATGGGTAAGGACTTCGAACATACTCTGTTATTTTATAAATTTTAATTTAGGTAGATTCTCCTTATTACTCTGAATTTATCTTGATGTGGCCTCCAAAATTAGTGATTTGAATTAGGGTTTCTGCTTCATACAATCTCCACATTGTGCCTGAGAGAAGCATTCTGTGTACAGACATTAAAAGCTCACTCTAAAGCTGTAATTTTGTAAATAACACTTGATATTTTGCTGACAATAGAATTACTCCAATGAGAAAAATCTGACAGTGACAACAGGCCACAATGTTGAGCATTTTACATATTTTCTTTCTGTGGTTATGCTTTCTACTGACTTTTTGAAAATAATTATGTAATCATAGAAAAAAGTTGAGATAATTGCTTGAATAAAAATTCATTTTTAAATATGAGAATATAAAAAATACATTAAAATATTAAAAAATGGTGTTCCATCAGTATCAGAAAAAGTATTAAAGGAAGAGGCTCTCCTTCAACTTTTTTTCTAGGGCTTTTTGGGACCAGTCTATAGCAAAGAGCTCTTCTTGCTATCTTTATCTGGGCCTGGTGTAATGTTGCTTGTGCGAATAGTATTTTTTTTTATTAAGGACCCTATTTAAGAAGTAATTCATAAAGCAATATCAAAGAGAGGAGGTCTGTGTCCCAGCATTGGGTACATTAAAGGCTGAGCTCAGAATGTTAAAAATAACTCCTAATTATGATTGTTTTTATTTAAGTTTTTTTATTAAGACAAATAAAGAGTAAATTAGTAAGTAACTAGTAGAATTAGTTATGAAAGTACTTAAATCTTTGGTCAATTCCATCAAAAGAACACAAAAAATTACATTCAATTTAATATCTCAACACATCATATGTAATGCACTAATGCTTTGACCATAAGTAGAGGTGACAAGCAAAATGCAACCTGAAAATGTACACCCTGTCAAAGTATCATAATTTTATATAGGTTTTTTTTGTCATAAAAATATCATAAAAAAAATTGTTACAAAATTAAATTTAATTTTCTGTGACTTGTTGTGACTATGAAAATTCTCTGAATAAATTAATTGAAAGTATTGATTGAAAAATAATATTTCAGCCGAAAATTGCCGAAAACGAAATTCGGTCGGACTCGAATTATATAAAAAAAAAACAAAAACTAACGGCCTATAACCATCGCGCAACCTAGACGAGTCGATAGGCACTCGTGTATTAAAATCCATCCAGCCGTTAGGATTTTTCGAGGGTATAAAGAATCCAACGTTCAAAATACCTAGCATAGATGAAAAAACATAACCCTGTCTTTGTTGTCGCGCTGTCGGGTACAAACAGAAGTTATAATTTCATCATGTCCGTTTTGGAGACTGCACTATGAAAATTGGATAGGTGTATTCTGTGCACCATTAAGCAGTGGTGTAATATAATAAAATAAAAAAAAATCGGTAGGCACTTCCCATACATGTAAACAGATCCATGTGGTATTTTTGGATCTTAATGAATTAATAAAATTATAATTAAAAAGATTGATTGACTTCTATTTGTGTACGTATGTCTAGGTCCCAAGCTAGGCTTTGCAGATACGTGCACTTTCTACTTATACTCGACAGTTTTTGAGATATAGGATATTTTCGGTTACATCCGCAAGAACAACTTTGTTTTTCAGTTTTTTCGGAAAATACTATGAAATTACAAAGTTGTTTTTTCGGTCAATAAAATCAAAACTATGTTCATCCCAACTATGGAATCTCAAACTGCGCGTAATTCAACACGCACTTGGCCGGTTTTTTATGTAAAGTAAAAAAGAAGTATCGTTTTTTTTTTAAGTAAAGTGAAAAAGAAGCATCTACTTGACATTTTGCAGAAAGGGGTGCCTGATAGTTATAACATACGTGATCATTAAACATGGGTTTTTAATATATGGTACCTTATATTTAATCTACATTCGGGGATTTTGTGTAGATACACCTCATAGGCCTGTATTACAGAATCTCACTGAAGACTCAAGCAGTACGGAACTAGTTTCAACCAATCAAATGGCTTTAAATTAATTAATTTGTTTAAGTAATGCTTGATTCTGTAATACGGGCCTTGGTCTTCCATGGTTAGCCAAAACAATGCCACCAAGACATGACAAATTCTGATTCTTATATTTATTGTTACAGATTCTTGTTGAATAGGGTCAAGGATATATTCATTATACACGAACATAATTGTAAGTTAAAATGGAAGAAATGAATGGGGATCTTTATGGGGGCGGTTTAGTTAGTCTGGGAGATGAGGGTTCTTTGGAGTCTACCGAAAATGGGAAACAAGAGCAAAATTGTAAAATTTGCGAGTAAGTAACAGTTATTTTTCGCAATTTAAATACATAATTCAAATTCAAAAATTTTATGAATGTGTTTAAATCTATTTTTCAGCAATAAGCTATGCAGTCCTCGTGTATTGTCTTGCCTTCATGTGTTTTGTGAAGCTTGCATTGACAAATTGATGGTTAATGAAGCTGGCGATTCTCTTAAATTTGATTTGGCTGTAGAATGCCCAATTTGCAAACAAGAAACCAAGGTAAGTCTTCAATACCACGAAAATGATCTTTCACCTTGCCTGTCAGTTTTAGGTACACATCTAACTTATGTGTACTTTGTTATCAGATACCTGGAGGTGGGGCTGCATCCCTTCCTTCCGATTATGTGCTTACCAACATTTTGGATGTGTCTGCTATGGATCAGTCTGTTGTTTGTACCTGTTGCAAAAGTAAGGAACCTGCTGTTGCTAGATGCACTGATTGCTCTCATTTCCTATGTTCCAACTGCAATTCTGCTCACGAATTCATGAGATGCTTTGAAAATCACCGAGTAGTACCATTTGATGCTCTAAGGTCCTCCAAGGAGAAATCTGCTGTGCATAAGCCCATATTTTGCGCTCGGCATGCTGGAGAGAGTCTTAAGTTTTATTGTTGCGAATGTGAAGTTGGTGCTTGCACTGAATGCCTGACTGTGGATCACAAAGTAGGTGAACATCGTTGTGAGAGAATCGTTGATGTCGAGCCTAACCTACGTGCTGAATTGCGGAATTTCATCGCGGAAGCTAATGCTCGTGCTGCGACAGCTGGTAGTGCTTCAGCCAGGCTTGATGATGCACTTGGAGATCTGCAACGTCAACGAGATGAAGCCGAAGGTGTAATCAATGAAGCTTATCATGCTTATAAAGCTGCCTTGGAGAGATGCCGTGAAAAGGCTCTTGAAGAACTTGAGCGCTTGCATAAGGAAAGAGAACTCAAGGTCATGGATCTGTTTGATCGCGTCGATAAAACTGTTCAGCGCATTGACTGCGCCTGTAAGTTCGCCGCTAGACTCCTCCGCCGCGGTGATGGTACTGAAATTGTGATGTTGAAAAAGACAGTCGCCTCCCAGTTTACCCGTTTGTTGGAAGGAGCACCGGAATTCGATGTTGATTATTCATTGGAGTTTGTTACTAAGATGGATAAGTTTGATGCTATTTCTGAAGAAACTTTTGGAACATTCCGTACAGAATCGACTCGAGCAGAAGAAAGAAAACGTGCAAGCGAGTCTTCTGCTATTGTATCAGTGACATCAAATTCTCATTCTCCCGCTGTGTCGGTGACTAACGCTCCTGTTTTTGATGACTACCCAATGGGAGGTGTCCGCCGAGTCACTGGAGTTGGAGGCATGGTGGGAGTTTCAGGGGTACCGGCTATTGGAGTAGCTGGTGTCACTGGAGTAGGTGTCACTAACACCAGTGTCATTACTGGCGGCATGAATAGTGTGCAGGGAGTCGGCGGCGGTGTGCCTGCAATGCCGTCTATGGTAGAATACAATTTGCAGCAGTTGGCTAGTATTGCTGAAAAAGATGTACCACCGCCTCCCCATGCATCTCCAGCTCCAACTTTTACTCTCGCTGAACTACTGGCTGGTGACTTGAATTCGCCTCAGGCCTACAACAATTTACAAGCTCTTGCTAAACTGGGGTTGAATACTGGTAAGTCTCGAATATAATTTTTTTGGCATTCCTCGGCTTTGGAAATACATAAAGTTCATTCTTATGGCTTTTTTTTTTCAGAAGTCAATGGTTTTGGCGGTGTTGGAATTGGCGGTGTGGGCCCTCGCGGGGTGTCTCCTGGAAGACCTTTGTTAACTGCTGCTGAGGAAGCCGCTCTTGTACCTCCTCCTGCCCCTCTTGTGCGTGCTACTAAAGCTACACCTATGCATATTCGATTCAAGTTTGGCCAACTAGGTAGTGGCAAGGGGCAGTTCAATTCCCCTCATGGGTTCTGTCTCGGAAACGATGAAGATATTATTGTCGCCGATACAAACAATCATCGCATCACGGTATTTATATTAACATAATTTCAATAATAATAACTGGCAATGCTTGCTTTGTACATTTTTGTAAAATTAAAATAAAATTGTTTTTTAGGTGTTTGACAAGTCAGGAACTTACAAGTTTAACTTTGGCATTGCTGGAAAGGAGGAAGGGCAGCTGTGGTATCCACGTAAAGTGGCAGTCGTACGAGCCACTGGAAAATTCGTGGTCTGCGATCGTGGTAACGAGAGGTCCCGCATGCAAATTTTTACCAAAAATGGTCATTTCTTGAAGAAAATCGCTGTAAGTATTGACAATATTATAATTTATACATGGAATTATCTGGTGCAATACAATGCCTTTGGTGCTATTCATCATGTTTGTTTAAGGTGCGTTTCATCGATATTGTTGCTGGATTAGCTGTTACTGCTGAAGGTCTCATTGTGGCAGTGGATAGTGTAACACCTACAGTATTTATATTGTCTGAAGAAGGCGACCTCATGAGCTGGTTTGATTGCAGTGAGTGCATGAGGGAGCCATCTGATATTGCTATTAGTGGTGAGTGATTTAATTTTCAAGAACTTGTCTTTGCTGTTGGCCATAATTTTTAAATTTCACTCAAAGGCATTGTTTTCAATACTGTTCTGTTAATTTAACTGGATGTTTCATTTTTTGCCATAAACCAATTAAATATGGTTTGTTGCAGAGCGTTTTTATTATTTTAGGCTTCCTTATAAACAGCAATAATATGGTACATTTAATGTTTTAGGCAAGGAGTTCTACGTCTGCGATTTTAAGGGGCACTGCGTAGTAGTGTTCGACGACGAAGGGCGTTTTCTACGCCGCATCGGATGTGAGAACGTCACAAACTTTCCGAACGGCATTGACGTGTCTGACGCTGGTGACGTGCTGATCGGAGACTCGCATGGCAACAAGTTTCATGTCGCTGTTTTCTCACGTGACGGCGTTCTCGTCACTGAATTCGAGTGCCCCTACGTAAAGGTTGGTGTTAAACTTAATAAATTATGAATGTACCTTTCAGAAACTAATTAATTATTATTGAAGTAGGTTGACTGTTATTTTTATAATGCTCTAAAGTTATTTGTTGTTTCCAGGTGTCTCGCTGCTGCGGATTGAAGATTACATCTGAAGGTTATATTGTCACTCTGGCTAAGAATAATCATCATGTTCTAGTCCTCAACACCCTTTATATTGTCTGAGGAGTAACTCGATGGCTGTAAGTCTGCATACTACAAGATCTCACATTTATTCCCTATATTTTATATTAATTGCTGTTTTTACAAAGCTTAACATTTTTTGCTAAACCAGTATTTGACTACTTATTTCGTTATGTTGTGTTAAATTTCATATTAGTCTGATATTTTAACACTCTGTCCATGAGCAGTGACCTATAGTGATCCTCATTTCGGTATGCTTCGTGATTTTTTTGTTTTATGGCATTCTAGATTTAGAGACACTATATTTTTATTCACTGCTATGGATAGACTTAAGTCATTATTATTTCCAAAGTACTGAATACTTGCGTATTGTTTGGGTTTTGTTCATCTGTCATTATTATTTTATAATTGCATTTAGTTCTAGTAATGGAAAATCCAAAGGTTAGTATATAATATTCAAGTTCTATTATTTTCGTTATAGTCCAATTATCAATTTTGTTATATTTGGTCATGGAGGATCCAAAAGTTTCGGATTTATTTTATATCTGACTATAAACAACTAATGAAGCGGGTAGATACGGACAATTTTTATTTTTATGAGTAAAATTAAGCTTCACTTTAGTATAGTCAACCAACTCCACTCAGATACATCCGAAACTTCAAAATTCCTGCAGAAGAACAACCATAACCAAATTTAACTTAACTATTCCCATCGACAGGACTTTTATTTTGTTTCTAAATTTTAGCAGCTGGTATGGTTCCTAGTTCGAGTGAAGTTTTAAACATGTCAATTAGGGGACTGCGTGGAGTGTCGCCTCAGAAAAATGTTGATTTTATTTGAGCCCAATATACGTGTTTTGTTTTTTTTTTATTATTGATTTTCTTTAATATCAGTAATTTGCAGAATAAGAACAAAATATTAACGCACAATTGAGTTTATTAAAAATATAAAAAATTAGTCTTGTCATGACCAAAGGAGGCGACACCATAATAACGTGCCATCTAGTTTAGGTTAATCTCGTATACAATATTATATATTGTCCGTTAAAATATATTTACCATTTACAGAATTCTTGTGTCTATACAAAATGTTTTTCGTGTACTCTTGTTTTGAGAGCCTATTACATATTTGAAAGATTTTTCATGAGTAGGCATTACAGTATACATTGTTAAGAATTGGTTTATTATAAGTAAATATCTTAATGATGAAACATTGTAATGCATGCTGTATTATTAGAGAACCGCTAATTGCAATAATATTGTACAACATTGTAATTTGGATAGTTAAAATTAATGTAGACGATTAGTTTATCTGGCATTTTCTTGTATATAGCGAGCTTCTAAAAATAGTAATGCAAGCTTTCATTCTTTTATATTAGTGCACTTGTATTGTTGAAATAGTCACTCACACATAAACGAATTTATTTGCAGTACCTAACTTCAAATTCAAGTATGTAGTTGTTCCTAGGAAAAGTAAGCATTATATAAACCATAACAACTAATATTACTTGTTATGTACATGAATTTGCCATTATAAAACGTTTCTACTTATAATATGTTCGATGAGTATACAGTTCGCCAAACTATATATTTTTATAACTATCCACATTTATATTCAAAATGGAAAATTCATAGGTTTAGATAGTAGGTACAAATGCGGTTTATTAAAGCGATACCATATTTAGATATATTCACGATTTACATCATATTCTTGTCCCTTGTTAGGTTTCCTAATATTAGTATTTAGGAAGTGGGACACTTTACGTCATATAAAATCCCTATTATTAATGTGGTATCAAAATTGTAATACATAAGTAATGGTCAGATACAATTTTACCTTATACCATAACTAATTCCAGGGATCCATGGTCTTCCAAATATAATTAGACTATTTGAACGAATTTTCATACTAAAAGAAAGCAGTTGCCGTTTGTTCTAAAAATAACATTTAAATAGCCATATTGTGCGATATTTGTTGCTCCTACTGGCACTCGAAATATGAAGTTTATTATGCCGCCATTATCAAAGAAATTCTATAGCCGGATAAATTGTGTTGTACATGACCATTATTTTGTTTTACATAACACTTTGGAAATAGTACTTAACCAGACCACCGTGTGATATTTTACCAATATTGTTAATGTCAGTTTTAAATGCTCTCTAATTTTTTGGTTTGATTTGTTTACATTCTGAAATATTTTAATTCCTCAATTTCCAAAAATAAAGTGCATCTCATTGAAAAAAAAAAATACACTCATGTTACTAAATTGTAATTAAAGTCTAAATATTAATTAGTTGATAGTCAGGCACTCTCTTCGTATTGCTGAGCCATATAATTTATACTGAATAATAAAATCATAATTGAAGAGTAACATGTATGGATATGTGTACTTAATTAGAAATAGGTATTTATTTTATGTATTTGTTGTGTATTGGAACAGTTTTACAATATTCGATACGCAAAATTAGATGTGATATGAGCAATAATAGAGAGACATAATGAACCAACATTTTAAGACTTACATGACTCAATATTTTGAAAGACACGAGCAAAGATTGAGACGTGGGGCGATTGAGCAGCGTCAGATCTTTGGAAGCCAGTGATAAGTTGAATTTTGACATTTGAGTCTGAATCCTCTATTGATTAGTGAGTAACTTTTGGGTTTATTTTTCATATTGTTTTTAAGTTATTTGTTTCAGGATTTTTGTCCCAATAGTATTAGGGAATTTTATTTTCTTTATTTTAACTAGTTTAAAATGAGTCTACATACCCCTCGCGGAAGAGCAGGTGTGATTAATACTCGGATTTTGTCGTTTTATTGTTTTGTTTAATTATATGTTCCGGGCCTATATTATATAAATAGTATTTTTGGCCAGTGTGTTTAGGCCTTTAGATTTACGAATTTTTACTGCCAAATTATTTTCTTACGATATTTGTGCATGCACATAGTAATTATTTTATTGTATAATATTTGTAAAAATTAGTTATTAGTTGTTGCCAATTTTTTGTTTTATTAATATTCAGGGTTTTAATATTATAATGTTCAATTTTAATTCGTTGTCATTGATCAAAATTATTGTGTGTTAGTGAAGTAAAATTAACCGAAATAGAACTTATTATTGCCCCAAAGGGAGCGTTTGACGCTATTAATAATATTGCTTTAGGGTTGCATAAAAATTATTAAAAAGTGGTGTGATAAGTTTTGGATAATTTTACAAATTATACTATTTTATGTGTGGATTCCGATATTTAAAATTCGAAGTCAAATATTTTATTATAACAACCAATTTTATTTTTCATCAATGAACATTCAACTACTATTATTTTTAATTCGAAAGTATTAACTTGTCAACGACCCCCCCGTATATCGTTAATTTTGGTGATATCGACACTTTCCTCTTTTCTTGCCATGTATTTTATGTAGGGATCAGCGTAGAAATGTTTAGTAGGTACTAGTATTTTTCAATTGATATACACACATACAGTATCACAAGTTTGCCTATATGGTGGTGTTGTTTAGAGATGTTTATTAGTGGTTGGCGCGGGCCGCGGCGGTTATTCGTCGCGTCTGCTTGGCTGTATAATTTGCCGTAGCGAGTAAGCACTATGTCATGGATGAATGGCAGTCAAATGGTATCTATTGTCCATTGACATTACTTGATAATAATTGTATCATTAGAGTACATTACAGTAGCCTTTCTCGGGAATCTTAAAAGTTACCTATATACACTTTAAAGCAATTTTTGGTAAAGATATTTCTCTTGAATCTATATTCCCTTATGTATCCAGCAATAAATTACTTCAGTAGTTGTGTAGTATCACTTTATATGGCACTGATAATTGCAGATTTCCTTGTATAATTAAAGCTCTTATGTGGATCGCCACGCGTTGTTGAGAAGAACATGTCAAGGACATTTGCATACTTGGTGCCAGGTAATGTGATAGAAGTAGGGTTCGCAGCGCACAAGGTGAGCTCTAATGTTACCCTCCCTATTGGAGGTGGGCGTATTGCCTATTAGCGGCACCAAGCACAGCTCGTCGGTCTCGGTGGGGTGTTGTGGCGTTACAATTCAATTTTGTTCTACTTTGAACCGTGGGTGGGATTAACATTATTTCTATTATACCTGATTATTTTATTTCGAAATGATTCCAATTAATACTTGAAAGACGGCATGCTCAAACGATAATATATTTTACTTTAACCTTCACCCACTAAACCAATATAATCTCCACTGTTCTAAAAACAACATAAATAATAATAAGGTTGTGAGCTCTATTCCCATTGGAATTTTAAGCCACATGTGTGCTTGTGCAATAAATATCACAGTTTGGATCTAGGCTTTTAAATTATTATAGATTATATACATTGTTGAGCTGATTATAAAAATTTAATATATTATTATACCTTTTAATATTGTTAAAGAATTCTAATTGCATTCCACATCTTAGAGTGAACGAATTTGAGATGACCGTTTTCAGTCTACATTATACAATTTTTTTTTTTACAATTGTAGGATTATTAGCAGTTGCCAATGTTTTCCTTTAGTCAGTAAAAGTACAAATATTTTAATATACAATCTTGGTATTTACGTATTGTAGTGATCTTATTTTTTGATTCTATAACTATAAGCATAATTTTTTTCTCTTAAGCGGCCATTCAGATATTTCTTCATCTCACAAATTATTCAGTAAACAACAAAACATATCATACCGAATCAATTTCGTTTACATAGAAATTGTCTGCAACTCCCGTGATTTTATTCTCCTCATTGGTTTAGATGTTGTTAAAATGGCTATTTCTTTTGTTTTCAATGTAGATTTAAGTATATTCTAAGTTACACTGTCTTATGTTCTTGTAATTTTATGTTGAAATGTGAAATTTATTGTAATAGTTAGTGTGAAAGGTGCAAGTTCCAAATGCATATTTTAATTTTGATCCAAAGATTTCATTATTCCTTATATTTTAATTATTTAATTCTCATTTTGCGGAAATGACATTTGTGGAGTATGCATTGGTATTTGATACTAGGAGTAACATGAATTATTCTGTAGAGTTGGTGCAGCCGAGCAAACCTCTACTAATATTCTCTTTAAGAATATATTGCTCAATAATTTAATTCTGTTAAAAGTATTTTAAACCTAGTTGTAGTCCACCGTGTGTTTAGTATGGATGTGGACTCCAGACACGAAATTATATCTAACAGACAATACCCTCCGTAAACATTTGAAAGAAATTAAATGTTGAAGTTTTATTAGATGTAGTTGTTTGCCTTCAAGGCGGCTTGCCGCAGAGTGCAAGCTGCAAGGGGCGCCAGCAGCATCAGCACATGGGATTGCCACTGGCTCTGAAACCATTATACTATACTGCTCGTTTTGTAATAGCACAACACACAAGCTTTGTTTGCATAGGTCCAGTTTTATCCGACATATCTTTCTCATCAAACATGTATGTTATATAAATGTAAAGATTTGGCAGTTTATATAATGTCTTCAGTATACCTTTTGTGATGGTGTTGACTGTTATTGTACTATTTAGCCCCACAGTCAACGAAAATTGTTATATAATCCATACAGGAGTCTCTGCTGCATTGTGCCTAGATCTTAGAAGTTAATGGTATCAAGGTAGAGTTAATCTCAAATATTTTGGCTCTTTGAATATTCCATGATATTATTTTTGTTTTTCATGAAAATGTATTTACATTATATACATACACCTAGATTATTGTATACAATATGAATATACATTGCGTGGTTTGTAACTTGATGTTTAATTGTTTTATCGTAAAATTAAGATGCCCAACTGGTTCTCTGTCCACACCTACGAGGATGTGGAATTGAGTGTATTCGATAATTAAACCTATATTATTCAATGTAACTGATGAATAGTTGATGTTTACTGTGGACAGAAGTAGAATTTATTTGTTCAACTGGTTGCACATCTTACTTTGACCAAATTCTTTTTACCGCTGAAGTTACTTGAGAATTTGAATGATTGCCATTCTGCGCTCTTTCTTTAACTTTTTTTAATGGCGAGTGAAAATTGTCACGTGACATTAGCGGTTTTATTAATAATTATAAGTTTTATTAACGTGAACTGTGGCCAGGATAACAACAGCAGAGCAGTGTAATTCAGAGCCTGCCTAAAATATATTTTTGTCATGATTTTATTTAGGTATATACATGTTATTATTCACATATTACAGTTTTCTCAATATTAGCTTGTATTTTAATTAAGAAATAATCATATTTAACATTGCCAGGTGATCAGCAACCTGCACTTTAATATTTTTGGAAACTATTGAACTTAAATTGTACTGACTTTATAAATATATTTACTTCAATAAAGATTTTCCATGCCACTAAACATGACTTTATCTAAATTATTATACTTGCCCGTGTGTAAATATCGAAGAACATTATACCTCAAATCGTAATTTGACCTATTACTGGGACAAAATATCCATTTAACCTAAATTCTGGTTATGGCGGTAGGCGATAGGTAATGTTAACAGAAATAAAACCATGAATATGATAAATAACTTTTTATTATAATCTATTTCCATCATTTTATGCTGGTTTGTTTTTAGAACAGATATTAATTGAATTGCTTATTTATTGGTAACAATGATTTATTCACAGATACGTAATCAATAAAAAATATTTTTCAACTGGTCAGACCCTTAAACTTAATTATCACATTATTCACTGTTTATCACATTTATAAACACATTCGCCGGCGATCCAAGTAGACTCTATTTTAATTTTTTCAGGATTAATTATGACAAAGTCTGCATCACATCCGAAGTTTAGTTTCCCTTTTCTATCATCAATGCCTAATGCTTTAGCTGGGTGTAGGGAAGCCGCTTCTAAGGCGTATTCCAAAGAGCATTCTGAAAAGATGAGATTAATTAATAAACAAATACGGAAAGAACCATAAGAGAATCGTGTGTTCCTCTGTGGCCGGACCACAGTTTAGTAATCAGATGCTATATAGTTCGAAATAATACCTACCTAAAGTCTACTTTCATCGGAATATACAATATGTAACAAAAACCCTGTTGTTCCTTGTAGGAGCGTATATATATATATATATACCTATGGGCTTACAATTAATGAAGATATAATTTAAAAAAAAACAAGTGGTGGCCGAACATTGTCCATAATCACATAGTTTTTAAATTCGATACATTGTTACAAAATGTTTTTAACATCTGAACTTACAAGTACTAATCAATCTAGCCTACGGTCGTTAAAAAATAAGCCGCCGGCGGCGGCGCCTTTGATTCCCGGTAGCTAGACAGTTTGGCGCCAAAAACACAAAGCAGGCCGCCTGCGCCGCCGCATTTGATGACACGTGGTCATGGTAAAAGCAAACAAGTAGGACATCTTCATACATTCGCACCGCGCACGGTTTGTATGTGAGCTCGTACGTATGCGCCGTCGCACGCACACACTGACAAAATTTATCGCTGCTAAAGGTGCGCCAGTCGTGGCTGTGACGCCGGTAATATCGCCCGCACCCGCGCACGCTTCGCCGCTGCCCTGCTGCTCGTAATAAATAATTTGTACGTGTACCTACCTACCTCCTTCAACTACAAAGATTTCATAATCATTTCATTTTATTTGAATAAATACATGATTCAGTAAAACCACGTTTTTATTGGTCATATTTCGATCGTAATTTTTCAAATAACTAAACAAATAAGATGACGTAGGCAATGAAAAAAATGTAGTCGGCTCCTGGTCTATGTACTTACACACGTCAAGCTATACAAAACCAGTTTGTCTTGGCCTCACTTTGTGTGATATTTTCTCACAATGAACGGTCAGCTAATACTGGTTTTGCATAGCTTGATGTGTAGCCGTGTGTAGAAAAAATAATTAAAGAAAACTTTGTATTAAAGGTCCCTGATGCTTACCCTACAGGGGAACATTGTTTTGTATAGAGATTGACTATGCATTTTTGACGATTGAATAAAGTATAAGCGACAGCCCTACGAGTTTAGGCTATTATCGCTCGCTCGGGGCTTGAGTTGGCCTACTTGTTTGCTTTTATTATGACGTGGTGCACCCTTTGTACGACCGCCACTTGCCGATTCTTCCCCTCACTGCCCCTCAGTCGCCTGCGCAACTTACTTCCGGACGGATGTATCGTTGAACTCCGTTGACAACATTAGAAAAAGAACTAAATTATTGTGATTTAGTGAGTGAATTCTGTGTGTGCGTTTTCTTCAAAATTTTAATTTATGTTGATGTGCCTCGGAAGATGCGGCTGCAATTAAGTACGCAGATGCAAGTAGGCTGTACCAAGAACGTTTCGCAACTCCAAGGAACATAACATTGCCGTCGACGATGGCTTTCCAACGTCTTCACAAACGAGCGATCAACACCGGGTCTGTGCACGGTCGTCGAGACCAACATCGTATTGACGCAGGAAGACCGAGGACTCGAGACCATGAAATTAAGGAAGAAATCCTCGAGATGTTTGAAAAAGCCCCTACGGAAGTACGCGTTCTGTGGGTTAAAATAAATTCGTTTTTAAAGTGTATTTTAATTATCAATCGTGCAAACTTGATAAGCCAACTTTTTGAAAAAGTCAAACTAACGTTCCCAAAGTGTTATCAACTTATCAGTTAAACAGCTGAGTGATGTGAACGTCACGTAACGAGTTCATGACCTTAGTGCGCGGTAGTGTGCGGCGCGGCAGGCGGCGACAAAGGGACAGCTGCGCGGCGGGCGGCGCCTTTGTTAAAAAGCAAATTGCTAACTATTTCTCTTTGCAGAGGTGAGCAATCAGTGTTACTTATCAAATATTAATTTAAAAATATTTAATTTGTTTTTTTTTCTTGAATATTTTTTTTATTGACTCACGTAATTACTAAAGACCGGATTATATGCAACATAAAAAGCTTGAAATATGCATGCAAATATGCATGAAAAATGCTTGAAATATGCACGAAAAATGCTTGAAATATGCACGAAAACTGACAGAATATGCAACATTAAATGACAAATTTTTTTTGTTTTGTATATATTATTCCTTTAGATTTAAGTTTATTGTTACTAAATACTTGTTTTAAGCTTTACTTTATTAAGTATGTATCTTAATAATTTATGGTTTTTTAATAAAATAAAAAACTATTAAGTTTTAGATCTTAGGAAATATATGCTATTAGCGCTGAAAATGGCTTAAATATGCAAATGCATATGCAAATATGGAAATGCATATTATCCGGTCTCTATTCATTATACTCTATTTAATTTGAGGTGGCGCGGCCAGAGACCACTGCCTGGCGGCCGGACCACATAAATTGTTAATTAAAAAGATATCTCTTGAGGTACTAAAAATACATAATTATATATTCCGACGAAAGCAGACTAGGTAGGTATTATTTCGAACTATAGCATCTGAGTACTAAACTGTGGTCCGGCCTCAGAGGAACACACAAGAGAATCAGGTTATTCCGTTTATCTACCCCAAAAAATCCACCCTAAGGTGGATACGCGGAAACTTAAGGGAGTGTGGGATTTATATCTCACTAAAACCACCCCGGTGGTTACCATCTGTCTGTGCAACGCCTGTTAGGGCACTTCTCTGGGGAGACTGTAAAAGGGTCTCCAGGGTGTGCAAGGCAGCACATGACCAATGTGCGCCGCCTTCCCCGAGGTCACTCAGTGGGCCGACAGTCCCCACTCTTAATCGTCCGCGACCCTAAATTCCCGCCTTTGTTTTTCGGCGTGTTAGGCGTCGAGGCGGTTGCCTCTTCGACGCCTACTTCTCCGAGCGGGATCGGCTCTCTCACGATCCCGCTCGGCAGCCTCCTTCTGGGCCATCACGATCTCGCAGAAGGAGGCAATCAATTTTCTGTCTCCGACAGCATAGCCCTCCTGCTGGGAGAGACGGGTCTCGCCCGATCCTGGCGACCAAAACCTGCCGCTCAGAGGCCCACGCAGGGCACTCTTCAACCGAGAATCCAACCTAAGCCATATCGGATTTATCTCTCTCGATTTGTCCACCGCCAAGTCGGGACGTCACGACTACGCCGAAATAGCGATACATTTACTATGGCCGCATGTCCACCGCACGTTCGTCAACGGGACGTCATGTCCGGTTCGAATAATTTCGTTTCCAGTTGACGTCCAGTTGACAGTGGCGGTGGACAAACGCTGTTAGGGTGACTTTGTATGGATTAACGGAACAACTCAGAGAACCTACACTAGTTGGAAAGTTGCAAAATCCAAATAGGTACCTACTACAATACAGCCGATGAATCATGGCCGGTTAGAACTTTGCGCAGAAGGCTACGCAACAGCGTTTTTAAGGAACCAAATGGTGACATGAGGCGAGTGTGAGTGAGACAACATGCGCGAAAGTTCGGAGGGTCATGTTCAGACCGCCCATGATTCATCGACCGTATTGTAGGTACTTATTAATGGAAGGGCCTGCAAGTTTGGATTTTTAACTTACCCAAAGACTGTTTGAAAGTTGCAACACATTCATCTAGGCCAGTAGTACTACCACACAGTACTTTAGTGCCGGTGACATAGGCACGACCACCCTCTACCGTCACGTGCTGCGGTCCTATGCGGTAGTTTCCATCAGCAAGACCCTGAGCAGCCACTGCATCACTAACCAGTACTAAACCTGGGTAATAAAAAAAAAAGTTTTAAAACGTTGACAAACTAAAGTAGGCAACTATACATATACCTATAAATAAATAGTCGCCTGAAAAAAATAAAAAAAATGGACAGTGGCGCCGATTCCGTTGTTCACACACTAAACTAAATTTAAGTTCAATGAAAAGGATAGAAGATAAATATTAGTTAAGTCCTGTCAAATTAGTCAACGCCTGACGTAAATTGACGTATTTTTGGAAGCCAATTTTTTTATCACGTCTAAACTATGTGCGTCAGAACCGCGGGTGTACTTTTCAGATCTGCCTAAATTTATTGCAATTATTTGGTACCTTTTGTGTACCTTTACGTACCTCTCTTGAAAATCTGTGTACCTTCACCAGTAAAAAGATATTTTAAAAATTAGGTACACCCGCCATCCTGATGTCAGCACTGTGGGTGCACTATTCAGATCTGCCCAAATTTATTTCAATTATTTGGTACCTCCTGTGTGCCTTTACGTACCTCTCTTGAAAATCTGTGCACCTTCACCCGTAAAAAGATATTTTAAAAATTAGGTACACCCGCCATTCTGATGTCAGAACCGCGGGTGTGCTGCTAACCAATATATGTAGCTAAGTACACTCTATAAGTAGATTTGGTACCTCTTGTGTACCTGCAGAAACAAGTATTAAATAAACAAAATACTGTCAGGTTGCTGCGAAAAGTAAAAACGATTTTCTTCCTATGACGTTGTTATTATTAAAAAAAAAAAACAATCTTCAGTATTAATAACTTAAGTTAAATATTTATAAAACAAACAACAGTTTGCCTATTTTAGAATTGTGAAGGATTTATAGAATTAAGATGTTTTTCAGTGTTTTCAGAATCAAAATGAAACAAGAAAAAGTTTTAAAAGGATTTTTTAATTAATTTTAATGGTAACGAAATAAGTAAGGATTAAAATGAATAACGCATTGATTAATAATTAATAATACGTTAATTTCATGTTTTGATTCAATCACACTCACACTAATATTATAAAGGCGAAAGGTTGTGAACCGCGGGGCGCAGCTAGTAGTGACTAAATGTTATGCGGAGGTTCTGGATTCGGGATTCCTGGTATGGCCACAATACATGCTTAACGTGGAGGTTCTGGGTTCGATTACCGAAGATTGTTATTTATTCATTGACGTCGTTACTATTTTATAAAATAGTAAGAACGTCATAGAAAGAAAAGAAAATCGTTTTTTTAACTTTTCGCAGCAACCTGACAGTATTTTGTTTATTTAATACTTGTTTCTGCAGGTACACAAGAGGTACCAAATCTACTTATAGAGTGTACTTGGCTACATATATTGGTTAGCGGTACACCCGCGGTTCTGACATCAGAATGGCGGGTGTACCTAATTTTTAAAATATCTTTTTACGGGTGAAGGTGCACCGATTTTCAAGAGAGGTACGTAGAGGTACACAGGAGGTACCAAATAATTGAAATAAATTTGGGCAGATCTGAATAGTACACCCACAGTTCTGAAATCAGGATGGCGGGTGTACCTAATTTTTAAAATATCTTTTTACTGGTGAAGGTACACAGATTTTCAAGAGAGGTACGTAAAGGTACACAGAAGGTACCAAATAATTGCAATAAATTTGGGCAGATCTGAATAGTACACCCGAGGTTCTGACATCAGGATGGCGGGTGTACCTAATTTTTAAAATATCTTTTTACTGGTGAAGGTACACAGATTTTCAAGAGAGGTACGTAAAGGTACACAGAAGGTACCAAATAATTTCAATAAATTTAGGCAGATCTGAAAAGTACACCCGCGGTTCTGACGCACATTCTAAACTTGTCTATGGAGTATCTTAATTTGACAGGACTAAAATTTATTTTTTGTCCTTTTCATAATGAAATAGAAAGAAAAAGAGGCACTGAACTTAAAGGATATAGTTTTTTTGGGCCCACCTTTTGTAACGTCTATTAATCGTATTATATTTAAAAAACGTAACCAATTTAATCGTCGGTCGAATTTTTCAATAAAGTCTAACTGGAATCACAAAACTGTAACAAAAAGAAAATGTTTTTAAAGTTGTTTAAAAATCAACGTGAAACGGATTGTAGTGTTTTTGTTGCTTGTCAGTTTGACTGTAGTGATGTTACTCAGTCATTAACGTTCAGTCACTCGATTGACTCGATTATGTAATTCGAAAACTAAGTTCCCAGCAGCTTCGTACGTTTGAAATGCACACAAAAAATAACTTAAAGAAAAGAATCAGCAAGATCCAAAATACAGCAACCATTAAATTTTGGTACTTTGAGGTTTAAGTTGGTGACTAAGATCCGCCTTGTTCGACTTTGTAATGAGCGTCTTTTCCTACTTACATTTCACGGTCAATTTGATAATCAATGACGATTTTAATGACAAAATCAACTGACAGCACTAACCCACAGAATATGTAGGTATTTTTATTCTTATTAGAACCCTGTGTACCTGTACATCACAGTATTTTGACGGTTTATTACACGAAATATCCCTGGTTTATTACCTACCTGCGCATTTAATTGTAGAATAAAGAATGATAGTTAACTATAGTGGCAGTGTTTGTGTTATTTATCTAATCGCGAAAGCATCGAGTGGCAACTGAGAAAATGGACTCGCGCCTTTATTTTATTGGTCAGTGGGTCATCTTAATTAACTCGAGTTACGAGTTAAAAAAAATCGAGGCGCATCACTATCCGACACTGTTAAAAAGACAAGTTAGTGTCAAGTGACAGCAAGCAACACTTCATTCATTTAATTTTTACACGACTGCCCAAAAAGGACTGTAATGGGTTAATGTATGTTTGTATGTATGTATGTGAGTTTCTTTATTCCACCATAACTTTTAAATGCCTGAACAGATTTGGATGTATGGGTATCGTTAGAATCCTTACATCATCCCGAGTGAGTGTCACTTGGGATGATGTAAAACTATATTTTTTTTTTGAAAAAACTCAATAAATACTTAAGGCGACTACATTTTGAAGTGAAAAAAAAAAATTGTTCAATTATTACAATATGGGTATCAAATTGAAGGCCTTGATGAGCACATTCCAAATAATATATATTTATGGGCACCAGTTTTACTTAGGCACGGGGTACGTGCAAAACAAACATTTCATCTTTGGCTGTGCAAACGATTTAATCAGACTTTAGTAAGACTGAGAATGTGAATGGTTTCGTAGATGATTGAGTTTTAGAATTCTTTCATCATCACACTAAAATCTAAATTCAGTATTACACTAAAATGTATAAAATAAAAATAAATAATTTTAAAAAATTGAAAACACGACTGCCCTGCAAAAAAACGAAGCAAGCAAGCGATTTTTGCAAGTTTCTAGCAAGTTGTTTAGTGGGCAGACGTTGCCGTTCGTCGGTACTGTTGGCTGTTGTGCACAGGTACCTAATTTTGAGCGTGCGGTTTTTAAGTATTTTTATCTGTGTATCAAAGATGAGAGGTGCAGCGACCTACGTTTTTTTTTGATTTATGTAATACTATCTACTTTTAAATTGATATGCTGACGTCGAAATTGATATGCTTAGGTAGTAATAAAAATGCTTTGTTACATAATGTGATTTTTGATTTCATGAACCGTTCAATACACCCTATATTCCTACTATTTATTACTGAACAGTGCACTATAAACTGAGTGTAAAAAATTATGATCAATCAAGCATTTTTTACACAAGCAGTTTACTACATTATAATACCGATGAGTCCAACCTACTCACTAAAAGATGGCTTTTTTAGGTTATGATCGTTTTCTCAGTCTTCCCGTTAGACGAAGTATAAATTATTACTACCACTGTAATCTAGAGATCATAAGGAATATATCAAAATACGTTTCACTAGTAGACGCAACAATTTTTGGCGGGCCTATCGCCGAACAAAAAAAATTATCTCCTATAAGTAATTTGTGAACAAGGCAATCGGCTCCAGTGATAAAAAAAGTTTACTTTCAATGAAGCAGTTCAGTTTTTAAAATAAATACAGAGAACACAAAAAAAAATCGGAATAGATGATAACTCAAATATTACATTAGGTAGGTACCTACCTACACGAAAAATACCCGGGTCTTTTTTTCACAGTTAGTTATCTTGAACTTTGTATATTAGTGTTTACGAGGTCGACAGTCAGGAACACATTTTATGAGGGTGCAGTCAGAACTCAGAAAGTTGGCAACTTCGCAAATACACTGCGTATACATTATACTACTTACGTGCAATAAAATCGAAAATACCCACCCTGTGCTCTATCTGTTAAGCGATATTTCAAAAAGTTAATGAATATTTCGCGGACGCAATCGCGGGCAGAAGCTATAATTTTTTTTTTTAACAACCATTTACGCAGTTTAATTTGAAGATATTCAAATGAAGAAACAGAAGCCTAATACTAGGTACTCACAGTGGAACTGCAAATCTCTGGAAGGCCTACGTTTTGTGTATCTTACAGTCTGGACGTTTTCATGATGAAGGAACAGCAGGATGCGGTAGGGATGCTCTATAAGTTGCTAACTTTAACATTCATGATGTGTGCATACCATAGAAATATAAAAAACAGCAGAAGTGGCAAGGGGGCGTGTCTGTGTGGTCGCAAAATATTCAAAATGACCATGGTCTAGTCAAATGGCCGTCTCCGCGAACTAGTGCGCTTTCGACCGTGATCGGGAAAAAATATAAGAATGCCGTGTTGGTGAGTGGTTTCTTGTAAAAACCGAAGCCAAAACCAAAACTTTGTAAATCATGGAATCACTTACTATATTATATAAATAAAAGTATTTTACTATATTTGTCGTTAAAATCATGAAAAACAACAAATTGTAAAATATTTCTTGCTTTTACCACGGTAATTTTGTTTTCAAATATCGCAGCGACTGTACTATTTTCGCAGTAAAAACCTTGTCGATTACCCAACGAATATACAGTTAATTTTACAATTTGTCAGCCGTTTTAACCCGCTTGCAAGATCTAAAAGATGACATTTAAATCAGGTTGGAAGACCCTTTTTTCTGGACATATATCGTTTTTTATTTATTTATTTTCAGAACCCCAAATTTTTTTTTGTACAATAATTAATGAGAGAATCAGTAACTTTCCGATTTAGTCAATCACTAGCGTATATGTAAAATAAATGGCTTTTGCACAGCACAACGATAGCGACAGATGTTTTTGTGTGAGTAAAGCCACCGGCACATTACTGTGTTGTGTTGTGTCGTGACGCGGAATACATCAATCAAACGTATCTGTTCAGAGCTACGTCAAATCACAACGAGTTTTGATTGGTTAAAACTGCGTCAGAAGGCGACACAACACACCCCGACACAATAATGTGAACCTAGCTTAAGTTGTACGGTGCATGGTAAACGCACGCTATGTTTGGTGAATTAAGGTTTATAATTGATTGTGTAGTCCGTTCTGATTTACGAATTGCAAGTGTGTGCGCGACTTTGTATCTATATGGCTTTTACTCAATAACATGTGTAATAGTGGCGCAGTAGTGGGATCGTCTTAACGACATGGAGTTCTGATACATTTTCGACTACCGGGGCATATCTCCTTCTTTCCTATATCTATGGTGCATACAGATGATTTAGTTACTGCTTACCTTCAGGGTTCGTTCTGCTTGCGATTCGTAAAGCAGCTGGGTGGGTATGAATACCGTCCGATATAATGCCGTAGAAAACTTGTTTTTGCGTTGTGGACGCCAGCAAGCCAACTAGTCCAGGATCCCGGTGATGGAACTGAAAAAAAAATGTAATGTAAGTTATTTTTCTAAGAGAGCTTGTCCAAATAACCAGAGTTAAAGACACGCGGATCTGGACATCCTCCATAGAAAAGAGAGGTTTCTCCGACCAGACTGAGTGTCGTGTCTGGAGGGTAACGGCCCGACAATTTATTTATTTATTAATAACCAACTTATATTAACAGTTTGCACCCTCACATACGATTGATGTCGGGACGTTGTATATATGCTAGTTGTGCGATAAACTCTGCTTGTGCGATGCAGGATTTTCCGTGACTTTAGTGTGATGCATAGTTCGCATGTGGCGAGGTAGATGCCGCCACAGTATTTTTGTTTTTTTTTTATGTGCCTAACTCAAATGTGTTTTTGGTCCACTAATAATTAACAAAACAACATAAAGGCTGTTTTGGTTACCTGAAGATTTTGTTTCCAAGAAGATATGTAATTAAAATATAATTTGCATTATAATTATAGACAAACAATCAAGGCCAACATTTTTAGCATGTACATTTTAGTACTCAAATACGTTAAAAAACTATCGTCATTGTAAGGAATGTATATCTACCTATACATATTAAAACACCATATAATAAAGGAATGTCCACGGTTTGTCAAGTCTTCAAAACCATGTTAAAAAGGGGCTGCAAGTTTATAAATAAAGCTGTTTCATATTACTTACAGGAAGCATGGCATTAAATAAATGTGTTATTAGATTAGCTCCACATTCAACAGCTTTTTCTCCTTGAGCCAAACTTGCAGTTGAGTGTCCTAATGCTACTTTGATGCCCACTGCTACCAGTTCCTTGATGGCTTCAGTGGCGCCAGGTAGTTCCGGGGCAAGAGTGATTATGACAACATTATCCAACGATCCATAAACTTCTTCGAAAGTCTTTATACCCTGGAAAAATTAAAAGCAGCATTAAATCATAAAAGGTAAAAACAAAAACTATTATATGTTTTGTCTGTTTGATTTGAGCTTCCAAAGTATAGTTGATAGTAAAACCAACATAGGTTTTATGATAACTGGTGGTATTTACTTATCTTTTGTGGAAATGCTGAATTCAGTATATGATTCTAAACCTAGAGTAGAAATTTTTCATTGATTACCAAAATAACATCTGCTGTTTCATAGAAAATTACAATACCGATGCGGTCAAACTGTTTGCAACAGCATTATTTTTTTATAACTGCCTGAAAATTTCAACACATGTTGTTTTAGAATCATGTACTGAATCCATAGGTTACCATGGATCCAATCTGTTCAGGTTGGGCAGTGATGTCCCTGCCGCCCTGTATTCATAACTTATGGTTTGATTTCCCTAGAGATATGAGCTGTTATTCAAATTGATGAATGGATGGTCTTTTATGGCTTTATTCACATATATATTTATTTAAGTATTGATTTGTTAACAAATTCGAAAGTAAATAAAGTTGGCAATACAGTTGAGCAATTGATAAAAGTTTAGTAACATATAAAAGGTTCATCTGTGTGGGTTATTTACAACTTACAAAAAGTAGGTCAATGATAAATACTAACTGATAATGTCTGTAAGTACCTACTGCAGAATTGTTGAACTACAACCACAATAAAATGATAATGAATATTGTATGATGTTTTATTGTTAACAATGCCTTTGTTTACACCATGTTGAGTATATATCGTTTTTTTTTTCTCATCACTGTGAAGATTAGAATAAAGTTTCTTAAATATCTCTTTTCTGAAATTTTGTGTAATAAAATTAGAGCTGCCATCCGTCCGGGTTTCCCCGCATTTGTTGGGGTTTTTAAAAAGTGTACTTTTTGTGTTAGGGGAAATCTGATTAATTGAATGATTTGCAATAAATTAAAGCATATGAAGCATATTGTAGTTAGAAATTCGGAGGGGGTTTTTTTTTTCGAAGGAGTTCTGGGAAAAATCTTTATGGGGTTTTGTAATTTAGGTGATGGCAGCCCTATGTGTTATCAGTATTTTGAACTGTATTTTGATGTAAGATAGCTACCTACTAACCTTATCAGGTGTCTTAATATATTCCTCCATATGAGCCCCCTTTTTAGCCAAATTAATAAATGGCCCTTCTAAATGCACTCCAAGTACAGTGGCACCATGCTGGCCACCATCAGTCTTTTTTATTAAAGGCAGAATTTTGTGGTATTTTTCCACATCAGAAGTCACCATGGTAGGGCAGAATGAGGTCACCCCGTGAGCAAGTAGTTCCTTTGAAACCTTTCTGATACCTTCTTTAACATTTTCTGAGTCATATGAAAAGTCAACACCCCATCCACCTAAAAAAGAAAAACTTTTTGTACTTCAGAAAGTGGGACGAGTTTTGTTTTGATAAGAAAAAATATTTAATTGTTACAAGAAACTGAATGGAATTTCCAACTTCAATGAACTTTAATATTAATGGTACATCAATGCATAGGTACTTACATAAATATTTTTAATTAATATTACTTTGTTTTGTTAATTTGCAAGACTGACACATTATTCTTTGTTGTGGCTTTGTGCTAAATTATACATACAATTATGGTACCAATTACAATTTACAAGCTAACACTAAAATAAAAAATATATATCCTAAATTAACTAAAACTATATTTACAAACTAAAATATATTATTATTTTATTATGATTGAGAAAACTAGCATTTTTGTACACTATAAAGAATTTAAGTGATTTCAATTAAAGTAAGCAATGTAAACTTTGTTATATCTATAGTTATATATTTAAATGTGACCTAAAATTGAAAATAGTTGTATTAGAAAATGCAGTACAAAATTGGTATTCTGATGGCAGAGAGCTTATTATTTGCATAAAATTGCAACTCACCATTGATCTGTAGGTCAATGAACCCTGGAGCAATCAGCAGTCCTTCGCAGTTTACAGTTACATCTGCTTGAAGTTGCTCCACATAAAATACCTGTTCAGGGTTCTCGATTTTGCCATCTCTTATCCATAAGTCCTCCTTGACAATCTTACTATCACGAAGAATAAAACAGTTGTGAAATCTTGTTAAGCCCGATTTAGGTTTCATTATTATTTTAGTAAAAATAAATTGAAAAGGAGTGCAAGAAGAGTGTTTATCTTTACGAAGAACCGGTAACAAACTGACATATGACAAACAATGGAGACAAAGGATACGTCAATGTCAGTTTTCAATGACATTCGCTGACAGTTGACAGCGTGTCATCCGTGACAATTCTGTAAGGCCTTGTTACACGATTTTAAAATACAACGGAATAAACTAAACGTCCACAACAAGCAGTCAGCCGCCCTATCAGTCTGCTGACTGGCTAGGGCCTAATCTTTTTCCTACTGCGCCGAGTTACCGATACTTGTGGAAAAAAACTTGATTTTTATTATTTCTAAACAAAATGTTTTTTTTTACCTCAGGTAAAAAAAAAAAAAAAACGTTTCTAGATAGGTACAGTTCTGGGCAAAGGTTCTCCCATATTTTTCCATTCATCTTTGTCTGCTGCCTTTTATAGAACATTTTATTATGAAATGCTATTACCTACCGAGCACAGAAGAAGATGTTAGATCTTGTAGCTTTTCATTCGTAGCTTTTTGTCTATATTTTATGTCTGTAATTTTTTTCCAAGAAATACAAACATGAAAAACAAGGTCGCTAAAATCAAGAATGAATTTCATTGTGATTACATCTAAATTTATTTAGGTTGGTAGGTACATATCTACTTAAAGCTACAGGTAAATCGCGAATCACCATCATCATCATCATCATCGCGATTGCGACCTTGTTTTTTATGTTTGTATTTCTTGGTACCATGATATGGTACCTATTAAAGGTGCTATGATTTCGCAGTGTACCTAGCAGTTTATTCTTCTTGTTGTCTCTTCTTCACTAGTGCTAGTCATGCTCCTAAATCGTTTGTTCCAAGCAAATCAGAACAGATATTTTGCCTGATGACGATCCACTCCCGCATACCAAGCAATTACGGCCGAGCTAGCTGTTAATCCTCTGTATTAAAACGGTAAGTGGCTTTAAACGACACTCTGAAAGGGTCGGCTTAGTCTTAGCTGTGGGCCCTATATAACAATATCTGGCAAGCTGAGCTCGGCAAACTTGTTTGGCCTTTCAGTAACGCCTAAGCCGTTTTTGCGGTCAGAGTGTTGGCGGGAAAAGATATGACCTTAATACTAGGCCACGGGTGGGTAACGTTGTTTTTTTTAATTTGATTTTTTTTTGCTCTTATAATCACATGCGTGCGGATGTTATGTTTGGTAAGAATACTATCCTAATTATAATATAACGTTGATAAATGTCAAGACAAAAAAAGTAGGAAAGGGTCAAGATAATGTAAGTCAAATGTTATGATAGGCCAGGTAAAGATGACACCCCTACAGGAAGTCGCTAAAAACGATGCGCAAAAACCGTATTTGTTTTCATTACAAATTGGTATATTTTCTGCTCAATACAGCCATCCCTTATTATAAACTTTTTTTGCAAGGGAATTTGGATAGCGCTCTTGATATATCCGTCGCGCCAAAGATCCATTGCCGCATCGTCGCCATTGTTTAGAGAATCCCCTCAATTTGGTTCTTGCATGTCCAAAAAATTCTTAGAATTGAACTAAGTTATCATTTCGAACACATAAAGTATTTTTTTAAGTACAATCTTTGTTTTAATAAGTCTGTGAAAAATTTAAAATTTTCTCCCTCAAATTGGTTTGTAGGTCCTAATATCAATAATTAGTATGATATGCGCGTAAATGATACCTCAAAAGAAAGAGCGATTATCAAGCATGTTTTTAAAAGGCTTTGAACAAAAACAGCACCCTTCGGTTTTTTTAAAATATGTAAGGTTTATAAAAAATAATAAAAAAATTCAAATTTTTTATTAAATTTAAATGTCTGTAAAAAAAATGTCTAATGACACAGAGGCCTAAAATTGCTTTTGCTAGATTGCTTATACATTACTTAAAATAAAGTAAAAATGAATTCATTTATCATTCCATTTGGCCATAGATAGATAAGCAGTTTACTTAAAATTTTGGGAATTTTCGAAAAAAATATAAAAATTAAGTTATTGAAAGTTATAGACCTGAAGATATGTTCCTCGATAACTACAGGCACACTCGTCTCGTAGGTACATTTATGTACCGAATCTGAGGGTTATTGAACCCCCAGATTTGCACATAAATTTGTGCCTATGAGGCCTCGTTAATTATTGGTTACCGTAAATAATTAGAGCCATATAATTAATACTTTAATTTATAATTAAGTTGATAAAAACTTTATTATAAAGGCATTTAATCCTTACAATTAAATAAGTGTCATTAGGCATACAATGGAATATCGCAGCTTGGATACAATTAAATATTATTAATTGTTCCCCACTTCCTCCCTGGTCTGGCCTTCTGAGACAACTGACCAGCGCCCTTATTGCGCTGAACACACTATCAATCACAATTTGAATCATTTTGAAGAATATTGCTAAGTAATCCATTGCTTCATAGATCTAGAAAATTCGTCAGCTCAACAACGTAAATAACGCTATCAACAGTTTAATTTTGGCAGTTCACCTATTGAACTGTCAAAATTAAACCCATTGCGATCAATTGCCATTATTATGTGTTATGTAATTATCCCGCTGGTCCTGGATTTCATACCCAGCTCGGAGTACCTAAGTGTTTTTCGGTTTTATCCTGTTTTATCATGAGATATTTTTTTTTACTTCTCAGTCTTTTGAAAAGAAAAGAAAGAAAATACGTTTATTTACGGTAAACATGACGCAAAAAAGAACACGTTTTGCGCACGTTTTTGCTGATAGCTGTGCCGTTGATGGCAATTGGATCGTAGGAGTTGGCGTTCTGTAGTTTCTGCCTTACCCCAGTGGGGAAAAGTGAGTTCATGTAGGTATGTAATATGCCTGCATGAGGTGTTACACATACATATTTTATCTGGTGAAATGTCGGTGTTCTATGCACTTATCATATACCTTTACGTCCAGTAGGTCACTCTACAGTACTGTTGTCTGTTTTACTGGCTTGTAATAACTAACTCATTTATTTATTTAGAATCTCCAACAAAAGATATATGTACACAATACATGATGCATAAATAAAGGGTTAAAATCAAGTACTGAGTAGGTGTACTCCTTTACTTATGGAGTTTACTGCATGCACAACTTCTTTTCTAATCGCAATTTGTCGGATATTTTAAAAATGTAGGGTAAAAATCTCATCAACTACCGGTATAAATAGTTACTTACCTACATATTTTTATAGCATAAATTATAAGTACTCAAAGGTAGTAAAACTCACCCACAAGCGAGAACTTTTTAGTTTAATCGAGAAAAGTACAGGAATAACGTACGTATTAAAACCTCCTATCGTATTTTTTCCCCTCTCAATTCTTTTGAAAACATTTAAATTTATTTAACAAACTTCGCCTCACCCCACAAAAGTATCGAAAAATATTTTCATCGTATTTCTGAAAAAATCACAAATTATTATATATGTATTTGTCTCAAATCGTTAATTATTGCAGTCACCTAATTGTTAACAGAATATTTTTCTCAAATGAATAGCAGACGAAGCAATGGTTGCAAGAGTTGCGACTGCGCGAACTGTAGAGGAATGCAGCGCGTAGTCCGTAGCACGTCGCTACGACAGTTGGCTTCCCGCGGCTCCGGCGCGTGCTACGACCCAGTCGTCGGCTTGCTCCCGTCGGCTTCAGCTGAGAATCGCGAACGCGTAATGTTCACACGCGCGTGATTGCATGATTATTGCTACTTAACAGTGACAGCCCAAGTGATTAATATTAACATTAAAACAGGTGAAGTTTGTTATGTTGAATTACCTCTGTGTATGTTTCGCGTAGCTCGGAAACCTGCACTTTCTTTAATAGAAATTGTAGTCCCCGTGGAATCGAACTTTTCGTATCTCTATGACTGTTATTTGTCAACTTTTTGTACCTAATAGATGCAATGTTTCTTTCCTATGGATCTGAAAAAGTAATTGAAGTTCATTTTGTGGATGTGATAGATAAGATTAGTTATTTATTTCGTAGAATAGAGGTAGTATTTTAATTTTTAGTGCTTCCATAATATTTTATTGACATTAATTTACTACTTTCATTGGTAATATTTGTATTAAATAATTACAAATCTATAAGTCTATAACAATAAACATTTATAGCATTTATTAAATTCTTAGGAAATTTGTGTCTATGAATCGTTGTGAATAAATTCTCATGTGTTAGGAAAATTAATCCAATTTTCCTAAAAATGAATAAAGAAAGGATTCCGATTAAAAAAAGTATTTCAACCGAGAATTAAATACTTACACAAATATCAATATAACAAAGAATTGATAAATAGGAGGCAAATATCTACAACGATTACTGACTCCATCAGTTGATCGATCGAAACATAATATTATACCCAAAGGGGATAGTCCTCTTCTGGAATATTTTTCATTTACTTCCCAATGATAAGAAACATAATGAAGAAAAGAATACATATTTACCTCGAGGTTTAAGTTGTAATATTTCTTTGTGTTTGCAGACGTAGCAGGTAGATTCGTCTTTTGTTGATATTTTCAAATGTGAATAGATTGAGGAAATCGGCACACATAAAAGAGACGACTCGCTTTGGGTTAGTTAATCAACTGGTAGGTTTAGGTTCATGTCAACGGAAAATATGAAGTGAATTACTACAATTTAACAAAGGTTTTTTTATATTTTATTTAAATACTTATTCATATCATTTGTTCAGCTACCAGAACTGTATTTCGACCTGCGATACATTAACTGTAAATTATACTTAACCATACCGATTGCTATATCTAAAATCGACCCGTTTCTGCACATAGTAATTGGGTTTGGTTTAGATTACCAATCGTAGCATTTGTATTGTCGCCTCTTATCTAGAATCTCTTTTGACAAGACTTAGCAGACAATTTACGCCTGAATATAAATTGAAAACCGATAAAGGCTTGGAAGGTTCTTCAATGCAAATATATGTAGACTCTCTTTCAATATCGGCGCGAAACGGTAGTGTTGGTTCTTACAAATTATTGGTCTGTAAGTAGCGCCGCAACTAATCGACAAGGATCTGACAGCTGTTCCGTTAGTTTAGGCAAAAAATAGGTGGTCCCTTTTCCAATTTGTCAGGTTAGGACGATAAGTAGGAGGAGCAAGGGGAGCATGAGGTGTTCTCCCGTCTATTAATAGGTTATAAACCAACTACATCACAAATCTTGACGACACGGTTGGCGCAGTGGCTGAGCGATCGACTGCTGCGCTGCGTGTCGCGGGTTCAATTCCCGCACGGAACAAATATTTGCATTTGCCTACAGGTAGTTGTTCCGGGTCTGGCTGTTTGTGTATGAGTTTAAATGTTTGTAAACGCACCCACGATACAGGAGTAATTCCTAGTCGGGCAAAGACTAAAAAAAAAAAATCTACCGGCTCAGGGACCCTAAAAAGTATGGATTGGTAAAAATGACAAGAGACTCCAGATTGTAGCCAAATTTCTTGACCGGTTTCGGAAGATTTGTGTTTGGTAGCGCTTGCCCGGGCGCTGGTGTGGTGACTCTGGTTAAAGGGAAAAGTGTTTAAATTTTATGGTACTGGATAGTTTAATTTTTCGATTAATTTTAGCCAGCATTTTAACATGTCGCGGTCGTTGGAAAATTCTATGAAATAACACATCAACCATCACATCACGTACGTGCTTTTATTTTAAATTAAGTTTCAACAACATGGCGTTCAATTTAATGATATTATAAGTAAAAAGAGGTAGATAGGTTCATCATCATCATCATCATTTCAGCCGAAAGACGTCCACTGCTGGACATATAGGCCTCCCCCAAGCACCTCCACTTCGACCGGTTCTGTGCTTCTTGCATCCAACGGGTAGATAGGTTGCCTACCCAACATTCGATCTTCAAAAACGGCACATTGTCATACTATTAGATGACAAGTGGAAGTAGGACGGTATGTCATAATTATCAGGACTCGAGACATTAAAGAAACTAACAAAAACAAAACTGTGTGTCTACTGAACCATATTATTCCATGACTGACCAGTCCCATAGTTTTCCTTCTTGAGTAACAACCGACAGTGGATTTTCTCAAATCCCAATAAGTACTTACATTTTCTTAGTTCGGTATTTCCGGTTTTCAATATAATTCTTCCACAAGAACCAATTGTTTCTTCACCGCTGTGAATGCTCGCACACAGTTCCGTAAAATTTTATTAGATATATCTGAGTGAAAACGTACCGCTATCGACATTTGAATGGAACCTCTTTTCAGGCAGTCAATCGAGTAATAGATTCATATCTGACTAAATTATTACCGAGTAAGAGGTACCGATTAAATTAATTATAGGTAGTTAGGTACTACTAATGACTGTTTGTTATGTGGTAACTAATCAAAAACAGTTTGTATTATGACGGTTATCTTTCCTGGTTTAAATAGAGGGTAATGGTTAATTTGTTTTGGTAGGGTATACTGTTATAATTTATATTATTTCAATATTTTATCAGAGGCAGACGTGGCCAGTTTAATAATAACTATCGGCTTTAGCTCTTTTGCTATTAAGTTAAAGGATTTTAGATAGCTAGGTTAGTAACAGAACCTAATTAACAACAAAAAATAGCAAGACTGATCAAGGTGTACTGAACAACATACCTACTCTAGCCGATGCAATATGCATAGTAACCACGAGCTAATTAATACCTACGTGTAATTATGTAGGTTAAGTCCGTTTTATTTTATCACCAGCCTTGTTGGTTTTTGTGTGTAGATTGGTATACGCGTGTATAATTTGTCAGCTTCATCGACTGCCGCTTGGTAAGGCGACAAAACTGCCCATTGTCCTTTTGGCGCGCGCATCAATTTATTAAACCGGACAATCTCTACTTAAGTTCTCTCCGGGAGTCCGGATTGCGGGGACCTACAACCCTACCTTATTAATGTACCTCATTAAGTGTTGTTTGTTTAAGACTCTCGGGTTCATATTTCAGGGCAATTATTTATAAAATGTAAACTATTTAAAATGGAAAGGATACATTTTTTTATCTCGTCGCCTGCTAGACTAGGAAGTTGGACGCAGGTTCATTTATCTTATTCGGTGGGGTGAATAAGCATGTAAGTAATGCATCACGCATTGCAGGTATTCTTTTCTTTTATTATGCGGAATAAAGGAGAGACGGAACGGAATAAATGTTAAATGCGTTATTTTGGCTCAAGTGCCAAAACCCGTTTTTGTATAAGGATCTAGCGGACGAATGAATTACGGTGACCGTTGTCGTCCGCACATAATTCCTGGATGTTTTGTGCCGAGTTAAGGTATTTAACGCATGCGGAACCTTTTAACATTTATTGTTATTTCGAAAATGATGTAAACATGCTAAATACAGTTGTTTTTGTAAGTATTTTAAAATAACAAAGCTAATAACAAATTGAAACATATATCCGAAAAACGTTTAATTTAAAAACTTATACGTAGAACAACTGTAAGCTATCAACATAAAAACAAATAAAAAAAATAAAAAATTAGGGAGACATTCAGCAATTCCGAAGGTCAAAAGTCACCACAGGGAGCCCTTAAAACACCTACCATGTCGTAGTGTTTCCTCCAGATAAGTTTTACGATTTTCGTACGATCATAAACTGTCGATACATTCTGTTACCTACTCCAAAGTATATTTTCATCAGCGAAGAAATACGCAAACTCAAAAGTAATTGCTAGTCGAAGTCAGCGAGAAGTAGGGTTAAAGTTTGTCGCTGCATACTTCACTTCTAAACTCTGCGTCTCCGGGTTAGCCACTGGCCATTACGACTCAGAGTGAGGCTTAATACCTTCCTTAGTACATATATTTAATCATTGTTGCTAGCACAAACCGCGTTGGAAAACAAAAAAGTGTCGGTGGCCGCGGGTTGTGACAGTGACTTATGCGTCGTCCGCCCTTTCGCCGCGTTCTTGGACTTGTCGCTACTCATTGCCTTGAATTGTTAGCTAAATTTATTTTTGCCCTTAGTCATTTCATTCTTACCGTAGCAGCGTAATTTAATTCACTTTAGTTTTTGCTTCGCCTTAATTAGAACGTAGGCTGCGACGATTTTACGATGAACTGAAATAAAAAGTGACGAAGGTATTGAAGGTAAGTAGACTAAACAGAAGGTGGTTACGACCTGTATACCAAAAAGAAACCACTTCACCGCAAGCGTAGGTATTGAAAGAACTATTTTCATTCCGTTAGTGATTTAGGTACTAGGTACCTACTATACTTTCTGAGAAAATGTTCACTAACATCTAATGCCCTAATTTTTTACTGTTAAGTCAGACCGTACAGACCTTTAAGAAATATAAAGGCCGGAATTTATTTATTAACCTTTTAAAAAGGTTTTGGAGTCAAGCCGTTACTGGTAAGTCTTTCAAGGTTGTGAACGACGCGCTCACTAGAATTTAAAATATTTCGGGAAATTAATTTATTCTTTGGAATTCAAAGTTTAGTTTTCTGTTTTACTGAAATTATTGCGTGATAAGGAAGGAAACGTTTCAAGGACACGAGAACAAAGGAGGTCAAAGGACTGAGTACTGTCATTAAAGGATAGTTAGGTAGGTAGAAGTAGTCGCTTAGCAACGTTCTAAACCAAAATAATAAATGCCTAATTATTAAAGAACGGACACCGACATAGGAATTTAACAGCCCCATAAGTATAGGGCAAAGTGTGGCCAGAACATTTCCGAATACAATATTGTCATTTGGGAGCCCTAGCGATTTAAAACCGCTTGAAAACGCGCTCAAGTTAGGTACGCGATGTCATGCTATGCCATCTAATACAGAAATCCGATAGCCTGTTTGTTTGTTGTTCAAGCTCGCCGCCGGGAAAGTAATGGATTCTAATGGAATTTCACATGCGGCAACATCAAGCCTGGCAAAGCTCTAATATATTTATAACGTATATACAGGGTTATTGGAAAAACACCAACCACCTCTTAAGAGGTCATTGTACTCGTCATTATGAACAACTTTTACTATGGGACCAAACATGAAATCGCGTAACAAAATTAGCGGTTCCCTACCTCGTCAAAATGTAGGGAACAGCTGACAGGGCAGTTCGCCCTGTCATTCCACCTAGTGCTAGGGACCAACATTAAGTGAGATTTTTATAGAATAAGTAGTTCAGCAGGATACAAAGCAGTACACTATCACTAAATTTTAGTTAAATTATCGCTGGCATTGACAGACAACAATTAGCCTACCAAATAACAACAATATTAATATCGAAATGATAATAATCGCCTGTTCATGACTGAACGATTATTAATTGGTTGATGCTTATCGATACTCTCTGTTAGTCGATCGGATAAATACCTACTATAAACTGTACTCTGATATTGGTGTTTATTTTTTAAACTGCGACAGTATAAGGTAATCCGAATCCAAAAGAGATAGGTATGGAAATTGTCTCGGTTACAAAATAAAACACTCTGTATTCAGTAGGTACTCTTACTATTAATCTGATATACAAAACCTTTGAGCCGGGGCTGGTTTTTTCTATGGAAAATGAATCGTCTCCTTTATAGATAATAATAAGGTTATAAAAACTATTATAAAATCTTTTCGTATAAAATAAAAAAGACGAAAACAATAACTGTAAAGTGCTTACGATACATTGACCTCAAAGTTCTTTGTACCTTTGAAGCTGTCGTGAAATATGCTTAGTATTAATTTTCACGTTATAACAAAGAGTAGACCAGACAGCCATGTGATTTCTCAATGTTTCATTAAATTTCTTGAACGAACGAATTTAAAACGTCTAGCACAATATTCTTGCTGAAAATGTTAGAGTTGTACATTGTACCTACAGCTGTTATCTATGAAACTCCTTGCCCCATTTTTGTTGGCTTATTTTCACAGAAGATACTGGCAAGATCGCGTGAATTTTTCATCGTGATCTTTAAAGGATGTTATTAACAATACTAGGTTTTGTGAGTGTAGTAAAAACAGACTAACCACGTGTATCTTAAACTCACAAGGCATTTAGCAATGTTAACTTAGAATCACAGTAAATTACTTGCCGTAAAATATATTATCCGTAAGCAAAGTACCTCCAGTAACAATTTTGCAATTTTACGCGTATTATACTTCGTTATTTAAGCGAATCCCTTAAACAAGCATTGTGTTATTTTACTAGTTTGTTTATCCCCAGCATCTATTAGAGTAAATTGTCATTAACGCAGGATTCTAATGTCTTGAGTAAACACTAAACATGTCCCTAATGACGGCCGTGTTGTCTGTGATTTAATTAAAATTCTCACGTTCATTAAATATGTCTTTGTACGTCGACATTAGGGGCTTGGAAAGTTTTTGTCAGTGTGACCTTCTTCCTGCCTTTTTTATAAGCGCTTGGGATGCTTGTTTCTGACGCACTGCAAAGTGCGAACACATAAAAAGTGAAAAGAGCTTCTTTAGGTCGGCCTTTTTAATGCAAGTTGGAGTATTATATAAACCAACAAGAGATGGATAAATAGCTAATGAAGCCTCGTTCATAGTGTCACATGCCACGTAAATAGTGATAAGTTTGGCTCATTACCTATGAATGCCAACGCGACCTATTTACTTTAATTGACCTTTACAACATGCGTGGGAAGTGAACTGGCAAACTACACATGCTTTCTTTCATTTTCGTAACACTATGGTGTTTAGTGAGTCGTAAAATTCAAAATGATAAAAGTAGAGTTTAGTGAATTGGTTTCGGTTCCGGAATATTATTCATATGCGAGCGGAATGCGGCTGTTTCGTTTTGAAATCCTGAAATATGCACAGTGTAAGTGCGCTATTTTAAATTTATTAGGATCCAAATATATAATACAGTATTAGATTTGCAGATGGTGTAGTCGATTCGTATTTTCAGTAGAGCATGTCTCGGCGAGTGACGTCGGCAACATTTTATCGTTTCACATATTCATAAAACGCCCGTGGCTATCATTTATCAGGTGTTGTATTCCGTCGGGGGCAAACATTTTACAAAACATTTATTTGGTGTGCTTGCAGAGATTTACATGTGGGCGACACACATTAATCGTGTACTGAGCCCCAGGAGGAGCATTCACTATTAGTACTTACTCTCATTTTAATAGATGTGTAGCACGAAAACGGCGTTAGAGTTTTTGCACTTCTCTCATTACGCAGGACAGTAAAAAATTCGCTCTTCCATAATTGCGAAAATCCACAGACTAACCTTTATAGCGCTGGTATAATTTAACCTGGATGTAGTTGTGAATAGAAACGGCATGGCCTCTTTTATTGCTGGGCCCGGATAGATAAATACTTTATTTTTATGTAGATCCTGGTCGTGGTAGGCCTGTTTCCATGATCTATTTATGTCGTTAAGAGATGTCCCCTGAACTGTTGAAAGTTTAATATTTCGTGCACAGCTTTGTGAAGATAATACTCACAATTCGACGAAGTACTTTCAATTTTACAGCTCCTTTTGAATATCCCTTTCGAATACAAAAACTAGTACATTTTATATTTCAGTTATTGCTTCAGCCGTACCATATGAGATCGAACTCGTGGAGCTTTCTTTAAATTTGAAGTGAATCTAATTGAATTCAAGAACTTTATATTACTTTCGTATTCGTAGGTCTCACAAAATCAATAAGGTTCAAGCTTAGGATAGAATTCCAATCCTTAGCATAATCAGCTTATAATGTCCCCATTACTGGGACACAGGCCTCTTTGTGAGAGAGAGTGGACCGTAATCCACCACGCGAGCCGCGTGCGGGTTGGTGGATGCCACATGTCTTTGATTTTTTTGGTTATAGGACATGCCGGTTTACTCACGATGTTTTCCTTCATCGTTTTGAGAACAGCGGCGATAGAATTAAATACACAAAGTAAAGTACCTGCCTAGGTTCGACTTAACAACCTACGGCTCGTAAGTCGCGGCCCTTAACCTTTAATCCTTTTTCCAACCCTTAATGAGTAGTTAATGGTATGTCCTACTCTCCGTACATTACATGTAAAACCAACTCATTCGTAATTAATTACCTATATAAAATCATCGTAAAACATCCAGCCTTTTCAATTACAATCCTAATTAATCACATTGGTACAACATGTGCCGATAGGTACCCCGTTGCATTTGGTATGCGGTTACGATGGTAATGAGATTTGTAAGGCCTTTCCCTGTCGCCGGACGCGTGGGGGGAGGAGGGATGTGAGCGGTCACTCGTGTATGATCTATGCGAATTTTTTATAGCCATTTTACTATGAGCTTCATATATTCCGTAGACAAAGGTTAAATTGTCGCTCTCATTTGTTTTTTGTGGTCAAAGGAAATGCTGCAACATATAAAACGTTTCGCTGAATGGCTCTGTGTTTATAGTATACATTTCGTGTTATTATTATACCTAACTGTTTCGCCTTTGATCCCAGGGAGAGGCATCAGAGGTGAATTAATTGCTTACGCCCACAGTACGCTGATGGCGGTGTAATATCTCTTATTTTCTTGTTGGTGTAGGTCTAATTACGAGTATTCTTTAGTACTAGATTGGTCCAAATCCAGCCATTAGCTGTAATCTAATCTAAATTTTAACTTATATGTAATAGCCCTGAAGAGTTTGTTTGTTTATTTGAACGCGCTAATCTCTGGAACTACCAGAATAAAAAAAACTTTTTTCATATAGAAATACGCCAAATTCATTTAAATTAATATGAACGCGCTTAAAATATGCGGTTGAACTACATAACGTCGACGCATGTACGAGTAGGTGCGCAACTATCACATTCATGACATAATTTGATTTCAGTTGGCATAATTAAATGCTGTGCTTTATTCATTTAAAGCTGAATACAACAAACACATCTACAAACAGTAAGTACATCAGTGGAGTGGTTTGGGGTCAAAATAAATGATTCGCGTTGCAAATCTTGGTGCAAAAAACTGAACCAACGAGGTATTGACAAAATATGCAATAAATTATTTACACGTAATTCAGAAGTTTTCATCTGATAAGGGTTTTATTCCACCTCAGAGGATTCAGATACATGACGTACACACGTACATATACGTAGTAGGTACACAACTTTACGCATACGTTTAAAAGCTTTATTTTCATTACTAAAAGCTTTGTTCTGAACATTACTACTTATTTCTTACTAAGTATTCTGTTACACGGGTTTGTTTTAACTGGTATTCATTTTCATATTACCGATCTATCTATACCATAGAAATGTAAAAAACAGTCACCTGGGGATGACGGAATAACGAGAGAGCTCCTTAAACCGGGTGGGGCTCCAGTCCTAAGAGAGCTAGCGGGGCTCTTTAACTCCGTCATCCAAGAGGGTACAACGCCCGAGGCGTGGAGCAAAGGTGTGGTGTTCTGTTCTTCAAAAAAGGTGACAAATCTTTACTGAAGAACTATAGACCCATCTCACTTCTGAGCCACGTATACAATCTGTTCTCGAGGATCGTCACGAACCGTCTCGCCAATAGACTCCCATAGCGTTCCAGCCGCCAGAACAAGCCGACGGTCGGGCTGGTCCACAAATTCAAGGTCGCTCAGCGCGCTATGGAGCGGGCTATGCTCGGAGTCTCTTTGAAGGATAAAATCAGGAATGAAATTATCCGGAAAAGAACCGGATTTACCGACATAGCGCGCAGAGTAAGCAAACTGAAGTAGCAGTGGGCTGGCCATGCTTGTCGAAGGACCGATGGCCGGTGGAGCAGACGAGTCGGAGTGGAGACCGCGTATCGGCAAGCGTAGTGTGGGACGCCCCCCAACTAGATGGACGGACGACTTAAAGAAGGTTGCTGGGACGGACTGGATGCGGAAGGCGGAGGACAGGGTGTTGTGGCGCAGCCTGGGAGAGGCCTATGTCCAGCAGTGGACTGCGATAGGCTGAGTTGATTGATTATAAATCTGGACAGTCAGCTTGTATTAAAAGGCTAACAAAAATGTAGGGAGTAGGTAATCTTCGTAACTACTGATCCGATTACAAAAATCCTTTACTGATATTAGGTTATTGCCGAGTGCCATAGGATATGTTTTATTTTAAAATTTGACGCGGACGAAGTCACAGGCAGAAGTTAGTGAAAAATAATGTAGTAACTTGCTTTTGCCAAAAGTTATACGAATCGTTTGCCTCTGCAATATGCAGAGCGAACAATAAGGCTCACATCAGACGATGGAAGCTTCTACACTAAATTTTAGGCGCCGAATACACAATAATAGTGGTCAACCATAACATGCCAGTAATTGAAACGTTCCATACATGTACAAAGTTGTGCTATGCACACACTTGAGACTGGAGAGCGGCTGCTAATTAAAACAAGCGCTCTAACGCTTTCCTCTAATTCTGGAAGCGTAACTATATGTGTGTGTAATAAACTTATATGTGCTAAAGTAAAGACGCGCGTTTGAACCCAGTAAGGAGCTCTAGTGTTCGTTAAATGAGTTTTATTTTTGCTTAACTTTGACGACCCTAGTCTTCAAATACACACTAAGAATTTCTACTTTTGAAAGCGCGCTCCAACTTAGTGCTTGGAGTACGTATGTGTGGGAGCACACCTTTTGTTTCCACACCTATTGTGTGTGAAACAAAACTATTTAAGTATTTCTGTCTCAAATAGTATTTGCGCTAATTACCTAAATAATTCTAATATTAGCTTTTTTTGTGTAGCCGATGTTGACAAAAGCTCTTGAGTTTCATTTTCTATACTATACGTTATATTGATGTAGAAGCCGCGTTTAAGAGCACTTACAATAAGCTCTAAAGACACTTTTGTGTCTTTTTACTATGGTAAGATTAAATAACGAAAGAAGAATGGTTTATTCTTGTTCCGAATATCGGTACACGGTACTTAAACTACTGGATATGCCAGTCGTCATGACCTGTGGGGTAATTGCGTAACACACTACCTAACAGCTGCAATGGCTTTAATTTTGACAGTTCAACAACATTCATTGCGTATTGAACAGACATATTTACGTTGTTGAGCAGACAAATTTTTCGAACTTATGAAGCAATGGATTAACAATATTCTTCAAAATGATTCAGTTTGTGATTAATAGTGGGTTACGCAATTAGGTTGCTGGTCCTAGTTACTGATTTAGGATAGGTCCTTATTATCCTTTGAGTATTTAAACTTCTAACTAACTGGACCTGCCAATTATATTCTCTATCGTTAGCGTAAAATCGATATTGCTATGTGGCCTTCAAAGCTGATGATTGTTATCTTCTACTTAATAAAAATCTTAAATGAAGAAAGGATTTTTTTAAATTCATCCCCGTAACGGGTTAAGTAGGTATGGGATAAAAGTTTGTATGGAAGTTCGAGATTTTTACCGATGGGATGACCATCGGGCACAGGGCTGGTCATGTCATAAAGGAACACACTCTCTTATCCCTTCTCCATCTTATTAACCTTTTTCTAAAAACTTTTATCGGGAAGTCATGACAACGACTGTAAAAACCTTGATATATTATAAACCTCTCACTAGAAACTGTTTAAATAAACATAGGTGAATTTATATCGCAGCATGCAACAAAGAACATGTGCGAGATATCAAGAACACACCAGATTAAGCTAGACTTCGGGGAATTGTAGCCGGTCTAGCACTAAATATTACAACAAGAACAGCCATTGTGTTCCCGACGTGTAGGTGTATCTATGTATACCTCACATTATTTTAATTTACAAGGAAGAAAAAAGAAATATAAAAAGTCTTAGCTAACCCAATTCGTCTTATTCTAATTTGCATTTTTATTTCAGATAGGTGCCTTCTAAACGACTGTTGTATTTGTAGGTGCAGGGTTCCGTAATAAAAAGATACGAAATACGAGAATCTCTTGATGTTGAGATTTAAGGGTCTGTTTGTGTTTGTGTTGCGAACACATTTCTCGAAAACTTTTTTTATCAAGCTTGGGGAGTACAAAATTAATTAGTAGAAGTTTTTAATTGCATTAACATAGCTTATTGAGCACATTAAACCAATTACTTGCTACAGTTTATATGTAAAGGTCAACAAGGTATTCAAGACTTGCAAGTCCACCCAACTCAAGTTAAGAAACATGTTAATTCAACCATTCCACCCAAGTTAATTCAATGACTTTTAATTGAAGTTAAATGTCATGTTTTTGATTCTGGTCTGAAAGTTCTATAATATTCCGACATCTTAGTATTCAAGAGTTTCAGAAGTTTCTTATAATTTCTGTCATATGCAGAGGAACTAGGCTGTTCTAGACTTCTTAGCAACTACGAGTACTTATTTATGTTTCATTTTGTTAAGGCTTTGACAAGATTACATTTGCTTATGTAAAATATAAATAAACAAGTACTTTTTTTCTTTTAAATGTAAATAAGGTTGTGTTATTTGTACAATTTAAATATTTTACAAACTATACTCTAAATATATAATATACATTTTATTGCTCATTTTTTTGGTGAACGCCCTTTAATTAAAATATAAATGCGCCGACAGAGGAAAGTAATGGCGGCTAATAAGCTTTCGGGTGACAATGGCAACTCTAAACGCGCGAACAATAAAGGGAAGGGAATAGGCAATAACGAATTTTATGATTCTACGTCATAGGTTAAATGCTTGGGGTAAAATGTACAGTACAAATTAAATACCTAACTAAAATTAACGAGCGTAAGGGAATCTCGCCATTCTTCGGGCTCACTTTAAACAGGTTCTTGTATTTTCACCTCAGGGGTTTTATTAAAAAGAAAGCCTTTTTCCTACGTATGTGTAGCCGACCGACATTCCGTTTTCCGCCTCGTATTTTCCTTCCCAGAATGCAAGATAACTTAGTGTCTTGAAACAACTTGATGCGTCTCCGACGTTACGAGTCCCCACAAGGACGTGGCTTCCGTGCAATAAACCTGATTTCACTCCAACTTCGTTATAACATCTGATAAATATCTCGTTCTACTGGTAATAATGGTTCAAAAGTATGTATGAGAGCCTTTACAATTGACAATAGCTACCAGTGTTTTGTTTTCGATAAAGTTCTCCAACTACGGGAAACTGGAATGACGTAAGTTGGGGAAGTCCGCCTTTCAGCGAGTGAACGTGCAAAGCTTTTATTTTGTGCTCGGGTATTGTTACAAGAATGCCGAGCTGCGAGTCGCGAGCTACTCTGAATGTTAATCAAGTGATGAGGAGAGAGGACGACGTCCATCAGTTATTCGTGTCATAACTAAGTATGTCCCTGTCGAAACTCTTTTAGCATCCTCACGGGTGCTCCCCTCACCCGTAAATATTTAGTTGAAGAGACCACTAGGTATGCGAATGTGGCCGTCCGCGCCACCGCAGTCACGTGCCATTTCCAATTTAATTTTGGAGTATTTGTGATGAAACAGACTGGCTACAACTAACCCACTTAAGGACTTAAAACAACAGTTAGTAACAGGAAATCCTACTTTGTGGACTTTGACAACTAAGTTGCTGACCACGCCAGTGTACAAACTAGTAACTAGCAACAGTTTGCAATACTCTTTTTTGAGTGTGGTTCTGGCAACACAAATATAACTGAGTAAATTAATAAAATAAAAAAATGGGAAAAGGCTTTGATGGTTGTACGTAGAATCAGATTTTTGCGGAATTACAGACTTAGAATTCCTGAACTCCAATAAAATTATGAATGTTTTAAAAGCTTTTCGGGCCTGAATGATAATGGGGTGCCGGTCGGTTTGAGAGGCGCGAGCCCGAGGTGGGAAACACTACGCCCTGGGAAAGATTTGTGTTGTGTTCGCGACAATACGTCGTAAACCCGCGCCTCTACCGCGCCGCGCCGCACCGCTGCCGCACCTCGCTGTTCCTCATACGTAAGTTCCACGCACACACTCACACAGGAATTACGGGCACTGTATATAGGGGAGGCGTAAAGTGTCAAGTTTCGCGACGTTTTATGAAAAATATTTTTATACAGCCGCAACTTTATTTTTTTTAAGTGCCAATGGAGCCTTACTTTTGTTACATTTTTAAACGAAGTTATTTTATGAAGTGGCAGCTTGTATAAAGGTATTTGAAATGGTATTTTGGTTTAATCTTCCTTGAGGCGTTTATTACAATAAAAAAAAAAAAAAACTGTTTAGCCTTTTCCCAACAGTGTGTTGAGGTCGGCTTCCCGTTTAACCTGCAGCCGAATACCAGTATTTAACATGAAGCGACTATCTGACCTCCACACCCAGTAACTGGGTAACACTAAACTCCGTGATAAGACTAGTTGTCAGTCTGGGGTTCTGACTACCCGCAACGACTGTCCAAGATCTATGAATGACAGCCGAGACCAACGGCTTAACTTGCTTTTTGGGGCACGGAGGGGTATGTAATGGATGGCCACCCATCTCCGACCACGGCAAGCGTAGCTTAACCTTCGATCGATCCACGCGGCTGTTATCATTTAGCCCCGGGCCTCAATACATGTAGTCGTAGGTATTTCCATTATTTTATTGTGCGTCAAAATCAAATTTCAGTTCAAACAATGGGAAAAAAAAATGCTAACCCATTTTGAGCTCCAACTGTCCATAAATCTTATTTCAGAACATTTTTGTTTGAAAAACATTATCTTAAAATTTACTCAATTATCGACATCATAAGTAGTATAAGTAGATATCACCCTTGTGAACACGCTCTCAACATTATTTTAACGTATCGCGAAAGTGTCATGATCATCACTTCAGCCGAAAGACGTCCACTGCTGGACATAGGTCTCCCCTACACCAAGCACCGCCACTTCGACCAGTTCTCGTGCTTCTCGCATCCAGCGGATTCCAAGAAAATGTGGTTTGTTTTATTTATTTTTCGAGTATCTAACCTTTTGGCAAGTGTGTTCGGGAAGGGCAGGGAATTATTAGCCGACACATGTAATCTTATACTCGTCTTGTATAAGATTATATGTGTCAACATGTACCATCTCGTTTATCTTGGGATAATGGAAACATTCCGCGGTTCCCGACACCGGTTAGCGAAAACAATTTTACCCAATTTTACCTTTGTTACATTTATTTCAACGTCATACTGTTTAATGTGTAAATTGTTTGCGTCATACGTTCTAGTGATAATTGCTACTGTTTTGTACCTGTTAATTAGTCGGTTAGAATCAATGGAATGTTTATTAATATGACTATGATGTATCACATTGGGGTTATACAGAGTGGCAGGGACTATGACGCATAAACAGTGACCAAGAATTCAGCAAACAACTCTAGATTTCTAGTCGATTATAAAAAAAAATCGACTGTTTCATAGAAAGTACAATACCTAGGTGGTCAAAATGTATGGAACAGCAAATTTTTTTCAATAACCGATGAAAAATTTCAACGCAGCGGGTTCAGAATCATGGATATGATGTTAACAGGTTGCGCGTCGGTATACCTGCCATCCTGTATAGAGATAGAATGATGCATGTGATAATTGCTGAGTAGCATTAAAAAAATCAAAAGGATGAAGATACATTTTAATGAAAGATATTGGTACCTACACCAGTTCTACAAATTACAGTGATTAACATATAATTAACATATCACAACTTACAAGGCCAGGCATTAGCTTTGCTGTTGCTACTAAATTCTTTTTGGCATTGTATATGTTACCACCAGTGTTTGTGAATTCAACTTTACAGCCACTCTTTGTTAATTGACTGACAGATAATAGATTTGTGGTTAATTCAGGAATAAAAAGAACCATTCTCACCTGTATCTGATGCTCATCTTTATTTAATTTGGTTTGAATGTTACTTTACCCAGTCTTTGCATAGAGATCGCTTCACTGTTTGCCACTGTTATTCTGTGAATCAGAGGTGGTTGTTTATCATACATCCAGTCCGAGCGTCTTGTCATGTGCATTGTTGCTCCAGAATCAATATACCAGTCGTCTTGATTCAGTGCGCTGTAAGTTGAAAAACCTGCTGCAAAATTTTCATTAGTTTTCTGTGCCAAACACTGTTTTTTAAAATGATTAATTATTAATTACGATTACAGTTTCCAAATTCTGATTCTAAAGCTAATGCATTCCTAGATATAATACATACTGATATGTGTGGTCCGATGGAGACTCCATCTGAAGGTGGAGGGAAGTACTTCAAAACCTTCATAGACAACACGGTTAGCGCAGTGGCTGAGCGATCGGACTGCTGCGCTGTGTGTCGCGGGTTCGATTCCCGCACAGAACAAATATTTGTAAGTCCTACATGTATTTGTTCCGAGTCTGGGTGTTTTTCTATCTATAATATGTATGTATTTACAAAAAAAAATGTATATAAGTAGTTTATCAGCCATCTTGTTACCATAATACAAGCATTAGGTTGCTTAGCTTGGGACTAGATGGCGCTGTGTGAAATGTCCAAGGATATTATTATTATATTTATTTATTTATTTAGTTTTCTTATTTTGTTACATTTTTAAATATTAGTATAAAAAAAAAACAATTTTTTTAAATAAAATAGTGATCCACCGGTGTCGGGAGCAGGGTCCAAGCTACTAGTAGTTAGGGCTCCAGAGACGCGAACGGATTTTTATTATTATTATTATTAGATGATTATTCCCGTAAAGTGTATGTTTATTTTCTAAAGAACAAAATGGTTATTAAGTCGGTGTTTATGAATTTGAAAGGAAAATAAAAATTCTTAGAAGTGATAACAGCAAAGAGTATTGTAATAAAGAATTTTCTGATTTTCTGAGAGCTTGCGGCATCAAACACCGGGCCAGCCCTCCATATAAACCTAAGTTGAATGGTGTTGTAGCAGCAAGAATGAATCGGACGCTGATAGAACGTGCAAAGTGCATGCTGTTTGAAGCAAAACTGCCAAAATCATTCTGGCTGAGGTAACACCAATTGAAAAATGGACTGGTAAAAAACTAAACCTATCACATTTAAAGATATTTGGTTCTAAGGCCATGATACATGTTTCTAAGCAAAACCGACAGAAAGGGGATGGTAAAACTCGGCAACTAATTTTTGTGGGATACTGTGATAACACAACGGAACGGGATACTTTATGATCAAGTCAGTAAGAAAATTGTGATTAGTAGAGATATGATATTTATTGAAAATTACAAAAATTTGGAAAATATCGCTCCGGAAACTGCATCAGTGCCACAGCGTATTACATTTCCTCTTAATAGTACGAAGGTTGATAGTATAGACCCACAGAATCAGACAGAAGAAGCAGATGAAGCAACGGATATAAATGAGAGCTCACAGAATGAGACGTCTTCATCGAGTACTGAAACTTCATTTGACAGTTGTATTATGAATAGGAAAACTGATGATGAGGCATATTATCCTGATACCGATGACTATCATGATAGTGATGATGAATATGTATAAAATAGAATCACACTAAGATCACATTAGAGAAAAAACATGCATGCCAATAATTTCATGTGTTTTATGGCAATTCCAGATCCGCTAACCGTTGAAGAAGCATTATCAGGCCCAAATGTAAAGCAATGGAAAAAAGCAATGGATGAAGGAGTACAAAGTCAAAGTCAAATCATTTATTTCAAATAGGCAATTAATTTATTATTAAAGATGAAAATAGAGAAACAGTAAAATTTAAGGCTCGGCTTGTAATAAATGGATGTTCACAAAGGCCTGGAATCGACTACACTGAAGTTCTTTCACCAGTTGTGAGACTTGCATCTCTCAGATACTTGTTTGCTTTGGCTGTAAAGTATGACTTAGATATAAGTCAACTGGATGCAGTGTCAGCCTTTTTGCAAGAGGACACAGAAGAGGAGATTTATATGAAACGGCCACGCCTGTATGAGAGAATGAGAGAGGGAGAGAAAGTATGTAAGCTAATAAAATCATTACCTATATGGCTTAAAACAAGCAAGCAGGCAGTGGAACAAGAAACTTGATTCTACACTGAAGCAAATGGATTTATCACAAACTAAACTAGATCCCTGTATATACTACAAGATTATAGATGATAGCAACAACACTTTTGTGGCTATTTACGTAGACGATTTATTGATTTTCACAAATAATCAAAAAATTTAAAGTCATGTAAAGGAAGAACTACATAAAAAAATTTAAATGAAAGATCTTGGAGATTTATGTTATTGCATTGGGATACACATAGAAGGGGATAGAAAGAATGGAATAATATACTTATATCAAAGGAAATATATACTAAAAGTGTTAGAAAAATATGGTATGTCTGATTGCAAGACAGTCAAGACCCCAATGGATGTAAAAACAAAGTTTCATGAAAAAGAAAATTCAGAGAAAATTACAATATTAATACAATAATTACAATCGCGCGTTGCGAAAGGGGGCTAGACGGAAAAAATTAAGACCAAAAGTTGGAACGACACTTTTTGCTATAGTGGTAAGCCGTGCAGCCTGCGCGTGTTTCTCTGTCTGTCTCTCTCTCTCTCTTTGAACTTCGTTCCATCCGGGTGTCCCTTGACACCTCTCAAGTTTTTTTATTCTACTTCTCGTGATTAGCTATCATTGTGGTTACATGCACTTTTTCAATAAATTGTTATAAATTAATACTGTTTGAATCGTATTATTTCTACAAGAAGAATTGCATGACTCTTTCTAATAGCATATTAATATGTGCAAGTATATAAACCGGAGGAGAAATAATCAAAGGGGATAAAAAAATTCGTTCGCATCGCTGTCAATAGGAAAAGTGCCCAAAAGGCTGGTAGTATTGGCACTTATGGCAATGCTGATTCTTTGACCAAAAAATAGGCCAGGCCACATGAAGAGTCGAACAACCGACGATGTCTCGAATAACTAGGTGGGCATTCAGATCCCATGGCCCTAGTGTTTCAACCCTAAACAGCTCGAACATATAAGTTAAATTAATAAATAATATGATAAAAAAAAAACTAAAATATTCAGAGCATGATGGCGCCAGTTTTACTATAGGTACTTAAATAATGTCGTGTTGCAGAAACTTTTGACAGTTCCTACAAGAACCGAGCTTCTCTGAATTTATCTAACTCTTCCAGCCCTCTAGCTGTTTTAAGATTTTCTAAAAGAGCACTATCTGCATACTAACTGGTCTAATCTCGAAAACTAGAAGTAACAAAACTTACGACGTCAATCTTCTACGCCATTCCTAGGAATACTCCTAGACCACTGAGGCGATTACAAATTACGAAGCAATTTGAGACAATGTCGTAATACTAAACTCGTAAATTACAAAGTGGGCAAACCACAAGCAAAGTTTGTCAAGTTTTCAAATTATGTGTCTGTGTGCAACCCGCCAACCTCTGTATATCTCTCGTGATCTTCAGAATATACAAAAGATTTTATAAAGTTGGGTAAATCTTCTAAAAAAAATTGAAGGTGAATTTTGTTACTTTAAATAATTAACTTTAATTTACTTAGACAAAAGACCTTAGTTCTAATGATATAAAGCTACTAATGTAGAAAGTTCTGAATACGCAAATTAGTCTTAGAATTTAATTTACAGTGTCGCATCATTATTATTTTTTCATAAGGTTTTACGTGAATGTTCTTGAAATAATATTCGCAGACTTGAACTTTTCATATGCCACTGTCTACAGTCTACGCTATGAATTACCTTCATTAAAGTAATAAAGCTACAAATTGAAAGCCTTAAATCTTTTTATTTCGAAATATGAAGCGGTTCACGTTTTAAAATTACATTGCAATATGTTCACAGTAAGCTGTTTTATGACATTGTCGTCGCTGGAGACCAAACGGCTTTCATCGTATTAGACCGAGATGCTCGCAGTTATGGTGTTTAAACTCACTGTGCAAGAGAGAGATAGAGATGCGAAAATAAATCTAAGGTCAGAAAATGAAGTGAACTAGAATCCCAGTACCTACTTTTGGTGGACTGTAGAAGATAGCATTATCAGCCTATAAATGTTTCCACTCCTGGAACACTCTCTCTCACTGGGTCTCCTCTCTGTGAGAGGGAGTTGGTTGTAATCCACCATGAGGGGCCAGCGCGGGTTGATAGAAGTCACATTTCTTCGAATTTAAGGCAACCCCGTCACGATAGACACGCCACGATAGCGGCGGTAAAGCCTCTCTAGCCGCTCCTCAAAGAGGGGTCCTCTTTGAGGAGTGGCTAGAGTTCGTTCGACGGCGTTCTCACCTACCGCCTGACGCAGGTCCTCTCCGGACACGGATGTTTCGGGAGGTTCCTGCATATCATTAGGCGGGAGGAGACGCCCGGGTGTCACCACTCTCAGGATCGCCCAGAGGACAGGGTGGAGCATATGGTGGAGGTCTGCCCCGCTTGGGCAGAGCACCGGCTATTGCCACGATGAGGTCACGGCGCAGCCCTGCCCAAGCTGGGCACTCCTCCAACGTGTGCTGCGCCGTATCCTCCAGGCAAGCCTCACAGTGGTGAAACACCGGTGTCTGCTCCCGACCTATACGACACAGGTACTTCCCAAAGCAGCCGTGGCCAGAGAGTACCTGATCCACGCCTCCATGACGGGTCTTACCGCCGCTATAACGGCATGCCCTTTCTGAGTTCGAACCTACGATCTACTACTCGAAGGCTGCGTTAACACTGGGCCACTACTGGTGTAGAAGATAGAAGTCTATCATATATTCCGACTAAGTGCCAGTCACATATTGCCCATTTCGACCTTCAGCTGAAAGTCAGACAACAGTCAGTTCAACAACTTCGGCAGATATTAATTTCATTTTATAATTATATTTTGCATCAAAAATACAAATTAGACGGACCCTAATCTCAAGCTACATTAACAGAAATGACAGACGGGCATTTGTACACATTTTGTGAGGCTAGCGTTTAGCCTTTAAAAGTATCACATTTATAAATAAAAGATTGATTAGAGCGACTTCTTCTATAGCTAACGTAATGAAAAGCGATTTTATTTTTAACCGACTTCAACAAAGAGGAGCCTCTTCCTCTAATGTATGTTACGCGATATCTCCGGCAATTGTGGATTGACGGCAGGCTGCTGCAAATGGCGCGGCGACAATATTCCAACCTTATTAGGAGTTATATGTTCGAGCCGTTTGGAGTGGAACCACTAGGGCTTTCGGGTCCGAGTGGCCACTTAGTTTTTCGAGTCATCGCCAAGCGGTTGGTTGACTCTTCATGTGACCAAAAGGGCTGGCCTATTTTTTGGCCAAAGAATCAGCACAGCCATAAAACGTGGCAATGCTGCAAGCCGATTGGGCACTTTTCCTGTTGACAGTGTCGAATTTTAGTCGAATTTTTGATACCCTATGTTTCTTTTCTTATTTTTAACCCCCGACGCAAAAACGACGGGGTGTTATAAATTTGACGTCTCTCTCTCTCTCTCTCTGTGTGTGTGTGTGTGTGTGTGTGTGTATGTCTGTCTGTGGAATCGTAGCTCCCGAATGGATGAAATGATTTTGATTTTCCTTTTTTTGTTGGACAGGTGCATTTGTTGTTGGCCACTCCCGACAAAAACACCTGTCAAACAAAAAAATTATGACCCTACGTAAGTATTTTAAACTTTAACAGAACGTTAAGCTAATAAGAGCGGTCCCCCGACGGGACAACATTTAATCAAAACAATTCATACGTACGGGTCATAATTTCAAGGTTATTATTTTCGTTTTATAGGGTTTCACGTATATACCTTTATTGTTCTATTTGTGGCTATTTTTTCAATATTTTTTTAAAGATTGTTTTAGGCTTTTTACATTCATACTATTTTTATTATTATTTTGTGTCGGGGGTTTTTTAATTTTTTATTATAAATACATGTAGGTACATATTATTAATATTATTTTAAGTATGTTAGCTTATATCATGTAAATATTATCTTGTTTGAATATTGTAGATTCATTAAAAAAAACACTTTATTTATAAGATAGGGTATGCCTCTGGGGTGGTCCCATATATTTTATTAACTTTGCTTGGGTATGTTTTGAGTTAGCTTCAATAATACGTATTTTTTCCACTTTGTTTCTATTGATGATTTTATATTAACTTCCTATAACTGATATTTACATAGCAAGTAGTTTTGTACGAATTTGTGGTAGGTACAACTAAAAAGTGAAAAATACTCATTTTACCATAAAAAAGTTTTTTATATAGGTAACACTAGCGGACCCGGCAGACCTCGTCCTGCCCGAAAAAGCGGCGCCTACCGGGTCCAATTGTGTTTTCAAACCACCCAGGAACCCATTGAAATATACTCAAAAAATTTCATCCAAATCTGTCTAGCCGTTTAGGAGGAGTTAGGTGACAAACACGTACAGAAGAATTATATATACATACTAGCTTCTGCCCGCGCCTTCGCCCGCGTGGATGTCGGAAATTATCCCACGGTAACGTGCTAACAGGATAAAAAGTATGTGCTTCCCCAGGATGCCATCTATATCTATGCCAAATCAGAAGTTCAGTGGTTTAGGCGTGAAAATGTAACATACAGTTTCAAGTTCAAATCCTCCCCTTAAAAACCTAATTACCTGTTTTTGTCCCGTCAGTGGTATATTTTCGACGACTTTACATATTTATTATTAATTATTTTCTGTCAAAAGTATCAATACTGAGTTTCGAGTTACTCAGACCGCGCATTCAATTTCTTCGACATAAACTTAACACCCCTATATCCCCCTTTGAGGGGTAGTTTTAAAAAACTTATAATGATAAACTTTATTACTTACTTAGGCAAATTTCAAGTTTATTAACTAAATGAATAAGATTTTTCATATAAACTGTATCCCCGCTTTTCACCCCCACAGGGGTGGAATATAAAAAAAATCGTTTGGGATGTATTCATAACTTGACTCAAAGATTATTTATACTAATTTTCGAGTTAATCAAGCCATGCAGTAAAATCCTCCCCTGAAAAATTGACTACCCCATTTCAGCCCGTCAGGGGTAGATTTTCAAAAAACCCTGATACACATTATTCTTTACTTTCAATATTAGGTATAAATACTGAGTTTCGAGTCAACCGGACTGCGCGCTAAAATTCTTCCATACAAACTTTGGAACCCCCCAATCCCTTATTAGGGGGTAGTTTAGAAGAAAAAAAAAACTGACAATCTTCATAATTTATTTAGATAAGTATTCGTGCTAAGTTTCAAGTTTATTAACTCAAGGAATAAGATTTTTCATACAAACTTTCATCCCCTATTTTATCCCCTTGGGGGTAGAATTTATCAAAATCCTTTCTTAGCGGATGCCTACGTCACAACATCTACCTGCATGCCAAATTTCAGCCCGATCCCTCCAGTGGTTTGGGCTGTGCGTTGATAGATCACTATGTCAGTCAGTCAGTCAGTCACCTTTGAGTTTTATATATTTAGAAGATACTTTTCCGGCATAAAAAGTACCCAGTGTGGTGCCCAGGATATTAAAGAATAATTATACCAAGTTTCATCGTAATCGAACTGGTAGTTTTTGCGTGATGCCTGAACAAACAGACAGACAGACAAAAATATTTTAAATCACATTTTTGGTTTCGGTGTCGGTCTAGTAACACCAGGGGGTGTTACTAGACCGACACCCATTATTTCTTTGATATTTTCCATAGCCATTTATTTTTTTGATATTTTCAATGTACAGAATTTTCACTTCTACAGATTTATTATAAGTAATAATAGCTTCTGCCCGCGGCTTCGCCCGCGTGGATGTCGGAAATTTACCCACGGGAACGTGCTAACAGGATAAAATGTATGTGCTTCCCCAGAATGCCATCTATGTCGCGGGCCCTTTGTGGCTAATTACAATAGAAAACCAATTGTGTCTCATTAGTGGTGATTAAGAGGGTACCTATATGATATCTTTACTTAAGTACCTAACTAATTTAAAAAAAAACTCAATAACAGAAAATTAAATACCTACCTACCTAAATAAACCTATTTCTGATGATAACTAATCTAAACTCAATAAATAAGCAAAATCCCTAAAAACTAATATCTATACGAATGACTAAACCTACCTAACAGTATTATAAAATAACCTACGGTCACTACGTACACTATCAAATATACTACCTATACTTTAAAATTATAATCTATACCTACGACTCATATAAAAATAAACCTAAATAACTCTAAAAACTAAAAGGAATAAAAATGAACTCCACTGCGGGTGACCCAACCTACGACAAACTTAGTATTTGCGGTTGGTACAGTACAGACAGTGGTAATCGGGTATAGGGATCGAACCGCAAAATTAAGTTTGTTTTTTATTGTATATACTTTTCCGGGATAAAAAGTACCCAGTGTGGTGCCCAGGATATTAAAGAATAATTATACCAAGTTTCATCGTAATCGAACCGGTAGTTTTTGCGTGATGCCTGAACAAACAGACAGACAGACAAAAAATTTTTTAATCACATTTTTGGGTTCGGTGTCGGTCAAGTAACACCCCCTGCCATTTATTTTTTGGATATTTTCAATGTACAGAATTTTCACTTCTACAGATTTATTATAAGTACTAGCTTCTGCCCGCGGCTTCGCCCGCGTGGATGTCGGAAATTTACCCACGGGAACGTGCTAACAGGATAAAATGTATGTGCTTCCCCAGAATGCCATCTATGTCGCGGGCCCTTTGTGGCTAATTACAATAGAAAACCAATTGTGTCTCATTAGTGGTGATTATATCTTGTATCTTTACCTAAGTACCTAACTAATTAAAAAAAAAAACTCAATAACAGAAAATTAAATACCTACCTACCTAAATAAACCTATTTCTGATGATAACTAATCTAAACTCAATAAATAAGCAAAATCCCTAAAAACTAATATCTATACGAATGACTAAACCTACCAAACAGTATTATAAAATAACCTACGGTCACTACGTACACTATCAAATATACTACCTATACTTTAAAATTAAAATCTATACCTACGACTCATATAAAAATAAACCTAAATAACTCTAAAAACTAAAAGGAATAAAAATGAACTCCACTGCGGGTGACCCAACCTACGACAAACTTAGTATTTGCGGTTGGTACAGTACAGACAGTGGTAATCGGGTATAGGGATCGAACCGCAAAATTAAGTTTGTTTTTTATTGTATATACTTTTCCGGGATAAAAAGTACCCAGTGTGGTGCCCAGGATATTAAAGAATAGTTATACCAAGTTTCATCGTAATCGAACCGGTAGTTTTTGCGTGATGCCTGAACAAACAGACAGACAGACAGACAAAAATTTTTTTAATCACATTTTTGGGTTCGGTGTCGATCAAGTAACACCCCCTGCCATTTATTTTTTGGATATTTTCAATGTACAGAATTTTCACTTCTACAGATTTATTATAAGTATAGATAGATATAGATACTAAGATGACTTTTTTTTTTTTTTTTTTTTTTTTTTTTTTTTTTTTTTTTTTTTTTTTTTTTTTTTTTTTTTTTTGGGTGGGAAATCATCATATGACCCCTCCCGCTCTGGGCGGAGCGGAAGGGAGTGTCAGACTTTTACTGACTAAAACCCACCCGTGTTCCTTCAGTTGCCTGTGCCAAGGGCCACGGTACCTCTTTCGAATATCCCGCAGCCCTGGCGGCATCGGCCCTAGAGGGCCCCGTCAGTTCGTGCTGACATCTCTTTGAGGCGCGCGTGGAACACAACGCGCCGTCGACCCGGGCCTGGTCCTTACCGGGCGGCGAGCTGCCCGTTGCTCGCCGCCCGCAAGCCCGCGCCTACGGTGGCCGGGAGTCGGCTATTGACTCCCGTCCAGGGCGTCTCCTACGGCGGCTAGGGGCGTGAGGGCGCAGCGATTGCCTCTCCCTCACGCGCTCCGCCTCCTCCTTTGCGAGCATTACTGCTTCGCAGAAGGAGGAGACGGCCTCCCATTCACTCTCGCTCCGTACCATGGCCTGGACCAGGGCCGGACGCGAGAGATCGCTGCCGCCGATCGCCGCCACGAGGACACGGCGGTACCCTGCCCAAGCCGGGCAGACCTCCACCGTGTGCTCCACCGTGTCCTCCGGGCGATCCACACAGTGGTGACACCCTGGCGTTTCCTCCCGCTTTATCCTGAACAGGAACCTCCCGAAACAACCGTGTCCGGTGAGGACCTGCGTCAGGCGGAAGGTGAGGGCGCCGTGGCGCCTCTCTAGCCACTCCTCAAAGAGGGGACTTATCGCCGCTATTGTGGCGTGCCCAGCACTGGGTTGCGACAATCGCACTCTCCATGCCGCTATGAGATCCCGCCGGAGCTCTGTCCGCTGTGCCGTGATTTCTCGCGGCAGCGGAGTTACGCCCCGGCGTTTTGCCTCCTCTCGCCACTCCCATATGTGGGCGAGGACCTTGGCCTCTAGATCCCATGGCGGCAATCCGGCAAGGAGGCTCGCCGCCTCAACGGAGACCGTGCGGTATCCTCGGATCAGCCGGACAGCCATGACCCTTTGGGACGCGTTCAACCGGCGGGCTGGTCGCTTCCTCAGGGAACGCGCCCACACCGGTGCCCCGTAAAGGGCCATGGACCGCACGACCCCCGCATAGAGCCTCCGGCAGGAAGCGTTTGGTCCCCCTAGATTGGGCAGGAGCCGCCTCAAGGCAGCCCCGGCCCGCTCCAGTCTGGGTGCCAAACGTCGGAAATGCTCCACGAAATTCCACCGGCTGTCGAGGACGAGTCCCAGGTACTTCATCGTCAGCTCGACGCTGATGTGAACCCCTCCCGCCATTATTTGTGAACCCGACGGTGGCACGTCCCGAGGACCATGAAAACACATGGCCTCTGACTTGTGCAATGCCACCTCGAGTCCCAGTTGCCGGATCCTCTCGACGATTGTCGCAACCCCGCGTGTCGCTGCTTCGGCCGCCGCCTGGTGCGACCTCCCCTGCGCCAGGACCAGCGTGTCGTCAGCGTAGCAAATCACGCTGACGCCGCTGGGGAGGTCAGCGCGCAGCACCCAGTCGTACCCGATGTCCCACAGATGCGGCCCCAGGACCGATCCCTGTGGGACACCGCACGACATCTCTCGCCGGTTCCACTCTCCCCGGTGACCGGGGTAGATGACGGCCCTGTCCGTCAGATAGGCCTCGACAGTGCGACAGAGGTAGGCCGGCATCCGGTGATACCGGAGTGCCTCCCTGACGCAGCTCCAGGGCAGGGTATTGAAGGCGTTGGCGATGTCTAGAGACACCGCCAAGACGACCCCACCCCGGGCCACAGCGTCCCCCGTCGTGAGGGCTCGCACGCGCATGATGGCGTCCACCGTAGAGCGCCCCCTGCGGAAACCAAACTGGCTTTCCGCCAAATCCGGCCCCACCCGCACCAGCTGCCCGACAAGGCGGTCTGCAATGACTCTTTCAAAGAGCTTGCCCACCTCGTCGAGCAGCACGATGGGCCGGTAAGCGGACGGAGAGTCCGCAGGGCGCCCCGGCTTCTTGATGAGGACCAGTTTCCCCGTCTTCCAACGAAGTGGGAACTGGCCCCTCTCCAAACATGCGCTTAGTAGCCCCCTCAGTCGAGGCCCGAGAGCCTCCAAGGCCAGGACCCAGGCTTTTCCAGGTAAGCCGTCGGGTCCTGGGGCGGTATTTTTGGCATTCAGCCTGCGTACCGCCACTCTCAACTCTACCTCGGTCACCTCCGGAGCATTGTCGTCGTCGTTGGTGTGGTCCGCATCTGGAAGATGACTTAACCATAGAATAAGAAATCACAGAAGCGAAACTTGCTACGAATGCATAGATATTTATGGTCCAACAAAGAAAAGACAACCTAATATGAAATCGCTTTTCGTGACCACTTAGTTCTTTTAAACTACACAATGGATTTTGATGCGATTGTCGATGATTGCGACCCATTGTCAATGGCTTATGAGTATAATAAATTAACGTTTAATTTAGGTATATAGCATATAAATCTCAATGTTGGTTTACAGCCGTGCAAAGCAAGGGCGGGTCACTAGTATAACCGTGTGCAGGTGACAGGTGACCTAATGGCTGCGTCAGCGAACGGTATTCGCGTTGTTGAATTTAGGCCCAAACAGGATATCATTCATTTTATACCCGAAAATTAATAAGGCCGCCCATTGTATATTTTGTAGTGTGTCGTGTATTTTTTATGCTATGTATTTTTGTGGTGTACAATAAAGTATACTTAAATAAATATAAATAAGTAATTTAAGGTGTCAGAAAAAGTACTACTTATATTATTCTGTTCTATTCTTATGGGTGATAGATAATTGTAGTTGATAATTGTAGACTTTCGTTGTGTTAGTAAAAAATGCTCAAGATGTTATTTCCCATAGGAAAACAGTACTGTTTTTTTTGGCCGGCACTTTAATTTATGAGTATGAAATTAATGGTGTCCTTTAAATACCGATATATATATTTTTTCGTGTTATTTTTGCCGTCGACACGCTAAGAAGGAGACTAGTATAACTAAAGCCGTGTCTCCTGCGCGTGTTTTTTCGAAACATTACATAAAAAGGTTAAAACAAAAAGCCGTGGCCATACACATTTGTGTGTATGAATACACGATGTTTTTATTTTCCGAGCTGCATGGAAAACATTCCCCGCGCGGGTGAAAAGGGGAAGGGTTTGTTTCATTTTCAACCACCACGCGCAGAGCATTTAGCACTTTGAAAGCTTAATTCCAACTGACAGAGGTTTTGAGGTTATATTGTCTTGGGAATAGTGACACTAATCTAAAAATATTTTATTACGCAGGAGACAGCTCGTGTATGAAAACAAATGTTTATGCGTAAGGTTTTTTGTGTAATGTTTCGAAAAAACACGCTTAGGAGACACGGCTTAAAACCAACACAAGTTTGGCAGACGAATGTTATGAATACTTAATCTTCACATTTCAAGCCCTTTTCTTTTGTCCTCCAATAAAAGTTAACGAATGATTTTTGTATAATTACCGTGCGTTGTAATCTTTCAAAATGCAATAGAGTATTAGCTAACTGTTATTGTTTCGTAATTGACCTTTAAACTTGTTATTTAGATCTCAATTCTTTTGTGCGAAGGGAACTTGGAAACTTGGTGAGTTCGCTTTTGCTTTTTAATTCCTAGGACCCATGTCCACTTGACAGTCAAAGTCAAGACCAAATCATTTATTTCAATTAGGCACTTGTTAAATTAACAAAAAAAAAAAAAATGAATTCTAGTTGCCCCTTCCAAAAGATAGTTTCGTATTGAGGAGAATGGGCAAGGAACTTCAGACTTACTCTTTTAAAATGTTTTACAATATTTTGTATATATTAATTATATAATTGTATGTGAAGATAATGTCATCATCATTCTCCTGCCCTTATCCCAATTTATTTGGGGTCGGCGCAATATGTCTTTTTCTTCCATACTTCTCTATTAGTCGTCATCTCGGTAGTCACCCCCTTTCTAACCATATCATCATTCACACATTCCATCCATCGTTTCTTTGGTCTTCCCCTACTCTTATAGCCATCGACATTCATACTCAAAACTCTCCTCACGACATTTTCCTCATTTCTCCGTAACACATACCCATACCATGACAACCGATTTCCACACAACTTTTCAGTTACAGGTGCCACTTTCAGACTTCCTCTTATGTACTCATTTCTTATTCTATCCATTCGTGTAACACCATACATCCCTCTTAGCATTCTCATCTCAGCTGCATGCAATTGCCTTTCATTTATCCCTTTTGTGGCCCAACATTCTGATCCGTACAAGACAGCAGGTCTAATCATGGTTTTATATATATTCCCCTTAAGTTTAAGGGGAATGCGGGAGTCGCGTACCTAGAATAAAATTACTAAACCAAAACAGAAAAAAACAATAAAAAATTATGCAATGACAGATAAATGAATTATGTGATATATGTATATATCGCGGTCCGATCGTTGAAATGGCCGTATCGTGATCTGCCTGGCCATTTCACGATGCGATGAAAAACTGGTTGATCTATTTTATCTTGATTTCTAGTATATAGTAAATAACTAAATTCAGACGTTTTATTTGCTAGACTAAAATGAAAGCTGCGATTGACTTTTCTTTATCAACATGACATTATTTAATATATATTAGCTGTCATTTTGGTCTAGCAAATAAAATTTTGGACTTGTCTTACTCTTGTATAGGTGGTTTGTGTTTATATCGAATCATTATGCGAATGTTGCCTTTGTTGACAAAGCTGTGACCGTTTCAAAAAACCTCTAACATGTTTATGTATGTATTTAACTTTATATCCGTTTATATTTTCTTTTATAACGTTATACTTCGAAGTCTTCTTTGCGAATATTTTCTCTTGTCATAAACATAGCTATTTATTCAATTAGTTATGTAGTTCAAAGGCCGTACTTGTGAAGTCTTCGATGAATATTGCGTCGTTGTGGATGGATTCATATTTTTATTTTGCGAGGTCTCAAAGCGCTGGGAATATTTATTGGGGAAAATGTTGAGGAATATAGGCTTGGCGTCCACATATCATAGCGGGCGCTCTTGGTGCGCCGACATGACCCGCCACTGCTATGATTGATCGTCTGTGGCCGGGAACCAATTAAACTTGTCCACTACACTGGCAGACATAAAATTTAGTAAGATATATCGAGCATCAAATATTTGCCCAACTAAATTGGAAGGTAAATTGTATTCGGGATCCTTCGGACTTGTGCGTGACAGGTTGATGGCTAACATTGTAACAACATTTCTATAAGTACTTGCCTATTGGTGGGTACAAAAGGTTAATTGATGTGTCAATATTTCTAACCGCTTCAGGGTCCGTTTCAGTTATCCCATCTTCTCTATCCATGGAAAATCAAATCAAATCATAATTTATTTGTAGGTAAAGTAAGTACAGATCTTATGTTTGAGGAACAGAGCGCTACGTTATGCCAGGAGACGTACAAATAGGGCCGATGCCTGCCAGGGCCGCGGGTTGTTCGAAAGAGATACTGTGGCCCCTGGCACAGGCAAAGGAAGGAACACGGGTGGGTTTTAGTCAGTAAAAGTCTGACACGCCCTTCCCCTCAGCCCAGAGCGGGAGAAAAGGAGACGTACAAATATTATGTGCCCTAAAATTTTTGAAAATCATGTATAATTATAAATTTAACAATTATATCATCATTATTGGTTGGCAAACTTAATGAATATGGAATAAGAGGTAATGTTCTGAAATTATTTGAATAATACCTCGAAGGCCGTCACCAATACACTGAATTGACTAGAGTGAATATCCTAACAAAAAAAGAAGAAACCTTTAGATCATGTGAACGGCAACTAAACTACGGTGTTCCTCAAGGAACCGTTTTGGGGCCACCACTTTTTATATTGTACATCAATGACTTACCCAATGCCACTGATAATCCTATAGTTCTTTTGCGGATGACAGTACAGTAACGATAAAATGAAAAGACATAAATACTTTTGAAGATGACATAAATAACACATTGAGCTCTGTTCTGAATTGGCTTAATATTAATAATCTGAAAGCCAACTTAAGCAAAACTAAATTAATGTACTTAAGACAGCGTTTACCAGCACCAAATAACCTATATGTAAATTTTAACATGCAAACAATAGAGGCAGTAGACAATTGTAAATTTTTAGGCTTATATATTGATGACAAAATGACTTGGAAACCACATATTCAACAACTATGCAAGCGAGTTAGTAAATCTGCCTATGCCTTACATACACTTGCAAGCAAAATACACTCCAGTGCCCTTTTAATTGCGTATCATGGGCTAGTGGCATCTGTTCTCAGATATGGCATAATTTTTTGGGGGAACTCCACCGACAAAGATCTCGTTTTTAAGGCACAGAAACGATGCATTCGGGCTATGTTTGGTTTAAAATCAACGGAGAGTTGTGTGCCTTTTTTTTTTAAAGCATAGTATCCTTCCATTACCGTCACTATACATATTTGAAGTAGCGGCTTTCGTTAAACAAAATTCTCATTTATTTACTTTAGCATCTACAGCTTTCAATCGGACCCAAAGGGACGAAAGTCGTCTGTGCGTTCCAAAAACGAATACTGCCTTGATGTATAAATGTGTCTTTCACATGGCAACAGTTCTATTTAATAAATTGCCAAAAGAGCTAAAAAATCTACATATTAACTTATTTAAACCAAAACTGAGAAGTTTGCTGTGTCAAAAATGTTATTATAGTGTATCGGATTTTTTATTAGGTAAATTTTGTCATTTTAATGTAATTTCTGTAATGTAATGTAATTTGCTTCTTTGACTATATTGTAATCACAAATCATAATTAATTATTTTAATCTGAATTATTTTTGACATTTAAGTACCTAACAAATTATTTTGACGTTTATCTAACAAATTATTTTGACATTTACCTAACAAATTATTTTGACTTTTTTTCCTATAGTAATCAAATAATACAATCATTTAATGATTAATTTGTAGTTTAGTACGAGTAAGCTCTTTATTTGCACGTAAAAATTGTAATTAAATAATTAATTCTTTTTGTATGCCTATTATAGGCTGATCATAGCGCACATTAATCTAAAACATGTCCAACCACTGTACCTACTTATGTATCACAAATAAAATATTTCTGATTTCTGATTTCACCAGTGACTATCTCTTGTGTTATGTCGTATCTTCTCTACGTTCGCGTTCACGTTGTAGGTGTGTGGGTCTGCAATTCTGTCAATATTATTTTCCACCATTATTACGGTTGGTTCATTCTATTCTTATAATTACGCATAACGCGATTGAATGTCAATTTTTCGCCATGAGACTATACACTTACTGCACCTGTGAGAATGTCATATTCACGGTTACTGAAATTGATCGTAAACATGGTGATAACCAAGTATTATAAAACAAAGTCGTCCCGCCGCGCCTGTCTCTATACTTAAGTATCTGTATGGATAAACTCAAAAACTACCGAGCGGATTTTCATACGGTTTTCACCAATGAACGGAGTGAATCATGAGGTACGTTAAGGTGTATAATGTGTAAGTTGCCTGAAATATGACGATGATCGTTGAAATTGTCGGAAAAAAATCATGCCAACTGGGAGCTATAGGCGTGCGCCGCTCAAACCAGTAGAGTTATATGAAAACAATGTATGTATAAATGGGATATCTTCTGACATCCACGCGGGCGAAGCTGTGGGTAATGTCTTTTCATAGATCGGTAAGATTTGAGATTTGATCAACTTTCTCGTTCAGAAACAATTGACAACCATAACATGAAATTGCCCACTCCGAAAAATTTTGTTTCTGTGCGGCTAGTGGAAGTGCTTAAGTGCGGTTCGGGCAAGTGCTGTTGAAATCAGTGCTCTAAGTGGAAGACCTCACTCCAAATATTCATAATAACATCTTCGGGGGAAGGCAACACGTTATTATTGCCTCCCGGGGTATTTTATAGACATTTTTAAATCCTTTGAACACGTTATCATGCTATAAACTGGATAAATACGACTATAAAATAGGAATTTAGTTCGTAAAATACCTTTAAGATGGCGAAATTCAAGTTTATTATTACTTTACCTTTATGATAGTGACTGATAGCAATTTTGAGTTCATTGCTGATACATTGATTTTATTTTTATCTTGCAGTGAACTAGAAGTATAATTAAAATGGTAACTGAATGCATGTTGAATTTGTCAAGTTTTAAGCCCAGTATAGTTTATAGTATATACGTACTATCGCCAAAACCTATATCTGACAAAATTCCGTGCACATGATGACCACAGCTGCGTCCGTAAGTAAAATAAAAGAGGATCCTTTTTAGGTCGACTAATAATGCGCTGCAAGCAGGAATAGTCCTTACGGTGGTCAGATATAGATTTTGGCGAAAGTAAATACCTACTGCTCTCAACTTCACACACAAATATTCAATTGCAAAGTGCATAAGATCAATTATCATCCATGAAGCATATTGGCAATAGAAATAAAATTAAAATGTTCAACTTTACTACCTGTGATACCTTCACTGAAGCATCTAAAGTGGTAAAAGATTCAGTTAGGAAAACACGATTTCGGTCAGGTCGACAAGCCTATAAGATGAAAGAAAAAGAAATCATTGTTTTAGATCTCAGGTGATGGTCAAAAAAACATGGTCGGGAAGGGATAAAGCCGCTTGTGATTTATGATAATGTTGAACTAGCAATGTCGTTTTATCTACAAAAACGTTACTTGATAGTTTTAGGAAAGAGGAAAACCCTTGAATATTGTTGCCGTAGAAATTCTTACCGTGCCATGAAAATGATAAATATATTATTTACCTAGAAATAATTGAATTTACAACCCTAGCTTTATTTTTAGCTTTAGCGGAGTCACAAATAGCGTTAAGCTCTTTAAAGCAACAAATTTTTTAAATCTTTCCCAAGCTATTTTCCTACACATTTTAATATTGCTCTTAATTTATAGGTGCCTTATGTAGGCACCTATAAACTTTATATTTTATCTCTTAAATTGCTTTTTGCTGCATGATTAGTGGCGGTGGTCTATCCTCCAGTGTATTCTACAAAAAGTATAATTTGTTTTGTGAGCAATTTAAGCGTGGTTTAGTTTAAAAGCGTATGCGTCTTTCTTGGGCGGGGTAATGGCGCTCCGGGGGACTATTCTTTGCAAGAAATCTCCACGCTTAGCACAAAACATATTCGTACAATTTTAAGTTTTTGGCATGCAACATGTACATTATTCAAAGCGTTTTGTATTACAAGGAACCTGTGCAGACGTGTGTCATCACGTGTAAGCCTTTATCGTAGGTCTTTCAATGTTCCCGCCGCTTTATTTTCGACTACACTCTGGAAAGTGGCGCTTTCTATTTTACTCTCGCCAAAGTTTGGTCTTATTTCATTTAGGACTATTTTGTTACGAGTTTTATGTTTTATTAAGAAGTTATGAACCTTTCAGTTTAGTTGAACTTTTAATAGAACCTGAGCTTTGTTCTGCAAATTCATATAAAATACAATGGTTTTTGTCGTTCATTTAAATTGTTCCTAATTTTAAGAAAAAATATGACAAAAGCTCAACAACGCGTAGTGTGCTGCCTTGCGTTAGTCGAAATTGTAGTCAGTACAGTTCGTTATGTTCCTGAAAAAGGAAAACCACTATGTTGTGTACCTATATACCTAATATGAACCAAGCTTTACTAAGCCATGACTCACAAAGTTAACACTACCTCGCATACAGGTACTAGTACATTCTGCATACAGTATTATATACTACCTTGAACCTACCTGTTATGTATTCGAATATGCGGTTAAATCTAATTATAGCAAAAGCCACATAGTTGTCGTGCAACCTGTCGAAGTATTAGGTATGAGTCATGAGACAGTTGTACCTATGTCAAAAACTTGTGCCTGAAGGTAGCGGAGCCACAGCGGCCCCATCATCTCGACATTTTCAATTTCCGTTTAAGTATAATTGAATTTTGAATATGCGCAATTTTCTTTCACTAGGTGAAAGACCGGGAGATATCATATTTTATCAATTTGCATGTGCTTTTTATTTGCCAAGTCAGTACAGATCTTTGCAGATATTGTACTCTTGGTTATTAAAACACCCATAGAAAACCGAGTGTACTCGATCGTCATGCCTCATAAAATACTTGTACAAGTTTCTGCAGCTAGTATTCAAAAGAAGAAGAAATGTAAGTACTAAATAAACGAATGAAATAAAAACAGAGTCATTAGAGGCTTATTATTCCTCGCAACTTGTAAAAGTTAACTGGGGGAAACTGTTTACAAACTGTGCAAAAGAAAGAGTAAACAAGTTGCTACTAATTGTGTACTAAGGCAATATTTAATCCAAGTTGTTATTGCTAAAGCTGTGGTTTTAACTGCAAACAACGTTTTTGTGTTTGTGTAGTTAAAAGAGCTGCTCGCCCTTTAGGAAAAACATACGTGGTATCATAATTTATGATGTGTGCTTGCGGGCTTAAAATGGGACCACCCCATCTCTTTTCGCGGTGACGTAAGGGACAACTAAGAGATTATCTCATTTACCATCAGCTTGATGTGCAGCAGTGTCGAGCTAAAGTTAGCTTTAGCTCGACACAAAAAAATCATATTTTCACTAGAGAGTTAGCTCTCTGAAAATATGATTTTCTTGGAAATGAAGGAAAACAGGCAGTCATTTTCCCAGAATTAAGTTGATCACTCGCCACAGGCAGATCAAACAATTTTGACATGAAACACAGCTCCAATACAGATTCCATTTTCAAATTCCCAGAATAGCTATCCCACGTGGGATCGCAGGAGATTAATTTGCGGACGAAGTAATGCGATTAGTGCGTTCACGGAAGTAGATGAAGTAACTGTTTAATTATTTGTTGACAGGCATTTGTAGTGTGATGGCGGGGCTCCGGTGAGGGCGCGCGGCGGGCGGGGCGCTCCGCCTGCGTCCGCCCATGGCCCCGGCTCTCCGACTCAGGTAAACAATCGTATTCCCTATTTAAATGCTTTTGTACACACTATGATGGCTTAGTAATAAGGAATGTTTGGACTCAACAAAAAGCCCAAGCCTGTACATTTTTAAAAGCCTTTTACTTGAAACCTTAAAGGGATCACCTGTAATATTTTAGAAGGTGGCCATTATTTTCGGATTTCGGCCAATATTTTAGTAAGTCTTGAAAGCCTAATAGGTTAGGTAGACATTGGAATGTTAAATCGACCGATGTTTTCAGAAATTACAAATGTTAGTGGGTACCTAATAATGACCTATTGTCTCCAAACGTCCGAATATCTTAATAATACGTTTATATATAAGCTCTATCGATAAATTATTAGTAATCGAATTACGGATTGTGTCACATGTTTTTATACAAGTTTCTATCTTCGAAGTTTTCGCTTAGGTACCTACTTCGTCACATCAAAGCCGTAGACTATCTACCTTTGAACTCGATACCAAACCCACGTTGTTTTCATTCAATTAAAATTTACGAATAAAGGACGGCTATTGTAACAATAACACCTGGGAATGTTTGATGTTTATTTATGCTGTTATTTCGAAATGACTACCCGTTCGCATTGCGCACGAAATTTTTTGGTATTTCATATTTATGCAAACATGCTGGAGCTTTTTACTGGAAGTCCAATTTTATAAAAACTTTGTAAATATGGGTGCAGTATGTGAGTTGTAGAAATGTTGGAAATAAAAACCTACTGTGTGCATATCAATATTTAGATACCAATTTTAATCTATGTAGTTATGTTAGTAACATGTAGGTACTTGGTCGACATCTCATATGCCCACTAATTTCTATAGATTACGTCAACCGGTAAATATCCAACCGTTGAACATAAGCCTTCCCATACCCTGCCTCACCGGGCGGCTCTAAATGGGAATTACCATAATTATCCATCGTGCTTCAACGGTGGATTGGTGATTGAATTCCTGTACTGCGTCAGTTCCACTATTATTTCCAGATCTCTTCAGTAATTAAACAGATAACTAGCACTTACGCTTTAAGTTAATATCGACTGGATACTAGATCTCGAACTTCGGACCTCCTAATCGTAAAGTTTGGCAAACTGTTGCGTTGAGATTCATTATCGAAAGCCAAATACATTGAACTGGCAACAAGCTTGTAAAGTTCGTATTTCATAGTTTGTTAGCACAACAAAGTGCTAATTCTTGAAACTGTTGAAGTATAATATATTTCGAATAATTTGGTACAAACTTAAATAGACGAAAATTGACGATAGTGTTTGACTTTGAAATTATTTGATATTAGAATGAATATTTTTGGATATTGATTTTTAATGAAATATTATAGAATTGAATATTAGCAAGGGCCCTACCTATGTATGTATGTTTCATTGCTTCTGTAGGCACGTAATTTTATTATTTTACTTTAGATATTATTAATGTGTTACTTTCGAGAGTTAATTCCTAAAAGATTAAAACAGTATTAAAACTAAATAAAAAGAGCAAAGTTCAAAGAACTCCTTCATATAAGCAGGTTTCGGTCACATCACTTCTGCTTTAAAGCTTGTTATTGAATATAGTGAGTAAAACTTTTCGAAATAATTCATGTACCTAATTTACACGAACAACGAAATAGTATAGTTGAGTAGGTACTTAGTGTACATCTACTATCGATGTTATTTTCTATGTTGAATTAATTTATAGACTAACTTTAACTTTAGGCATTGGTCTGTTTTATAGCACAATGATATTCCCAAATTATAATTAGGCATTTTATTTTCAAACAAAATAATATTTACATAATATGCTAACAGTATTAAAATAATAAAAAATCCCAAATCCCAAATTAAACAAAATTAATTGAAATGTGAAACCCAGGTTTGAATTAAACCTAGTTCGGTTGGGTCTCTACCTAACACTCGAATTCCGAACCACCATTACATGCACCTGAAGTAAAAAAAAAATTTTGTTGTAGTTTATTTTTACGCACTATAATTGTATGGGAAATTTACCACTCTTGGGTAAATGTACACTTTTTGTAAACGTTTTTATTAAATAAATAATAATTATTATTATTTAGTAGTAATTTGTATATACGTATATAAAATAGGGAGGGAAAAGAATAATCGGGCATAAAAAAATTCGGCCGCATCGTTGTCAAGACCCGCAGCATTGCCACATTGTATGGCAATTTTGATTCTTTGGCTAAAAAATAGGCCAGCGTTTCACGGTCACACAGGTCACGTGAAGAGACGACCAACCGCTGTCTTGAAAATCCAAATTCTATCCATAAATGTTTAATATGCGAAATAAGCTTTTGAAGAGCAGGCTACTTTAATACTCTGAAGCTGACTGAATTACCCGAACTCAAACTCAAACTCAAATCATTTATTTCAATTAAACCATTTACAGGCACTTTTGAATTGTCAAAATTAATAGTCGGTCAGTTAGTCAGAAAGTTGAAGCTAGCACTGGCATATCATAGATACGTAACACAAGTTTGCAACTTCATGACATCCTCCAACACTAGATTTTGCACACACGCTGTTGACATACGAAGGCGCATTGATCATGTTCGGTGGCGATAGGCTACCGACCTGTCATAACTTATAACTAACCTCTGACCCCGCACGAACCGCTACGTGGCTTTAAACCCAAAAACACTTTCCAATCTACCGCCACCAATCGTCACTTCAATTACTATGCCTGTGTGTGAGACGATCTCGTGCGCATATGTGCGTATCTATTCAATTTGGATTGTGGGATCATCCCGCGATATCGTTGACGAGAAAATAAGGATGTGTTGTGACCTTAAAAGGTGTGCGAACTCGCCTATCTGTATAAATTGCAGTGTCGATAAACTTTAAGGGATATAGAAGCTCATACAAAAAGGTGCACTACTTGGTAATGTATGTACGTTTTGTGGAGCCCATGAAACAGTTCCCTGCTGAATAACTACGGTCTCGTTTTCAGCAGTAGACTGTTTTCACAAATGAGCTGGATATTAGGATAATATTTCTGACATTTACGCAGAGTCTAATCACGCGCCCCTAACGTGTATGTAATGTTAGTAAAATGAAGGTACATTTCAGTACGTGTTTCAGCTGCGGTGTCCACATACCGCCGTGTTAGGTACCTGAAAGGTGTTTAAACAGTCGGCAATGTCAATATTGTGAATATCGGTAATCGGGTTACTCAGTGTGAAACGCTGAGGTTTATTGGGGAAATTATGCACTTTGATACTTGGAGAACAGGCATTGTGCAAGTATACATATTAGTGAAAGTAGTGAGTATATTTTCCCTTTCAATTTAAGTACTCACCAAACCCAAACATTGACACAGGATCCCTTAATTTTTTTGTACGTTTTAACTACTTTCTATTAGGTAAGCCTGCATCATTCCACTGCTGGGCAAAGCCTCTCCTCATGACTTCCAGCTCTTTCGATCCAGGGCTAAAGTGGACCAATGGCCGTTTTTTTCTCCAGCTCGTACCGCCATCTTCTTAGGTGAACAATAAAATAAATAAAATAAAATAAATAAATATCCCTGGACATTTCACACAGCGCCATCTAGTCCCAAGCTATGCAACCTAATGCTTGTGTTATGGTAACAAGATGGCAAAAAAAAAATGGTAATGGTGGTGGTGATGGTGGTGGTATGGTATGGAATAAAAGGTTCTTATTATGTAATTTGTTGTCAGATGGGTGTTGCGGTGGTTGGTGACGGCAACGGCGTGGGGCGCGCTGTGCGGCGGCGGGCGGGCGCACACGCCATCGCTTACGCCTGCGCTCACGCCACCGTGTCCGACGCACTGCATCTGTTTGTCACAGTCGCAGGTAACTTTTCAATAGTGTCACACGTAGGTTGGTCATACTCTCACAATATGTTGGCGTGGGTACACGCCATCGGTCACGCCTCTCTGTCATAGTTACAAGTAACTTGTTAATATTGCCACACGCGTACCTAGCCTAGGTTGGTCACAGACTCACACTGTGTTGACAGTGGAATCTACTTAAAACCGGTCTAGCATGTTTTTTAATGACGTCTTTTAAACAATGTAGACGTCACCTTAGCGAAATTATCAGAAACACTATAAAGTCGACAACGCTTGAATTCCTAATCCAAACCGTTATTAAGTACATAATTATGTTTGTATAAGCAAATGGTTTGCTTATAAATCGTAGCTGTACAATGTCAAATTAAATTAGCAAGTGAAACTCCGCAGACGCGATAATTATCGGCATCTAAACATAAAATAAAAACAATACATATATAATGTATTTTTTTTGGGTTCAACGACCGCTGGTGGTGTTGTTACTTGAAGTATGAGTTGAGAAAATCTGTTTCCTTTTGTTTAATCATGTTGAGATATCGATACCCATCACGTCTGTGAAGTTTACACAGTATAAATCTGATTTTCCAACTGATATTTAAAGTGACTACACTAACTGCGGTCGATGACCCCATAAAAATCATTATTTTTACGTTTAACATGTTTAGATATCGATACCCATCATATCCGCGGAGTTTCGCTAGCTAATTTAATTTGACCCTGTATAAATAGGACTTAAATTGGCCCATACTTATATAATAAGGTTCCAATATGATTTACTCTCAGCGCTATGTCCCACGCTAGTCCACCATCTGCTACTCGCAGTCGCTTATGATAATCCACGAAAATATACATTTGCATTTTTAGGTGGACAACTCCGTTAACTCGGAAAAGTTTTTAAGTAAAGTGAAAATATAAAATGTTCTTTAATTGCTGCCTATTTAAAATCAACCATCATGAAAATGCTGGCCGTGATTATTTTTTCCCGAAAATAATACAGGGTGTTATTGACAGCCCTCCGCAAACTGATAGGGTGGCTTCAGTACATCATATTAAGATGACCGGTACATGTAATTCTTTCAGGAACATTAAGGGAATCCAAAAAACCAGATTTGTTTTATTACCTCACACGCAACGTATCGTTACCGTGGCAAAACGCACGTAGCGGACGGCAGCGCAGCGAGCTTGAGCGAGGCTGTTTTCAGCTGTTTTATTTACATAAATGGAGTGTTGCATACAGAGAACGTAATTTTACATTGAAATAAAGGAATATCAGCAGAAAAAACGGCATATTTTTTTTTTTCCTGACAAAATTTCCAGTGGGATATGATTCAGAATAAGGAGCTGAATCAATCCTGTGTTTTTGTGGAGGGCGGTCAATAACACCCTGTATATACTTGTTAACGTTAAAATGCGTAATAAAATAGATATCTAAACTGCCTTATCTTATTGAATTATCTTATTTATGGCTTCTTACAGACATTATGATACCGTACGTGTATCAATAAATGTATTGTGTGTTGCTGCAATCATTAGTTCCATCTGTCAAAAAACGGTTTACCTAATGGACAAGGTACAGACGCCAGCACATCAAGCTACTACAATCTGTCAAATTTCTTTAATAGATTTTTAACATTATTATTAAAGCATTAAGGTTCAAGGTTGATTGGGGAAATTTGACAGTTTCGGGTGGCTTGACCTGCTGGCGTCAATATTTTTTCATCAAAATTAAATATAATAATAATTTTTAATAATAACAATTTTTATTTATTTTCCCATCACAAAAGTTTCATTATGCTATTTTTAATACTTAATAACTAAACATTTAGTGAAACAATATCTGTTGTTTCTGTACCCCTTTTTGTCACCTGCCAACAAAATCAGTTCTATGTGCTAGTCCTATCTATAACTGTATTCTATAGCAATTTTGAATCACATTATAAACTAATTTCTCAGTTGCGCAGTTCACCGAATTTAATACTATTTTACGGTACATAGCTGAAGGCAAAGGAATCTTAAATTATTGGATTAAATTGAAATTAGAGACTGTAATCTTCACGATTGAAGTCCGTCCTTGCCCCAGCTTTTCTGATGGATAAATTGTTAGGTTTTGTTTTCCGGGAAAAGATAATATTCAGGGTCTTTATGAATCCTTATTTGTGTAGAAATCTGTCACTTTCATTGTACATTTTATACATCGTTAAATTTTGATCGTTTTAATCCTTAAAAGGGGTCATTGTACTCATCATTATGAACAATTTTTACTACGGGACCAACTCTGAAATTGTGAAAAAATAAAACAGTTGATCCATACATTAAGTCGAGTTATGCGAACATAAATTTATGGATCAACAGATTTTTTCTTCAAGACTTCAGGGTTGGTCCCGTAGTAAAAGTTGTTCATAATGATGAGAACAATGACCCCTTTTAAGGATTAAAACGATCAAAATTTAACGGTGTGTATATGTATACCTAACAAAAAAATTGTTTCAACAGTTCTTTGTAGTTGTGTTTTATTCTGAAGCATATAGTCTCCTCAATTAAAAACTACTGAAAGTAGGTACTCCAAAAGTAAATGGTTAGTGTATTCACACTTCACATTTTCTGTTGCAAAGTATAGATAAATTAGATAATAACTCAGTGTGTCACGACGTGCCTCGTATTTATATCAATCGATTGGATGGACAAACAGGCCACTAATACACGTAAATTGAATTGGTACCCACCTACTAAATTGAATTGAAGCTTCGACATCGACGCTTTATATGATTGTACCTACAGGGATGAATCAAATTGATATTTGTTTTGGTCAATTATGTGCGAAGCTTATGTTTGTAACAATTCAATCAAAATATTATGGACTTCGGCCTACGAACGCCGATGACAATATTTTGGGAAGGATTAACCTTATCGACCGAGCAAACAGTGAAAGTAATGCTTAGGTCGTGACACGGCGAAACTGATAATTCAATCATTTTTGTAGGATTGTTGTTTGTCACGGACTCAGCGCGGGAAAATATTTGAAGAGGATTCAGAGTTGATTACAATGTGAAATGTTTATTTTAGTGTTATTGTTTGGTGGCAGGTGGTGTGCAACAGCGCGACGCTGCGCGGCGTGCCATCGGCGCTGAGCGCGAGCGTGACGCAGCTGTCGCTGTCGCGCGCCGACCTGCGCGTGCTGAGATCGGACGCGTTTGCGCACCTGCGCGCTCTGCGCCGCCTCGCACTCGACGCCTGCAACCTCACGCGCATCCGCCCGTTCGCCTTCCGGGGCCTGCCGCGTCTCCGCGAGCTCTACATCCAGCACACGCCGCTTGCGACGGTCGATGCATTCGCGTTCGCTGCTCTACAAAACATCACATCAATCGTCCTGACACACAACAGGATCGCTCAAATCGAAGGCTACGCTTTTGCAGGAACCAATTTTATAAAGCTCATCTCCCTACGGAATAATCCAATTAAACGTATATTAGCGCATGCCTTTTCGGGGCTTAATGACGTAGCGCAGATTGAACTCCCATCCGGAATAAGATCTATCGAGCCTCAAGCTTTTGCTGGGCTGGAAGGGGTCGGCGTGCTCGAACTGGCGTACATGGACCTACCGGCGGTGTTACCCGACACTTTTCGTGGCCTGGTGCGTGTTGGCCGTCTCGCTCTTCGGGAATCTGATCTGGGAATAGTGCGGGTCGGCGCATTTGACGGTCTACAGCGTATTGATATATTAGAAATATGCAACAATAAAATCGATGGCATCGAGGAACTCTCCCTAGTACAAAACAACAGCGTCACCACATTTAAACTAACCGGCAACCATATGCTGGAGACGCCGGAGGCGGTCATTTTAGAAGTTGAGAATATAGTGATACGCGGGAATCACGTGCCGTGTGAGTGTGGTCGGGACCCTCTCGCTAACCCGTTGGCCCTGACGCAAGACTTCCCTGAAGAGAATTTTTGTATATCGCCGTTGAAAGTGCGAGGTCGTAGCCTGGGTAGCGTGGGCGCGGGCAGCGCGGGGTGCCGCGGCGAGGCGGGCGGGAGCGCGCGCGCCCGCGCGGCCGGCGCCGGCGCACGCCCGCGTGACGCGCTCTCCTCGCCGCGCCTCGCACTCACGGCTGCCACGCTCGTCTTTCTCGCGAGCAGTTAACCGCCCTCGGTGTTCAATTAAGTGAGTTGTATCCATTTGTAAATATTGTAATATATGCGAGTGAACATAATAATGCGAAATTTTACATTGAAAGGGTCCGTTCATTGTGTATACGTTGGACCATGAATAAAATTTGCCTTTCGAAACGCCTGCTTTTATTTTTATCCTTGAACGCAGGACCATGATATATCTCCTCATTTATTACGAAATCTCGAGAATGATCGATCCGTAAATCACAAAGGTATTTGAAGATTTATGGCGAAGTAAAAATAGCGTTTATCTGTATTTCTAGTCAATTAGCAGACGACATCAGATAGCGGCTGAGTAATGTCCCGCCGGGCGGTGCGCGCGGCGCCGACCGCTGTCCGCTTCATAGACACACAAATATCGTTTGTTCTTAACTACTGGAATGTGAACTATGTAGGTAGGTATTATACTTAATTGCCAGCAAACTTAAAATGTACAGTTTTCCTTTAGGTACTTTTAAGAATCACATTTCCCGAAGTAAACATTCTAAAACGTTATGGTTTTTGCAGACAATTTTAGAATATCGAGTCAGTTTGTGCTAATTAAGTTAACACAGACAATGGTAATCGTTACTTGTATAAAAACCGAATACCTTTGTATGACACCAAAGCCATAAACTACTAGTTTCGCCTCAAACATGGAACATAAACCAGTTTGCCATGCATCAAAATCGTTACGGTTGTGGTTTAATTTTTGCGTGAGAGAGCTAATTGGTATTCGAGAGAGTATTTGGTGCTGAAAGCCTCGGTGGTGGGAATGCACAGAGCGCACGTGGCACGGCTCGCACGGCGGCACGAACCGGCGGCACGACGGGACGTGTCCGGACCGTGCCGGGGTCGACGCATTCGATACACAGATGTCGATTGTCGACAGCATGTCACGGCTCATTAGTGCGCTATCGATCGCACGCCCACTACATAAGAGCGCACTCCCGACTCCCACCGCCACAATTTACAGCACTCACTTCAATGTCCATAATTTGACACGTCCGATACAGTCCTAAGGTTTTGGGCATATTCCAGACCAACAATCGGCTTTTCCCGATTTTACATCTAACTTTCAATTATTTACGCATCAATGCGATTTTCCGTCCCATTTCCTTGAATCCTGCCTTTAATACCATTGTGAATGCCGAAAAGAGGAGCAAAGTTTCCTCAAGATCTTTTGTTGGCGATACACGGTATTTTGTAGATTTTACGCAATTCTACGTTTTAGTTGAACTTCTGGAATAGGTAATGCGAGGAGAAATAAAAGTTCAAACTCCTCAATCATCGTTTATATTCAACTCATGCCTTCTTTATAAATATATTTTCACTTTTCACCTAACTATACAGGCCCTGACATTGGTGTTGATTGAGGGTCGGTGTGATTTGAGTTCGTGCTACGGCGTAGCTCCGTAGCGGCGCTACGAGTCGTCCTAATGACCCGCGGTTCTACCTGCACCTGACGGCTACAAACATAAAAAGGGACTGAATAAAAGAAAATATTACTGTGATGATTTGATATCTGCGAAGAAAAGTACCTCGATATTTCATTTACGTATTTTCCCAAAGTGTCAGAACAAGATGACCTCATCAGAAAAATATGAAAATGAATGAACATAACTAATATTACGGTAAACGAAAATGAACGGTAAGATAATGTAGTGAATTGAATACGTCTAGTACACAACAAAGGAGATAAACAGTAAATAGGCCATGCCTCGGAGCGGTTACATCTTTTGAAGCAAATGAGTTTAGGTTTATGAATTTTGACGAAGCGTACAAATAATTATGAAAGGGTAAATAACAAGATAACAAGCAACTGAGTATGAAATAATCTGCCCCATGAAACTACAAATTTTACATAGTTTCATATCACGGGACTTAAAAGTTTGTACTTTAATTATAAATTAACAAACTGCCGATCGACTCTGTAAAAATCTCACCGTGAAAAGTTAGGTGAAGTGAGCTTAGAGTGAGCTATCAATAGTGTCAATCCCTAACATTAGTTGGAATGACAGCTCACTCCACGCTCATCTCACCTAACTTTTCACGGTGAGATGGTTACAGAATCGCACTACTGATTGATATTTAGATAAGCTTTAATTTATTTTCAATTAATTATCAAATAATTGTAATGTTCAAGAAGGTTGGTTACACAAATAGCACGTTTCATGTTACACATATATAAATGTATGTGTGTTTCATAACTCAGTGCATTTTCCTATAAAGCAACGATTGACGGCATCATACCTGTGAGATAAGGGGAGAATTTACCCCTTTACACTGTGACATAACCTTACTTTATATCTTTTGTCATCGTTCTGAGAGGAGATCCTCGATTTATTGCCACTGAGATATGGAACCTCTTAACTAAAAACTTCAAGGTATTTTGTACCTACCTAAGAAGATTACTAGGAAGAAATTTTTGTCATATTGTGTTTTGCAGCTTCTTCAGTTGTGTTGGTCGAAATTCAGATATACTTCAAAATCTACATTTCAAAGAACGCTAAGCAATATTTAAATCGCATTTTTCTTAAAATATTTGCAATTCAGATCAGAGATACTGTCACATACTTAGTCCGTTCAATCGAAACCCTCGGACTTAAAGCTGGCCGGAGGTGGCAGCGATTCAGAATTTACTTTATTCGATCTTCTATGGGATCGGCCCCGCACAGGATTTTTCCCGGGGCGTTATCTCGTCCAACGTATTTCATAGGAAATCGGACGATACAAAAACTACGCTTCCCTAGATCGCTTCGGACCACCTTTTGTCTGACGGACGCTTTTACGTGTACCTTTTTAAAATAAAAGAACCAAGTACTGTGTTGCGTTTTTATGGTAGAGTACCTCTTTTATACACCTATAGAATGCAGTTTTTTAGCAAGTTAGCTTTGATATTTGATACCTCATCTCTTTGATAAAATAGAAAGAAACTGCAGAAATATGATTGATTGATTTAAAAAAAACAATAAACTTACAGGAAATATATATATTATTCTATCAAGCAAATACGTCTTGACCACTTACATCGATATCAAAATATATGTTTGAGGGGTTAACAGAAACGTAAGTGGTAAAATCGAGCGGAATCGATTACAAGACAAGATAAGGATCAAACTGACCTTCAAACAATAAATCCATGTTGAGAAGGGTAAAACGAAAGGGAGGAAGTTTTTACTTCGGCCAAAGTTGCTAATGATAAGTATAGTAAACGTCTATTTTTTACAAATGTATAACGAGCGAAGAGTTTCGTGAGGAGAGGGCAAAACGACTTCCGATTCTGTTTCTATTCAGGGAGTGAACTGAGAACTTTCAAAGATATCTTAGTTAAACGGAGCTAGTCTGCGATCTTGCATCTCCGTGCTGAAATAGATAGCTGTAATAAAACTAACTTGGTTCTATTTTATAACATGTTTTTTTTATTCTGAATAGTTCTTCGTATGGCTGACTTGACTTATGACTAAGATATTGCCAAAATTATATGAATTCAGAATATTTTTGGGTCTGTTATCGCGTTACATGATGCCTCTTGAATTTCGGCCATTAAATGCAACGTGGAGTGCACAGCATTCATCACTGACACTCTGTAGAGTATCTTTGTTATCTCACTAGAGAGAGCACACTGGACTTTATAGCACCGAAGTAGGTACACAAAATATTTGTGTATATCAGTAGACGAGTATGCATTCTCTAACCGTCCGAAATAAAGGCTGTTTATTTACTTTACCTACAAGACAAAACAGAGCAACATTTTCTTTTCTGGGAGCCGAAATAAATAATATGCCTACATCATTCAGCTTCATTCGGAGTAATTCGTAAAAGTCAATAGAATGAAAGAAAGGCCTTTTTTTGTTTGTTCTTAAGAAGCCTATTTCGCTATGCCTTACACCTGGCTAGTTCTTGTTTATTAATCAGGCTATCTGATCTTTAATGTTTTTTCGTCGTTAGTAATAATGCTCTGTATGTTTCACAACGCAGTGTTTTTTATTTTTATTAAGAATGATGTGTCGAACAATAAATTTTGTTTAAAATAAAGCCAAACTGACGGATACTTTCCTGGCTGCTGTTCAAATTTTAATTTCGTGAATATTATCCGTCGTGGTTACGAGCGGTCGCCTCATTCGTGGTCACGGGTTGTCTAACCGGGGCCGTGAGCCCTGTAAAGTGCTCCAAATGTCAGGAAAATTTAAATTTAAACAATACACTTGATCAATAGGGCGAAAGCCTTTGCTTCTGTAAATTAAATTATTCAAAACCACGATGTTTAAATTAAATATTGGGAATATTTACAATGGGCTACTAATGTATTCAGGCGTCGATAATGTAGTTACTCGCGGAGTTTTTTTTGCGTTAACTCTGAACCGCGAATTTCCTAAAAGATAATATAATAATAATATTTATTTAGGTCCTTTTACAAAGTAATACATTAACAAACTTATAAATACTTAGTAGTACCAAGTTCTTAACAGATTGGCTTAAATACTAATATTAAGCTAGTTTAATTTATATGTTTTTAATTACCTATGAAAGGTGCGTTGGTACTGACGTATAGTCCTCCAATAATAGTCCTCCAGGCCATGGCAGCATCTCATATTTTAGTGCACAAGTAAGTGTGTGCGCAGATACAGGTGCACTCCACTCTTCCCTCACTCTCATAATCCGATGAGAAGGCAAAAAAAAAAAGAAAAAAGGAAAAGATACGAAGGTACCAAATGTTATAGGTAGGTATTCACTAGTTCTCGGTATTTTATTCGTTTAGTAAAATAATAAGTTAAGGGAGTCTGTTAACAAAGAGCGAATAGATGAAATCATTTCACCTTTTTGTATTTACTTGATACCCGACAAAATCCAATATAATGTGAGGAAAGTTTGCTTAAACATCAGAAAATGTAATCAGACTCCATGTTTATACCTCAAATACTCACGGAAAGAATAAAACGGGAAACCCGAATGAAATTACAGTAAATTAGAACTGAGTAGCCTTTAAAATGAGTTGGTGGTGAAATTATAATTGGGTGAGTCACCCCTGCAAATTGAATTATCTGTAGGGAGCGTGTGCGGTAAGGTCCGATGGCTCTTCATCTCAAGAACCTGCAGTCGACAAGTAGAATTCACCGAATTAATTATGATACTTGGTACGTTTTGCTGACTAATCGACCAATTATTTTTAATATATTATTATCAAAATCTTGGTGACATATAAACCTACATCATTATAACCTACTAACTTCCGCCCGCGGCTTTGCCCGCGTGGTAGATATGGCGATAAAATGTAACGTCATTCCTCAGGGCTTAAAGTGTCCTCATGGCAAATTTCATCAAAATCGGTTCGTTTTGGAGATTAGCCGGAACAAACAGACAGACAGACAAAATTGTGTTTTTGTTATTAGTACCGTCTATACTTTAATATGCATTTAGTGAAAAGCTGTCAGTTTGACATTACAGACAGACACTTTAATTTTATTTATTTGTATAGATTATCATAATAACATCAAGATTTGTTTGACAGTAGTAAAATAGAACAACAGCATATTTCCATTCAAGATATTTATTGCCACCTGAAAAGGTATCGATTATCGAGTTACAGGTATGCCTATAAATTGTGTACCGGAGTCTGAATGTCTTATTTTAATTCTAACGCTTCGCAGGTATTTCTATTTACGATTCCAAATCTCGAGAAATACAATTTTAGATCAGATACGAAATTGGATAAGGTAATATAAAAAGCACTTCATTAAAATATAACGTGTATAATAACGATATATATATTTGGGTGACAGGCATTTGGCATTTATTGAAATAAAAAGTGAGCGTCCCGGCTGGCAATGAGGGTGACAAAATTGTGAACATTACTCATGGCATTTCGGGTGCTTCACATTGATTGCTGTACGTCCTCGCTTGACGAAATTATACAGTCACTATACACTGGTTTAGAAAGAATATACTGCTCTGTGTAGAAAACTTAAGATAAAGCGATTTTTTACAATTTAATGGAGCTGTAGACGTGAATAGTAAGATCATAATCAGCCTATAATGTTCCTACTGTTGGAACACAGGCCTCCTCTCGGTGAGAGTGAGCCATAATCCACCACGCGGGCCCAGTGCGGGTTGGCGGATGTAACATGTCAAAATTTTGGTCCTAGGACATGCCGGTTTCCTCACGATGTTTTCCATCACCGTTCCGTGATGAAATAATTTAAATAAAGTAAAGTGCTTGGGTTCGAACCCACAATCTACAACTCGTAAGTAAGTCGTGGCCTTTACCACTGCTCCTAGTAATAGCAGAAACAGCCAAATACTGCCTATTGACCTCTAGTGCACCTGTGCACTGTAGGTAATCCTCCAACAATATGACTACGAACTTATTGGAAGAGTTCACAAGATTTCAAACGCAGCTCTAAGTATGCACCAGCATATAACTATACCAAAAGTCATCGCTACAAGAACTCCTAGGTTTATCAAACTAATATTATTTTTGTTAAACGGCTCCGGTTCAACGCTGTTTGTTATTGTTCGATCAATACAGAAATATCTGGATGAGTAATTTGTCAGCGCATGTAATTATGTGGGGAATGCTTTACCAATTAGCTTCGGAAGCATAATTGGTGTGATATTATTGTGAGACACAAAGTGGTGCCGCATCAATTATGCTGATGGAATTGAGCGAAATCAATTTTTTTTTATTAAATTTAATACCATGCGGGGCTTTAAAATATTCTTTGTTTTCATTATCCAAATGCACGATTCACGAAACGTTTCAATACGAGCATGAAAAGATTAACTGAATACGTATTGTATAATAGGATTTTCAGTGAATGCTTGCAAAATATTTAGTGAAAAATTAATACGGTTTTTTTTATGTACATGTTCGTACGTACAATGTTCTTGTACCCTGTTGCGAAATTGGTTCTCGTAAGTGTCATAACCTTTTTATGAAATGTGCAAAATAAGATACGGATGTAGGTAGAACAAAGACTACAGTTTTAATACTTTCATTGCGTTATACTTAACGTTAATCTGTTGTAACGATATTTGTGGTTACATAAAATAGAGTTACTACACATTCGTTGTTTGTTGGTTTAGATTTGGTTTAGTCAATGGAGATTTGATGACGCTTGACGATGAGCATTTGCCTAGCTGCTAGGCCCTAGCTGAGCAAAAAACTCTAAGCAGCTTACCTTTATGCTGTTTGAAGTTTTTTTTTTCAATTTGTGAACAGAAATAGGAAAACATGGAGCTCTCACTTTAGTATTCCTACTTTTCACAACCAAAATACAGTCTGTACAGCTTGCTACGACGGGCACGATCACATGAAATCGCAATAATGTCTGCATAGAAATGAGAATAATCAACATCAGTCTCCGTTGCTACCATTTTACTTGCTCAGGTAACAAAAATCAAGGTTTTTATTACAATACTAGCTGTGACCTGCCACTTTGTTAGCGTACTGACTTGTACCAAATATGTAGAAGGTTCCGTTTAGTGAAAATAACTATTGAATCAAATGAAAAATTGTTTATCTTCCCAAAATGTTAAGATTCTATCTTCTATGGTTAAGGCTTTGCGTTGTCTGTCAGTTAGTCAGTCACTCAGTATTCTATCCTCGGACCGTTTGATGTCAAGATTTATTCGAGTTTTGAACTTAATTAGCACAACACGCAGACCTTATATTTTTGAGGATTTTTTTTGCTATCGAAGGCAAAATAATAAAGTTGGTTTTTAGTAGGTATTATTTCGATACTACAAGCTGTGGTGGCCCAGTCCAGACTTACAAGTTGTAGGTCGTAGGTTCGAACCCCGACAGGCGCTTTACTTTGTGTAAATTATTTCGTCACCATTGCTCTCAAAACGGTGAAGGAAATCATCGTGAGGAAACCGGCATGTCCTAGATACAAAAATTCGAAGACATGTGACGTCTACCAACTCGCACTGGGCCCGCGTGGTGGATTATGGCCTACTCCCTCTCACCGAGATGAGGCCTGTGTCCCAGCAGTGGGAACATTATAGGCTGATTATGATTTCGATACTATAATAAGAACCCCGATTCAATTTATTTTTTACAGCTTTGAGAGAAATATAACTTTCAAAAGATTTAATTTCAAATTACTCCTACATAAATAACAACGTTGAAGACGTTTACTTTTAATATGCCAGTTAGAAATCACGTTTGTTCATATGTTAACAATAACTTCGACTTTAATCGACCGTAATATAAAATTTTTGATAGGTTGGATAAGGAATTGGAAGCAGCTGTCGTCAATTATATACACGAATCATAAAAATCGATGATTCCAATTAGAAGAAAAGCGAGGTGTTTTTGTAATAAGACATTTAATCGGTGTTATATGTGACGTTTATTGAGCGGATACATAAGAATAAATACATGGAAGTTTGAACATACGGAGTTGTGGTGATTAATCATGTGGCAGTCTCCGGGGTGAGACCACAAAAAGTAATAGGTCAAGTGTGAATGTGAATAGTTTACGTTCCTATTCGCCCATAGATGGTACTTTTAATGATTTGATCAAGTGAGTGCGTTTTGTACGTTCAAAGGTGAGAATTTCATAAAAAGCTCCCAGTATTTTTTTTATATTTGAACCAAACAATTGAGTTGCAATATAAAATGTATCCGGTAGGTGTCTTAGTGCTCATACACACGAACGGCACGCGACAATGGCAACTGCTGCCGTTGACACGCGTCGACGGCCGCCGCCGACAAGACTACGGCTGCCGTCGACAACGTGCTGCTCGTGTAATTAGCTTTTAGCGATAAGACCGCCCATTGTGCCACCCCATGTAACATTTCTACATTTGTATCTGTGATTTTTATGGTGTAAATAGGTAATAAAGAGTATTTTGTTATATTCTAATTGAGCACCGCATTCAAACACACGAGCGGCATGTTGTCGACGGCAGTCGCCGACGCGTTGACGGCTGCAGTTGTCTCTGCCGTTGGCGCGTGTCGCTCGTGTGTCTGTCATTGAAAAGAAAAAATAATTAATCTTTTATACATACACAACGAATCTAAAACGGGGAAAAAAACAAGCCCGTTAATTAATAGGCACGGCGGCTGTAGTCGACAGAGCGGTCGCGGTCTCATATTTCGCAAACACTGCGAAGCGAAAAGCGTAGAACTGAGAAGTGTCATTCGATATCCGATATTCACAAGATCGATAGTTGTTAGAATAAAAGAACGAAGTGGACAATGCAAGTAAAAAAACTAACTGGCACGAAACAATAGCCGTTACGAGCGGCGCACTGAAAGCCCCATGAGCTTGGTGATTCGTTAGCAAAGAGACAAAAAACGGCCAGCCGCGAATTTGTTCTACCGAGGAGGTTTCGCACCTGACATTTAAGTATGATCCTATTCAGGATTACATATTCCCTTGCGGCAGGTGGGACGCTGACAGAGCTGTCGCCGGGGTGCCGGAATGAAATGCGATGACGCGAGTTCTAATCCGGTAATAATAAAAATGTATACTCCCTTTGTCTTTTGTAAAATTTGTTTTGATGAAAAACATGCAAATTGAAGAATATACACAAGTAGGTATATCTGGGTATATGACTAGCTGTTTTGAATTTATTAATTAGATACCTGCTAGTTACGTTGCTGCATAAGATACTGCGTATTTAGACTAGATATATTAAAGTATTCATTTTAGGATCAATGAGATGCGTCAAAACACTATCAGCAGTTTTATGTTCGTTATTCTATTGAAGGGAATCCTGATAAAACGATGAATTCATTCGTATCGCCGTGTTCGCGACTGTTCCCTGTCTTTCCACATTCATCTCTGTAACACTCTCGCTATTTACAGAACAGTACAGTACAGTCAGTGATGTTCCATATTAATTTGAATATCGCACTCTGGCAGCTTCTATTATTATTTTTTATTTCGTCAACAAAAGGTCTAGAGCGAAATTTAGGTTGGACGTTCGCAAGTCGATGGCCTCAATAACTGTAGTCTGTATCTATATAGAATTCAACACTCGATATAGGACGATTCATGAATCGGAAATCGTCTAGTTTCGTATTCTAATCGGGAGCAAATCACCATAAAGTATCGAATTGCGACACTTGGGTATTTATTTAATATGCTAACCAAATAATAATTAAGTAATGTTATGTATATGGGCAGTAAACTTAAATTCTAGTAGTATATAAGTAACATTTTAACACGAAAATGTAATATTCTTCATCTACTGAGTTGTGTGTGACTTGCAAACTTCTTGAATATAACCAAATGACGTGTTACAGTCGCGCTTATATTTATCACCGCCCATAAAAAACTTACATTTCGAATAATTTTCTGCTACATTCTAAACTTTTATTTGGTAATACCCCTGAGCAATTCCTACTTTGTTTACAAATAAACTTGCCGTTGAAATTGGGAAGGAAAAAGCTTTTCGAAAGAGGATAGGTAAATCGATTTATGCAAAACAGATAGCGCTTTTTGTATGCAAATTTTTGTTGATTTCCCAAAGATTGAAATCGTGGTATTGTGAAATGGAAAATATTGATTATCTACCGACAATAAACAACGTGCCCAGTGGCTTGTTTGGAATAACCATCAATTTATTATATATTTTATTGGGTTATCATAAAAAAAATGTAAATTATAATGACTTTTTACTCATCTCAATGGAAAGACATTTTTGCAAGTAAAATATTTTTGTGGGTAATGGAACTTCGTGGAACTGACTGCAATGAAAATAAGTGCAAACATGTGGAGGGTTATTTATCAATCTGGTACAATAAATAATCAAACGAATTGTAGCTAATAAGGACTGAAACATAAAAAAATCTTATTTAAATTTTATTATGAAATTGGGGTACATTAAGTATAAAATATGTGGCCTTAGGAGACTAACTTAGTATAATAAAATGAAAATGTATAAAAATGAATTATCGTCCTTCAGCCGTCTCCCCGCTAGGTAAATTAGGAACCGCTAAAACCTCGCGGAGGTGATAAATCTCTGTCGAATTCGTCAGCCAACAGTTTTATTTCTTTTTCCCTTTTCCAGTGGTTTTCTTTTCAACAAAGTTACTCAGCCACTGGATGGACGTACGCTTATGAGTACTTATACATGTACCTACTGCGAACAAACATTATTAACAATTCTTGGTCTTAACTTATATCGTTTGTCCTGAGTATCTACATCGATATGAGTTTAATATTTACGATTTACGTTGCTCACATCAGAATATGGGAAGCTAATTTTATTGCTCTAGATATCAATGAAATAGACTTCTTCGGCCAGTGTTGTTAGGACGATAAATATATACTTACATAAATATTGAACAGACATTGACTTCTTCTTTATTTAAATTTGATCGATTGATATGTTGCGAATTAACAACCCACATAATTATTAAATTTTGTTAGAATTAAAGTTCACACCAACTCTTTTAAACTACGTAACATGAAGACATAAACGCTGAAAAAGCAACGTAAGGTAAGTATGAATGGAAACACATTTATAAACTTACTTATAGAGGTTTAGCAGTTTATATCCTCGCATATTCGATTCATAGCTCACTAGACTGATATTAGTTAGCTGTCACTCGAAGAACGGGAACAGAGGACGTGTAGGCAGTCGTCGGCGGTGCGGCAACGGGACGACTTCGAACGCGCGACGGGGCGACTTCGGGTCGACGACGGGGCGACATCGATACGACTTCGAGCCGGCGACGGTAAGCTGACGAGATTCCTCGGCGCGATGCCGCCGCGTCCCCGACGCGATTTGTTCGGGAATTGCATTGTTCCGCCGACACCTGGAATCTGGATTCGGTTAGTAGAACCTTTTCCGGCGAAGAAGATTTGTTGCCACGTATTTTCTTCGCTGGAATTGTTGTTAGCTACGGATCAATTTAACAACCGTTCTGCGAGAAATAGTCTGATGCTAGAATAACTAACTCGGAGCAAGTAACAACTCCCATGTTCAAGGTAATGTTATTCATACAAACTGTGATATTACCTTGCTATGTATTTCCCAGAATATACGTTCACGGAGAAATTTCTCACTGCAGTTACGAGAGGTTGCTGGCATATTAATATATATTGTGATGTCTGACTGATTCTTTGGTAAAGTTCACTGGAATTCTTGTTTATTCATTGCAGTTTTAGGACTTTACTTTAAAGTAAAGTCCGGTGGAATAAAATTATTTTTAAAGACAAATTCAATAAAGTAGAACAATTTTTAAAGAATTTTCACATTTCGCTACATCTTACGCATGTTGTATAAAATGTAGAACGACACTGTCGGGGATTAGGGGAGGAAGACTCAGAATTTCGCCGATTTTGTGAACTTTCTATGGCTTATCTATTCTCAAAGGATATTCAGCTTTTCTCGATTTTAAACAAAGCAGTTATTAATTTGATTTGAGATGCAGACTTACTGTGTAAGATAATTAAATATTAATTTTGATGTGGTTACGGAATACGGATCACCGAAAAGTTTTTCAATTTACTTAATGGAGTGGAAGCGTTTTATTAGAGATGTATAGGTACATACATTTTAAATTCGACCTGATGTAATGTTTTACTTGTCTTGGCGTATTGTACGGAAGTTACGGTTTTGTGTTTGACTTTATTCTTGTACGGGCATGTATTTTACTGACATAAAATGTAAATGAGAGACATATTGTGTATGTTACTCCTTGTTTGTGTTTAAAAATGTATAGGTTTACTTACTACGTAATAGTAGCTATTAGCATTTCTAATTATCTACAAGAGTCGTCATGTCATAATCATCATCTGCCAGCCGATTCGCAACTATGTTGGGGTCGGCTTCCAGTCTAACCGGATGCAACTGAACACCAGTATTTTACATGGAGCGACTGCCTATCTGACCTCCACAACCCAGCTACTAATATTATTGTGGAGGGTAATACTGTGGTTTACTACCTTGGTAAGACTATCATAATAACAAGCTTTTTATAATGTTTGCATCTGTAGATAAGCTATAATTGAATGTAGTTATTGAGCTGAAGAAATGTCCTATCAAGTTCGAGGTTTAGAAATAGGATAAAACATAAAAATCTGCATCGTATATAAAAAAATGCTGTAGCGCAATCAACTTCTCAATGAATTAAGGAATGCCAAAACTGCCATTTTACATTCACGGTAAGTTACTAAGGAAATTTTAACAAGATGCTTTCCTGTACTCATACAGCATCTTTGATTAAACATATTATATCGCCACGAAAACGCATGAGAGTCTTTTCAGAAAAATACTCAAAGTTCTAAGTAGTTGTTTCTTTTACGAATACATTTTTCATAACATCTTCTGCCTAGCCTTTTCCCAACTATGTTGAAGTCGGTTTCCAGTCTAACCGATGCAGCTGAATAAGAGTATTTTACATGGAGTGACTGTCTATCTGACATCCACAACCCAGTTATTGGGTAACACGGGTACCCCTTGGTAAGACTAGTTGTCAGACTTTCGGGCTTCTGACTGTGACTACCCGTAACCACAGCAAAAGATCTACAGATGACAGCCGGGATTTTGCGAGGCACAGAAGCGCTCGGTAAGTAATGGATGGTCACCCATCCACGGACCCGTACTGCTGTCATTATTTAGCCACGAGTTCCTCCAAAATATAATATAATGAGGCGCTGTGTGAAATGTCCAGGGATATTTATTATTATTTATTATATATCCAAAATGTCATATTCTCATCGAGATCATGAAAAATTCAGAGGTGACGAGCGGAAAATATGAGGAAAACGTAAGAATTTCCTTTTAGCTACACTGTTTTATTAATCGAATAATTGAAATTGAATCTTTTGTAAGAATATAGGTAAATGAGAAATATGGCTGTTTCATCATATAAAGTTGTACCGATCTGCGGAATTAGAGTGAGACATTTATTTAGTAACGTGGGGGGAGGTGTGGCAAGGTGTGCAGGGGGATGGCTAACGAGTTTCTGTCTGATGTTTGTGAAGTTCGCTCCGGGTCGCGGCGCTACGTCCGCCGGCTACACACCGCGCCGCCAGCTAATGAAATATCCGTCTGGACTCAACAACCATACAATACCATTTTGTTCAGGAAATGGGTCAAATCGCATATATCGAATGATTGCTTGATCAGCGTTTACTTGTCAGAAAGGAGAATTTATTTTATCCTCAATAAAATACGAGTTGAACAAGTTCTTAAACTATGTTGTTTCTTACCTCAAGCAACTTCAGTATAGACATGGCGAATTCCCTCGACACTCATAATTCAAAAGATCTTGCCGCTGCGCGAGTATAAAAGACGATCTGCTACCGACTCATTATCGAGAAGAAGCCTCTTTCACTGAGCACAATTATCGAGATTTACCTACAAACCATTGAGATGTTTGAGCATTTTATGTAACTCGTAACAGTCAGAATTTCAGGCAAGTTATGTGAATTAAACGTCAGTGGTTTAACAGGTTTATCTATTATGTAGAGTGTAGACGCGCAATTAGTTTGTGGGATCGCAGTTGAAATATCTAATTATTTGTGGTCACAAAAGTTGGTCGTCTGTGTCCCACAATGGTAATTTCGCGTTAATATTTATGACGTATCGCGATGGACGTCATGGGAGACAGAGAGCAATTTTTGTGTCAATAATGTGGGGAGCAGACTGGTGCTGTATTTTTCATTGTATTACGAGCTTTATTGCTAATTTTATGGTTCGTATGATGTGAGAGAACACTTCACTCTGTTTTGTCAAATGTCTGTATCCTCCATTACGTTAAACGGTTTATGACTGACATGATTCTTGGTAATCAGGCTATAATGTTCCCACAGCTGGGACACATGCCTCCTCCCTGTAAGAGAGAGAGAGAGCCGAGGGAGTGGGCTGTAATCCACCACGCGGGCCCAGTGCGGGTTTGGTAGATGTCACGTGTCTTCGAATTTATGGTTCTAGGACATGCCGGTTTCCTCACGATGTTTTCCTTTACTGTTTTGAGAGCAGTGATGATGAAATAATTTACACAAAGTAAAGCGTATGTCTGGGCTCGAACCTACGACCTACAACTCGTAAGTCACGACCTGGGCACAAACTATCTAAACTACCTAAACTCACCACAAAACACCACTACAATCCAGAATGAGGTCCTTAAAAAATATACTGGCCCCCAGCTGAAGTCGTAAAATAGAAATAGGTCCGTCTATTTCAGAGTTCGCGAGTAATGTAGGAAATGTATGATCTTGGGGTGGTACCTAAATCTTTTTAGACATTCCAAATCATTGAAAGTGTTCTTCTCAACCAACATGGGTATAAAAGTATGCGTGGAATAGGAATGTTGGACCTACATAACACCTAGTATAAACCAATTTCAGAGGTGTTGAATAATATTTTTAACCATTTATATATTTTTTTTATGTATTTGTGAAGAAACAAAGTAACTGTTGGCTTCGAATAAGTGGTTTTCGAATGTTGAACATAGAATCTGAAAACCGGGTTAGTTCTCTAGACTACGCTTTGCACGTTTGTCGTGTATTCAACTGGGCAAAGCGATGTATGCGCCACGTAGACAATGTGGTGCTCTATTCCCATATGTGTTGTTCTAGTTGGCAGTTATCACTACTAAAACTAATCGTTTTATAGTTCAAAACAGATGTTTCAATTCAGGCGCAGGAAAGTCTTCTTCATTCCTGTCAGTAAACTTTTCTAAGTACCGGGAACTGTGATGATAACTAAATGAATGCCTAAATAAAAGAGCGCTGTTTGATTTTTAACTTTTGGCGCTGAACCTGAAAATCCAACAGCGTGCTTTTATATAGGCTAGGTTTCGCTTAGTGATAGTGAAAACGGGCATGAAAGTCATCATGAAAATAGATGGTAGGTAGGTACTATTTGTCCTATATATATATTTCCATCTTTTTCTCGCACCGACTGAATGGTGACTGTAATTAACAGTACCCTACACGAGCACTGTGGTCTTGCACTGTCATGTTGCAAGTGTATAGTAAAATTGATATCCATCGCCCATATTTCTTATAAATATCAATGGTCGTCAAATGTTCGTGGGAATGTTGCTAGGTAGGCAGAGATACCTACGTAATCGAGCATCTAATGATGATGAATGGTTACACAGGAGTGTTATGGCGTCGTTTATTGCAACATGAGGCCATATATATGAACACGTTAACACTTTTTTATGAAAGGAATTCTCCTACGATGTTCCACTTAAGTATGGGTAAAAAAGTGAAAGGCTTTCTGAGATGTGGTCAGAATATGAACGTTAGCAAGGAGTCAATCTCAACGTAACCACCATTAATTCAGCCGCAGACTACTCGTTGTTGGGTTTCTAACTCAAGGTACCTACTCAACTTACATATTTCTTCATTGTCCTTTCCATAACTTTCTTGGCACATCTCTTTATGATTATACTGGAAAGAACGTATAAGAATGAGCAACCAGAATGTACTTAAAACGAATCGGTTTTCTACGGTCAGTAGACGCAGTAGGTACTTGTCCTACTGCTAATTACATCAGGTCCAGTTGAAAACCAGCGTCAGACTAGTGCCTGACGCTGGTTTTCAACTGGACCTGATGATGCTGATGCTGATGATGCTGTATGGCATTTTTGCTGAACTGGGCCTTTTTGGCGCAGCCGTGAGGCACACTTTCCTGCGATTTTCTTACATCGGACTTCACACTTTTTATTTAATCTCTTATTTTTTTTTTATTGTTTGTTTTGTCTGATGTAGGTAGGTATTTATCTGGTGTATTGTGTGTCTTTTAGTTTGTGCCAAATAAATGTATTTTCTTTCTTTCTTTCTAATTACTAAAGCCAATTTAAGCTTAAGCATTTTGTTATTAACATATTTCTGATCACCAACTTATTACTGCGTGCACACCCCGTACATAATATACAGAATATAACTGCCAAACTGTACAGCCAAAACAGCTTCTGAAGCGAAATTAAAACTGTTCCAGAGTTTTGTCTGTTTCCGCAATGATAAACAATATTTCGATTGCAACGTTCCGCGTCAGAATAACGTCAAATAATCACAATATTGTGAACTCCGGTGCCATATTTCCATTAGCAGCACCATGTTAAAAGACTTTTAAATAGGTACAACATTTTGTGATGAAATGTTTTGTTCATTATCGGAATTTCTCTAAGTATATACCTCCCTACCGATTCAGCAAATGTTTTAAAAACCCCTAAAGCCTTGTGAATTGCTTTTTTAATCTGATGCCGAATTTGTAAGTAATAAAAGCCAACATTAATGTAAATGGTTCAGGTTAACAGCAACAACGGCGACCTGCTAAGCGTCACAGAATAAAAACGAAAATAAATACCTACATTGCACAAATCGCTGTGAAAACCGTGAAGCATGTTCCAGTCGTAGAAAGTATTGAGGAAATTCGTTGGAGTTTTATTTTATTTCGACTAAGGATTTTCCGCTAGAGAGGTTCCAGGTTCGTCGGTCAGATAAAGTGCGCTCAAATATAAAGTTTCAATTTCCCCGCCATCCGCGAGACGTGCGGTGCCTCCCGAAATGAATGCCCTTTCTGATCTGTCTCTCTCGCACTTCATTGTACACAGTGATCAGTTCATTAATGCGTATTCAATATTAAATTTACAGAACTGACACACTTTTTTCCAAGTGAAATATTCCGTATGGCGTGTTCAACACCAGACAGCGCATATTTCCATTTCAGAGTTTCAGACTCCACTCGCCTAGTTCATTTTTGCACCGTACTTGATTTTCACAAAGAAAAATGAATTTCTTTGCTATGAAAAGCTTACAAAATATAAATGTGTAGCAGAGATGTGTGCGTTTTATACGTTCCATCTTATCGCAGTGTTGTTTCCGCTTGATACAGTCATTATAACGAATGTAAAACGGTAGTCGCGCGGTTTCAAACTACATATATTTCATCTGTAACAACATTGCCGTGAAAAATCATAACAATCGCAGCCTATCTGTCATGAATAATTCTTAAGCATGATAACCCGAAAATTCAATCTCCGAACAATGGGATCGTATTAGCATACAAAAGGTTTCACATATTTTACGCAAATCCGTTATATTTTGAGTTATCTTCTCCCAAAAAGGCAATGTTTTTCCCCTGACCTGTGAAATAAATTTTATTCGAGACACAGGTTGTTAGCGAGTAGAGGTTGGATTGTTTGAATTATTCATTTGTAATTGACCGAAAATAATTATATTTGAAGGTAAGATTTAATTAATTTTAATAAAAGAGACGATATATTGGGGTAGGTAGGTATGCTTTGTTCCGAGAGTGGTGTCATATTAATTATTAGCGTACCTACGCCAAACGTTGGTGACTGCATGACATGAGTAATAAAGCCGTCAGTTTGGGGTCCAGTATGCGAAATCAGGTGTTTATTCTGAGGCATGGAGTGGTTCCGCATAGCTCTAGCAATCACGTTTGTCTGCAGCTGGGCCTCGCCTAGCCGCGCCTCGTTCTGTCTCGCTGTCAAATTGTCTATGTTTTACACGTTGTTTGTATGCTACTACGTCCAAACTGCGGTTTGAATAATTTTACCACTGTAGGTAAGCGAGCACGATGAGGTCAAACACATCCGTATGTTTACGCATTCACTGATTCAAAACTGTTGCGTACTCGAATTTTTCATTCATCGTTAAAGTTACTGTTATATTTTGACGCAAAATAAATATAGAGAGTATTTACATTGATTCAAACTATTGTACACTTTGCATATGTCTATTTTCACCACGTTATACGAATTTATTTAAAAAAACGCAGATGAAATCTGTTTTTAAATAAAAAAGATAAGCTCCAAATACGAGACATGTTCGGTAAATGTTTTCAGCAGTTATTTAATTTCACGTTTGGCAGAGTCTCAATCAGCTTCGCATTCGGACCAATCATTCAATCAACATGTCCATAATTGATGGTTATCGCATTACGCGACTCGTTAGCGATTGCCGTTGATTTTTGTTATCATTCGACCTTTTTATGTGGATAATGACGACCCGATGGGAGTTTAAACAGATTTCGCAACACACCAATTTGTGGGAGTAGCGAGAATCAGCAATTTGCCGATGGACAGAAATAAAGGGCCTACCTACTGTTTGTGCAGGGGTATTGATGTATCGGTGTTCAATAAATTTAAGTTAATGCAGCTAAATTCTCACAGGTAGAAGGCGGTTCACGTAAGTGTGACACGAGGAAGGTTCACCTCCAAGAGAGTTGGTAACTTAATTCATTATAGTGCGCCGTGTTTGAGTTCCGTGAGCACTCTCCGGTTTCGGCCTTGTTTCGGCAAACGAATACCTCCACCTCCCCCCGCGCCCCGCACACGATCCGTTTCACCCTCACCTCCGAATAAACAACGACCTGATTGACACCTATACCATGCAAATTACTTGCGAGAACTTTTAAGGGTAGCATAACATCGTCCTGGGTGCTGCAAACATATAGTTCAGCAAGTGTATTATCTCTACTTGGACTACAACGCTAACATTGTTCGTAGCTATTTGAATATTTCGGGAACTCAGTCTAAAAGATGTCGTTATATTTTTAATAAACCCGCAAAAAGCAACATGTTTCTTGATGTTTTATTAAAAACAAAATAGAAAAGAATTTATAATTGCGTATATTCTAATGGCAACCGGATTTTCCGAAGTATGTACTCGTTTATATTTCGTTTTCGACGTAAAATAGTCTCAACTAATTTAATTTCCGTTGTCTGTTTACTTAGTTACCAAATACACGTGGACTTAAATACTCCATTGAAAGGTCTCGGGCTCAAAGTTGTTTAAAAGCTATTTCGTAAACTCGATTACTTAAAGAAAATGAAGAAGGATTAAAGGGCAACTTATCGTTTAATTAAATTAGCCCGTTAAGTTATTTATAAAAAAATAATGAAGCTACAGAGCAAACAGAATCATGTCGGGCTTAGTTAAACTGTCACCAACAACGACTGTAAACAAATCTAAACTTAAATTGCATCTCAAATCAACGAACTCACAGATGGTTAATTTTTTTATTATGAAGTAGACTTCGTTATGTTCGAAAGAAAGTCACAATAGTGTGAAGAATGAACGCTCAGCATCATTAGCACGTGAAGTGATAAATTATGGACACGGCTTTTATTTTTGTGAAATACATTCTTTTTACCCGTGGCGATTTTTTTTCGCGCACTGTATTTTTTACGCAATGCTTAGCGCCGAGAGTTGAAAATCCAACAGTGTGTTTTTTTGATGCGCTGGGATGCGTTCTGGTGGATTGACAATGCTCGGCTCAACACCGAGAGTTGAAAATCCAGTGCACGATAAAATCCTGCTGCGATATTTTTACGTCCTTGCGGACGTGTGCTTACACGGAAAATCTTAGTATTTTTGTTATTAGGTAAAGCTTGTTATTGAAACTTGAATTGTTCACGTATTAGTACTTACTAACGATCCTCACAGAACGTAGTTCGTTAGTAGTATCATAAAAGCAGGATTAGCTGGCAACCCGAGTGGCACAATAAAACAGTATCAATAAAACGATCGCGTTGTGAAATGAGCACAGACTCATTGCTCACATAATGGAAAACGGATGTGGCATGCTTCTGTACCTATCCAATTGTATCTTCGCTGTTATTTACATTAGCTAATTGGCCCCGAGGCTTTTAGGCTTCGTGTTTATCTATTTTGTCTTGAGCTATATAAATACCTTTGTCATAATCTGAAGGATGTTGAATGTTTTGATCATTTACCAAGAGATAATTAACAACGTGGCAATGCTGCCAGCGTTTTGGGCACTTTTCCCACTGACAGCGATGCGGACGAATTTGTTGATGAATCTTTACCTATGTTTTGTTCTATAGGTATACATGTACATATTATTATTACAAGTAGGTATATGGGCTTTTGTAGGCTAGTATAAGTTACTACCTATGTGATAGAATTTATGAGCTTCATAAACTACGTTGCTTATTTTTGTACTGAAAAAACAATAAGCAAACTAAGTGCATTATTGGTACATAAAAGGATTTACCTTAAAATTCACTTGATTCCACTTCGGTGCAGTTTTGCGCTACTCTTGGAGTTTGCTAATGATTTAAAGTTCGTCGCCAGGGAACGGAAACCACAGCTTTATCCCATCACGTTTATAACTATAAAGATAATATTTCTTCAAACATATAAGTACTTAGCTAATGGCTAGGATTTCGCAAGCAACTTGCTAACTTTTAATGGTCTAATAATGAGAACGTGGATCTGGTGATACACAGCAATAACTTTTGTTATGCGAATGCAAAATGGTTCAGAACGGAGCTGTTGGTTGAACTTACAAATAAATGGCGTTAAAATGCTAGGAAAAGCATTTTCTTTGACATCTATTTGGCAGAAAAGTTGCAAAATTCAGTTACTTATGAAGTGCCAAATAATTTCCGCCGGTGCATCGCTTAACGTTGAGTGAATAAGTTGTTCTTAAATGTATGTTATTCAAAATGTTTTCAGTGTCATGAGATAAGAGTGTACCCTCACGGGAAATTACTGCCGAAATCTCGGCGCCCGCCTATAGACAGTTCGCTCGCCTCCTTTGTGCCTTGAATCAATTCCCGTAACTTATCTGCATATTTTATAATGCGAGACGAAGTGACGCTGCAGCATTCGGTAGGTACCCCCTTTAGGGATTCTATCGTGTTTTGGAACGCGGAGTGGGGAATTACTAATAAAAGATATCGTAAGAAAACTAATTTCTGATAAGAGAAGTTAATAGAATGGGCGCGACCTTTAAAATTAAGGCGGAGTTTCACGATTCTTTAAACCGAAAGCCGATATTTTTTATAGCTTAATCTCGGTTAGGTAAATTATGTTCATGATAACGTGAGAAATGAAATGAACAGTTGAGACTTGCGAATAGTGTTTAATTTAGCATAAAGGCGTATTTTTTCGGAATAAAACAAATCCGTCACATAAGTAGGTTCCACATGTGTAAAAATACAGCTCCCGCAGCCAGTCTCAATCTCCCGAGGCGTTAGCAGCGTTTTGTTGGTAACGCGCACCCAACTTTTAGGAGCAACTGGCGCGAGTCCGCACCGCAAATAGGATTACCGACAGACCTAGAAAGCCTGCGCGTGTCGGCTAATTCAGTTTTATTGTCAATATAAAACGAAATAAACTTTTTTGTTCAACTTTGCTTTCAGTTTTGAAACTGTTATATTCTGTTAAAATTTCAGCGACGAATCGTCGCTTTAGACAGGCCCAATATTGCCGAAATTGCTCCATTTTAGATACAATGAAACACGAAAGAATGGAGCTCTCTTGAATGTCCAATTTTAACCGTAGCTAGGACGAGCCTTTGAAGTCGGTGCGGTGTAGCGGTGCTAGCCGATTTATTCCCGTTCTGACGGAAGCCAATCAAAGCTTTTGCAGATTTAGATCGCCGTCGGTCGAAAAGTGAAACAACGGAGGCAATGAATGGTTCGATCCGAGCACACAGTCGTCTGCGGCCGCCGACGTGACGTCCCAAACAAGCTCAGTGAATTCTCCCAGCCCACGAGCAGAGTACGTAAGTACCAGCCAACGTACGCCAGACGAGAACAAAAAATTATCATGCATGAATTTATTCCACGCGGTTGCTTTGTTATAAATTTTGACACTTTTTTGTTCGATTCTGTATGGATTTGAACATTCATGTAGACATGGTATTCGTATCATATCATAGGTATATACAATGCTCAAACTTACTATACTTAATATTATTTCAGTTTCTCCCAACAAACTTCCTACTGGAGTTTCAAAGAAAACAATTCGGGCTTTATAAACGAAGGCTTTGTTTAAATACTTTGCTTCAGCAGGTATTCGAAAATAAAGTTACAACTTCTATTTAGGCAAGCTGATGGTCTAAAACGATAATTAGAATTAAGCGTTCCCCGGTGATTTAAAACATTTGCAAAAACTTACGCTAATTAATTTGGAGAAAATGTACAACAAAACTGAAACAAGTTAATTTCTTCAAGAACTGTTACAATAATTAGGTATACTAAAATACCTACTGTGTTTCTTATTTTTCAAAATTGCTGAATTTTGCGCCAAACAAATGAAAAAAAAAATATTTTGATGTTATTAATGCCATCGACACGCCAAGAAGAATATAATTTTAAAAGAGAGTAAATAAAACATTACCATTGGAAAGCATATTTTTCAGACACTAGTGATGTTGAGCCGCCGCCAACTGTACAAAGAGTTTGTTTTTGTTTTTAACAAAAGAGTTTTTTTCATTTGTTTGTGTTATGATTGTTTCACTAAGGGCTGCTTTTTCCAATGCCAGATAATTTTATCCGAGGAATAATTTTGAATTTTTGACAATTCTTCCGTACAAAACCTGTCAGACGTCAAAGTCAAACTCAAATCATTTATTTCAATTAAACCATTTACAGGCACTTTTGAATTGTCAAAATTAAATAGTCGGTCAGTTAGTCAGAAAGCTGTAGCTAGTTGCCCATTCCAAAACGCAGATCTCTATGGAGAAGAACGGGTAAGAAACTCCACGGACACTCTTTTAAATCAAGATATTATTACAAAATCCTGGGTACATTATTATTAATGTTATATATCTATATATATAAAATTCAGAGTCCTGACTGACTGACTGATAGATCAACGCACAGCCTAAACCGCTGGTCCTAGAGACATGAAATTTGGAGGGTCCCCTAAGAAAGGATTTTTTGAAATTCCACCCCTAAGAGGGTGAAAAGGGGGGGAATTCGTTTGTATGAAAAATCTTATTCCTTGAGTTAATAAATTTGAAACTTGGCACGAATACTTATCTAAATAAATCAAAGTTTGTATGGAAGAATTTTAGCCTAATATTGAAAGTAAAGAATAATGTGTATCAGGGTTTTTTGAAAATCTACCCCTGACGGGCTGAAATGCGGTAGTCAATTTTTCAGGGGAGGATTTTACTGCATGGCTTGATTAACTCGAAAATTAGTATAAATAATCTTTGAGTCAAGTTATGAATACATCCCAAACGATTTTTTTTAAATTCCACCCCTGTGGGGCGAAAAGCGGGGATACAGTTTATATGTTAATTACTTAACGCCTAGTGTTGTATACAATCAAGTATCAAGTATTTTCTAACTGAACAGACAGCTGTGCTGCTGGGGAGTTTGTTGCGCCACTTCTTCTTCCCAGCGATAGCACTAGGAAGTGGTGAAGGGCGGGCGTTTTTGGGGGACTGTCTTTTGTAATTTTGACGTGATGTGAAAAGTGCTGATTCTCAGCCTAATTTGAATAAATGACTTTTGATTTTGATTATGAAAAATCTTCTTCATTAGGTTAATAAACTTGAAACTTTTCAAGAATACTCGCCTAAGTAAGTAATAAAGTTTATCATTATAAGTTTTTCAAAACTACCCCTCAAAGGAAGAAGGGTGTTGAAGTTTGTTTGGAATAATTTGAATGCGCGGTCCGAGTAACTCGAAACTCAGTATTGATATTTTTGACAGAAAATAATTAATGATAAGTATGTAAAGTTGTCGAAAATTTACCACTGACGGGACAAAAAGGGGTAATTCAGTTTTTAAGGGGAGGATTTGAACTTGAAACTGTATGTTACATTTTCACGCCTAAAACACTGAACTTCTGATTTGGCATAGAGATAGATGGCATCCTGGGGAAGCACATACATTTTATCCTGTTAGCACGTTCCCGTGGGATAATTTCCGACATCCACGCGGGCGCAGCCGCGGGCAGAAGCTAGTTAATACATGTAGCAGTAGCCGTAGTTATTCGTGTTGGTTCCAAAAACACATTTGACAGATTGAATTATTTAAAGAGGCTTAGTAATCTATTGCTATTTGAATTGATTTTGGGTAGTAAGTTTGGCCCATTGGTCGTCTGACATGCGCCAGATGTGTCAATACCAAAGCCTAAATAAATACGGCAATACCTAAATACTTCGACGTGATTTCACCGACGTAAAGACTGAACATAAATAGGTGAAAGTTATTGATAGGTGTTTTAACGATTTCCGTGATTTTAATAAAGAATCACGGTCAAACGTTACGATTCAAATTTAACTTTATTTTACGGTTGTTTTAACGACTTCGAGATTGTTGATAAAACTCCACCGCATTGTCTTATCGTAATACTGCAGTTAGACTTCTGAAAATATTACAATATTGGCGTTTATTGGTCATTATTTCAGCTGCTTTCGCAAGCTTTCAATGTAAAACGGTTTTATTTAGATCCCGAAGAGATAAAAGATAAAACGTTTAAGTAGAATTTTCATCGTCCCTTGAACATAATTCTATTGGGTGACTGGCCTCGCCTGGGAATAGATCGCCACTATCCGCGGCCATCTTAACAAACGATTAAAAATATAACGAAGGGAGAGGCACCATTGTTTTGTTTACCATTGAGTCTTCTACTTAGCCTTTTCCCAACTGTGTTGAGGTCGGCTTTCAGTATTACCAGATGCAGCAATACCAGTATTTCACATGGACTGACTGCCTATCTCACCTCCACAACCCAGTGACTGTTTACTTAACTTGGTAAGACTGTTTACCATGCTAGGTATGCTGCTTTAGAATGACAGAAAAAGATTCCCTCTAGACCACTATTTCTGCGGTTTATGTGCTAGAAATACATATGTAGTAGTGGAAGTTTAAGGTCCGATTTGATGTAGGCTCTTAGTAAGTAGCGTAAACTACACGTGTAACAGCAAAAAGCCATAAAGTGCGAGCCTCTATCTGTCCCTTAAGGTTAAGGCCAGGCCATTCCTAGTGTTGACAATTGTTTCAAGAACAAACTTGTTGACATTGGAAACTTACTTCTAAGTGGCTATTCAGAGCCCGGAATCGTTGAAGTGGGAAAATGGGCGGGACACCTAAGTCCACTTATAGGTGTGACTTAAATAGTAAGGGTGGAGTGGGCCAAGGGCTACCGATTCAACCCTTCTAGGTGATCAAGCATTGCTAGCTATACATTCGTATATGCAACCTACGAGGACCTATAGTCAGGACACATAACCCACAGAAAATCCTTTCATGAGCCTATCATTTTACCAGAACACATACTTTTTAACCTAGAAAGCCGTCGTAAATTTATAAGAATGGTGCAGTCGTGAAAACCTTTGAAGGTTTCCTTTGAAATGGACGAAGAAACGAGTGCTTGTTTTTATTCAATAGATTCCTGTGAACATACTCTTAAAAACCTAAGTCTTACCAGACAGAAATATTTAAAATCGTGATAAAGAAATGTTCTATACATCTATCTATGAGTGCTTTGAAGGAGTCAGAGAGAAACGCCGTCGGCCTTTCTAATCAGGGGATTATCTCGTTGAGTCCCGTTAGTCGGCAGTCATTCGGTGATCCCGGGCGGCTATACTGCTGTGTCACTCCGACATTTTTTGCGCACACACACTAACGCAGATTTGTAGCTTTTAAGGATTATATTGTCTATGTTTTGAATAAATGTCGGTTCGTTTCTTTGTCGACCCATGTAACTTTATAGTGATATAAAAACTTTATGACAATCTAGAAATTGTATCCCTTCGTTAGTTTGGAATTCACAATGGTTTTTGCGGCAAAATAGGCAAGCATAACAGATTACTTAGTTGGAAAATACATGATCCAGATTCCATTTCTGATTAATCAAAGGTTTTCAGCAATTCAATGCGAGCTGTTTCAATCAATATATTTACAATCATTGGAAAGGGAAGCAGTTCTATGCTTAGTATCTTCTCAAAAAACAAAGTCCACAAAGTGGGAGTGAACGACAGAACCTAAAAGCCAAGTTAGGGAACTATTTCAACTAAAATTTAGGACAGTGCCGGCTGTACCGCACAATTAAACGCAGTCAGTTCCGTTTATTTTAAATCATCTTTTGCTCTGAACTGGACCATCTTGTTTGAATATTGCATTCGAGGTTTTAAATAGATCTTACGTTTGTATGAAAATCCATAAAGCTTCTCGGAACTGAAGTATTTATATGACTCGTAAGTACTCGTACCTATAGGATTTTAATAGTCTGACTTATTTATATCTTGATGTATTTTCCCCATGGAACTCTTCATACAGCGTTATGTATACCTATCTCCGTCGTAAATACTTCATATAAAGTGGATGAGTATGTACAAAAGTAGGTATTCCCTAAAGGGTAGTTCGTAAGTAACAGTTATTTGTCGAATATAAAGTTTAGCCGGAACAGTTGTCGGTTACATACGTGATAGACAAACTTAACGCCTTCCCGCTCGCGAGTACTTGAACATAATAAAGTGACAAGTGGGGAGCGGCTCCAAATCTCGGCAAACTATATCGCCAAATGTTTGTGTTCACTCGGAGTTAGCATGTAATCCATTTAAAAGTGTCAGATTAGAGGGGTCGGGTGAATTTGCTTAGGCGGGTCCGGTCAGCAATTTATGTCCGCGTGCCGCCGCAGATGTGGTCGGTGGCCTAGCGCCTCGCCGGCTTGTGGCACTGTTTATAACAACAAAGGCGGAGTAATTAAACACTTAGACACGACACCAGGACCTCCCGGATAATACCACGCTTTACACAAGTGTCTGGGGAACTTTTGCGTGCCTACTTCGATAATATTTGCCCCAGCACAGTGTACTTTAAGTTTTAGTATTTTAAGAACGGGCGCCTTGGTAACTATTAATTTTTAATTAGCTCTGAGGATCTCAAAGAATCTCGTACTTGTCTTTCTCATTTTCTCTCAGAGATGGGGCAATGCTGCGGCCAACACTTGTGTACTTTGCACTTACTGGTACCCAATTGAAAGGTTTTCTTTGGCTTTGTGTTAAATTGTTCTTTGTGAAAAAGTAGAATAAAATAATACTGTAGCGGTATCTACAACGCCACATGCGAACAATGCGTCATACTGACGTCACGCAAATCCTGCATCTTGCAAGCAGAGTTTACCGCGCAATTAGCATAGATACAATTTCCCAACATCAATCGTTGGGCAATTGCCCGCCAGATACAACACCCGTCTGATCCTCCCTTTTCTATGGAGGTTGAGTGAACTTTACACCCTGTTCCTCATGCCTCCATAATACAAAGAAGAATGAAACGCAAGTAATAAGTTCTATGAAGACATTAGTATTAGTTTGAAAACATGTGTTGTAGCGAAGGCGGAACAAGTCCAATAATAAGGCGCGTCGTTATCCCGCACTCATGGCACGTGATCCTATTCTACACAATGAGTTTATCCTGTGCTCACACACTACTAACGTGTAATGCTCTGCACCTACAGTACCGGGGCCGGATGAACTGTGACTCAGCACTGATTGAATCATGAGTTCTTTATTATGTAAGTAAGATGCACGATACAGTTTCAGCCGTGAACCTAAATATTTTCCACTAATATAAGATTATTTCACTGTGTTTTTGAACAACCATTTGTGTCTAGTAGACAGATCTAAAATCGCAAGAAAAAACATAATTCCCCACACGGAAAAAAAAGTTGAGTTCCTGAAAATTAGCATTTCATAACAAAATTGCGTCATTATCATTACAAAATTGAAGATCCATATTTCATAATCAAAGCTTTTCATTAGGCCTACTAGTATAATTTCGTTTCCTTGGTAACGAATAGCCAGTTAAGAATCTAATATAAGCCAAGTTAGATTTATATGGGAATTACGTAATTTTCCACTACGGATATCCTTGTTGGTTCCACTTATTATTTTACTTCCGCGTAGTACTTTTTTATATTTTTTTGCCTCTTTTTTTTGCTTTTATGTAATAAACAGGATTCATTATTGTTTAAATAGAGTGATAATTAATTCGTAACATTCACTACTGTAGAAACGTACTACGAGTACTAACTAAAAAAATCGTCTAAGATTGCATTATTTGTAATTATCATATCTTCATATATTATAACATCATCATAATTTGTTTATTTGTAATTAAATTACTAAATTTTTATTACTTTGTACCTATTTATATAGTATAGTAATTTAATTCTAGGTACATCGTCTTCGCATATAATTGTTACTGTATAATATACAAGAAAGACGACACGGTTGGCGCAGTGACTGAGCGATCGACTGCTGAGCTTCGTGTCGTGGGTTCGATTCCCGCATGGAACAAATTTCAAGGGGCACCTAGAAACAATTCTATTTTCGTGTAAACTTTGTCTTGATCAGGCTCTCGGTATTCCGAGAAATATCTGTTTCAATATTTGAAAATGAAAGATGTCATTACTTAATTAGCAGTTTCCTGGAAAAGTACCGCAGTCCTTATTGGATATCTGCACTAGCTGTAGAGGGGGTGGTGACGACAGTATGTTGTTAATAGTATGAGTGACTTTGGCTGAGTGAATGTCCAATGTAGGGTTGAAGCAGCGTAAGCCTCACGTATGCACTGCGTCAACACGTCATATCCTGATGCGTATATTCAGTTATATTCCCTACATTGAGGGATACTTACCAGCTGAATTTCTTGACTTTTTACAAAACTAAGTAATCAGATAGTATTCTTCATTAACTCTTAAATGCCTCTACCTACTGAACTAATTGGATCCGTTTAAACTTCAAATTAATTGTGTTTATCTACGAAATTCATATGAGCTGCGAAAATTTAATCAGTCAAATACATTCTCTTTGCGTTCCCCGCAAAGTACAAAATATGTTTTGTAAATAATATGGTTATGTCGGCTTATAGGTAATACTTTCATAGCCCGTCTTGCTCGGTCGGGTTTATAATCTCTCTGTTTCATGTCAAACACTAATGATATTATAAATTATAAGTAAAAAGAGGGAGGTAGGTTACTTACCTAACATTCGATCTTCAAAAACGGCACAATGTCTCATTATTAGAAGACACGTGGAAGTGGGACGGCATGTCGTAATTATCAGAGGCGAAAAAGAGACAAGACAACGAAAACTTGGCTAATTAGCCAGGTTCTGACGTGTCAGCTTATAAATTATCATTGCTACATATTTACCTTCAGTAAAACATCTTTAAAAAAAATTGGAGTTCGCAGTCTTTAAAAAGGTTATGTGTTTGTGGAACTAAATCAAATTATTTGCATTATTACTAAATTCTGTGTTTCATTTTCAAGCATTAATAATAATGAGTCTTTATTTGTCTCATCTCAACAAAAATTGTCTAGTAAAATGCACAATCTTAAATAGAAAATGGTGTCTGAAGATTGTATAGAAGAAGACAATTTTCTGTCTTTTGAACTTTGCAAATATTTATGGGTCTCAGTTTATACCAGTTTTTGTTTTTTTCTGAGTTGAACCCGCAAGAGTTATTGAGAGAAATACCTTGACTTATTTGCTTTTGGAATCATATTATTTTATGAGTGACGCGACTTTTCTCAGCACAGTTCAAAATCGAATGTCTTTTGCGCAAATGATACACCTTTAATTGGAGCTTCATTCGTCTATCACTAGAAATCTTCATTCACTTGTCATAACAGCATAATCAACCCATACAGTTCCTACTGCTGAGAAACAGGCCTCCTCTGTGTGAGAGGAAGTGGTCCATAATCCACCACGCGGGCCCAGTGCGGCTTGGCGAATGTCACTTCTTCGAATTTTTGGTTCTAGGATATGCCGGTTTCCTCACGATGTTTTCCTTCACCGTTTTGAGAGCTGTTGTGATGAAATAATTTACACAAAGTAAAGTTCCTGCTTGGGTTCGAACCCACAACCTCCAACTCGTAAGTCGCGGCCGCTACCACTAGGCCACCACTGCTCATTCACGTAAACATTGACAATTGCAAATGATCGTTTCGGGAACCCTTAAGCGTCGTATTTTCATAAACACGTACAGAACTCGCAAATTCGGATTATAGCAGACATTTTAATTGTAACACAATTATCCAACGATGCATTTAACATAAATTCAATTTCCTAATTAATCATACATTATACAATCAATTCTGAACTCGTAGCTACAACTCTAATAATGCTGATTGCTTTGAATGCTTGCGGTTACAAATTAGGGTTACTGATAGGTTATGAGCAGGTAATCAATCATAAGGGACCGTGGAAGGTATTTTGTATTAAGCCTTAAAAATAGGTACTTGTTCTTACAGTTCTGTTGGCCGAAGTTGTTGTACACAAGAAGTTTTTGTAAGCTTAACGATCAAACAATGACACGGTAACACGCCAGTGCGAAGACGGCTCTATACAACGCAAAATGGAACTGGAATCGGTTGCAAAATTCGTATGGATATCGGTGTTCTCGTGTGGCCCAGTTGGATAAAACTTTAATAATGGAAGATCCCGATAGCTAAAGTTTGCTCGGGTAACGACGTTTACCCGCGAACTCGGCCGGTGGCAAAATAAAATCAACTGACTTGACGACCAACTACTGTCCGGGTCGGGTTACCGCCGACGTTCTGTATCAATAATGTTTTTTACCTGATTGTGCAGCTGTTTCCTAGAAGAATTATACACGTAAGTGATTTTGAAAGGTTTCCTAATGCTTTCAAAGTCGAACAAAAAGGTACTTAGCTGCTGTAGAATGTTATAATTATATTGAAACCTTATCTAGCGCTGAAATGTTCGGTCGTTAGCACGTTCAGCAGCTTTCGTTACAGAATTGAACATAATTCTGAAGTCTGTTATTAATTATATTAATTAGTATTAAGTTTCTTGACACGCGCAGGGGCATTAACAGCTAGATAGGTCATGACTTCATGAGTTACCTGAAAGACGTTAATTATCGGTACAGGGTAGCTTTTTGTGAAGTAGGTTAGAAAATTGGTAAATGTATAATTGTTCATGTTAAAGAAATAATCACGCGAATCATTTCTTGAAATCATGTGTTTCCACTGCTATTACTAACCTCGCTAACATCAACATTTTTGGCTAAATACTTTAGATCATGCGGCTACGAGAGTTATGCGAGAACATACCTCGTGCCAACACAAGGGAACATTTTCATCTTCGATGAGATTGGAAAATATTTCCTTACTTCCTTACAACCAATTATGGTAGCGTGTTATTGCTATACTTCTCCAGTTTACCCAAACCATACACATAATAAATAGCTTTAAACGTCGTCGAGTACCTACGTTTATGTATACGAATCTTCCCTTGTATCTTAATTTCCCCACACAAAATGTAATCGATACCGATTTATAGTCTCCAAACGTTTCATTGTTGTTTAGAAATCAATTAGAAAACAGCAGCTCACAGTTAAAGAAACCCAATAATTAAAATTTTCCTAACGTACGACTTGGAGAATTAAATAGAGCTGAATATAGACTTCGAAGTAATAATTAGGCAGAAAGATCGGGCAGGTAGGTAGGAAATTGTCGATTCGCAACACGCGCAGGGCGCACGGGCGCGCCTGAATCGGCTCGCCGGCCACCAAATAAGATCACTTAAATTCCACACCCGTAGCCTTACACCCAGATAGCACTACCAGTTACTTCTGTTACGTATATGAACCCCGCACACACAGTAATTACACAAAAGAAACGGAACTAAGGAGGGCGTTTAAACATTGCCTTCGCTCGCTATTAGATCCTGCAGAGTAAACCAGGAATTACTAAAATATACTCCTTCTGCTCGCTATGTTATTAAGTTTAGTAGCCGTTTGGGCAGAGGGCAGAGTTGGGTCTCCGAGGAGGAAGTTCGTACGCACCTTCGCTGTTCTTTCTCACACTAGTGATAAGAATAATGGAAACGGAAAAGCTAGTGCTAACTTCATGTTTTATTTCCGGAAACTTTAATACAATTTGTACATGATGGCGTCGAACAGTCTACTTTTACTCCTTTATGTAGGTTACAGTATCAGGCGCGAACGATCAGTTAAGACGGGAACTTCGCCCATTGGCTTTTACTGTTGTCAAAGTTTAGCACTAAATCAGACTACGACTAATCTTAACTAATACGTATTTTTGTATTTATCGGCCACTAAGTAAGTTCAGTTACTGATTATATCAGCTATACTTCTTTGAAATCGTAAAACTGACTGCAGTGGATGCTTGTACTTCGTAATTCTTATTTAAATATTCCCAGAAAAACTGCTTGGGTAAAATAATATAATATTTTTGAGAAATGATTTCATTAGAAGCACTGTTTCATTGTTCATCATCCATTAGGTAAACAGTTTCATAAACAGATTTTACTTAGGTAGTTTGATTTGGGGCCGATTTTTCGGAAATGGGCCTTATATATCAATTCCGATGTTCCCATAGTGTTTTGTATAATATTTTCCCAAAACCTAAACAATACTCGAATAAGTGCATACGAGGAGAAACAATAACAACAAAATTTCGACGAACGCAATTATTATGAAATTGCAGTAGTTTTTAAATAATGTTTTGAAGAGCGGCACTGATTCCGACCAAGCTACGGCCAACTTCGTAGGTTTATTGTCTTCGCTTGAATTAAAAAAGTTTCACTAAAGTTCTCTCTTAATACTTTGAGCACACATTTACTTACCTATGAGCGGAGGTAATAAAACATTCTTTTCTCCATCCATTGCGCAATCTTACCCGTTAAAATAAAGATACTTTACTCACCATACCTTCTGAGCCCCATCAGAAAGAAAATACGTTTATTTGCGGCAAACATGACGAATAAAACACAAACACAAAAAAAATTACAAGTTGGGGGAAAACATGCGTCACATCCACTCAAAATAGCCATCGCTCAGCATAATGCTAAGGCCCTATACGAGACAGCCCCAGCGCTGGGGTATCAATGTTAGACACTGTCACTGTTATGTGCCTGTTATTCCCGAAACTAGGTTATTTCCCATTGAAAATATCAATGGGGTGATTCAAACGTTATAGCACGTACCCGATCCTCTTTTGGCATTACGAATTATTGAGGAAAGTCATCGCTTTTCTGAAAGAGTTTTTTTAAACAGGTTGAGGTTTCAAAAAGCACTCGTGTAGAGTTGTTTTAGTTTGAAAGTGAAACGATAAAGCCTAAATTAACTCTTGATTAACTTGTTGAAAATTGCCTTTACTCTCAATGTTGAACTAGTGGAATAATCAAATTGGTATCGGTGAAATAATAAATTAATTTCGAAGCGTACAAAAATATTCCGTACGTAAGTAGGTATCGTATTTCTTTGATAGATTCCCTTGTGGCTATCGGTTAGGAGGCTTCTCTGCGACCATATAAGTTACGACTAATGAACGAAAGTAGGTTTATTTCAGCTATCCAGAAGTCCTACTACTACAGCCAGACGCACCTATAAATAATGCAATCTAAATTCTAAGGTGTCCTCTGGCATGAAAAGGCTCTCTACTATCTCCGCTCTGCGAATTCATGAAATATTCCACCCAATCAATCTGAAATTCCATTAGATCTCCAATTTGTGTAAATGTTTACACATTCAAAAAGGCGTTTTAGTAAATACTTCAGTTCATACGGAGTTTAAATTACTTGTTTCGAGCTCTCTTTTTATTTAGATTTATTTCCATCGAAGTATTTTAGAGGTCAAACGGGGTTAAACATTCCAGGAAATTCAGTTCACGTGTTGGTTCGTGCCTAAAAGAATTTGATACGGCAAGTTCCTAAATTCCAAATTGTTGTGTTTTTCTCTCGAAATAACTGTGTGTGTAGCAAGCTAGCAAGTCGCGCAGCTACTGGATAAGTTTAAACCCAAAATACCTACGCGAACCACAATCTGCCTTTAGTAGCGCATTTTTAAAAAGCATGCTCGCTTTTCCAGTCCTAATTTGGAATGGTGTATTGTATGGAAGAAGTGTTCAAGGAAAAAAACATCAAGTATGAACAATCAAATCTACAAACAAATCTGCAACAGCAACAACCAAAGTATGGTTCCACCATACCATACCATAACCATACTTTGGTTATAATAATCGTCTTCACATATAATTATATAATTAATGTATGCAAAATATTGTAAAACATTTTAAAAGAGTAACGGTGGAGTTTCTTGCCCATTCTTCTCCATACGAAAACTACCTTTTGGAAGGGGCGACTAGAATCAATTTTATTTTAATTTTAATATTGACGTTCAAAAGTGACTGTGTGTTGACTTTGACTTTGAATACAGAAATAAATACTACTTTCATCGTATAATCTAAAAGTCTTGTAGGTGACGTCTGCCTGGTACAGTCGAACCAAAAATAAACGTGACAGTAAAGGGTTCTTTACATTAAGTGGCGTTTGTGGCGAGCGCGTGAGTGTCGCGGCCGACAATGCGACACGGCGACAAAACAATGCTTTGTTTTGTCGGCCACAGCAGACCACAACGACCGCTTATTGCAGATTGTTTTAGCAGCCTCCATTCAAAATGTCGCTTGCGGCTTTTGAAGCAACGCATGCCTGCAATTAGATCTTTCCGCGGTAAAAGTTTGTAAAAAATGTAATCACAGGGACATTTTTCTGTGACGTCCGTTTTAAAAATAAATGAAATGGGCATGCGTAATTTCACGTGGCTTAATTAAAATTGAAGAGCATGATGATTTTTCTATTTTAGTTTTTGGTTGTAAAGGAGTTTTTGCAATTGAGATATTTATTCTTATTACAATTAATTTTATTATCCACAAATATTATGTTCATTTCGAATTGTGAGCACCTAAATATTTGCTAACCATAATATAAAGTGCATAACCAGCGGACCGAAAGTGTTTAGCGAACCATTTTGTTAAACATAGGTTTTCAACAAAACATTTCAATCTAATTGAGGCCGACTAAACAAGTCCAAAATGGCACACTGTTACAGTTTATACATGGAATGAGTTTGAGTTTTGTAGTTACTTAGATCATCTGCCTAGCCTTTTCCCAATCTGTTAGGGTTGGCCGTCTGGAAGCCAACCCCAACACAGTTGCGAAAAGGTTATCTGGATGTAGCTGAATACTAGTTTTACATGGAGTGACTGCCTATCTGAACTCCACAACCCAGTTACTGGGTAACATGCTCGCCTTTGGTAAAACTAGTTGCCAGACTTTTGGGCTTCTAACTACCCGTAACTACTTTCAAAGCTCTACGAATGACTGCCGGGACCAACGGCTTTCCACGGCACGAATTCACGATATGTAATAGATGGTTACCCATCCACGAACCAACCGCGGCAAGGGTAGCTTAACCTTCAATCGACCCATGCGGCTGTTATAATTTAGCCACGAGTACGTAGTTACTGTAAATACAACAACAAATTGCTGATAATGTCTCGAAACCAGAAATTGCAAAACACGTGTTTGCAGTTCAGACCACTGCAGATCAAATAAGTTTAGTAAACTCTCTGGTTGCTTTTACAATAGTCTCAAAAGCTAAACCAGCTACCTGTTTATTTATTAGTTTGATATTCCTTGGATCGCACGTACCTACGTATTTTGTTAGAATGCTATGCATTCTAATCACCAGTTCAGTGTTATTTCTTTAGATAATTAAAGAAGCAGTATTTAAGTTTCATATTCAAGTTGTGAAATTGTATGTTTTATGACTGCTGGGAAAACTATCGACTTGGGTAATCGACAGCTTAGCTCAGTTGATATCAACTTAGGTGTGACGTTGAGTATACTTCAAATATTCACCGAAGATATCGTACAATAATTGATTAAGTATCTCAATTTATTTAGAACAAGATCACAATCAGTAAGTGGAACCACTTGTTGTGTAGCGCCCTTATAATAAAGGACGCGCGCCCTTCACAGTCAAATAAAAATTTAGATTTCCAGCGAAATATATATTATTATTTTGGAAAAGGCTAGCTGGATTGAAAACAAGGCCGCGGGCAGAGGAGAGGTTTTGGGGTAGGTATAAAACCCCCCAAAATTATAGAATCCAGAAGAACCCAGAGATCGTTGCCACGTGCTTTATTTTTGATGATCATTACGTTGGTTCCGTCTCAATTTAATTTGTATATCTTAATTTCACTAACTGACGGACTACGCACAAACGCGCCTAAACTGCTAGTTCTTTGATAATGTATCCTCTAAATGTGTTAAATATGAAAGTTTGATTAGATTTTTTCCGATGGGAAAACCGAAGCAAGCTCTGGTTTTTAGTAACCCATCCGGCGGGTGCACTGCCTTGTTAGGTACTCATTGTCAGTTAATTCTTGGTTACAGTCTTGGTTGATAGATAAGTGTTACAAAATACAGTTTAAATATTTTTTCTTCCACATCTTGACCTTTTTCTATCTCATGTTTCTTACTTATTATCTAAAAATAGTGTGAGCAGATCTTTACGGATCATGCATTAGTCTGGGGTTCCAACGTAAGAATCGGCTTATCAAAATAGGTGGGTCGGATCCGATTTCCATTGTTATATTTTTAGGCATAAATAAAGCTATTTAGGTAAAAAATATAATCTATGTTTATGAAAATGACACTTATCCACATTACCTATCCATATTTATTAGGATTGAACTGGCTGATAGTGGATAGTGGGTATTAGCATTCTCAAAAAAAACAAGACTGCGATATAATTCGATGAAAATATTGTAACATTCAAAGATTTCATGAATACAACTGTTACTAAAAGCTAGAGCTTGCAACGTAAACGTACGACAGAACGTAATTTATACATCTCGTTTTGAGTAATTTTCGGAAATTCCCTTCCATACACTCTAATTAAACCGTAAATTACCATTAGCATCAAGTATTAAAGTGAAGTGGCGTTTACAAGTGAACATCTAAATTGAAAGCTAACCCAGGGCATTGGATAGGAGTTGTAAAGCGCTCCCAATTAAGCAGGCGGGCTAGGAACAGCAGAATAGCGCGGCTCAGCGGAATAGCCCGCCACACCGACAGCCGAGCTTCGGCGCGCGAGCGGCGTGAACAATGTAATGAATTGTGAACATGCTAAGACTTATGGCGATATTACGCTCCGAATAAAATTCATGGTGAAGCAACTGGTTAATGAGTCTTTAGAAATTTTAACAGAACATTGCTCAGTGAATTGTTGTGTGGAATAAAAGATGTGGATGACTAAGTGGGAAGCTAAGCATGTCTGTATGGATTGAGAAGCCATGTCTCATATTTAATCGCAGATTAACTCTAATCGGATTATTTAGTAGTAAATTAGCCGATTTTATAGGCCCGGTTACTACTAAATATTGGTAAGTAGTACCCACGTTTGGCTCCTCAATGGCTTTGGCACAGCTCAGCCTATATTGCTTCCCACTCGTAGTCATATAAAGTGAGGGCGTATAAAAACAAAAAAACATCGTAATTGATAAAATCACAATAATACTAAGCGAGTTCTCTATGTAGGTTTAAAAGTCAATGGAAAAATGGTATGTGCTCTTGATATAAATACATAAACTCATGTGTCTTATGTCTATAGTTGGAATCTTTTAGATGATTAGACATTACATTAGACCTTAGTAAGAGATGGCGATAGGCCTAGTTTAGCAGAGAGGCAGAAAAATGTAAGTGGGGTAGATAATAATCTCACTTATTACAGTAACTAGCTTCTGCCCGCGGCTTCGCCCGCGTGGATGTCGGAAATTATCCCACGGGAACGTGCTAACAGGATAAAATGTATGTGCTTCCCCAGAATGCCATCTATCTCGCGGGCCCTTTGTGGCTAATTACAGTAGAAAACCAATTGTGTCTCATTAGTGGTGATTAAGAGGGTACCTATATGATATCTTTACCTAAGTACCTAACTAATTTAAAAAAAAAACTCAATAGCAGAAAATTAAATACCTACCTAAATAAACCTATTTCTGATGATAACTAATCTAAACTCAATAAATAAGCAAAATCCCTAAAAACTAATATCTATACGAATGACTAATCCTACCTAACAGTATTATAAAATAACCTACGGTCACTACGTACACTACCAAATATACTACCTATACTTTAAAATTAAAATCTATACCTACGACTCATATAAAAATAAACCTAAATAACTCTAAAAACTAAAAGGAATAAAAATGAACTCCACTGCGGGTGACCCAACCTACGACAAACTTAGTATTTGCGGTTGGTACAGTACAGACAGTGGTAATCGGGTATAGGGATCGAACCGCAAAATTAAGTTTGTTTTTTATTGTATATACTTTTCCGGGATAAAAAGTACCCAGTGTGGTGCCCAGGATATTAAAGAATAATTATACCAAGTTTCATCGTAATCGAACCGGTAGTTTTTGCGTGATGCCTGAACAAACAGACAGACAGACAGACAGACAGACAGACAGACAGACAAAAATTTTTTTAATCACATTTTTGGGTTCGGTGTCGGTCTAGTAACACCCCCTGTAAATTATTTTATTGATATTTTCAATGTACAGAATTTTCACTTCTACAGATTTATTATAAGTATAGATTACCTACACGATAATAAATGAAGGAACGTAGGTATATTATTATTATTAAAAGCCTGTGATGGCCCACTGCTGGGCAAAGGCCTCGCTACTCTCTTTCCACTTCTCTCTGTTTATAGCTCCTAAGGACCAGTTCTTGTTGAAGGAGTCCAGCTCATCCCGCCATCTCCGTCAGGGCCCGCCGTGATGTCGCTTTCCATTAAGAGAACAAAATAAATGTAGGAACATTAGGGTAAAATCAATTATAATTCCTTTGTTAACGATATTGATAGAACAATGTTCAACGAAACAAAGTGGAGTTCCTATTATCCTATTTTTGTAATTATTTTAAACAATGCAGCCGCCCTAACACGGTCCAGTGGTCGCAAGCGATTCTGTTGAGCATAAGGTCCTGGGTTCGATTCTCGGGTCGGGAAAAGTGTTATTGGATTTTTCCACCTGGAATTTCTCAGTAGCAGCCTGAAGTCTGGAGTGATGACTGTAACATGAGACTTAAACATCTGGCGATATTTGTGTGTACTATAGGTGTATCTTTGCCTAACCCTTCGGCAATACAGGCGTGATGTTATGTGGTATGTGTTATGCTTGAACAGTGTTAGGATTTTCTACAGCTACCTACCAAATATAGGTATTAAGTCAGGTAGCTTAGTAAAGGATTAGTTAGTGATTATTTTAGATAGTGGAATCCTAACATAATATTAAAATCCCATTAGAGTAAAGTGAATGAGTAGATAAATAGTCGCTGTATAATCGGAAACCTCATTTAGGCTTAGGTATGTTTAGTTTAGTTTTATTTTTATACTAGCTTCTGCCCGCGGCTTCGCCCGCGTGGATGTCGGAAATTATTCCACGGGAACGTGCCAACAGGATAAAATGTATGCAGTGCTTCCCTAGGATGCCATCTATCTCGCGGGCCCTTTGTGGCTAATTACAATAGAAAACCAATTGTGTCTCATTAGTGGTGATTAAGAGGGTACCTATATGATATCCTTACCTAAGTACCTATCTAATAAAAAAAAAACTCAATAACAGAAAATAAAATACCTACCTACCTAAATAAACCTATTTCTGATGATAACTAAACTCAATAAATAAGCAAAATCCATAATAACTAATATCTATACGAATGACTAATCCTACCTAACAGTATTATAAAATAACCTACGGTCACTACGTACACTATCAAATATACTACCTATACTTTAAAATTAAAATCTATACCTACGACTTATAAAAATAAACCTAAATAACTCTAAAAACTAAAAGGAATAAAAAGGTCGCACTGAAAAGCACGGTTTAGAATGCAAGTAGCAGTTAAACTATGAACGAACGCTCGCCACTCGACACGTCCGTTCAAATCAAAGTTCAAAAAATGTCCTTATATACGGTAGCGATCCGTGACGGCCGCGCACCACGCGTGTGCTGCGAACGGTGCAAGCCAAATTCAACCTTCAGCACTACATTTAGAGCATAACCTTAGTGAACTCCACTGGGGGTGACGTAACCTACGACAAACTTATTATTTGCGGTTGGAGCAGTAATCGGGTCTAGGGATCGAACCGCAAAATTAAGTTTGTTTTTTATTGTATATACTTTTCCGGGATAAAAAGTACCCAGTGTGGTGCCCAGGATAATAATGAATAATTATACCAAGTTTCATCGTAATCGAACCGGTAGTTTTTGCGTGATGCCTGAACAAACAGACAGACAGACAAAAAATTTTTTAATCACATTTTTGGGTTCGGTGTCGGTCTAGTAACACCCCCCGCCATTTATTTTTTTGATATCTTCAATGTACAGAATTTTCACTTCTACAGATTTATTATAAGTATAGATATAGATTTTATCGTATTATAGTAAAAAATATTTTGGGTTATTAATATAAACGTGAAAGATTGTATGGATGGATGGATGGATGAATAGATGTGTTACTCTTTCACGCAAAAACTATTGAACGGATTTGGATGAAATTTGGCACACAAATGGTTTATAACCAGGATTAACATATAGGGTACTTTTTATCCCGATATTCACACGGGATCAAAACTTATGCGGGTAAAACCGCGGGGCGCAGCTGGTAGTATCATAATCAGCCTATATTCCCACTGCTGGGACACAGGCCTCCTCTCGACGAGAGAAAGTAGGCCATAATCCACCACGCGAGCCCAGTGCGGGTTGGTAGATGTCACATGTCTTCGAATTTTTGGTTCTAGGACATGCCGGTTTCCTCACGGTGTTCTCCTTCACCGTTGTGAGAGCAGTGGTGATGAAATAATTTACACAAAGTAAAGCGCCTGTCTGGGTTCGAACCTACGACCTACAACTCGTAAGTCGCGGCCGTTACCACTGGCCCACCACTGTATGTACTAAATTCATGGTTACAGTTTGCACGTGGATGTCCTTGCCGTGCTGTAGAGAAATAATATCAATATCATTAGTACTTACTTAATAGATATTCTAACACATATCTTTACACGAGTGTATGTGCAATAGATAGCTTCAATGCGAGAGAACGGCGCAATAGCTAATGAGCGCACAAAGTTTTAAAACAGATAGAGAAAATCCTTGGCAATGGTCCGATGAAGCGCTGGATGGGGAAGAAAATAAAATGTAGGGACGTGTAAGCATATAATTACATCGAGGACTCTTACGTTAAGTCTGTATTGGGATTATATAAAATAACATAACACCTATATTCCCCAAAGGGTTGAGCAGAGGTGTACAAACGCCAGCAGGTCAAGCTACCCGAATCTGTCAAATTTTCCCAATCAACCTTGAACCTTAATGCTTTAGCGATAAAGTTGAAAATCTATTAAAGAAACATCTATTTGACATATTGTAGTAGCTTGATGTGCTGGCGTCTGTACCTTTAGCACAACCACATTTCGCCAGTTATGTGTAAGTTCTATGTAATAGGGGCGAGCATATTGCTATAAACCAGGCACAAACCCAGACTTCGGTCTGCTACTGAGAAATTCCAGACGGAGAATTCCAGTAACACTTTACCCAACCTGGGAATTGAACCCAGGACTTCGTGTTTAACAGAACGGCCACTAGATCAATGAGGCTGAGCTATAATAATGAGAATAGTGATACCTGTACAGAGGCATAGCTATCACTATTCCCAATATATAGCTGCCAAAAAAACGCATGAATAATCCTTTTAGATAAAAATCTAAAAGAATTATTCATGCGTTTTTATACGCACTATGTGCACCTTCCTTATATGAATTCCATATCGAGACGAGCGTTATTTATCGCAGTGCGGACAATGCCTTAGATACGGTGTTCCTCCGAGGTCTCGTTAGACTTCGAGAATGCTCCAGAAGTTTATTGTCCAGTCTTCCACAGAAATATCCAGCTTACATTTAAATATTATATTCCATTTAGTTTGGAAGCTCTTAAGTACTGCAGCAATTAAAGTCTTATTAAAATTCGTCCTATAGCTTTTGAGCGAGGCTTGGACAAAAATATAGCAGAGAAATTGTCAAGGGTTTGCATTTCGGTTTTTGTACCAAAACGTTGTTTTTATCGTAATAGTTTTGAAATCAGTTTCCGTCAGCAATTGTAATTTTATTTGATTATTTAAACGAAGTAATTAATTAGGTAAGATAATTACATCGAGACACGTCACACTTGGTATTCGTAGGTACTTGGCACTAAAGGTACCGTAGCACCATGTCGTGATAGTACGCGATAAGTAAACTCAGTTCACTTCCACGTGATAAACATAATTTCCATCAGAGTTCAACATTTGTTAAGAAACTTTTTGACATTTATGAAAACCAGTTTGATATCCTAGCTGGCGAGTCCGCTGGCTGGCAGCATTAGTTTTCTCAAGCCCAGGCTCGCCGCTGCTTGCCCTCCTCGAACCAATAATCATTAATTTTCCTAGAGGTCTGCTCCAGACTGCTGATGTTTTCTTGACGAAATTTCATTTCCTTGCTTCGCCATCCGGGTTCCTTTACCTAACCAATTTATAATTACAACAGGAAAAAATCTCCTGAAGGCTACGTAATATTTCTAATAGAGGAGTATTTTTGGTAACGTGAATTTTGGATAACGAACATAGAAGATTTTCACGAAACTAATAATTCTCATCGTTGTATTATTAGTGTTAACAATGTAGCAATTAGTACCTTTACCTCGTTATTAGAAAAATATTTTATTATATAAAAACCTTTCTATTATATAAGTTAGACCGTGGGTGGGCTTGTTATTATGTTTCCAGCTTAAGGTATGTTTTTGTATTGTTTCAGTAGGTCACTGTTGACGAGATGATCTTTTATTCACTACTAGCTTCTGCCCGCGGCTTCGCCCGCGTGGATGTCGGAAATTTACCCACGGGAACGTGCTAACAGAATAAAATGTATGTGCTTCCCCAGAATGCCATCTATGTCGCGGGCCCTTTGTGGCTAATTACAATAGAAAACCAATTGTGTCTCATTAGTGGTGATTAAGAGGGTACCTATATGATATCTTTACCTAAGTACCTAACTAATAAAAAAAAAAAAACTCAATAACAGAAAATTAAATACCTACCTACCTAATTAAACCTATTTCTGATGATAACTAATCTAAACTCAATAAATAAGCAAAATCCCTAAAAACTAATATCTATACGAATGACTAAACCTACCTAACAGTATTATAAAATAACCTACGGTCACTACGTACACTATCAAATATACTAGATACCTATACTTTAAAATTAAAATCTATACCTACGACTCATATAAAAATAAACCTAAATAACTCTAAAAACTAAAAGGAATAAAAATGAACTCCACTGCGGGTGACCCAACCTACGACAAACTTAGTATTTGCGGTTGGTACAGTACAGACAGTGGTAATCGGGTATAGGGATCGAACCGCAAAATTAAGTTTGTTTTTTATTGTATATACTTTTCCGGGATAAAAAGTACCCAGTGTGGTGCCCAGGATATTAAAGAATAATTATACCAAGTTTCATCGTAATCGAACCGGTAGTTTTTGCGTGATGCCTGAACAAACAGACAGACAGACAGACAGACAGACAAAAATTTTTTTAATCACATTTTTGGGTTCGGTGTCGGTCAAGTAACACCCCCTGCCATTTATTTTTTGGATATTTTCAATGTGCAGAATTTTCATTTCTACAGATTTATTATAAGTATAGATAATACTCGTACTGCTAAGAAAATAAATATACATATCACATGAATCTTTAACTTTTAATGTAAAGATATTATAAGAGTAATTTTTCAATGAATGGTTTGTTGTGTTCAATATTATAAAATGTATGTAAGTAAACTAATAAAAAATAAAGTTATAACTTAAAAACAAAAATCAAGCTGGAGGTCTGTGTATCTATCATCTGAACCATTATCACTTCCTGTCGGCAAACAGAACCGCTGAACATAATATGACTTCCGATTATACAAAGATCGGTCAAAGAGGAAATTGCCATAATGACAATGCTTGGCAGACGGACCGGCCGCGACGATCATAGTTACTTAGTTGTTATTAGCCGACTTTCATATCCCTGGCGAAATTAGTCTGTAGTCCCCTCTTACAACATCAATGTAAGGAAAAAGAATAGAATAGAATACTCTTTTGTATGTACGTCATAAATATTACAGATATAAATGTAGAAATTTTACATAGAGTACCTAACACAAAGGACGGTCTTATCGCTAAAAGATCTTTTAAAGACAACTTTTGGATGGATTAAGGTAGAAAGAAGAGCTAATACTGCAGGTAGTCTGTGGTGTACTATTTACACAAATACAATAAATACAAACATACATAAAAATATAAAGGAAAAAAACCGGTCAAGTGCGTGTCGGGCCACGCGCAGTGTAGGGTTCCGTAGTTTTTATAACAGCCAAGTGCGGGTCGTATTCGCTGACTGATAGTTTCGTACCATGCTCTAACTAAATGCCAAACATGACTACCTACCTAATTTGACTTCCTATACAAATCCTCACCTGATCCGACAATTTTGCACGTGTATTTTTTTGTAAAACTTATTTAGGAATGAAACTATAACGCGATATAACTGACGCTTAGCGCCATCTATCGACATTTCTATGGAGTTGTTCGAAATTTTCGAGTCTAATACAATTGGTCAACTATTACTCGTAAACTTGTAAAGCCCACTTAAGTGTGATAGTTTTCCTTTATACTTCGTTATATATAGGAGGTACTACTGCCGTGACATTTGAATTTCTAACTACAACCGTTTAGTTGGTAGAGGGGGGGGGGGGACACTTGACTCTAACGAAAATTGGTACTTTAAAGCTTGATAAGTCACAAACGGTTTACTTAATCAAAAAACAGTCTTCCCAAACCCCTAATATTTTTGAAAGACCTATCCAACGATTTCCCACACAACGGGAAAAACGAAAAAAAAAAAATTCATCCCCACGTTAGATGTAGGGTACCCTAAATAATTGTTTTTCTTTGTCAAAATTTTATTTTATCACTTTTTTGGCGTCATTAACATGTATACATATATACAACTTTCTAGTACCAATAGTTTTTGAGCTAAACCGCGGACAGACAGACAGACGACATGGCGAAACTATAAGGGTTCCTTGTTGACTACGGAACCCTAAAAAGGGTGTTCAACTCGTTGAGAAAGAATCATCGGAATAATACAAAACGTTTAAACTATGCATTCACATTTCAGGGCAGTTTACATCATAATAGTAACTCACGCTAACTGCCACACTATTATATTAAGCGGAGAAATGTAAGTTTATGCTCATGCGCTATTTTAAAGCGCGCTACGGATTCAAAAGAATTGAAATTCTTACGGTTTCGTACTCAGTGACCGATATTCGTCGCCCGTTGATGGAATATTAATTACTATGGATGGATCGTGATGAAGAATATCTAACGAAGTGTTGTGTAGACTACAGCCTCTATGCTGTCGGCTATCATACCTAAATCAATCATAGACTCGCCATCAAGTTCATGAAGCCCAACGCAAAAAGGGAAACATTTTTCCCCATTTCACGAGAGTTCGTTAGCAAAGTCCGGGCAAGCGAAGTAATTATTAAGTAACATTTAGAGCAACATTTCAGGTCTCGCTAACTATGTACAAGTCCACATTCAGTATGCTGACACGCAGAATTTGTGCGCAAGTCTCATTATTAATTTGTTAATAACATTCTTGTTTGGAGTTGGCTGCGAGTGCATTTCCGTCTGCAGTTTTAGCTTTCAGCATTAAGTTTTGCTTTAGTTTCCGAGACGAGGAAATCTCGTTCGCGTGCTTACTTATTCCATTTACTATCGGAAAGACGTGTTAGCGCGTGGTCGAGTTTCTCGAGACAATATTGCTGTATAACAACATTTACAGATCGATCGCGGCTGCACGGCTGCATGGAGCAGGACTGAAAGCCATCATGAAAAGCATTTATCGATTCGCGTAACAGGATTTCATAAATTCTAAATTGAACGTTATGTTTTGAAAGCTTTAACAAATTGTGTCCAGTATAATTCGAGCGAAACAGTCGTAAAACCTAAACATTGGGCAATTTGTTGTGATTTAAACTGCTGTGTGGTTGTTCTTATTAAGTCGGTAATGATAACTTTTGGACTGAGTTATGTTAGACCATTATTCGTCTGAATTATTAATGGTGCAATAAACCATACTTAAAATTATTTTGAATCAAGAATCAAGCTTAGGTTTGAGTCACAAGTACATACAAATGTATTTGTAAAATTACAAGATTAAAGTTAATTTGTGTGAAGAACTGAAAAGTTACCTTACATTATGATGTGACTTAGGTATATATGTAACCTTAATTGGTGGCTCACTAGTCACCATGCGGCTTAGCTTTTTTTTTTTTATAATAAAACGTGAGAACGCTAAGATTATGTGAGTAATTTCGTTTCCGTCGTCGTCCGTAGGTGCCGTAAGATGCGATTAAAGGGATCATTTTAAGTTTGCAGTTAGCTTGCACACGAATGGCGGCGATGGCTTACCAATTTTTAAGCTGAATTAATTGGTTTAGAACCATACATTTGTGTTAAAAGCACAAATTGTGCGCTTGAAGTAGTTATTATAAAAATTAGGACTATTAACATTATCCACGTTCTAAATATTTCTACATGTACCGAATGTTATAATCAATCTGCCTAGCGTTTTCTCAACTAGTTATATTGGGGTCGGCTTTCAGTCTAACCAGATGCAGTTGAATACCAGTGCTTTACATAGAGCAATTGCCTATCTGACCTCCACCAGTTACATTAAAATTAATATTTGGACATTTAACGTTATTTATACATACTAAAGAAATATAATAAATATAAGTTAAAATAATAAATCACCCGTCTGTTTACCAATGCTGGATACTAAGGTTAAATGGCGCGTGAACTTTCATTGACATTTGACAGTTACCGAGACATTTTAATTGATGAGCCACAGTATTCGTCTTTACTTTGACTGTGATATGAAACCATAATATTTACGACATTCCCCTCAAATCAGCGACAAAGCAACGTCCGTCAATTTGGCATTACGTTTGTTTCTGTTGTAGCGACAATAATCAATAGCACGTGCTTGAAATCATACCGGCCCGAAGCGGCTCAGCCGGGCCGGCCGCAATCGCATTACGTTAATCACGGCATTGCCCCGCCGAGGGCAGTTTGTATGCTGCCTTAATGGACCCGCACCATGTAGCCACTCCCTCACATGCTCTGCTTATGCGTGATTGAAAGTTTTATATGTGATCTTGCTGAAGCATAAAAGATGGATTAAATGGGCACCATTATGATCACCAGAGAGGTTGTTGCAATTATAAACCCGTCTCAAACAGCTTTATTCATTCTGTGGAAAACTTATCCGATACGAGAAAGGTAAAAAAGTCGGTTCAATGTTAAGCTGATGCCGATCCTTTCTATCCGTGCACTCTTGGAATACATAAATCCAATACCTTATTGCTGTATGCATCGTTGAGATGCTGACGTATCTAGAGCTCGTGGAATGTGGAAAACTATTTTCTTACCTACATACTCCGGTTTTCTTTGGATTAAATTCGTAGCGAATATCAAAGTCAGTTTAGCGTTTTTGGGGCACGTCATTGCTAGGTATCTTTGAGCAAGTCCTGAAGTTCCACAAATCTAATTTAAAAGAGATTTTATGTACCTAAGACGAATTTAAAACACGTTAAATAAAAAACAAACGGATTTCTATTAAAGTGAAAGTTGAACATTGAAGATGTTTACGAACAAATAATTTCAGAGTTATAACAACGAGTGGATAGGGCAGCAGAACAAAAGAATGGAATCCTTTTAATAGGAGTTCACTGTTGCCATGTGATCAGAAAAAGTTGAGACAAAAGGCAGTCGTAATTGTGTTTTGTTTGCACATATTGTTACAGTCAAATCAATCGTACTCGTACATATCTCCGTTTTGGAATCGATTCTGATTTTACTTGTTTTGTTGTCAAGCTTGTAGGTTCATGGCTAAATAATTTAAGCCACGTGGTACGGATTAATCTTCAAGGTTAAGCAACGCTTGCCGAGGTTGGTCCATGGATGGGTGACCATTGCTCCGCATTCCTCCAAAAGCAAGTTAAGCCGTCGGTCTCGGCTGTCACTCGTAGATCTTAGACAGTCGTTACGGGTAGTCAGAAAATCTGACAACCAGTCATGGCAAGGGTTACCGTGTTACCCAGAAACTCGGTTGTGGAGGTCAGATAGGCAGTTGCTCTATGTAAAATCCAGTTGCAGCCGGTTAGACTGGAAGCCGACTCTAACGTAGTTGGGATAAGGTTATGCAGATTGATTGTTGATAAAGTTCTTTTGTACGGTATTTTATACACTTCCGTAATTGCTATAGGTACTTACCTCTTTCTTCAATCATTAATGGTCCTTCAATGTTTTTTTTATTGTACAAGTAATATACTGAATTAATAATATTTAAGTAAAATTTTATTCTGTCTTACGACCGTTTTTCACAACTATTACTTATAAGTTTTCAGAATTCAGCTCCAACATATTCCGTAGCTCCTATTATAAAGGCAAAACTAAGAATGCGGTTTACATGAGTAACTTAAACTGACGTAGTTGCATAAGTTATAATGTAAGAGGAATCAGTTTATTCCGCGAGCAACAGGAAGAACACAATGCCTTGTTTTTGTGAAAAAAAAGATAAAAAAAAGCATTCTTTATGATAATATTATGTACGAACTGGTTTGTGTTTTAAAACTAGGACAAAGTTAACTCTAATTAAAGAGAGGGTGAAAGTTATGCAGAGAAAGAGTCGGTAATTTAATCGAGAAAACTGGAATCGTATTGTTCAATGAAAACAATGTTTGTTCATTGATGTTATGCAATACGATCAGACTAAATATTATAACTTGAAACGTTACTGGAATAATGGGTTTTGCTCCGGCGCCAACATTACATGCACAATTAGTAAGTCAGTTCTTGTTTAATGAAGAGAGCTTTAAATTTGAGAATGAACGTGAAGTTGAATTATAATTACCACGTTTAATGTAAGAAGTCTTTTACCGCGTTGTAGATGACTATTTTGTATTAATCACATTTTAAATCACGTATTGTTGTATTGGAAAGGGTAATGATCTATGTAAGCATATACAATGATAGATTGCTTGTTCAAATGACCTTGTTAGTTGTGTCATTATGAAATTTACTTAAAACGAAGTTCCAGCGACAATAATTGCGTTTAATAATTCATAAGTTGAGATAGTAAAGCCCCAAGTGACGGCAAATTTATTCGCTGTTTTGAATAAAATTTGAATCGTTTGATAAGGCATTTGAAATAGCAATTGAGGTCCGTCTGCAATTAGCAGGAAATTTCTTAAAGCTCTTGCGGCAACTTTGTTCCGGCTGGCGTCCAAACTGATCAAGTCGGCGGTAGCACGTCGCGAGTTCCTAACACTCATTAATTTCTTTGAAGTCTCGCCGCCAGCCGACAACTTCCTCGGCTCTTTCTCACCAACAATTATTAAGAAATTACTTCTGCTTCATTATTGTAGGAGGAGTACGCACGCGTTCCACGCTCGTTAGCCGAGCCCTTCCGAATGAACACATCGCAGCGCGCCCTGATTGAATGTTTTTGTTTTGTTATGCCTACGTGCGGCTGTGTTTATGACTGCAACATCCAACCTGATTATGGGATAAATATAGCAGCTTTATATTATGCATAGTTCCGCTTCCAAACAGTTGTAGCCGTAGTTAAAAGTTTTGATATTCTATAACCAACGCAGAAATAGTTGGTACTTGATAAGAATGTTAACGGCTCCCATTACTGAGTAATTGATATAAGGTCAAACTGCAAGTCCAAGTCCCAGCGAAACCGCGACGTTGCAGCTGCTGGAAACGTTGTTAGCTACGTTATTCAATAAACTTTTAATCGCATCAACTCGACTTTCCAATCAGGCTAAACATGCCCCGGACTAAGTTGAGCTGAAAGTTATAGTAACAACATAACTTACGCTTAGATGATTCGTTGATTTTGCTAGCTTCATGTAAAGTTACAATACCTACACGTTGACGAAAAATTGTCAGAAAGGATCCATCAAACACAACTTTGCAGTTCAGCTACTTTTTTTTTCTGTAGCCTGTACTGTCCGACTGTTGGGCAAAAGCCCCATATTCTTCCACCTTTCCGTGTACTGTGCCTTCTCTGTCCAATCGGTTAGCAACGCGTCTAAATCGTCAGTTTTGCTTCTTACATTCAGATTCACAAACAACAGCTTCAGAGATGCTCAGATCAGTGATTAATAATTAAAAATTCAGCACTTGTTTTGTAAAATAATATAATTATGCTTTATTTGTTTTCTCAGAAGCGACCTAAAACAATTGTGGGCATTCACACAAAGAAATGTTTGTTCTTATTATTTTCTGTTGTTTCCGCCGTCGTCTTCCGCTATAGTTTCGCGGAAGCAGCACTAATCTTAATATATTTGTCGCAACCGTTCTAATTGAACAATGTTTAGATTACAGAAGAACAAAATTGCGTTGTGTCGAGCGGCGGAATTACAGCCATTGGGGAAACCAAATTAATTACACAAACAGACTCGTACGCAACACATACACTTCGTGACAAGTTAGAGCTTATGCTCATGACGGAATCTGAGCAATGAAGTTAAAGATAATTGAGACGTCGCAATGCCCCGCGGGCGCACATCCCGGTAACGAGTCTCGCACCTCGCATACGAAACACCGCCTCGTCTCACTGCCGCCGACCTCCACCGCCAAACTCGTAGCATAGTGTTTACATAACAACAAAGTGCTATCTAACATGGCCCATCGTATATTAAGCTATTCCACGAACACACAAACATACACTACTCTTTAAAGATGACGTTCCGTGGCTCTCATACGGCTCTGTAACGCGTGTTGTCATTAGCAAGATGATTCTTATTGCTCCATTTGGCAAATTTATCACTGCGGCAGACGCGTTTGCTGGCGAACAAAGAGATTTACAGGAGATGTCAACGTCAAATGGCAGAAAGCGATTGAAATTGTTCAACGGTAGAAGGAGAGTAGATGTGAAAAGCTGGGAAAACGGAATGCCTGTAGGTACGATAACCTAAATATTAAAATAATCACAGTGAGTACAGTGTAACTGTGTAATGTACTATTCTCCAACCACATAAAGCATCGTAATTAAGCGTTGGTTTTGAAATAATTGTGCTACTAAAATAAACTAACCGCGAACATGGAGCACTTAACTCAGTTAGTGGGCTCACAAGGGTTACATATCACATATCTTAACGCTACATTAATTAGCAATGAAAGTGGGAAATCGTATATATCATGCATTACTGCGTAAAATCATCCATGTTGATCGTAGTTAGATTGCAAGTGGGAGGCTGTGGACGTGCGCCAATCTGTGCTGTTTGCTCCCATTCGTCCCTATGAGATTATAACTCGAGCGACCGGTCTCACCAACGCGCAACGCCGCGTTTCAACCCATTAGACTGGGGTCAATATTATATTTCATTGTAGAGTTTCAGTTTATTGTTGGGGTGCCATACTTCACATGGGGAAAAACTCAACCTTTCTATTTTACGTGTGTGAATAAATCGTCCAGATGTTTCAATTTTTGTGTTCAAAACGATTGTCATTTTCTAAATAGAAAAAAACTAATACTAAAGTTGTACTAAACTTTTATTCTCAGGCTCTTTTATATAAATATTAAAAAAAAAAAAAGTATGTACGTAAAGTACCTTAACCTACTCCGAGCCTCAACAGTTAATCATTTTAAAATTCTCCTATAGTATAGAGTGTGGCGTGTGGTGTGGCGATGAATTATGCAAGAGATTGACTTTATAAACACATAAAACAGATCTATGGCACCATTTTTCGGCTCAAACATGAGCCGAAAAAGTATCAATTTCATGAGTAATTAATTAATTAATAGTAATTAATAATAATGATAGTAAATAGTAGTTAATTAGTAATTGATTTATTAATTTCATGAGTTGTAATTAATGTCTCGTATATTTTGATTAATGTAGATTTTACAAATCAATAAGGTTGCTACTTTTGTGAAACGATTTTGTATTCTTTGTTTGATTTTATCCATTTTCTGTAAAAAATGGCATTTTAATAATTCTTTCGAAACCCTCATGGATGGTTTGCTTTCCGTTCACCACTTACTACTTATAATATCATTGTTTCCGTTAGTCAAAATCAAACGACGTCTGTCACGTTCGAGTAAAATAAAATATGTTAAAATACAGGGGCGTCTCGCATTCACATTCACGACAATGACTGACACTCGATTCCGTAGCTTTGTTTGTCCTGGAAGGGTACCGTACTATTATTATTAACGTTTTATTATTTCGAATGATTTTACGTTTTGACATTTCAAAACGTAGAATCATTGATAAAACGTTGTCGTAGCTTCACACTCACTGAGTAGGTAAACAATAATTTTAAATTATGTTTTATACTTTTTCCAGGAATGGAACCAGGAAAAGTTTACTAAAAGGATATAATAAAGGTGACACGAATCTAAAACCCGCGTTAATAAAGCGCTTTCTTTTGAATTTCGTCTATTTTGTCTTCAGAGCTACAAATTTTATTAAAACTATAATTGTCAGGTTTATTATTTTACATTCTCTTTGTTGTATTATCTTTTCTTCAGGCACTGTGAAGTACGTTTGTTTACCTAAAGCCCTTACACATTTATTTTATGTGTAGAAGATACGTATTGTACCAACCTAATATAAGGTACATCTTCAAGTTATATTAAACAAACATACACATATTTTAATAGATAATATAAATTCACAACGTATGATAAAACAGAAGTAGAAATATAAATGTTAAACAGCGGAGTTTACTGCTCCGACTTATTTCGCGGAAAGTTTCGCGAGGATCGTATCTCGAGTCCTTAGCTGATTACAGCCAGTTTTGTTGTACAACTTAGCATTTGCTTCCAAAAATATTTACTTGGATTCAATCGATAATCTCCATGTTATCCTTCAAACTTTATAGCAGGATGGCAAAACGACACTGATTGGAAAGTTCGAATGTTCAATTATTATATTAAAGAGAAATGTGCCCTTCCATATAAATGATACCAAACTTTTAAATTAATCTGTCTACATAATACATCAAATCAAATTTCATGGCTTCACTCTGGATAAACTTCGCGCTTCGTTAAATTAATACATCGTAACGCCAACGACCTTGTCTGAGGATTTTACCCAAACATTCAAATTAATATTAGAACCATCCGCCACTGTTGGATGTAATCCACTAGAACAATAACATTGTTAACATTTCATCGTCGTCGGTTAGCTGTGCGTCTACAATATTTAGTACTGCTTAATTAATTAAATTAAGCCGCCCGTTGAGGAGTAGGTGCCATTATTATGATTAATAATGTACACACACGGTGTAAGGGCCGGGCTCGACACTCTACACTCGAGCCTTCGAGGCGCGGAGTTGAGCGGCTGTTTGTCGACGCGCTCGACATGTCGCGCGCTCGTTGACACCTCGCCTACTTTAACTGCAATCATCTATTGATTACCAATATTAAGTAGGTATGTGGTAATTACGTACGCGTGGACAGTAACAGCCGGTCGGGCTCGTTGGGTGGGTTATCATGGTCAGAAAATAAACACAAGCTACATTTTACGTAGTGACATACAAAGCCTCATCGTGTGATACTGAACACATTCACAGGATGATACAAACGCGGAACTTTGTCGTTTTTCATCCGCCTTTGTTCTCGATCTACTGTTTGATTTGTGTTTTGTATTCTTCAAGTTATTATATATATAGATGAATGAGTATAATATTCGTCCGTGAACTGAATTTGGAAAGAATACAAAAGATTGATGTACCTTGAAAGTTTGTTATTGAACTGTTCTTTGCCATTATCTGATAAGTAAAACATGCGATAACCCCAGAATAATGGCTAAGGGCGAAATTGAATCCTATGCTATCAAAGTAAAGTATGTAATAGTAAAACCACTCTAAACATAAGCATACTTAGTGTAATTGGCAAAGTTAACTGAAATATTAGTAATAGGCATCACATGACAATGCTAATGTTCAGCTATGTTATTACATGCAATCTTTTATTAGTTGTTGAATTCAAATTCAAAACATTCTATAATGTATTTTAGTTTCGGATTGTGTTTGAATGCTTTCACAAGTATTTACGTGAGTACGTCACCCGGGAGTCAGTGCTCGATTTTATCTGTGTTTTCATTTGCTCGAAGACCTCGCCCGCTACGATGCTACGATGCTACGACGCCACGACGCTACGATGCTACGACATCGTTGTAGCCGTTTGTAGCAAACGTTCCTAGGGTTGAAAGCTTTGACACTCACTAAAAGGTATTATCTACCCACAAGGACTTTACGTGGACATTCAATCTTCTTCTCATGCAAGTCCTGTTCAAATTTTAAAGCCTGTGGCAATGAACGCGTAAACTCAAAATGAAAGTTTTGAAGCATTTAATATTCATGTTTTAATTAAAGTACCGAAGTTAAATATATAAACCTCTTACCTAAGCTCTATTTTACGTTACTGGTTTGTGGTAAAATATATAGAATACCTATGGATTAAAGATACTGAGAAAAACTACCTTCACGTTGGAAAATTAATCCTGTTTTACGCAGTATTTTCCGTTTCTCTGATTTTAAAATGTTTATATATCAGCGTATTTGTTGCGGTTAGCACTGTGTTATTATTTCGTAGAAATTTTGGGCAGCCCTGTGAATTCAATTTAAGAATGCGACTCGATAATGATAGTTTTAGTCGATGTTAGTACAATCAATTGGAGCTAGATTTATTGTTGGAACCGTTTACTGTTTTACATAAAAACGAGATTTATTTCGATACTACAAATGTTTTGTTTCATACTACCCGTGGGAAATAAAACAGACTATGAAAACAATTCGATTTGACATAACTTTATAATACAGTACAGTTTTAAGTTATAAATATATACAGGGTCAAATAAAATTAGCTAGCGAAACTCCGCAAACGTGGTAGGTATCGATATCTAAACATGATAAAACAAAAATAAATTAATTTGATGTTTTTTTGTGCGGTCTTCGACCGCAGTTAGTGTATTCACTTAAAATATCAGTTTTTTTTTGTGTAAGCCTCACAGACGTGATGGGTATCTATGTCAAATTACGATCAATCATAATAATATTATCTCAACTCATAGTTCAAGTAAAAAAAACTACCAGCTGTTTTTGACCCCTAAAAAAATATCAAATCTTTTTTATTTTTAGAACGAAGTTCCTTATCGCGCGTTGCGAAAGGAGGCTAGACGGAAAAATTAAGACCAAAAGTTGGAACGACACTTACTTATTGCTATAGTTGTAAGCCGTGCGGCGTACGCGTGTTTCTCTGTCTCTCTCTCTCTATCTCTCTCTTATAGAAAGCAAGCCAGTTATACTTCGTTCCATCCGGGTGTCCCTTGACACCTCTCAAGTTTTTTTTATTGTGTTTTTATCGACACCCATCACGTCTGCAGAGTTTCGCTAGCTAATTTAATTTGACCCTGTGTCGACACCCTCGCGCCATCCCATCTTCCTAGCACGGTGGGCTGTGCTGGAGCGGCTGCTGCTGGTGCAGAAAACCTCAAACGGCGAAAATATTCCAGCCTGATTGGGAGTTATATCTTCGAGCCGTTTGGAGTTGAAACACTAGGGCCATGGGGTCCGAGTGCCCACTTGGTTTATCGAGATATCGCCAAGCGGTTAGTCGACTCTTCACGTGACCAGAGGGCTGGCCTGTTTCTTGGCCAAAGAATTAGCATCGCCATACAACGTGGCAATGCTGCCAGCCTTTTGGGCACTGTTCCTGTTGACAGCGATGCGGACGAATTTTTTGATGCCCTATGATTCTTTTGCTTGTTTTTTTTTTCTTATGTACATATGTAGACTACTTATAAGTTTACAGTTTAAGTATGTTTGTACTGGATTGACATATAAATAAAGCAGAACCCTGTATAGGTAGATAACATAATGCGGAAGGAAACATTTTAAGAAGATAAAAAAACAGGAGTATGAAAGGATTGAAGCACGTGGCGTTCTGTAGTCTCTGCCTACCCTCATGAAAGAGAAGGTGTGAGTTTGAAAAAAAGAGAAAAATAGCTCTAGTCTAAGCTATTGACAACTTCATGAGATAAGTTTTACATCAGTCCGTCCCAGACATTATTCACGGGGCGACGAGGCGCAGGAGTTTGTTTAGTTTAAGGTAACTAAAAGTGTTCGCGAAATACAAAACGGTTTAAAAAAAATTATGTACAGACGCCAGCAGGTCAAGCTACCCGAAACTGTCAAATTTTCCCAATCAACCTTGAACCTTAATGCTATAGGAATAAAGTTGAAAATCTATTAAAGAAATTTGACAGATTGTAGTAGCTTGATGTGCTGGCGTCTGTACATTTCCGAATTCCGATTTGCTCACTATTAAAGTAAATTTTGTTATAGTAATATTATTGTCTACTACTAAGTGGGTGTAATACTATCTTATGCTGGAGTTTAAAACTAGTTTAAAGGTAAGTAAGTTAGGGGTGTGACGATACTTAAGCCGAAAGCGTCAGGATGGTCAGCGAAATTAAAATTTGCATACGTTTTCTGCAATTTCCAGGTCTGTATATCAGGTTGTAGGTTGATCTAAATATGATTCGCGCTCGTAACAAATCCTACTATCCTATGAGTACTAATAATTTATAAATGTGGAAGTTTGTATGGATGCATGGATGGATGTTTGTTACTCTTTCACGCCAAAACTACTGAACGGATTTGGATGAAATTTGGCACGCAGATAGTTTATAACCAGGATTAACACAAAAGACTTTTTATCCCGATATTCCCACGGAATCGAAACTTATGTAGGTGAAACCGCTGGGCGCAGCTAGTATTTAATATATGGAAGTTATTTAATTTTTAAAGAATTATAATCATAAAATCATCAATACCTACAACTCTCTAAGTTCATGTTACGCTATTGAATGACTATTTCATGAAGTCATGACATTTGTGGCCAATTCTAACTCAAGGAGTTGTATTCCTGTTTCTAATGGTTATAATTCGGTAAAGTAGTGCTTGTTACGATCGCAAATCATATTTTAACCAATATAAAACCTGATACTGACCTGCAATTGGCAAAAAACGTAAGAACATTTGAATTTCGTGGGCTATGTTAGCGCACAACCCTTAATCGTAAATGGGCAGCTCTGGGCAGTAAGCCCCGCTACCACCATACTATCTGGCTTATATTTGTAGCATTGCATGAGCGCTGCGGTATTTACTTTTTAAATCTCGTAGCATTATGCTGAGATAGGAGCCTGTTTGGCCTCGCATAAGTCTTTTTTTTTTGTTAATTTTGTTAGTTTTAAATGCACCTTTTTTAAATGTTTGTATTTCCTATGCGTTTCCCAGTAAAACTATTTTTCTTTCTGTCTATTCTTATATTTTTCCTGATGTTACGAGAAAAGAATGATAGTGGGTATATTGCCTGTACCTTCTGTCTTCAATTTCAGTTCCGGAATTGACTAACCAACAAACAGTCACGTCCAACGTAAAACCACAGAAAATAGTAACAAGTAAATAGAAGACAAATTATGTTCCTTAGAGACTGGAGGTGCACTAAGAAAGGATTTTTCTAAACTTCAACACTCTGCGAGTCAGCGGGGGGTTGAAGTTCCAACGAACTCGTTGGTAACAGCTTGTTAAAGTATAAAACCAAGCTAGACTTACTTTAATTTATTAAAACAACCTCGTTGACTTTCCCAAGGTGCATACCCTTAAATACTGCGCAGGACGACCCATTCAATATTCACTAAACGATATAGAACAATAAATATTTGGCTAACAATTCGTGAGTTGGAACTAACACTGGTGAGAAATGGGCTGACAGCAAATAAACAAGTACATACACAAAGGAATAGGTGGGTACCTCTTGCTAGACAACTGTACAACCGGTAAGCGCTTCTCCACCATACGACTAGGTAAATTGCTAAAGGTACGTTGCTTTGTTTCTTGACTTGGATAAACTGTAATGCGGATGAGCAGAAATAACCAGTAAGAAAATTGTTTTTTGATGGCAGACAGGCTCAAGGAAATTAACGAAATCTTTGCCTTACACACTGAGAATTTTTCCTGTGTGAGTGAGTGTTGTTTTGTACGGGAGTCAATCAACCGGTAGTTATAAAAGCCGAACGCTGAGCCACTGAACCCTATCAGATCCTAAAAATATTAGGGGCTATGTTTATTTATAAGTGAGCTTAAAGTAATCAATCTAGGGGTTGATAGAAAATAATGCAAAATCATAATCGCAAAAACTAAATTAAATCAAACCGCTGTGCTTTTGTAACCACCAAACCACTCAATTTATTAGCTAAATTGTAACTCGTAGGAGAAAATAATACAACACGAACAAAGTTATTATATGAACCGTACATGCATTATGTAATGTAAGTACATAATGTATTAGTTTACTCGGCCGGCAAGTGTGGCGAGGGAACACAGATGGAGAGCAAACACGGGCTTAACTGCACTAGACGAGTAGATTCCCTTTTAATTAAACGAGTTCTAGACGTGTTCACCGAGGCCAACTACTGAACACACACAAATTGATACAAAACAAACCGACCGAGCTCACATGACGATCACATAACTACATTTACAGACAGTTCTTAAGATGTTTTACGAAAAGTCGTTTCGAAAACATTCATATTTCTAACAAAGATAAAAACATCTCACGTTCAACGAGTTCCGTGAAGCTGTTTTTGTAAACGAACACTTCTTGCCCTCATTAGACACTTTCAGTATCTAAAAATAAAAAGATTTTACCGGAAGTCAAACAATTTATTTCAAATAGGCACATAAAAGGTACTTTTGAACGTCAACATTTACAAAAAAATTGAATTGAATCTAGTCGATCCCAAAAGTTTTATATGGAGAATAAAAGGGCAAGAAACTCCATTACTCTTTTAAAAATGGTTTACTATATTTTGTATACATTAATTATGTAGTTATATGTGAAGACGATGCACCTAGAACCTACCACCTACCTTTGTTATACCACCATGCCCACCATAGGTAAAAAGAATTAAAAATAAAACAATGACAGGTAAAATTATTATGTGATAGATACATGGTGGTCACATATTTACGAAAACGTAATAAATTACTTGGACTATCATCATCATCATTTTACGTCCACTGCTGGACATAAGCCTCCCCCAAGCACCTCCACTTCGACCGGTTCTGTACTTCTCGCATCCAACGGGTTCCTGCGGCCTTCACAAGATCGTCGAACTATATCGAACTATATCATTAACTACTGACTATCATCAAAATCCATTAATAAGATTACGTGACTTGTCCGTCATGTTATTTATTACAAGTTGCCTAAATAACAGCCCATCTGATCCACTACCTCACAGCACAAATATTCAAAATAAAACACAGGGACACTTTCAATGTGAAAAGGGTCGAACGGGTAATTGGAAAACATAAAATACAAAAACTCAATTTATATCCGTGCAACGCGTGTAAATAATATAAATTGATTTGGATCAATTTTAGGAAAATAATCACCGAGTTTTATTGGCAGTTCCTCGATCACAAGTGTTTTGTGAGTTCATGAGAGCCGCTATAAATTGTATGATAAAACGGTCGTTTTTGTTTTAGTGTCCCCCGTGTCAGCCGCGCGGGCGTCGCTGCCTCATAAAGTGTTGTGTATCGCATGTCCTGTAGGACGGATCATCTACAGGTGTTGTTCGATGTGATTTCCAATTACACTCGTACACTTTATGAGTGCAGTTAGGTACTTGATTTATTGATTTTACCTGAATTTTGTGTACCTATCCTGTTGCTTTATTCTGGTATTTTATTTATTAATTTAACCATTTATGTACACACATAAAAACACACAAGAATAGAGGAACAGAAAAATATGTACATAGGTGATGCTTATTTATAAAGAAATCTCTTCCAGCATACCTGCGAAAGGAGAAGAAGCATTTAGCAGCAGTTTTAGTAGGTGCACCCACCCTATCATAATCTGTAACAGGTTTTCAGCACAATACAGCCACTTGTTCTTGCTCATTTCATATTTCAGATCTTGTTGCTTCAAACTTCCCTACTTCCACGGAGTTGTCATCGGCGCGCAAAGATCTCTTTGATTGCATGCTTTTGGGACACAGAGGGCAGGATAAGATGGAGCTTGTGACACTAAAATACTGCCACTAATTGTGCTTTACTTTACTTACTACTAATATGTACGCTCGGATAGTTTTTAAATGCCATAGGTGAACGCTTGAAGCCGTTCAATTTACGGTAATGTCTTACCATGAATGAATCACGTTCATCGACTACAGACGTACTCAAAAAGCAACCACACATATAAATAATAACAAAACATTAAGTAACAATAACACACATGAAACGCGGCATCAATTTACTGATATAAATACGATGATACGTACATAATCCGTAGTTAATACATCGAACGGTTAACGCACGCCTGCACTCAGCGTTAATAAACGGCTTAAGCTCTTCAGCGAATACCATTAGACATCATGGGCTAAAAGGACCTGTTTGCAATACGTATTACCCGAAGCATTGAACTGAACAAGGCAATTTGAACTAATCTACAAGCAAACGAAGATCGCGTCTAGCTACACGCTGTATATAGCAGTGGCCCAGAGTGGGGTAATAGCTGCCGAGGCTGCCCGACCAGCTAACTTAAGCTGAACAGCAAACTTAATGTAACTTCGTCCGGAGCCAAGACTAGGCCTAATAATAGCGGCATTCTATCACTCGCTTTAATATTCTCATAATGGTGACTGATTGTTATTATTATTAATTTCGCTAAACGTTGATTGGTGCTCGGCGGGGTAATTGCGTAATGCATTATCAGTAGCAATGGGCTTCATTTTGACAGTTCAACAACATTCATTGCGTTATTTAAGTTGTTGGACAGACACATTTTTCGAACATATGAAGCGATTGATTAGCAATATCCATCAAAATGATTCAGATTTAGATTGATTGTTTGTTACGCAATTAGGGTGAATCGAATGATTAGAAGGACAGTTTCAGTGTTCTAATGATAGGTATTCTGTAGTATTTGTTGCTCGCAAAGGTACAGTTCGGGTATTAAGCGTACTTGTCAGATATCTTTTGGATTATCGGGGAAATAGAAATAGCAACGAGCTACTATTGAATGCAATCATCTACGGGGTGTTAATTTTAATGAATTAATTACTGAATTGTGTCGTGGAAAATGGAAGGAGGGGCCCGTGGCTAAATAATAACAGCCGCACAGGTCGATCGGTCAGGTTAAGCTACGCTTGCCGCGGTTGGTCTGTGGATGGGTGACCATCTTTACATACCGAGACCCCTCCGTGCCTCGGAAAGCACGTTAAGCCGTTGGTCCCGGCTGTCATTCGTGGATCTTTGACAGTCGTTACGGGTAGTCAGAAGCCCGAAAGTCTGACAACCAGTCTTACCAAGGGGTATCGTATTAGGACCACAACCACAACCCAATCCCTAATTGGGTTGTGGAAGTCAGATAGGCAGTCGCTCCATGTAAAATACTGGTATTCAGCTGCATCCGGTTAGACTGGAAGCCGACCCCAACATAGTTGGGAAAAGGCTAGGCAGTTGATGATGTCGTGGAAAATGGAATAACAGGAAGTTCATATTACTTTAATAATAATTAACATGATTGCTGAAAATCAAAATCAAAACTCATTTATTAAAATTCGCTGAAGTAATCAGCACTTTTCGGACGTCAAAAGTAATTTGTCCATTAGCTGAGTAATTATTGTTCCAATATTTTCTGGGAAGCCTTAATTTTCGTTATTATTTTATTAGAACTAGTAAAATGTTCCTTATTTAGAACACTGTTTTTAAAGTAATTGAATAAGGAAATATATGACCTCGTCATATTTTAGTTACTATTTCCTGGATATACGGATATATCGAAGATCCTTTTTGTCAGGAACAGGTAGAAGCATCATCATCTGCCTAGCCTTTTCCCAACTATGTTGGGGTCGGCTCCCAGTCTAACCAGATGCAGCTAAATAGCATTATTTTACATGAAGCGACTGCCTATCTGACCTCCACAACCCAGTTACTGGGTAATACGATACCCCTTGGTAAGACTGGTTGTCAGACTTTCGGGCTTCTCACGGCCGGTAACGACTGTCAAAGATCTACGAATGACAGCCGAATGATATATCGAATGTATTATAATAATAATAAATTTATTGAACCAATGCGCCGCCTCGTTTGGGGACAGCCGTAAAAATACAAATGATGATCGCTAACAGTTACAGATCGATGTTAAGTTAATTATAAGGTAATAATTGTAACATTCGGCGCCTGTATCTTGGGGATGTATTCCAGTGAAATTCAAGCATTTTTTTGTTGTTGTTATAAATTAACTATTCAAACAAGACTTCAGGATAGGTAGGTAGTACCTACCATCGTTATTCGTTTCCTATAAAGGATAATTATGTATAAAATTATCGACTACGCTGCTTGCTGATCGTGAACAACGTACCTACCTTCATCTGAAACTGTTCATTTATGAACAACGTACCTAACCTAACCAGTCTATAATTACACAAAGTATTACCAAAATCACCACTATTACCCAACGACGGATTTCTATAGTGGAATTCAAAAGCCCAGCTAAAGTTAAACTAAGTATGGATTACCGAAAATGCCGGATTTAGAAATGTAACTAATACTACAGACACTAATTCGACGGTTGAAAGGCTAATTGGTCTAAGCGACATTTTTTTGCAACAATGAGTTATATACATATTCTTTTTTTTTTTTTGTTTCTTTATTTATTTATAGGGTCTTTTACGCATAGCGTATGTCAGCCCCATCGTATCCTAAACAAATGTACTTTCACAAGACGTGAGCCATGAATTTGAACACACCTTTCGCATCGTCGCCATTTGGTTGGGATATACATATTCGGAATCAGCAAATAAAAAAAAAAAAAAAAAAAAAAAAAATGTCGCTTAGACCAATTAGCCTTTCAACAGTCGAATTATTTATTCTCTTGAAAGAAAAGATATTCTCTTTTCTTTCAAGAGAATAAGATTAATTACGTACGCATTGGGTGTACAAACGGTTATCTAATTGTAGTGCCGGTGCACGCGCGGGGGCGCGCGGTGCAACGTTGGCGCGGCGGGCGGCGTGCGCGGCCTGTCTGACGTCACAGCGGACATGTTGCGTTACTCGCGGCTCGATCACTAACATACTAATGTGGGCAAACTAATGTAAGCTTTATTCTGTAACCTCCATATAAATAGATCACCTACACTCAGGCAACAAATTGCCTTTTTGATTTATTATTTAACAATTTATGATACCCACGGCTGATCAAAGTAACTAATAAAAAATCTGATATTTAATAAACACGAGACGGGAAAGTCGAGTAACTGACAAACACTGTTCAAAGGACGGACTTATTGATTTGACTGCATTATAACGATGGGTTCATTGAATTTTATTAAAAGAAAATTGAATGATTGTTGTTGTTGTTTGTTGATTTTTTTTTTAATTTTTATTGAAGTTTCGATTTCTATAAAAAAAGTTTCTGGTATTTAAGTTATAAAAACTAAAATGAGATTTAAAAGGAACAAAAGTAATAAAAGCAAATTAGAGCAGACGTTTCTGTGTCTAATAACTACAACTAATCAACCCAATATATCGTATGTGACCCATGTTTCGGCACAGAATAAGGGAATCCGAAAACAAAAAGCGTTCGGGCGAGCGTGGGATCTGCGGGCCGCAGCTGCAATTACCTAATGATGCGCAGCGGTTACCCAATTACAGCGACTACCGCTGCATTTACGTTTTTAGTTCCGCCGATTCAGCCGCTTTGCTCGATAATTTACTGAACAGGAGTACTGGAATTCGCGGATTGGCACGACAAATAAAAACTTGAATTACTTACGTGTTACGTGTGCTTGAAGCATTATGAAATATACTCGAATGTGTCATGACATAAAAATGACATAATATGTTAAGCAAAAAAGTTTATTAGATACTTAGCGACGCTGAAAATGATATCGATGCCTGAAAGTCCATAGCATTGATGGCCCTTTGAGTTTCCATAACTATAATATGCACCGACACGTCGAGGCTAGTGCGAGCTTTTTATCATCGCAAATTAGGTTCCGACGGTGTAGCCTTCGCAAACAAAGTGAGAGAGATGTTAATTTAATGTACGTCGGTGTCACTCGAAGCGGACCCGCAGCTCCGACTTTCAAAGGACTAGGGCAGCCACGGATTCTCTATTATGTAAATTTTCGCGTAATTTTCTCGGAGGGAGTGCGCCGGCCAGACTTTGTAACACGAGTGGCCTCTCATTAATACTTACCTGAGCTCTTCAATTTTTGAAGGACAACGTAAATTTACAAATGCTGATTCAGTTTAAACGCTCACAAATTAAAAAGCAAATCACCCTACGCTGGTACAATTAACCCGAAACCCTTGTAAACGGCGAGTCGTTAATTGTTAGTCTGAAAGAAATGCCTCTTCAAACAAGTCCGAAGAACTCGTGTTGAATAATACAGAAATAATAACGATACTTAAATGATAGCCGTCTGAATGTTTCCGAGAGCTTCCATTTGTAATGTAGGGCACATAATACGAAAACCTAACGGGTACTAATCCGTAGATGAGCCGTCGGTTTCGTAGGAACATCTGCGGCCGCGACAACAACGACGCGGAGCGAAACAAAAACGAAATGAGAAAGGTTTGGAAAGTCGTATTGTGGCAAGTTGCGATGAAGCAGGAGCTTGCAGCCCACATGTATTGTGTGCGCCCCCGGCCCACTCGCCCGCCCGGCCACGCGCAGCTAGCACGTCTACAACTTCACCTGACCTCGCCTTTTTGCCAAAATACTTCTTCATATGACTCTTAAACTGACATTACAACTAATGACTATGACAAAAGTTACTTTTCCTTACATTATCAAGTAAAGTTTTGTTTTAGTTTAAACACGTAAAACAACTATTTTAACCAAACAATGGTACACGGATTCAAATTAAGTCTTACGTGTTTCTTAGTCGTGAAAACGTGTTAAATTTAAAAATTAATTAGCCTGTAAAGTATCTCTACGAACGAGATAAACCTACTTACGTGTCAGTTTATGTTCTGAATGGGGTATTAAACAGAGTCTTTAATTTTAGTAACTCGTATTTTATGTAAGCGAATAAACGTTTTACGAGGAGCACTAGACGTGAGTTGCTTAAATATCAATACGGTCCGTTCATTAACTATTTCTTGCGAAAACTGCTATTCTCGTCTCCTACGAACACGAATTACTTGATAACATACCTACGAATAAAAGTATTTTATGAGCACTATCAGCAGCAAACAATACATAATTATACCTAATATATAATGGATCCCTCAGTTTATGGGTTTGTGTTTCTAGATTAATTTTCCGATCGTTTACCTATCAACTTTCGATCGGTTCAGTTCGAACAAAATTCGATAATAATAGGATTTTATTTTGTTCCAAAGTTTTCAATATAATAACAGAATGAATACTAGGATCGTTTATACAACGAAACACGCTGAAAAGTTTCACTTTTTACCCCATTTACATCGGCCAGTGATAAAAATGTTGAAGAGTTTTCACGCCTTTCATCCTGTATCTATGTAGCACCTCCGTGACACTTATCTCTGGTATGGGTGATAATACTTTGATAATCTACCTCGGGAGGCACATTACCATGATGCGGCGGCTGCGAGTAGCGATCTGTGAACGAGCCGCCGCGCCGTGACCGGACTGAATACAATTACTGGAATAGTGTAATTAAATTGCAAAGTTAGAGCTTCATAGCTGCATATTAAGAGGTATAAAAAGCATCGCGCTATGAAGTTTTAATGATATTACTTTTGCATACATGGTTCGAGTGTTTAGTTTTAATTCTAAATCCAAATTGTAAAAGCCCGTCGCCTTTAATTATCAAAAGTTGTTTTCAACTTCAAATTATTACGAACGCAAAGTTTAAAAAGCCGTTTATCATTGTCAATCATGCACCTGTCTATCTCTCAGATGTAACGTTCATTCTCATAAATTATTGGAGGAGTTTCTGGAGAGCTTTTACATCTATTAGATCATCAAACAATTTATCCGTGACAACTGTGCAGAAGTTGTGGACGCGGAAAGCTGCCTACTGCCATAAATAACCCACAATAGCGAGCAGTCAAAGAGCCGAAGTTTGTTTTACACATATGTATGTAATATCGGTTTAGTTAGAACGTCAGCAAATAGGATAAACAAAGGCCAAGTAAGTACCTACCTATCGTTGGTTGTTTTATGTATGTGCGAAAGACGGTAACGTGAAATAGGGATATTGAATTCTAAGCGCGTCTCCGACGAGCGAGCGTACGTGCCACGCGACCAACTGTTCCACAGCCTCGACAAAAAGTCCAAATAGATGTATCCCGCAAAGAGGATAAGAAAGGGGCCATTGTGCCCGATGCACTAGCGAGCTCCTGCAAATCTCAAAACATCTCCAAAGGACATAACGAGAAAAGTTGTGTGCGTTCGCAACGTCGTCGCCGCCGCCCGGTCCGACTCTCAGATTCTATTATTATTTATTGCTCAATAACCATCAACAATTTTTATTGCTTGTAAACATCTGTCTCTCAGCAGGAATAACCTTTGCTACCGTTTCTTTGCATTTTATTATGAAGTGGTTCAAGTTGGAGCAATAAATCTGATTGTTAGCACAACTATGTTATATTCGTAGTTGCAGGAATAAGAAATATGTTTTTAAGAGGTGTGTCTTTCTTAGAGTTCAGTTATATTTAAGTAGGTGTATGAAAGAATTTATAGCGATGTTATATGTGGTATTACCATCACAAAATCATTGTAATACATTTCAGAAGAGGGTAAACAGGATACCTGTAGAGAGAAAGGCAAATAGTAGAGTAGGGAAAGCTAGAGGGTTCTCGGGCTGCGCTGTTTGCTTGCACGCGGTCGGCGGCCTCCCCCGGCTGGCTCCACACGGTCCACATTGTATACTGCACTCCCTCCTGCCATCAAATGTATGGCATGTGGCTACATTGCCACAAATTAATTTGTTAAACACATTATTGGATGATTTTATTTAAAGTTAATCGGAATTTGTTGCACAATTGATGTAAGTTAGGATTGGTACAGTTAGCCCTAAAAAGATGAAGATTGACAAAGAGATGAAGTTCTTCATTCATCAATTCCCAAAGAGATAAAGTTCTTCATTCATTCAGTTAATTCCCAAAGAGATGAAGTCCTTCAATGAAACGAAGATAAATACTTACGTGTCATTCCATGTAAGTCGCATGACGTTGTCAGCATTGTTTACCTATCTTGTTTGTATTTCTGGAGCTATCACTGTCAGCATTGTTTTGGCCATACTCGTAGAGTATATAGAGGTTTTGGGACAAAATTTTTATTTTGTTTTATTAAAATAAATTGTACACCATGTTTTGTACCGTGTTTATTCGATGGATACAATATTATGTAACAAAGGTTGTTAAAAATAAAATGGTTTCTAGGATGTTTGTACATCTTTTTGGGGTTAAATGTACCAATAAATAGTCGTAGTATAAAAAATAGTCTAAATATCACATTCTCGCTAAAAATCTAAATCGGCCATTGGGTTCCCAGCTCCTGACCCAGTAGTTTTTCTTTTGAACCCGGTCTTTCCGGGTTCAAAAGAAAAACTCTCTTTTGCTCTTTGCAAAACCAATAAACACAGATTAGCCCCTAATAAACAAAGGGTGACAATTATTTTCAGACAGTCTCGCAAGGAATATTTAGGATCACGTAAATTGTTACGTTAACATGCGTATCCCACTACCTCTACATTGTAAGCATATATCTTTAGATTACAGCACTTAAGCTAATCAAATCATCCATTAGATACTCGAGCTATACTCTCGAAGCGGCTCCGAGTAATTAAGATAGTCTGAACGTATAATATAATAATAATCATTTATTTTTCCGACATACTATCCAATTTGTTAGCAATAACATGCACATTTTAAACACTAGGTTTAGCTCTTGGATAGATTTGGAAAATTATGGCAATGACTATTAATAATGTCAAAAGAACTAACAATAATGTCAAAATCACCAATAAGTATAAAATATAGTTGTTAATATTCTATCGACGTTGTACAGTTCTGTGATTGTACTTCATGAAACAGTGCCAGTTACCCGGTACACCAGCTGAATTCATAAATTGAAAAGCACTTTAATAGTTTTCTATTTCTAAATTGGAGTGAATTTTCTAAATTCCTCAGGGTAAGCCAGGAACAAAAGTGGAGGCCATCAATTCCACTTATCTATACAATTATTCAACTACCATCATAATGTGGGTTTCCTTCGAACCTTTGTCTGTAATCGAAACACTAAGCCGAAGTGATTTAAGATTATGGTGTGGGATAATGGCGTTCATTTTCGTTTCTACGTGGCACAGGTGCGATACCAAATTTTTCTTAAAATCGAGAAAATTTATGTTCGTTGTAATTTCGTTTTGCGAAATTACTCTTGTTTAAGAAGGTACAGCTCTGTTGACTCAGATACTCTTTATCTATAAGAAGTCAAGTGGGCACCGTTTTTAGTTAAAGTGTTTATTCGCCCCAAGAAATGCCAGGGGTGTTTTAGGGATAATGATAAAGCCACACACAAAAGTTTCTCGTTTACATAGAGGTAATTTCCTGTTGTGTACATCTCAAAATTATTCCATACATACGCAGGAGGTATATTCGTGTTGCCGAGCTCTCAAGAAGCCCCCTGACCCAGTAAAGCAAAACTTTGCGCATTATTGTGGGTATATTCAACAACACAAGTGAGCTCTGTAAAATTTCACACTTTCACATATAATAAAGTTTGCAGGAAATATTGCACGTGACGTTTCTATATTTATGCTGCATGTGAATATGCGTTTGAAGTGGTCGGAGTAAAGTTGGTGGTTGTATTTATTATAGTTTTGTTGTAGACTGTACTCATCTGTTGGGTACTCTACAAACATAAGGCTGTCATCCGACCCTTACCGTTATTAAGTTCTGGGTTTCACTATCCTGTATCCCAATGAAATCATTAGAAGGAAAATTTTCATCTTTATGGTCCTACGCACCCTGGTTGTAAGTCAAAACTATTGTTCCAACTAATATTAATAGGAGAGTAAATGTTCATACAAAGTTTGATACTATGTTTGCTTACAATATTTATCAAGGACGCTTTCAATCTCATCGAAACTTTGGAATATCAATGTTAAACTTAGGAACATAGATTTGATAACATTATGACAAAGGATTTGGATCGCCTGAAAAGCTTACATCGGATTTCACCATTGCTTGTAAAGAAACAACGATTCTTATTTAACTTAGGTACTTGCAAGAAGAGCTATATTTTGATATTCGGTTTAACAAAAAACATATATCTGAGAGATAATACGAAAGATAAAATAAAGGAAACGGACCACCTGCCAACACATTTCTCATCGGGATTCCTATATCCACGGATTCGAATAAGCCGTGAATGACAAGTGAGTGATCATCGAGGCAGTCCCGCGGGCACAGATTATCGTCATCGCTCGTCCGGCACCGGACGTCGGACGCCGGACGTCATCCGTGAGGGTTCGGCACGCATCATTGCCGTATCGTTGCACCACCAGTGAACGCCCATGTTAAGGCACATCTCTTTTATAATGTAATGTTTTTTGTGACAGATAATTAAAATATGTATGACGTAGATATAATTTTTGGATGTCTGCGTATTTTGGTTTAATAAGGTTATTTCTCGTGTGATTTGTCATGTTTCCATTTGGCTGAAGAGTTAATTATGATATAAAAAACATTATAGAAGTGTCCAAAAACACGACCATTCTAATCATACCGTCAAGATTGAGTTAGGAAACTTTTGCCATTTATGAATAATTATATTACGATTAATAAATGCCTCGTTATAATATTTGATAATTATGTGAACTTTTTAATGTTTTATCAAATACATAACTGCATACTTAGCTTATCCCATGAATAAATTTGTGGATTTTGCAACAACAACTCCAGGACGCAACAAATTAATTTCGTGGCCCACTGCATATCCGTCCATACGACCTTTTAAACTGATTGTTATTCATTTGCAAGTTGAAAAAATAAATCCAATTATATTGGAGTGTTGTGCCAAAAATAAAACGAGACATCCTTTTATACAGTCTCTTTTTTGTTTTATACAAAGTGATGTTTTAAAGCTAAATATTTGCTCGCGAGGACATCGTCAGCGGGGGTCTAGGAACTATGGCCCCCGCGGTAATTTTAGGCTTTTACTAAATATTACACAAAAACTTTATAGAGAACTTTGCGCCTTTCAAGTTGGGAGTCATGGTACGGTCTCCCTATAAACTAAAGCTGTATGCGCCCTTGGCCACTACGATCTTAATTCGGAAACTTTAGAAGCTCCTGACTATAATACCTTATACTATTCGTGATTGTAGTTTCATATAATTAACAAAATAGGAACCATACTATTCAGATTGGTCTCAAGATAAAATTTCTGAAATGTTGACATTTCTCTATAAAAGTCGGATTGCTTTGGGTAACCTGGAAGTCTTTAAATACCGGACCCAGGTTGGCCGAAGCAAGGAAAACCTGTTCAGGTGGAAATTCATAGACGACTCGGCCTTGGAGTGTCAATGTGGTAATGTTCCACAAAAGATGGGACACTGAATATCATGTCCTGTCAACTACATTTTACAGGACGCTAGTGAAGGCGCAAACACCTAGCCAAATTCTGGGCCGAGTCCATTTAAATTGCCATCGACACCTTCAGAAGAAGAAAATTTTCCGATAATATTGTCAAACAAACCAGATTATATTCAAAGTACTCAATACTTAACTGCGTAGAACAGACAGTACACTACCTTATATTATATTCCAAACATGGTTAATTTAGCTTTTGTTAGTATTTAAAGTTTCACACTCTGACGTGTTGACACGCTCTAATGTAATATGATAATGATTACACAGACAAAGGATTTCGACGAAGTAAATACTGCTAACAGTCATAAGTGACGTAAACACACAGTGTAACATTACACTCTTGAATACCGTGTCAAAACGGACAGGTTGTACGAGATTTAAACTATACATCAAAATGTATTGAACAGATACGTACGTAGGTTACATTTGTATAGGTGCATGTAAGTGTTGTCGCCGGGCACTATCGGATCGGCACTGAATTGCATGTGCAATATTATGTTCCTTTGGCGAGCTATCTCTGCGGCTCACTGTACCTTATCGCTTCCTCATTGACGTATGACCAGACGGCCGATGATACATGAATGATCACTGGTCAACAGATGAACTCGATCACTATGTGTCGCTCCGACGATCTCACACCCAGCCACGACTATTTATGACTATGGAGCTGGATTTAAATGCATGTTGCTTATTCCTGCGTAAAAGTCAAATGAGTGAGATTGATAGCCTGCAGTGATGTATGCCGAAGCAATAGTTTTAGGATTACTGCTGCGCCATTTGAAAACCCAGTAAAGGACAAATAAAAATATAAACTTTTTTTTTCACATTCTCATTTATCTGCGTTATTTCATCTGCGTTAAAATGTTAGCAACAACGCCAAAACTAGAAAGGGAACCACATACATATCTTAAAAGCAATATAAAATATAGTAAATCACTTTACCATTTTAAAACGTTTTGTAATGATTCATTTTTTTGTTAATGTAACGCACATGGACAAGAAAAAAACCATTAAAAAACCTAAGCTGTTTTGCGCTCTCCTGGAAAATTTTGATTGAAGCATTTACTGGGTTTTGATATCGGGTAGCCGATTACAATGTAGTGTTAGCGCATCAATTGCAATATTTATTCGTTGTTCTGCAGCAGTTTCCGTAAACCTTAATTGTGCAATTTGGAGCTTTACCCCAACACAAAAAAGCATGAGTGACTGAATGCCACCCACTTTCTGAAGACGCGGACTTGGAAAGGTTGTGAAGAAATGCGAAGGGATGCGAATAAAATATTAAAATACACTGGCCTGCGACTAAGTACTACACTTTTAAAAAGATTTTTTTTCTAAACTATAAAAGTTAGAGATTTAAAATAAAAAACGTTTTATAGAAAATTTTATCAGCTTTATTTGAAAATAGTAAACTAAACATTAGTAACCTTTTTAACTTAAAAAAAGATAAAACAATAAAAATAGCCATTTTTAGCTTAGTGTCAAGAAACCAATTAAAATTTGTAAGTATGTTTTATATGTTATTTAATTTTTTTAAACTGGTATTACCTCCTCGGGCTCTGACTACAGCTTCGAGCCGGTTTGGCATACTGAACACGAGGTTTTGGAGCTGATGTTGGGGAATATTTTCTCATTCATTGTATTTCTCATTCATCGTATTTTCCCATTCTTCAATCAGGGCCTGTTTTAGTTCCCTGAGGGTGATAGGTGGTGGTCTGTGGCTTATGACCAGCCTCCCTAGCTCATCCCAGGCGTGCTCAATCGGGTTGAGATCAGGACTTCTTGATGGCCAAGCCATCACGCTAATAACAATCTCCTGAAAATACTCTTGCGCGTCCTGAGCCGTGTGCGGCCGGGCATTATCATGCATCAGCATCGATCCATCACCCATATTTGCTAAATATGGCCCTGCATACTCGTTGAGAATCTCTTGGGCATATCTTTCCCCAGTCAGAGTGCCATTTTCTATGGCCACTAGCTCTGTGCGACCTTCTGAAGTTATACCAGCCCACACGTACACTGCCTCCACCGTAGTCTTTCTGAGAAGCAGTCTTGAAGGTATCGCTCACCAGGCCGCCTGTAGACACTTCGCCTTCCATCAGGAATATCAAGTGAGAATCAAGACTCATCTCATCAAAATTCTTGACCACTCTTCTTCATCCCACTGTATGTGTTCACGGGCGTATCGCAGTCACGCTACTCGATGCTCTCTCTCGAGTTTGGGGCCAGTCGCTGGTCGTCGGGGTTTCAGATTTGCTTCAGCAAGCCTTCTTCTCACTGTACTGTCACTAATATAGTCCCTTCGGGTCTGAAGAAGCTGTTGCTGGACTAAGGTGTAACTGCATTAAGGTGGCGATTTCTCAACACAGTGGAAACAATATAACGGTCTTCTCGGGCACTAGTATACCTGGCTCTGCCATTACAAGGTCTCCTCAGATGGTTTCCAGTCTCTTCGTACCTTCGCTTCACTTTCTGGACCGTTCGTAACGTCACACCCACCATTCTTGCAGTACGACGCATACTGATGCCTAATTCCAGAAAAGTTATGCTCCTAGCACATTCTTCAGGTGAAAGAGGCCTGAGAAATAAAATGTATTAGCTTGTGTAACAAGACTCATCGAAGTTATAGAAGACGTTCATCATATTCTGTCGGAGTGTGTTCGTGTTGGGGTCCAAAGGCTTTTGCTTAAGCTTTTGTCAACAATTTTAATGTGGGCTTCTATAATAGCGTCCTGGCCTCACCATTATCAGTTGAGGCTATAACGCTTTATCATAATATTATTATTTTGTCTATAAGGTTGCGGGTAGATTAGTATACTATATTTATTTATAAATAAGTTGTATTCAATAATCGGGGTGATATATTCTGTAAAGAAAAAACCCCGTAAATAAATTGAGATAATAAAAAAAAGACTTATCGATCAAGAAAAAAAATTAAAACAGAAACAAAATATGAATGGTAAAATTGTAATTCGAAAGGGATTATTTTTTCGTTTTTAAAGCTCTTTTCAGTCATTTACTAAAAAAGGTTCTCGACTATGAAGTTTTTATATACAAAATTAAACTCTCTTTCGAGTCCTTTTTATTTCGAAAGTGAATCTTGTGTACTTAAAAAGTTATTCTAATTTCAGGCCAGTGTATATGAGGAGGACATTTTTATCGTGTAATTGAGACGCTGACGTGGATGGCGAGCGAGAATTATTGGTTTTTTGAGAGAAAAGTTAGCTCTCGTTAGGGAACATAATACAGGGTAGCATCCCGACATCGACGCGCAAACTGAAACCATGAGTTGAGCACATGATTGTCTAATCATGTGCTCAATAAAAAAAAAAACAAATTGCTGCTTCATAGAAAAGTGTAATACCTACGCAGTCAAAATGTATAGAACAACAAATATATTGTTTATAACCGACGAAAAATTTCAACGCAAGTGTACAGAATCATGACGTGCTGAATCTATCCCTCCCTGTGTATTACAAATGGTGCATAAACCAATAACTTACTTAATTATGTAATTAAAGAACCAGCTCAATATAATTTACTAAAGATTCTCTTAGTTATGAATTGTGACATCAGTCTTCTTTCTACCTAAAGTTAATTAAAATCCTACCAAAGTTTGTGCTAATCTCTGTTCTTCGTAAATAAAGCACCCTAGTTTGGCTTTCGTGGAAAGTTCAGAAGACCACTTTTGGACTTTGCCTACATCTAAAATTCATGAAGTTATCTATTTTCCTAGTGAAAATATGATAAAAGATGGAGGTAATGACATAAAAGATATTGTGGCGTAATTTTTACTGTCCCCGAAATTGGTGTGGTGTGTAGAGTCGAGTTCATGCGTTTATGTGGCTATGAATAATACGGCATAATACATAAAGAGGTGTAATATAAAGCATATTATATGATGGCACTTTCGGTGCAGTAGTCAGAAGCTGTAAAGTATATATTATTATATATCTCTATATTAGTGCTCCATTTATGAAAAAGACAAAGGAAATAACTTTCATATCTACCAAAATACGTACGTAAGAAATAAATTATTCATTAATTTAGCTACTTTTTATTATATTAAACATGAACGGTACGTACCCGTAATTTTGTTATGATTTTGTGATGTTTGTTTTCGTATATGTTATAATTGATTTTACAAAATTATATAATAACGAGAATTCTTTGAGCACATGTGATTTATTTTACCGTAATGTAACGAATGCTGCGCTGCGTGTCGCGGGTTCGATTCCCGCACGGAATAAATATTTGTATTACCTACATACAATTAGTTGTTCCTGGTCTGGTTGTTTGTGTATGTAAGTTCAAATGTTTGTCAATGCACCCACGATACAGGAGAAATTCCTAATATGGGGCAACGTTTTTAATAAAAAAAAATAAAAAAAAAACTTTTGTCCATTTCTATGAATTAGGTGTGTGTACTCGCTTCGTTTGAAGGAATGAAATTAATATAGCTTCATCGTGTACAATTTTAATGATTTATTTCCTGGATAGATTTGAAATGTGAATGTGTTTATATATTTTTTTGTATGTTAAAAATGCTTGAATTAGAATTAATTCACTATGAGGTATTATTGGTAATTTACAAATATTTATGAATGAGAGTGGCTGAGGATCAAACTTGCTCTGGCGTGCAGTAAGAGTGGTCAGCAGTCTGTGGACTTATAATGGATGAGGATGGAAGCGTGACTGAGTGAATGGATCGATCTGAACGGTCCAACGATCGATGTCTTTTGATTGCAATCAAGTTGCAACTTTATACCTAGCACAATCAGTCTATAATGTTTCCACTGCTGGATCACAGGCCTCCTACCTGCGAAAAAGAGTTGCCCGCGGTCCTCCACGCAGCCCCGGTGCGGGTTGGTAGATGTCACATGTCTTGGATTTTTTAGTTCTAGGATTATGACATTCTTGGCTTGGCAGAATTAGTTCAGTACCAATTATCATCTAAGTTACCTCTGTTTCGACTAATAACAATATTGCATCTGTACTAATTGGAGGTTGGAGGCACACTTGGCTACAACGTGTCACGTTAGTGGCGACGGGTTATCATGTATGAGCGTCGACGTAGTTAACCTAATTAAATCAGTTGCCTCGGCTACCTCCAATTCTAAGCACACGTCTGGTGGGAGGAGAATAGATTTGTAGGAGAAACGACGCAAGAAGAAATGTCATGTCATGTCATTTACACATGTTATTATATGCAAATGTGTGATTATATCTATCTGTGTAGCTTGTAGGTAGATAAGAATATGATACATTTTCCTTTTGATATGAGCATAATATGAATGATAAAAATTCAATCCTTTGATTGAAGCCGGCCTATGGCTTCAACCAAAGGATTGAATGTCGCTACGTATTCATTGATAACTTCGGCGCGTAGAACCGGGTAAGGTGATATTATTTGTCGATATTTTTTTTTTGTTTTTATATTTTTGGTTTGGATTTCTGACCACATAAGGAACACAATACTGCGCGCCAAAACCAGCGCTGATGACGGACGTTACCCAGAAAGCCGCTAAACTTAAATGGGACTGGGCCGGACATATTTGCCACATGTCAGATGACAATGGGACTAAAAGAACCACCGATTGGGCCTCCCTAAATGCACGACGCCATCGCGGCAGGACAAGACGAAGATGGCGGGACGAAGATGACTCCGAGTAAGGACTGGCCGGCACTCGCAAAAGACAGAACTGTGGAAAAGGGATGTTTGTACTTCAAATAAGTAATAGTATTTATTGATAGGTTAATTTTATTTTTGGTTTTTTATAAAACGGGAAACAAAAGATTTCTGTGCCATCTACTCCGTTCACCTTTTATACCCTGTATTTGTCTGACGGTAAGAAAAGTCAGCCGGTATTTGTATGACTTTTGTACAAGAGAAATGCTTACATTCATTTGTGTAGTAGATTATTTCCCTGTAGGTAGGTATTGTTAGTTTGATTTACGTGATGTATGATATATTACAAGTCTGACACGCCCTTCCGCTCAGCCCAGAGCGGGAGAGGTCATTTGATTTTTTTTTCTCTCATCTCTTAAATAAATTGCAAACTATAGTTTTGTATAATTTAGAAGCATTTTTTAAATTTTGTAAATGTAAGAACCATGGATCCGTTTTTTATGATATTTTGATGTTGACTTGAAAGAGCATGGCAGTTGAGAATATGTCATGCTCACTTAAATTTCTTACTGGTGGTGGCGCGTGTGTTGGATCATTCGGTTCCCTACGAAACGGTTGAGCTGGGTGGTGCTGATCCACGCGTCATGTTCGTGAACGGGCGCCATCGGTTGAGACTGGTCATCTCTTAACTGCCAGGGCTTATTTTTAATTTTATATTTTAAATTGTTTCTTTTTTACATTGTTTTCACATATAGAAGCAATAAGAATAATGTACCCAGGATTTTGTAAAAATATCTTGATTTAAAAGAGTGTCCGTGGAGTTACTTGCCCGTTCTTCTCCATAGAGATCTACGCTTTGCAATGGGCAACTAGCTTCAACTTTCTGACTAACTGATCGACTATTTAATTTTGACAATTCAAAAGTGCCCGAAAATGGTTTAATTGAAATAAATGATTTGAGTTTGATGATTTCCCACAAAAAAAGGGATGTTGAAATGGCGCTTTTCATTTAACATTTTGTTTAGTAAAAAGAAGTTGGTAAGTATGTTTTCCCATATTTTCCAATAGTACCTAACCAGATTCAATCTATAGAAAAAAGACGACTCGTCTTCCAAATGGACTAATATTTTGTATTAGTCCTTTCGGAATAATATCTCCCGAAACGAAACGAATAATCACAGTTATTACATTATCGCTAAATTATTCTCGTATTTCGTAGTCGTCCCAACAAACATTTTTCTTAAAGAAAGATTTTCTTCTGAAGATATTATAATATAATTAATTATGAATCTTGTTGCTATGGCGAGCAAGGCAAATTTGTTCATTCTCCTATACATAGTATACAATGGTATACGAAATTGTTTTTTTTTTCTTTTGTGGCAAGGTCAATTTCTTTCAAATTATTTCCCAATATCGACTGATTCCTTATTTCTGTTACTCGGAACTAAAGTTTGCTCACATTTCCTTTGCCTACCTTGTTAAATAATGTAAACATTGAGAATGTTTACATTATTTAACAAGGTAGGCAAAGTTTCCGGAACGTCGTAATCATTTGTCGATGAACTTATCTCCTATAATGAGATACTCACTTACAAGTAGGTATTTACGTTAACTTACTTTCTGAAAGTAAGTTTTATATACATTTTGGGTGATTAAAAGTAAGTTAACTACGCGGAAGTGACGCATTTGTTAAAGAAGATAGGTATATAATTGTGTCAGACAATAGGAGAAAACGATCAAGAATGTGAATTTAGATAGAAATGTAAATGATAATTGTTTGTTTGTAATGGATAAACTTTTTTTTTAAGTTACGGAAATGTGAACCCTTTTCGTAATGTAAATGATAGACAATATTGTCGTCCTCTGAATAAGCCTATTTTTATCCTAGTAAGACCAAAACTTTTAGTAATGTAATGTACAAAATGTATTCTTCCTTAGGGTTAATTTCACCAATGTCAGATATCTTTTATCTGTGGAATAAAACTGACGTCTGACAATTCTAGGATAGAAGAACTGACCAAAATTTAAAATTTATTCTCAGGATAAGACTTAATTTAGGTATAAAGGTTTGGTGGAATTAGCCCTTGGAAACACCCTAGTAATATCATAAACGCGAAAGTTTGTGAGAATGGATGGATGTTTGTTACTCTTTCACGCAAAACGCAACGCATTTTGATGAAACTTCACCGTAACATAGCTTATACATCAGAGTAACACATAGGATACTTTTTATTCTGATATTCCCGCGGGACCGACATTTATGCGGGTAAAACCGCGGGGCGCTGCAAACATTTTGTAAATACACCAAACCAAACCAAACCATGCCCATCACCAAACTCATGGATTTTGTTCTACTTATAGTTTTCTACTCAATATCCTTTTTCCATTTCACTCTATCCTGAACATTTTCAGTCCCATAGTTAACAGCTCAAAGAATCAATCGAGACTAATATTTTAACCGCGTCTCTGCACGTCTCGACCAACGCTAAGGAATTACACCGAGAAACGTGTAGAGCCATTGTGGTGTTGTGTTGTGTTGGCCAATGGTGTTGGTATGCGACGGCCTGGTAATGTGTTATGATGCTCGGTACTTTGTGCATATATGGTAATTACATTTTTGCTAGATTACCTTATGTAAATGGTATAGTAAAGTTGTTTCGGGCTGTCTGAGAAGCTGTGAAAACGCAAATAAGTACCAGTATAGAAATACTTAGTAGGGAAATACTAATTAGCCGTTAAACTTACAGCTGAAACAGGTACCTACCTGTTTCAGCTGTGTGTGTCTCTCTGTGTGTGTGTTTGTGCGGTATGATTTTGTTAAGATAATATTCTTATAATTCACTCTTGCCCAGCAGTGGGACAAAATAGGTTAACATAAAAAACAATATAATAAATATTTAATTAATATTAATTCTATGAATATCAATAAACCAGGTTTTTCAAATTCGAATAAAAGTAAATGGTGATTTTACTCATTTTGGCAAAACTAAATGTTTATCAGCCATCGATTCGGCTGACCTGTTTCTAGTTTTGACGTAACGCGCCTATGTAAACTAATATAAAACAAGACGTAGGTATCGCACGGTTGAAAAGTCAACGCAATCTTGGCAAAGGGTCCCGTGTGACTCTCACCAAAGAAATTACCCGAGATTTGCATAAAGGAGACTCAAGGGATCGTCTTTGAAACTCGCCCTAAGTTTGTGGACATCCCAACATGCTTTATATTAAGTTACGCTTTGCTTTGTTCTAAGTAGTGTACTTTGGCACTAAATAACGGGGATACGTGTGAAGATAACAGGTTGTATCTATATCTTGCGCCTCCTTGTCGGGAGATATCCGCCTTTAGTCGCAAACCATAAGGAATACGAGTGAGACGTGAGCTCGTCTAGTTAATAATTATAACGCGCGAGTGTTCACCCGCCCCTCCGCACTTAATTACGGTCGCGTTAGTTTGTTATCAATCAAGATTGACACTCCGGTAATTGTAATAAGTTACATTATGCTCTAATTAATGACGTACCTATTCGTAAATGTCAATTAGCGTTCACGCACGGTATCGGCAGACTGTTATTTAACGCAAATATTTCAGTACAGTGCACATTTGGGCGTGACGCAACAATTGAGTGTGCGAATAGTAATTTAAGATTATCTCTCGGGCTAATGGCGGCAGTTAGACTGACTATCTGGCACACGTTGGACAGCACATTTGTCCACGCGACAGGTACAATTACCGGGAACCGGTCTCATTCGTTCAAATACCTAACCGATTTACCTTTATCTGGTCCTCGCACACAATTATCGTTTTGTGTTGCGCCACGTGTTACACGGTCATAACATAGTCCAGCGACTCTTGTGAATACTTTTACAGATAGTTGACCATACTAATGAAATTCTTGATCATCAAGACTCTAAACAAAGACGTTCTAAAAGTTTTGCGAGTACATACGCACAAAGCTCGTAATTTCCCCGGAGATGTCTAAGGCCCCTAGTTAAATTAGGTTGGCTAAACATTCCTTAATGAGCTATATTTTTCAACTGTAGCCGCTTCTTTACTGTTTTCGTCTCCATATTTTTTTCGTCTATAGACTTCATTTCGCGGGATGTTTATTTATTCAGTTATTAAAATTTAAATAATGTAGGTTATTCACATTGTAACTTCTGAAAAGTAGCTATTTAGTGTGGTATACAGAATTACCGAGTTACGTAAAATAAATCAACGGCACAAAAGGGAAAAGCTTGCAGCATTGTACAGCTTTAGGCGTTGGATATTTTTTTTGGTTTTATTTCATATTTTGTGTAAATGAAACGCATATACTGAATAAATCGTGAGTTCTGAAAGCCAGATTATGTTTCAGGACACGATTCACAAATCTGTGGTTATGTTTTGATATTTGAGTTACATTACCATTGCGTGTGATGAGTTGACTAAAACTACAATCACCAATAATATAATAGTAATAATATCCTATTAGTTAATATGATTAAACCGAATAAGCTCCCCGAATACCGAGAAGTATCATAAGCCGAACCTCTGACAGTATCATCGACTTTCATTAAAGTATTAATAATTAACTTTGCAATATTAGCAGCAAATAATACTCGCGTACACAAACATGAGAGTGTGACGTGCAAATGGCGTATGTGGGGCATGTTACCCGTGGGCTGATGTGATGTGGGCACATTAACGTGCCCAGCGATCGAATACGCGGGGCGTGTCATGTTGGCAGCGACATGGATGCACGAACGTAATTTCTTCAAAGATGAGGGTCGCGATAACAAGAAACCTGACAGATGTCCAACGTCGCATCGATTAAGCAGATTGACATGTGTCACGGACCAGCTATTACTCAAGTAGCTTTTAGCTGATTGTAAAACCATTTTTGTAACTGTCTAATAGGATTTTTGATTGGTTCCGTCTGTTATTGATACATAAATCGATATAAACCAATTTAGCTCCAATATAATTCGGAATTAAAAACAAGCCTCATGTTGCTGAACCGAAGCAATTAATTTCGCAGCAGTTTAGACTCGTAAGTATTTAATTGCAATCGGATTTATGCATCAGTGTAACTAATACCAATTCAATGTAATCGTATTAAGCTCCCCTAATGTACCTAATGCACACGTATTATAGTAACATTTAGGTACTCGTACTTATATATTTTACTTAGGCTTATAAAAGAACGTAAGATTTATTCTGAAAGTCGAATGCTCCAGAACTTATCACAGCGACAAAGAAACTATGGCTACATGAAATCTCACAAAGAAATGGTGGCAGCAGTTTTCATATATCAACAAATATGATTTTCTTTATGTATTATCATAGAAATGTGTAATAAGATGACAGTAAGTAAACATATTCTAAATAATAAGAAAAATAACTTGGTGCTAGAGCTGTGGCACGCATCACATCGGTGCTAGAGGGAAATAAAGCGCGTCTGTATATTTTTTTGTGAACATTCCTCAAAAACTTTTTACCTACTATTTCAACTTTTTTTATTCAACAACTGTCAAAATGTCTATGGAGTGCGCACACTATTTTGTGTCACAATAGGGTATTCCCGGAGCGTAGGGCCGCACTTGTGGAATTAAGTTAGTAACTTAAGGAATTTACTTGTTCGATCTCTCCAAGGTGAAGTAGTGTTGTAAAATATTATTATAAGGCTTGTATTTTCAGGGATGTTTGAAGACGAATCTTTTGTTATTTGTCAAGTAGAAAGATAAAATACTGTCTATATTATTAATAAAGCTGAAGAGTTTGTTTGTTTGTTTGAACGCGCTAAAAATATGGCTATAGACTACTTAACATCACGTCCTAGCGTGATGTTAAGTAGCCTACAGCTATACTTTTATATTGCCTTAGGAGTCGAGCAGAAACAAAACAAAGTCAGAAACAACGGTAAGCGAAAACGAAGTAGGTAATACCGCGGGCAGGCGATGCGATGCGACGGGGTAGGTCGGAAGAAGCTAGTATTGTATATTTTGCCATCTAACGTGGCAATGCTGTCAGCCTTTTGGGCACTTCTCCAGAGATGCGGACAATTTTTTTTGATGCCTCATGCTCTCTTCCCTTTTTAGGGTTCCGTTGCCAAATGGCAAAAAACGGAACCCTTATAGATTCGTCGGGATCCCTTCTTTTCGCATAATGTTCTTTGTCCTAATATACTTCGGCATAACGATTTTGGCACAATTTGTTTTGGCATAATAATACTTCAGCATAATTTTTTTAGGCATACATTTTATGTTGGCATAATCATCTTAAAGACTAATTTATTTTGACATAAATTTGATTCGCATAACGTTACTAGGCCTAATGATTATTAGCATAATAATATTTGGGCATACAATTAATAGAAATAACGGAAACAAATTTGAGTTATTTTTACGTAAATATTTTCACTCGATTCTGAATCACTTTTTCCAAGAGTCGGGGTGCCCCAAGGTCTAACACATCTCGATTTAGTAAAAAAGCAATGAGAACTTAGGATGCAAGAGCGAGCGAAGCGAGCTCGGGAATTGGGGCACCCCGACTCGGACAGGTTAGGTTCGAAGGGGATGACGGGGGCTCAAGTGTGCGAGCGGAGCGAGCGAACGAGCCCCCGTCATCCCCTTCGTGTTAGGTTCCTTTAAACCCTGCAGACAGAAATAGGGGCCCCGCGAAGCGGGGCTCCGTCGACTACGCCTTATTATTATTGTTATGCTTAATAAAGTTATGCTTTAGAATGTTATGCTTTAGAATGTTATGCTTTAGAATGTTATGCTTAATCATTATTATGGTTAGAGAAATTATGCGTAAAAAAATTATGCGTAAGCTGTTAAGCGTAAATAATTTATGCGAAAATATAATTAGGACAAACAAAAGTATGCCAAGTTATATTAGGTCTTAAAATTTTATGCAAATGGATAGGGAACCAGATTCGTCATGTCTGTCTGTCTGCCTGTCCGTCCGTATGTCACATCCAATTTTTTCCGAAACTATAAGAGCTATACTGTTAAAACTTGGTAAGTAGATGTATTCTGTGAACCGCATTAAGATTTTCACACAAAAAAAAACAATAAATTTTGGGGGTTCCCCATACTTAGAACTGAAACTCAAAACATTTTTTTCAAACCCATACGTGTGGGGAATCTATGGATAGGTCTTCAAAAATGATATTGAGGTTTCTAATATCATTTTTTTCTAAACTGAATAGTTTGTGCGAGAGACCCTTCCAAAGTGGTAAAATGTGTCCCTGTAACTTCCAAAATAAGAGAATGATAAAACTAAAAAAAATATATGAATCAAATCAAAAATCAAAAGTCATTTATTCAAATTAGGCTGAGAGTCAGCACTTTTCGAACGTCAAAATTACAAAAGACAGTCCCCCAAAAACGCCCGCCCTTCACCACTTCCTAGTGCTATCGCTGGGAAGAAGAAGTGGCGGAACAAACTTCCCAGCAGCACAGCTGTCTGTTCAGTTAGAATATAGTTGCATGTATACAATACTAGGAACATACGTTCAGTAATTAACATTACAAGAAACTCAAATTACCCGCCATAAAATATGTCAGCCAGCCACGCCAATATACCAACAAATATAATAAAAACTATACGTACTTAAGCTGAAAAATAATTAATTAAAATGGAAATAACTACTTACTACCTAAATCAAAGCCTCCAGGCATAAAGGGCGTGACAGCTTACATATTTACGCATAGCTGGGTTCTGGTCACATAGCTGTCACTTGAGTCACAGATGAAAAACTAGGACCATTGAAGTAAAATAAATAAATAAGTTAATACTAATAACAATAACTTTAAAAAAATCTCTTAGAGAAACTCTGGCACCTAGCTGGTAAATTGCTCGAACAGCTCGTTTTTGAAGGACAAATATATTTTGTATATCAGCGGCTTTGCCCCACAGCAGAATACCGTAGGACATAACACTGTGAAAATAACTAAAATAGACTAAACGAGCTGTATCAACGTCAGTGTATTGTCTTACTTTCCTGACGGCGTAGGCAGCCGAACTGAGCCTTCCTGCTAGACTTGATATATGAGGTCCCCACTGAAGTTTGGCATCTACTGTTAGTCCTAGAAAAATTGCCGAGCCTACTGTTTCAAGCACCTCTTTATTTAAGACGATGTTGGGTCCTAGATTTCTGACATTCGGTAAGGTAAACTTTACACATTTCGTTTTCTTGGCATTGAGAACTAGGTTATTTGACGTAAACCAATCTGTAACTATTGAGAGTGCACTGTTTACGTCGTCAAAATCTTGTCTATTCCTGTCTACTTTAAAAATGAGAGAGGTATCATCTACAAACAGTACAACGTCACAGATGCCCTTCAAATGGAATGGTAAATCATTGATATATACTAAGAACAAAAATGGACCCAGTATTGAGCCTTGCGGAACACCTAACTGAACTGGTAGCCCGGAAGATTTCGCGCCATTAACATCTACACATTGGACCCTATTATGTAAATAAGAAATTATTACGTTGAGAGCCACGTTTCGGACACCGTAATTACGTAACTTACGCAAAAGCGTGTCATGGTGCACGCAATCAAAGGCTTTGGAGAGATCACAGAAAACTCCAATAGCATTCTGTGATTTCTCCCATGCGTCAAATATGTGTCTCAGCAGAGCAACACCCGCGTCTGTAGTCGAACGACCCTTTGTAAAGCCATATTGCTCATTATGGAGGAGGCTGTTTAAATTAAAATGTCTTAGCAACTGCTTGAGTATTAACTTTTCAAATATTTTGCTAAACGCAGGTAAAATAGAAATAGGCCTGAAATTGCCAACGTCATTCTTATTACCTGATTTAAATAATGGTATGACTTTGCTACTCTTCATGAGGTCAGGAAAAGTTCCTAAATCAATACATTTATTAAAAGTAACAGCTAGATAGGGGGCTACGATGTCTATTATATTACTTAAAAGTTTAATGGAGATGCCCCAATAATCACCGGTGTTTTTAGACTTAAGTGTATTAAAAATATTAACTACATCACGCGGGGTTACATGTTCGAAACTAAATAAAGGACTACATTTAGGTACACTACTATGCAAAAGGTCTTCAGCTTTAGACGGGGACGAATTTAAGGAGCGAGTCGTAGTTATCGGTATGTTGGCAAAAAACTCATTAAATGCCTCAGCTACATCAGCTGCATTATTAACTAATTTGTTGTCGACCATAATCTCAAGTTGTTTTTCTTGTTTAACAGATTTACCCGTTTCATTGTTAATAATTTTCCAAGTGGTTTTTACTTTATTATTAGAATTTTTAATTGTATCGCCTAAAAATTTTGATTTAGCAAAAGCACTAATCTTTTTGAATAATTTTGAATAATTTTTGACATACTCTAGGAAAGGAGTATCAAACCTGTATTTTTTCAAACCATATAACTCGTATAGTCTCGCTCTACTTTTATAAATTCCCGGAGTAGCCCATTGATTAAAGCCAACAGAGGAACCATTAACGTTAATAGTTTTGGTCTTAAAAGTGGATTGGTACTCTTTTTGCACAACATCAAAAAGGGCACCATAAATTTCATTGGGATTCTCGTATTCTACTATAGATGGTGTAATTCTATGAGCTATATTATTTTTAAACATTTTGCAACGACTGGCTGTATAAGGCCTGCATTCAAGTTTATGCGGTTTTTTATGTACTGGCATGGGGAAGCTAGCTAATAAACCACAGTGGTCGGACGTTAAATCAGTTAACACTAATTTATGTTTGGCATCACAATCACTAAATACATTATCAAGACAAGTTGACGAAGATGCTGTGATCCTAGTAGGTTCAAAAAACAAGTTAATTAAATTATAAGACCTAAAAAGATTGAGAAGTCTAATACTTAATGGAGTAACATCTAAAATATTAATATTGAAGTCTCCACATAATATAATGCTTTTGTTACTTGATTTCAACCTATTGAGAGAATCTTCCATTACCGATTCGAAACTAACAAAATCCCCAGAGGGGGGTCGATAAACGCAAATTATAACATATCGCTCAAGTTCAACACAAGACAACTCTATAGTGCGCTCGATTGAAAGATTAACTAAATCTAAACGTTGTTTACATTTTAACTTGTTTGAAACAAGAACTAAAGAGCCACCGCGAATAGCACTTTTTCTTACAAATGCACTCTGTACGGTAAAGTTTTCATCATTAATAAACACTACTTCATGTTCCTTCAACCAGTGTTCAGTCAAACATAACACCTGAACATCATAGAACTCCATAAATAAACTTAATTCTAGCTCTTTGCCGGACAGACCCTGCATATTTTGATGTACAACATTCAACATATGCGGCTGACCCGTTGTCTCACCTAATAGTTTAAACTACAAGGCGTATCAAAAGTAGTGTTAGTATCAGTAGTAACAGTAATCAATGGTACACTACAAGTACCAGTGTCACTGAGTATATTGTATGCTAAAAGATTAGCAATTTGTCTCCTACAACTAGGTGGCAAATACATAGTATAATTTGTCAGTTTGTAATCAGTAATGAATTGATTACAATCAAAATATAAAATAGCATCACTGTGACGACAAGTCCTATTATAAATGAACATATTTAAATTATAAATATGCTTATTTTGCTCATCAGTTAAATGATAGGAATAAGGCAAGGCACAAAAAATAAATTTACAATTATTAGTCTCATTAAGATGCAACATCAAATGGACACATTCAATTAAGTCCTTTTTCCTTACATTTAAACTATCCCCATATAATAATATAGCAGTTGAACTGGGGTTTATTTTTGTCAATTTGATATTACTAATTAATTGGCTAATACTGGCACCGGGTAAACAATTATTAATTACATATTGTTGCGAACACTGATTTAGTAAGCTACCAAAACCTTGACCAAATTTATCAGAAAAAATATAAGTAGTGTTAATCAAATTATTCAAACTATTGCTATCATCACTAATACAGCTACCTACTGGCTGAGCCACTGAGGGAGTGGGTGTAATAAGCTGGGGTCCCACGGAGCAGGTACAGCTAAAAGAGAGGTTATTTGTCAAAGACTCATACCTCTCCGCATTATACTTGACCAGGTCTGCCAACTCATTAGCCTCCTGCATGCGCTTACTCAGGTCTTGTTGAGAAGCCTCATATTTACTAAAGATATCCTTTAGAGCGTATTCCCTAACAAACAATTCATCCTGAAGGTGCCGAGTGTCTGTGTCATACATAGCATTACACAATTCTAATTCATTGTTACAGTTTTTTAATTCTTGTATTAAATTTACTTTTTCTTGCCTAAGTTTTGTATTTAATTTGTTAACTTTTTTATGATGTACATTACCATGTAAACTTCCACCGAAAATTGGTTTGAACGTGATCTAGTAAGTAGTTTTTTTTTAATACGTCGTAAATTGTATACCGCAATTTACCTTTCATTCAATCAACTCATGATTTATTATTATAGAATATAGATAATGGTACGGAACCCTTCGTGTGCGAGTCCGACTCGCACTTGGCCGGTTTTTATTATTTTTATTACGCACTTGTACATAATATATGTATTTTAGTGTTGGCTTAAATATATTGTAATCAAAATTTAATTACTGTCTAAATACAAAATAGAATAACAACAACATAGCTCTCTCAGGAACTTATAAGATCATGTAATACAGCTCTGTATCACAGCCAGACATAGACTATTGATTGAAGAATAATTATTATCAGAATAATTTATCATTTTCAGGCACAAATACTTCCAGCTTTTACTCGATCTCCGAGCAATTTTTTCGTCCAGAGGAAAATCTAATGTTATTTCAGTATTTACCAACCTGTCCATTTTAGATTTTTACCGCTTACATAAATCACTCGTTATTGACATTTAAATATTATGTGCTAATGAATCATCGTGCTGAATATTATCGGATACGGTGCCTGTAATAATTTAAGCCGATCATTTATTCCCGGCAGTACATAATTATAAAGTAAATGTACAAAATACTTGGGGCTTATATCAGAAAGGCCTCATCTACATTTCATCGTTGGTCGCTCGCGAGATAAATGAATGGAGGATGGTGGTTTGATTACTATACATAAAGTGGCGAGTTGTGCGCAAACAAAATTGTTACGTCGTCTAATACCGCCGCGGTACGGCGCGGCACGGCACGACGCGGCACGCCGCGGCGCTCCGGGTCCCGACCCCGGCTTCATGCTGGCCGACTGTTGCTGCAAATCAAAAGGGCACAACACCAAACTTATTTTCCGGTTCCACGGTCTCATATTTACATAACAGATTTCGACGCCTCGCTAAAATGTAGCGCGGCTTTTTAAGTACAAATTCTGGAAAATGTTCCAATCCGCCACGTTCTTTGTATTACAGATTTTTGTGAACGCGGCGGCTGATTTTAATAATCTACATTAAATGGTCTAATTCAGTGAAGTGGCCGACGGTATTAAATCTCCCAATCCTTTGTGGAAACTTATGCCGAAGTTTTAGTATTAACTCTCATTATCTTATTTTAAAGATTATAAAGTCGATTTTGTTCAATTAATATCCATTAATTTATTCCTAATGGACTGTAGAATTTTTTTCATCGTATTATTGTTACGGATCTCAGTGGAGTGTTATTCTGCAGTCAATATCCAAGTTGTTTGGGCCTTGCGCAGCTAATATAATCAAGGATAGCATTGCTCATTTGCAGTTGCGTTGAATTAGCGCTTCAAAGAACCTAGAGCACCTGTATGCACCTCGTTATGCAAATTGCTATGTGATTTCTCTGAGTTACTTGGGTGTCAGTTGCTACACAAATTTTCGAGAGTGTGACACGGTTTAGTGCAAAGTTCAGGCAAGTCGGCGCATTCTGCTCATTACCTCCACCCATTTCTGGCAATTAACTTGACACAAACATTGGAACTATTTTTCCCCTATATTGGTTCCGTGCTTGACTTTAGCTTTGAACACAACTCTTGCCTTTCATTGCTAAATATTCTTGCGCCATTTATTTCTACATTGTGAGAAATCTTCCATTGGTATGAAGCTCGTTGCTGCTGAGTCCTGTTTGATACGATAACTGGGTTAGCGCTTCATGACATATCGATTACACGCCTGAATCAGTAACGTTAAGTTCTTATATTGGTATGGTATGGCTAACTGCGAATTATTACTTATGTTAGGTATTAAAGTAACGTTTTCTAGTTCCTTGTCGTAAATCGACGTGTGATATGTGTTCCAAATTCCATCTAAATCTCTTAAGCCCTCGTGGTGTTTAAAATGATTATTCAAACATACAAACGTTCGCATAACTAGAATTACGGCCATCATTTTGTGATCATTGTGAATCATTATTATAATATGACAAGGTGGGGCAAAAGTAATGTCATATTGTGAATTGGCTGCCATCTCCAAAACTGTTGCTGGCAAAACACCTGACTCCAAATTGGTGATTTCGACTTCAATGTTGGCTTTCAAGACTTTCATGGTTTGTTATGGTAAACGCGAGATTTCAAAGATTCCCAAGAGATGAAGTCTAGCGCTGCAGATCTGACGATCTGGCCGGCCAGTTCAAATCGACAAAAATTGGTTTTTCAAAATCTCCATCGTTGCCTGAGCTGTGTGCGTCGCTCCATTGCATTGTCAACTAATTCTCTATCTGTGAAATGTGAAATTACAACAACATTCTGACGCCATTTGCACAAATTATTGCAAATTCATATTATGACATTACTTTTGCCCCACCTTGTATAAATATCATCCAACGTGTGTAAAATAAGTGGATGTATTGCTTATTGTTGTCGGGAAAATATTCAGGGTCAACAACTTCATACGCTGTAAGAATGTTAGGGCAATGCACAGATGAGTTGTGTGCTACGTGCCAATTCTTGAAGACACCTCCATTTGTTGTACTGTTGACATTAAAATAGGCAACAGTTTTGACAACCAAGCTATGCAAAATGTATTCAAAGTTTTGAATGGCAGGTGCACTTACTCTTATTACTTGAGAGTTACCACGGTATGTGTATGGTAATGTTCCTATCAACTCACGTATAAGCACTTTTGCATTAAGTCTACTTTCATTTAACTCTATAAATAAGGAAGTCTCGAGAACCTGCTTAATAAGTACGACTTCGTTATTTCCTATAATAAGTTGTGTTAATATATTCCGAACACGTATTTAATAATTTAACAAGGACTCGAGAAAAGATTTATATATTGCTGAATTACTTTAACCTAATTGTTTGAGAGAGTTCGGAATGTTCAAGTTGTAGTACCTACTTATAATACTTGATAGGTACTTGTGTCGATATTTTCATCGTTTATAATACGAATAATGTTTTCGTAACCTTTACCCACTGTGATCCTACTTGTAAACACAGAAAATAAATCATATTTAAGTACCTAAATCCAGAAAATCCACCTTTTGTTTTAAGGAACAATTTTCTTTCTTAGCACGGGCTGCTATTTTTCTCAATGATGAATCGATTCGAAAGTATAATCCGAAGTGTAAGTTTTTAACATAAACAACGAAACTGGCAATCTGGCAATGAAAGAAAAACAAAGTTTATCAGATGCCCCTGATCCCACGCAAATTTTAAGTCAACGAGGGGAATAGGGTGTAATGGCACCCGCGGGCAGAAAGCCAGCAATCTTAATAGATTGTATACATTATGTGTAGACTTAATTGAGCGATGAATGTCAAGGATCCATAATTATGTGTACAGGAGCTATATTTGCTAATAAAACATTCAACTGCCTAGACTCTGTTGACAAAACATTCATTTGCACAGCCTTTTCCAACATTCTTGGCTCCCAGTTTAACTGAATGTAAGAATTTTATGCAAACCGACTGCTTTCTGACTTTCGCCATCCCTAGAGATCGCCGATACCGTAAGCTTAGCGCCTGTCCCTGGGGGAGTGTACCCTTCCTTGAAAAAAATATTTAAAATATCTACTGATAAACAAACGTGTTCGAAAGACTTCTCTCGTGAGTAGACACGACCGCCCAGCAATACGTAAATAGCTCATGCCATATCGTGCTCGTGTCGTGATTAAGTAGTCTGATGCAAGGATAGTAGTGAGGCTAACTGTTCAAGGTGTCAGACGTACCTATCAATTCTATAAGTTATTCAATATTTAGAAATAGTATGACACAAAAAGGTGCTTTTCGTGTCTGCATGTTTGACCGCGAATTTTGATTCGGTTTTCACTATCATTTAGAAAATTTAATGTTGTTTCTACAGGGTTATTTGAAACTGGCTAGCTGAACTCCGCAGACGCGATGGGCATATGAACATTGCATACATACATAATCAGCCTATAATTTTCCCACTGCTGGGACACAGGCCTCTCGGTGAGAGGGAGTGAGCCGTAATCCACCACGCGGGCCAAGGGAGGGTTGGCAGATGTCACGCATGTCTTCGAATTTTTGGTTCTAGGACATGCCGGTTTCCTCACGATATTTTCCTTCACCGTTTTGAGAGCAGTGGTGATGAAATAATTTACATAAAGTAAAGCGCCTGTCTGGGTTCGAAACTGCGACCTACAACTCGTAAATCGTGGCCGTTACCACTTGGCCACCACAGCTCTCACTTGTACACACTTGATATATGAACACGAATAAAAAATATAAAGATTTGATGTTTTTTTTGCGAGGTCAACGGCCATTTTTAGTGTTTTAACTTGAAGTATGAGTTGAGAAAAACTGTTGTCTTATGTTTTATCGTGTTACCTATCACGTTTGTGAAGTTTACACAATAAAAGACGGATTTTTTAAACTGATATTTCAAGTGACTATAATAACTGCCGTCGATGACTTCACAAAATAAAACTTTTTGCTTTATCATGTTTAGATATCTATCGATAACCATCTAGGTGGAGCGATAATCTTCACAGGATGGCTGGTAGGAGCTGGATGAGAGTTGGCGAAAATCGAGTTGAATGGCGTGCAATAGGAGAGGCCTTATCCAGCAGTGGACTGCTATAGGCTGATGATGATGATGAAGAATCGCGTCTCAGTTCAGCTAGCCAATATAAAATAACCCTGTATAATAAAGACATCTTGATGTTTGCGAAGCAGGGCCGGGTCACTAGTATAATATAAAGTAAGACATAGAAACTAATACCCTAACATTCTTGCTAATAATCTTATTGAAATCCTACAAAATTGTATTGAATTTGGTACAACCACCATAAATATTCCGATGAAAAACAGAATCTTAAAACCGTGGATGACCATTGGCTTACTGCGCTGTATTTATAAACGAAATAATATGTAAAATAAGCTAAGACTAGAACCGTTTAATATGGTACTAAATATAACGTATAAAATATATCGAAACTACTGTAACAGTATTATCAAAAAACAAAAACGAAAACATGACAGGGACCAACTATCTAAAGCACATAAAAATCCTAAGAAATTCTGGGACATCATTAACAATATTACACAGCGCAAACTTAAAAAAACAAACAACTTAGAACTCTTGGCAGTATCAACTACCCCGCAGAACTCCGTTAATGTGGAGAATAGCTACTTCTCGAGCATAGGGAAGGTTCTCACTGATAGCATTGTAACACCTTTGCCCACGGTAGCTAATTATCTAGATCCTAACTCATCCTCATCTATTTGTCCACCAGTATCATCATTTGTCCTGCTGGATACTGATACTTGCGAAGTTCATTCCGTTCTAATGAGCTTGAAACCAGATAGTGCCTCGGGTTGGGATAAGATACAAATTAGTTTTCTAAAAGCCGCACACGAGCATGTAGTACCAATCAAAACTCATTTATCAAAAAAGTAGCACTGATAACGCCTGTGCACAAGTCCCGTCAAATTATAGGCCAATCTCAGTTCTACCGTCCATCTCTAAAATTTTTGAAAGACTAATAAATTCACGATTAATTAAATACCTGACTAAAAATAAAATACTTTCAACTTCTCAGTTCGGGTTTCAACAAGGCATGTCTACTGAGGATGCAGTGTCTGCACTAACGTCTACTATAGTAGACAAAGTTGACAACGGCGGCAGTTATCTGGCTTTATTCCTGGACCTTAAAAAGGCCTTTGATACGGTTTCTGTCCCCATACTTTTGCACAGGCTTGAAAACATTAATAAGGGGTCCTCCTCTTGAGCTTTTTAAAAGTTACCTGACCAAACGCAAACAGATGGTTAAAATTGTGAATTTTACTAGCTTGGAAGAAACTGTTACGTATGGTGTCGGGCAGGGGAGTGTCCTCGGTCCGACATTCTTCCTCATTTATATAAATAACCTTTGCAAAATGAAAATTGATGAGGGATACATATTCTCATACGCGGACGACACCGCTATAGTTTTTGCTGACAGGACGTGGGAAAATGATATAGATAAGTGGAAGAGCGGGGTCTCCTAACACAGCTACCAGCCATCCTGCGAAGATTGTCGCTCCATCTAGCCTGAGGGCGTCCCACCTTACATTTACCTAAAAAACATTACCTAAATTACAGAAAACAATTCAGTAAACGGTGGTGACCAACTAGTTTCATAATGTACATTAATTCAGTTACACATTGTATAACTGAAACATATCTCAGGGGTTTTTAATTTTTTTTACTCCCTTATACCCCTTATCCCTTTTTTTGCCCTTTTTTACTATGTCTGATTTTTGAGTCTAGTTTTTGGCCCGATTGATTAGAGTAGACTAGCCTTCTATTACATGTTACTTAAACATAAACGGTGAAATGTGGGTGCACTATACACCTCTGCCTACCGTTTCGAGGAATACAAGCGCGATGCTATTTTTTAAACATTAAAGACTGCGACTACTATCGAAAAAGCTGAGGTATATTACAGTGAGCAATCATTTGCTTTTATAGTTAAAGTAGAAAGTTAAGCCGATTTTTTAGAGTGCATCTCTGAAGCTGAGCAAACATTTATGAATATCAAAGGTTAGCTGAAGCAAGAGACAGTGAAGATAAAATACATGATATAATTCCTCTTATACGAGTTGACATGTGCTCTAAAGACAAATGTGAGTTCAGAGTATTTAGTGAAATAATTATTTTTAATGCCTTTGGATTAAAATTAATTGATTTCTGTTTTGACTTTTCTTTTGCATGTCTATAAAGTTATTATCTTGAAGGAAAGCTGCAGTAATAACCTCTTAATGTGAAATTTTAAAATAATATAATGCAATGCAACCTTATTCACCTAGTTCTACAAAGGGACCATTATTGTAATGATTAAATAACTAATAGATACCCAGATGCTACGGTCTGTTAAAATCCCCCAATCTTCTTAACGGCTGCTACGAGGAAAATGGAGACACCTTCGAGCCGTGTGCTACGCCGTAGCACTACTACGGCGTAGACCACATGACATGAGCAATGATTAATTACTTGCATCTGTTACAAAGAAGAGTAATGTTCTATACTTTGTTTGCTCCTAAAATAAACTAAAGCAACTTCAATAGCATACAGTATTTGTAACCTGAGCATTAGAAGTACGAAACTGTGATCAAATCAGCTTAACTAGTGTTTGTACCCCTGCTGGAACTAAAGTTAGCCTAGCTAACAGACAAGATACTAACTAAGTTCTTCCTACGAGGTTTCTGGAAGGGCAACTTTGACTTACAATAGACGACAAAGTACTTGATTTGATCCAAAGTCTTGAACTAAAAATATTGGTTTTAAAGTGTAGTTTGATTCTTGTTTTAGTTGAGTTATTGAGTTTGGTTCGCTTTTACTAATATTACTTCAACATTATATTTTAGATGAAACGTACATTCATAAACTCACGCCTTCTGCCCATGGGAGTAGGCAGAAACAACAGGAACCCACCTGCTACGATTCTTAAATACTCTTTATGCCTCGTTTACGTTCATACATCAGAAGGCCAATTCTCGTAATTTAAAACGATCAAAATCTAGTTGCAGTCTGAGACTGCAACTAGATTTTGATCGTTTTAAATTGAGATGAGATCTCGGCGACAAACAAATGTCAAAAACTTGTCAAAATGTAGGGAAATTAGAAGTATTTTTTGACACATTGAGACAGAGATCAAACTGTGAACGTTCTTAAAATTACGAGAATTGCCCCTCTAACTGTGAATGTTCTTAAATTTACCAGAAGTGCCCCTCTGGTTAAATGAAACATGCAGTATAAAAATCTACGCAAAAATATTTATGTTATCAACATGTATCTCGTGAATTCTCACACAATGAGTATATTTATAAGAGGAGTGAACACGCGCGAAAATTGATAGCTTTTCTTTCTTTTCATAGTAAAAGAATTGTGTGAGTGGCGCATCGGGCGCGATAACGAGGTTTCCGCACAAATAGCAACACGTGTGTAGTGGCTAATGGAGCGACCGCCGCGCCTGTCGGTCCCAGCCGACCGACACCGACCGACGCCGACCGACACCCGACCGGTGCCCGACATTACCCACCACATGTCGGCTCATAACAAATATTACGACCAATTCACCTGATATTTGATTTATAATTTGCTAAATTGTTATGGCATTAGCGGGAATAGCTTTCGGTTTTAGCGTTATTATTGTGTGTTAGAGAATATTGCGTCAACTGTGTGCGTAGACAGAATTGACTACAGCGCCGCAGCGCATACAAATGTCGGCGCCTGACTTCAAGGTCCCTATTAAATAGAAATACTGTTACTGTTAGCCTGCATTACCCCACTGCTGCGCAAAGGCCTCTCCCCACGACTTACAGCTCATGGATCAGCTCAGTCCTGGATCAATCCAGGGCTAAAGTGGACAAATGGTCGTTTATTTTCTCCAGCTCGTCTCGCCATCGCGAATAGTAGTAATATGCTAGATAAAAAAGTAGCTAATATACCAGAAAATGATGTAAGAGCAACAGCTACTTCTCATCGTTACCAAGTTATAAAATTCGAACGTAAACCGAGTCATTGCGGTGATTGCAAACGATCGTTCAAAAATTATATTTTTCATTTATCCATAAAATGTTCACCAAATTAATAGCCGTTCTCATTTCATCGTCATTTTATGATTATGGAAAACCGATAGGCGGGCGATTGATCGAAACGGGATAAAAATCTGTTCAATATGTTTTACAGACAAGTTAATGCGATGTGGGGATCATGGCTCGTTGTCTGAGCCAAACGGGAAGGTGCTACCTTCCCCTCGCCCCTCGCGCTTTCCGTTTCGAGAAAAGCCTAATTTCCTGTGGTTGCTCATTATGCTTCCTACTATACTTTTAACAGTTATTTATGTAGGTATAGGTTATCATGTTTTCTCATCGGTTGATATGAATCCGAAACTTTTGGAATTGGTGTCTAGTCATATTTATGTGCATTATTTGGTAATATAACCTTACCTTGCCTTTAAAATTCCATTAGGGTTGTCAAATCAGAGTTCTAACTGTCACTCTGATTTGATATCTAGAACGTTTTCTGTATAAAACTAAGCAAGTGAATAAAATCTGAGAAAAACGTTCCTAATACACTTACTGTAGGTAAGTGTAGGTGATGGAATAAACTTGTCATAAACTTTTTTTATTTTGACACTTATTACGGATTACGAGTCCCTAAAGTGGTTCGTAATGTTTCCCCCTTCCCCCATGTAATTTTCCATCCAGAAAACTGAAAATAAAAGTATAGGAATAAAATTTAGTTGGACGTAAATTACGAGCTCTTGAAGTTGTTCAACTTTGGGTCATAATGAGCAATTCTTCTTCTAAAAAATATTATATTTTCTGACTAGAGATTTGTCACAGTCAGGCGTAAAGTACACAAGATAATGAAGCATGAGAGACGTGTGTAGGTAACAGTAACACTTGTTCAGTATCTGTTCATGTTCGCGGTCAATTATAAACGCAGACTATAACAATTTGGCATTGAGCGTACTGTTGAAATACGTAGCAAGTACTCATACGTAGTACGTAGATGTTTGCATGTGTTATAAGGTGCTGTAGTGTGCGGGAACAGGGCGCGTGGGACCGCACGACAGCCGCAAACATGTCGCATGTCGCGTGTCGCGGTCCTGTCCTGCCCGGTCGACCACTTAGCATACCCGACCCCTTTTACGTAAAATATCGTATATCGAAAACTGTTACAGGACGGGCTTAACCTTCGAACATTGAACTGTTGAGCTCTCTCTTCATTTACGTGTTACAACTCCATTAATGAGTTTAGTGTCTTGTCTTGGTATTTTATGATAAACTACAGATTTTCTAGCTTTTTTCTAGAATTATCATTAAAAGAGTTCATTTTAAATCTAAGTTCTGATTATAATAAATGTGAACATATCTAGTGGAACTGCCGACCAAAATTATAGTTCCCGTCATGTTCGTCAGAATTTGACAAAGGCTCAGACTTGTTCACAGAGAACCTGATATTTTTCCGTGACCACTCGTTGCGAATATACATAGGTAAATAGAGTCCGTATTGTCATACAAATTCAAACCATAGCTTTGTCCTCGTATTTTTGGAACAAAAGCCATCGTATGTACGACATGTACGTATTAAGCTGGTCATGAACTATGTCTATTGTATATATCAGATTCCATACAAGTTATGAAGCCATTTGGATGCAACAAACAATCCAGCTTTATTTTGATAATACATACTTGTGGTTTACAACATATTTTATTCATGGACTTATAGTTTAACGTAGACTAACTACTTACAGTTTCAGTACCTTTATCTACCCGGTAATCTTTATGTTATCGCCCTGTAGGTAATTACACAGGATGTTCGGTAACGTTTACGTTAGCGTACATATTACATGCAAACATTCACGGTTCGACCTGGATCTCAGTAATTGTGCTAGGATTTATGTAGGTTTGACGACGCGTGGCGCCCGCGGCGAGCTGCCGGCCACCGCAGCATCGCCGGTGCCGCCACGACGCCTTTGATTAACGGAGCCATTGGACGTACTTCGCCGCCAATAAACATTACTATAATACGTCTGTACGATCGCTACTACCGTTTGTATAGCCGTTGGGACCCAAGTAACAGCTACACCGCTACTACCGCCAACCGACCGGCAAAGGACAATAAATTTGTCTTAATAGCCAGGGTGTGGCTTTTAGCGCCCGACAGCCCGGAACGATCACTACACGAAACCTTCGCACCGAAGCAATTCAACAGCTCATCAAAACGATACAGATGAATGATGTTTATTTGATGTTTTAGATGTGGAAAATCAGCTTTTCAGCTTTTGATACTTATGAATATAAGAGAAATTTCCTAGTAGGTACTTAAACAAATTGGACACACAAATAAATTATTTGTAAAAGAATTTCGAAGTGAGGAACCGATAATAAAATAAATTATGCGTAGTTTCCGTTCGATTTCATCAGGTTCCAGTAAGAACTACGAAGGCTAATTAAATTGGAAGCTAGTTGAGAACAAAGTGACTCGTTAATGTGATAGTGTCACTGATGCCGTAGCTGACCCAAAACTTTGTCTTACACCTCAAAGGAAACACTCGCCGAACCCACATTATGAGAATTGTTTTACAAGTTTTTTACATTTAGTAAATTGCTTCGCTAAACACAAAGCTAATTACTTACACTTTTTTTTGACGTAGTTTAGAACTTTTATTAGCTCTTGGTTCTTATTAGCATGTTGTTATTTTTAATTTTAATGGTTATATTTATGTAGGAAAGAAGGCTGCCAGACTCAAATGGGATTGGGCGGGTCACATCAACTGCATACACGATGACCGCTGGGCAAATGTCTCCACAGAATAGTGCCTGAAGGTGGACGGCGCCACCAAGGTAGCCCAGAAAGAGATGGCGAGATGGCCAGGACGCGTACCGCGAGGGTTGGTTGGAGATGGCGCGGCAAAAGTTCCTGGAAGGATTTGGGGGAGAGTTTTAGCTGGAATACGTCAGAGATTTATACTTTTTTTGTATCATTTGAACGTAAAAAAAAACGTACTTTTTTGGCATTGATAAAATTTAATTATAATTTATATAGTTTTAATATGAGTTGGGGCTGATTTTTCAATTATCTGATAACTTTATTCGAGGAATAATTTTGAATTTTTGACAGTTCTCCCATACAAAAACGTCAATTTTATTCCACGAATAAAAATTATCTGTCGATTGAAAAATCAGCCCTTAGTCACATTAATCGTCGTCGTAAAACAATTGTAAGTGTATCAATAATAGATTACTGTTGATAGATAAAAAAAATTATTACGATAAACCATAAAACAATTCACATTTGTCCTTTTTTTATCTATGTTCTACAAATAAAAAGTAAAAAAACAATTTGAAATCACTGGGATTGAAACAAAGTGTATTAAAAATCTACTTCTACAGGCACTGCCAGTATCAACGTTGTTTGGCCTGGGGCAGTATTAATATGAACGCATCCACTTATACCCGCCTCACACAATACATCCACTACTAATTACTACACATTAACATAATGAGTGTTTAACATAAATCTGTTAGTTGTATATCCATCATTTTCGTTTCCATGTTCAACTTTTTAATCAGATGATCTTGCGTAATAAGTTTCATAAATTACATTATTTATTATTATTCCGGCATTAAAGGATACTTAATTTTCCCTGACACTAATCAATTCTACTATAATAATAATATTACAAATGTATACTCCGCGGTTTCACCCGCATAAGTTTCGATCCCGTAGGAATATTGGGATAAAAAGTATCCTATATGTTAATCCTGGTTATAAACCATCTGTGTGCCAAATTTAATCGGTTCTTAAATCGGTTGAGTAGTTTTTGCTTGAAAGAGTAACAAACATCCATCCATCCATACAAACTTTCACGTTTATAATATTAGTAGGATTATTAATATACCCTTGTAGCGGTATCTACAACGCCACATGCGAACAACGCGTCATACTGACGTCACGCAAATCCTGCATCTCGCAAGCAAAGTTTACCGCGCAATTAGCATAGATACAATTTCCCAACATCAATCGTTGGGCAATTGCCCGCCAGACAAAACACTCGTCTGGTCGGAGGATCCTGCCTTTTCTATGGAGGATGAGTGAACTTTACACCCTGTTCCTCATCCCTCTAAACCCTCTAAATGTGGGTGTACTATTAGGGACACCTCTACCTAACCCTTCGGGGGTTGCAGGCGTGACGTTATGTTATTATAAAGGTGATAGTTTGTATGTTTCGATATCTAGATGTATGTTACTCAATCACACATGGCAAAACGGATTTGAATGAGGCACACAGATAGTGTACTTGGATGAACACATAGAATACTTTTTGTCCCGGTAGTACAAACCCGTGGGATAACTTCCGACCTCCACGCGGGCGAAGCCGCGGTCAAAAACTAGTAAGCTATAAACTGGTTGGCACGTGGTGACCGTTCTCGTCCATCCCACTTGCACTGAATTGATTATTAAAATAAGCGTAACTCAAAATCCACTTTGCAATATTGTACGAGTACGTAGCACTTATTGGGTGTAGCACTTATTGCGCGTAGCACTTATGGTGCGTAGCACTTATTGGGCGTAGCACTTATTGCGCGTAGCACATTTTACACGCACGTAGCATTTTAAACTTTTCTAAGCCTAGCATTATCACCATTATTAGGTGGGTATATAAAATTATATGTAGTATAAGAATCTCTTTTTACAAATTGTTTTCATAACTCTTGTACCTGAAACAATCCAGTAATACTTAATATTAGTAATATCTTCACTATCAGCCAATATCCGTAGAATTTTCAATTATTTTCTTATTAGCTAATTGGTTTGCAGAGTCAGAATCGCGTTGTGGCGTAAGCTAGCACTAATAGAAAATACTAGCTATTGCTTCTGCGGATTACTCTTTATTAAAACATTGAACCGTATTATATTAATGCATGTAGCTTCTTATCTGATGCATTTTCTCTTAGTTGGAAATCAGTCTGGCATTTCAATATAAAACACGTTTTTGTAGGACACATTTAAAAAAATAATACTCTTTGTTATGCACACCATAAAAATTACGGATATAAATGTAGAAAAGTTACATAGGATGACACAATGGGTGGTCTTATCGTTAAACGCAATATTTTACCGACAACTTTTGGATGGATTAAAGGGTGAAAAAGAGACAATATTTATGATGTATGGCAGCACACAAAATAACATGCATGTAAACTAAACATTCAACCTATGTACTATGGACTCGTGCATTTTCTACTCTAACATCTAAAGCTGTGTATTTAAGAGAACACATTCTGTAATCAGAAAGTTTATGTTCGAAAACAAAAGTAAATACTTAATAGAGTCGTAATAAATAGCCCGAAGTAACATGTTTTGTCCTTTGAAGTAAATCCAAGACGAGACAAAATAAAATACAATAAGGTATGTGATTGAACACAGGGCGTCGGTTACCCTCACGAGAAGTGACTTTTATGCTTTCCGACTTTAGTAGTATCTTATAGACCAATTTAATTGAGGAAAATAATAATCTTAATTGATTTTCAAGAACTTAGAAGTTTCGACGAAATTTAATTAGTACGTATACTTATTGTCTTTTTTAGTAGTTACTAGGCCTTTCGATCTAAGGACTATTTTTGGTAAGTTAAGTGAATTTATATTAATTAAAAATTGTTATTACTAAACGTGTTATTATGGAGAAATCTATACCGTAAGCTAAGCTGAAGATTTGGTTTGAAAGCGCTAATCTCTGGAACTATCAATCGTATTTGAAAAAAAAAACATCTTTTTGCATTTGATAGCCCAATTCTCGAGGAAGGCTATAAGCTATTTAACTTCAAGCCATGTCCCTTAGGAGCTGCGCAGAAATAAAAAAAAGACAGAAAGAAAACTAAGCGAAAAAAGTAAAGTAAGTAATAGCGCGGCCAGGTGATGGGATGCGACGGGGCGGAACAAGAAATTTCGCACGCACGAAGTCGCGGACAGAAGCTAACTACTAATAATATTATAACTACTAAGTACTCCTTTGGAATAGGAATCGTTTGGAATAACTCTTGATCTGGAAGTGTGTCCACACTCCACCTCAAAACCTCAATAGCGCACAGTATAAGAAGCCCAGATTGACTGACACTTGACTAGACCTGCACTTAAATGTCGCATTCTACATAATATATAACATATCATATTTATAACATTCACACTACTGTTTGATGTCTACGAGTAAATGGAAACACAAATAAATGCACGTGACCCAATTTAGTAAAATTTCCCTTTGTTCGCCTGAGCTCGAACAAAAAATAGCAATATTAAATTAGTTCAAAAACCTGTGCGAGTATTGCTGTTGCAGTGACCATTCCATTGCATCCCATGGGAGCGAATTTTCACTCTTTTTTTATTTTTATACTTGCAATCCAACGCAGACTGTATGAGTCGCCTGGGGAAAACGGGAAAACTGGTCGTTTCAGTATTCGTGTGGACCAATAATACACAACCTGTAACCTCTATAGTCTTTGTGTTTTATCTGTATTGAAATTCGAACTATCTGACACGTATTTTAATCTTACACGCCTGAACATGATAGAAGTATGCTGTAGAGCGTTTAGTGTATTGTAAAAACCGTCCAAGTGCGAGTCGGACACGAAGAGTTCCGTACCACAAGGCAAGGATAAAAACACGTTTCTTGTATGGAGACTGCCCTTTATTTTACGGACGGACGGACGTACGGAATTTGGGTACGAAAGCCTAAAAAGCAGATATGACGAAAGCTAAGTATGCGTCCATCCAATGTAGAACCCCAATCAAGTATTTAGATGTTTTTATACCTACAGGAATAAATATTCAAATTGTCATCTGAGAAAAAAGTTCATAACATTCGTGTAATGGGAGCTTCGTTTTTCAATAAATCTAAAAATACATTACCAGGACTAATTACTTGAGGCGGCGAGCCTCCTTGCTGGATTGCCACCTTGGGATCTGGAGGCAAAAGTCCTCGCCCACATATGGGAGTGGCGAGACCAGGAAAACGCCGGGGTGTAACTGCGCTGCCGCGAGAAATCACGGTACAGCAGACAGAGCTCCGGCGACGATAAGTCCCCTCTTTGAGGAGTGGCTGGAGAGGCGCCATAGCGCCCTTACCTTCCGCCTGACGCAGAGCCTCACCGGACACAGTTGTTTCGGGAGGTTCCTGTTCAGGATAAGGCGGGAGCCTTCCCCTGGTCCAGGCCATGGTACGGAGCGAGCGTGCAAGGGAAGGCGTCACCTCATTCTGCGAAGCAGTAATGCTCGCAAAGCAGGAGGCGGAGCGCGATTGGGGGAGGCAAACTCTGCGCCCTCACGCCTCTAGTCGCCGCAGGAGACGCCCTGGACGTCGGAAGTCACCAGCTGACTCCCGGCCACCGTAGGCGCGGGCTTGTGGGCGACTAGCAATAGGCAGCTCGCCGCCCGGCAAGGACCAGGCTCGGGTCGACGGCGCGTTGTGTTCCACGGGCGCCTAAAAGAGATGTCAGCACGAATTGACGGGTTTCGCTAGGGCCGATGCCTGCCAGGGCCGTGGTTTGCTCGAAAGAGATATCGTTGCCCCTGGCATAGGCGACTGAAGGAACACGGGTGGGTTTTAGTCAGTGAAAGTCTGACACGCCCTCCCGCCGCAGAGCGGAAGAAGTCATAATTATGATGATTTCCCACCAATAAAAAAAAAGTACTAATTACTTACTCAACACGGAAAGTTCGGAGAAACACGTAATAGATGTTTTTGAGGAAATGTTTTTTTAATGAGAATAACAATATGCTTCAAGTAGTTTTCTCAGGAACAATCGGCTGTTCGTTCACCTTTCTACATAGAAAGGTAAACGAACAGCCGGTTGTTATTAAAATTATATCGTGTAAAAAGTTATACAGCTATTATCGTGTTCTATATTATATACCTACATATATATAACACGCTAATAACTGTATAACTTTTTACACGATATAATTTGTATTTATTCTCATTATGACCTTGACGATATTACCTACTATCTAAAGAATTTAGGTTGGCCACAATTATATAGGTATAGACACTTGATTTTTGGTGATAAAGAAGTACTAAAATCACCAGTAATAATATAATAATAATAATTTTATTGAACCAATGTTACAATTATTACCTTACTAGCTTCTGCCCGCGGCTTCGCCCGCGTGGATGTCGGAAATTTACCCACGGGAACGTGCTAACAGGATAAAATGTATGTGCTTCCCCAGAATGCCATCTATGTCGCGGGCCCTTTGTGGCTAATTACAATAGAAAACCAATTGTGTCTCATTAGTGGTGATTAAGAGGGTACCTATATGATATCTTTACCTAAGTACCTAACTAATTTATAAAAAAAAACTCAATAACAGAAAATTAAATACCTACCTACCTAAATAAACCTATTTCTGATGATAACTAATCTAAACTCAATAAATAAGCAAAATCCCTAAAAACTAATATCTATACGAATGACTAAACCTACCTAACAGTATTATAAAATAACCTACGGTCACTACGTACACTATCAAATATACTACCTATACTTTAAAATTAAAATCTATACCTACGACTCATATAAAAATAAACCTAAATAACTCAAAAAACTAAAAGGAATAAAAATGAACTCCACTGCGGGTGACCCAACCTACGACAAACTTGGTATTTGCGGTTGGTACAGTACAGACAGTGGTAATCGGGTATAGGAATCGAACCGCAAAATTAAGTTTGTTTTTTATTGTATATACTTTTCCGGGATAAAAAGTACCCAGTGTGGTGCCCAGGATATTAAAGAATAATTATACCAAGTTTCATCGTAATCGAACCGGTAGTTTTTGCGTGATGCCTGAACAAACAGACAGACAGACAGGCAGACAGACAGACAGACAAAAATTTTTTTAATCACATTTTTGGGTTCGGTGTCGGTCTAGTAACACCCCCTGCCATTTATTTTTTGGATATTTTCAATGTACAGAATTTTCACTTCTACAGATTTATTATAAGTATAGATAATTAACTTAACATCAGTCTGTAACTGTTAGCGCTCATCATTTGGATTTTTACGGCGGTCCCCAAACTAGGCGGCGGCGCCTGTATCTTGGGGACAGTTATAAATAAATCAAAAAGCTCACATAAACCTACATGGGCACGTATGAAACGTCAGAAGCTAGGTGCACGGTTCCAATAAATTGGTCGTTTTATATCGAACGAGCTGGCATGAAATTACAGGGCTTTTACAATGTTTTCAAATTACAGTGTAAATGGAAGGACCGTGTAGGTCTGTCACAAGTACCAAGTTCTTAATAAATTAATTTTACAAGTTGGTTATGAGTAAAGGAACAGAGAGTGCACCTGTGTTTGCGCACACACTTGTGCACTTTAATATCTCCTGCGTACTTGGCTAATCTCCGTTGTGATTGCCACCGTGACCGAAATCGGTCGGGAGAAAATTATAGCTATTTCTTTTTTTCGTTTCATATCGGAAATAACTATTACGTGTAAAAATATCAGCTAATCAACAAAGCGGTAGTGGCTGTTAACTACATACATAGTGCCGACTGTAAATTCAAGTATCGCTAGTCGTGGAGGCTATTCCAACGCATGTATATTAGGCGTATATATAGGTATTGTTTGTTCAAAATGAAAATAGGATCTGCCGTGTCACAATGTGACGTTGAAGCTACTTCAGTGATGTCGGGTTGAGCCAGATTTTATTTATGTGCTGACTCATTCAAGTGAAGTCCCAGTAGGTACCCGTATTCTTACATTCCTTTTCATTTCGATTATTTAGTACTGGTATATAACATAGCTCTTTATAGTGGGTAGCTCATTAGAACAAAAACGTTTAAACGAACAATATCATTATCTACTTGCAGTTACCAACTTCTTCTGCTATTTAAGCCTACACTACTCTTATAGCCACTCTACAGTATCTTCAATTACTTTGTTTTGGAATAAACACACAATCATAAAAAAATAAAATAACGACTTTTCCAATAAACTACAAAATGCGTGCTACGAAACTTACATGCTCTTTTTCTTCGTCCACGATACATTTGGCCACAAAATTATAATTAAATGATGGAAATTGAGAAGTAAATATTAAGGTAGGTAGCATAATCTAAATGTCTTCCCGCAGCCACCTGGAGTCAGGCGGGCGGCACTGCCTCAGCGGTTGTGGACCCGCAGTCCCGCACCCAACTCTTAATTCTTATTGCCTACAGTCTGATCCGTGCTCTCATTTTTATTGTTTCTATCATTAACTTCTTTGTCATCGAAACTTTGTATTGGTTTTTGGAACATAAAATAAATGTCAAAATGAAGTGAAATGGTTCACGTTTCGACACTCAATCACAACCTTTATTATATTATTCCATAAAGTAACTAGTGACGTTTCTTACCAAACTACCCTTCAGGAGAAGAATGAAACAAACTTTTTAATCAAGGTTTTTAAAGTTCCGACATTTCTGAAATGGGCAAAGGGACGGAAAGATCATCGATCGGTGGCCTGCAAGTGAAGTTACCAGTATCCGACACGAAGTTAATATTGAAATGAAAGAACGGTAAAACATTTACTAAAACAATATGAGCGTTAACGAAAGAAAAAAGTTGAATTGAAATTAAGTTAATAGTCAGCAGCAGCAGGCGGAAGCAGAAACCGCAGCAGTGTAGGGATTGGCTATGAAATAAGCGAACACCCGGACACCTGGATCAAGCAGGTTTTAGCTCAGGATTTAACTGCCGGACATAGACACAGAACATATGAGACCAACGCAAACTACTCGCCGTGTTTTGTGCAATAATTATTAGAGTTGAACCGGTTTTGGCTTTTCAGTGACCTTTGGAACGACTTCGTTTGACAAATATCACAATCTCTAGTCCACGTGTGAAATATAGATATTAGAATTATTATGGTTTTAAAACCCCACATCGGTAATTAAGTAAAAGGTAACAGTATCAAATTAACTTTTATATGGATTGAAATTTTGTTAATCAAAATGCATTCTGTTTTTGGGCTTATTAGTGAATTTGAACGCAACAGTTTAATTTTAAATAAAATCCCGGTTCATCTATTAAATTAATCTTACCTTATTATTACTTTTTTCCTGTTCATCGCATCATTATTGACGCGCGAAAAATAACTCTCTCATTTACGCCTTTACGATTTGCGTGGGAAGTTTCCTTGGTACAATATTTTTTTCTTTGTTTAGGAATCTCACAGTCTTACATATTCATTGAATTTACTGGTTGAGTGCAAGGAAATTCAATGTTTATGTTCAGTGAGCTAAGAATATTATAGAATATATGTACAAGAGAGCTATGTTAATCCGAACACTGCCGATCTGATGATCCCATTTGCTGCTATCCGAACCATCGAAAGCCATAGATTTGCTTTTGTAAGTTGTTTGGTAAAAAGTGATTTATAGCGGATTCATCAATCCGTTTACAAATAGAAAAACATGATTATACTGAGAATATATTATAGAAAGAGGTTTACAAGGGCTTGTATGAAAAATATACATATAAAACTGGATAAAAAACATCGTATACTTATACAAACGCAAGACTTACAAAAAACGTACCTCCCATTCCTCGAAATTGATTCAGCCACTCACAGAAAAATCGTCACCAATAAACCTAAACAGCTTCATCTCGCGACACATCCCTTGAATCGTGAATAAAACCAAAGAACCCAATTCATTCTCACAATTTCTCGGTCCCCGTCCCGCCTATTTCATGGCTCATAACAAAGAATTAAATGTAGCGTCGGTCGGATCCGGGATCGCTGAGTTAGTGCCCCGTCGGTGGCCGGAAACAGGTGCTGCCGCCCCACCCGCTCTTACAACTCACTAATTTTATATAAATGTACGTACATATGTACGGCCCGACGCGTATGTGGTCGAGTGATTTGTCATGGAAAATTTAAGCACCCGAAAATGAGCCATTTTCCAATCGATATTCGATGCATTTGCAGCTGAATTTCAGTTGGTGTTCGGAGGGATTCATGGCTCATATTGTTTGGTATACAGACGTAAACTTTAAATTTAAAACGCTTCATTAACATCGCTCTAGTTACCTACATGAATAATTGAGCATATGTTCACGTAAGACATCAGTCACAAACAAGTATAATATGGACGTCAAAAACTAAGAAAATATCAACACATATTCATGTTATGCTCTTAATTAAATTACACGGCATTTTTGTAGACAAAAGCTTTCAAGACGCTCTTTGGCCTCGCACACATATAATGGTACATACATAAATTATCACCTGTCACCGCTCAAGGCATTATTCGCAAGTGCTGACGCGACAAGCGCAGCGACCTCGTTTGATTTGTGTCCTGTCTGCTGACCCGTTTGATGAATACAAGACACACAATACCAGCCCACAGAGAAGTCACACCCAGACACAATTGAAACAAATTAACCCTTGAAAGAAAACAATTAATCACAATAAAGTAGAGAGGAGTGGCTCTCCCTCTTTTATCCGCATCTCACTCAGCCACAAACGCAGTAAAACCAACGAGTTTTGCAGCTGAAACACATTTCCTAATTGAATTCGACTTGTTACGTGCTCGTACAGGTACACCTCTACACCTGTAATCGCACCAATCGAATTGAAATTTTAAAAGATGCAAACAGATAAAATGACTGGAACAATCTCTGCAACCATCAACAGACTATGCAGCGTATTTCGGCGCTAAATCGCATATATTTCAAGCGTGACAGATTTTATATTTACAGAACTATTTTCTACCATATGTTAACACATTAATAACGATTATATAAAATTCTGACACAGATACAAGTAAAATTTTTGATATCACGAATTGAAAACGCGTTATATTATATTTACCGTGGTGTATACAAACGCGTGCACTGGAGGATATTGATTTTTTATTTGTTTGAAGCTGTGGATAATGGACGCTTTTATGCAAATGCAGCATCCGCACTGCATCATATACCGAGCGAGGTGAGCAAGAAAAACAAACAGGATGAGCCCGTTGTCCATTATACCCTCATACCTACATACAGTGATGTGGCATAGCGATCACTAACTTTACTATGTGCAAAGGGGAATGAGGTGACGTTTAAAACAAACCAGATAACGGTAATTTATTAGTGCATATGTTTCAGCAGGTTCTTTAATAATAAAACTGAACAAAATCATCGAGCCGTATGGTGTGGATGTGTAGTGATTGATTCTCGCTTTGCACACATATTTTATGAGCTACAGATATTTGTTTCGAGTCTGTTTGTGCGTTTGATTTGTGAATGTAATAGAAACCATGATATAGGGAATGCAGTGCAATGGCGGGTATCCGACCCGTAGTGTAGCTTTTATTTATTAAATTAAATATTCAGTTTATATACCGTCACGAGCATAAATATATTGGAACGAAGTTCCTTATCGCGCGTTGCGAAAGGAGGCTAGACGGAAAAAATTAAGACCAAAAGTTGGAACGACACTTTTTGCTATAGTTGTAAGCCGTGCGGCGTGCGCGTTTCTCTATCTGTCTCTCTCTCTCTCTTTGAACTTCGTTCCATCCGGGTGTCCCTTGACACCTCTCATTTTATTACTATAGACAGTTCGGCAATAATATCTGACATCGTGATTCATCTATTAATATCTGTCGTCAAGATGACGGCAAATATATGTGATCATTTGTGGAAGGAATATATAAGTGGCAGCACAAATATGTGACATCGAAGGAATAACAAAACTATCTGACGAGAAGGGCGAAGAAAATAAAGAATGCTGCACCGGCTTCAAAAATATTTGTCACCTCTTAGAATGCGGAAAACTGAACCGATGTCGACTATACTGCCAGAAAGTAAAAAGAATGACTTGATTGCTAAAAAGAAACAAAAATCGCTCATTATTGACATTTCTACCGTCAAACATTATCGCCAATTATTTATGTTCACATTTTTTTTGCAATATGAGCGGCACTGATTTCGATACAGAAGAAAACTTGAAACATTATACTGTCAGGTTTATATTATATGCTGCCTAAATTGATGTCAAATATTTTTGATCGCAACATAAATCTGAATTTAACTGCATAGTAGGTACTGGTGTTCCTTCGATGTCATATTTTTGTGCTGGTTCTTGCACATGCCTCATGCCTTCAACAAATGACCACATATTCAAAATCAGATATTATTACCGAGCCGTTCATAGTAATATATTTGTGCTCGTTGCTTGCTCTTTAGCTTGATCTTGATGTTGGGCAAGACATCAGGATGGAATAGATGCACCAGCACGGTTTTTAGACGATGTTACGATTGATATTGATAATGTTGAATAAAATGTGAAAAAAATAATGTAGGTAGGTAACCATGTTCAAGTTTGTTCGGGGATTACTCATAAACTAGTATTTTTATAAATGGGTGCTTGGAATGACGCGAGAGAAACTGCGGGGAACAAGATAGAAAGCTCCAAAGCATTCTTATTTCTTTTTTGGAAATATGTGTCTAAGCATTTTATATATTTAGAAGTATATACTTTCCCATACCATTTTACCATACTTTTGAGGAATGCGACCCATCTCATTCATTCATCTGTATTCATGGACTTTAACATACTCCGACTAGTTTCGTTAATGGTCGGTGGTGGGTGACAGGTCTGAACAAAATGCCCATTTACCTTTACTGAGAAAACTAAAATTCAACAGATGTTGCAAGTTTATCTCTCTCAGTACAGTAGTAAAACAGCTGGCACTCCCGGAGATGTGCACATAAGCTATCTGAAAGGTGCTCCCAATCTCTAAGCTCTGCAAGCGGACTTGTGATGACAGCAAGGTGCTATTAAAACACGGTTAATAGATATTGCCATTCGGATTTACCTTTAGACGCTAAGGTACCTTTGCTGTGACATGACAGTGTGCATTCCGAATCAACGTCAAACAACCCGCCGTAACCAATCTATAATAATAAATCCTTTACTGTCCAGGCTGCTCGTTTGTGGAATGCATTACCAGTTGAAATAAAACGCGCGCAGTCGTTACAGGTGTTCAAAAGACTTGTTAAGGAGCACTACTTGTCGTTGTGATCTTGTTGTCCTAACTGCAATCATCTACAGTCTTCTTTTATTTTTCGTTGCTTGTATATATAGTATGTATGTATTTATGTATCTATAATTTTGGATATGTACCTATAGGTATATTTGTGTATCTATTTTAGTTTATTGTATACATAATGTTTGCACCAACGACAGTCCCATTTTATGTCAAGGAAAATCACTGTCCATTCTAAGGTTGCCTGGAAGAGATCGCAGTAATAAAGGCCGCCCATTGTATATTTTGTAGTGTGCCATGTATTTTTTAAGCTATGTATTTTTGTGGTGTTTGTACACCACAAAAATACATAGCTATTACATAGCTATTTATTTATATTTATTTATACATACTTTATTGTTAAAGTATGTATAAATAAATATAAATAAATAAATAAATAATGATTAATTAGTAATCATAATATGATGTGATGTTAACGTGGTGAGGGGCCGTCAGGGTGATCGATCAGGTTAAGCTACACTTGCCGCAGTTGGTCCGTAGATGGGTGACCATCTTTATATACTAAGACGCGTCCGTGCCTCGGAAAGCACGTTAAGCTGTTGGTTCCGCCTGTCATTCGTGGTTCTTTGACAGTCGTTACGGGTTGTTAGAAGCCCAAAAGTCTCAAAACCAGTCTTACCAAGGGGTATCATATTACCCAGTAACTAGTCAGTTCAGATAGGTAGTCACTCCATGTAAACCTTTTATTCAGCTGCATCCGGTTAGACTGGAAGCCGACCCCAACATAGTTGGGAAAAGGCTAAGCAGAAGATGATGATGATGAATATGATCTTAATATATTATAAGATTTTAATTAGTAATTACAAGGCTTTTTGATTATCTAAAGACCCAATCGAATTCTGGAGAAAATTATAATCTTTGAAGCATAGTTCTAAAATTTCAACCGCCACCCAAACGTCTGCAGGGTGAAATGAATTTAAAGGTACTGAGCGATTATAACAGCTTCAAAGTTGCAGATAACATTTTGATTGGGACAAAAGATGTTTGTAAGTATTCGGCACACAATCATCTTCTTTGATCTCGACTCAGTGACTTCGACGTGACTTCAAATAAATGGCGGCTTATGTTGATCATTAGATAAATACGGCACATAAATAATGGAAAAATATGTAACAGCGTATAAGAAACATTTTTCTTTTTTCCTTTTCTTTATATTGTGAAAGATATACACAAAGAAGAGAGGGACAAACCTGAATAAGGTTACGTAGGAGTAGTCGTTATTTCGAGCTAAATAGCTCCTTAGAAAAAATATTTAAGATATATTATCAGCAATGAATACAGCTTTATCAATATTGGGGGCTTAGTAAATTACAGAACCGAGTCCATTTGGCAAATAAAACAAAATACGATTCTCGTACATTGACTCGATAAACGCACCGTAACGAATTTGTGGTAAGGTTTTAAGCAGCACAAAAAAATCTACGTGAAAGTATCCATTAGATACAAAGGGGCTGCTTTGGGGTCGTTTAAACTTGATATAATGAAAACTGTACAGTACATTTATTTGATCTTTTAGTACGTTAAAGCACACGTGTTTAAATATGTATATGACGGAGAAGGTATGTCTGTCTCTCGTTAGCATCAGGCATATTTTAATTACTGTGGGCGTACTATGGGTAGTATTGGTTATTGCACAATAGAAAAACGGTTTGCAGTTCAAATCAGATTACAATTCACGAACAAATCAGTCACACTAGCGAATCACACACTATAGGTACACATTTAACGATACGGAACGCGACAGTTTCTAAACACATGTTGTTCGTACGATGTCCAATGTTTCGATGTTCCCGAGAGCTCTGCTTACACCGCTTTTGAAGCTGTTGCTCTCGTCTCCCCACGAACTCAGACTAGACTCTGTCTAGCGCCATGAGATGGCGCTAGCGTTCCGAATAGTCAAACGAATGACTCCGACATATATATAGTCTATCGGTTGCCCATAGATTGCGTAGAACGACCTACATAGGCAATTATTTTGAGTGGCCAGGCTCACTATGATTTGAATTGGTGATTGCAGTAATTTCTACAGTACGCTCGGATGGGTTTGGATCTAAAGAGATCACGAATTAAACCATCAGACCTCGAGTAATTAAATTAGACTCATTTTAAACAGAATTTACGAGTTCAGCGACTGAGAAATAAATACAGTCGTCGGGTAGAATGATAAGCTTCGCTCAGTTAGTATTTTTACGTTGTTTCAGCATTCAATGTTACCTTCTTTACAGTCACAATCTTTAATGCTAATTGTTTTCTACAGTTCCATTAACCTGGGGGTAGTTCTCGTAATTTTAAGGACAAAGTCTGACCTGTCTCCATCTGTCAAAAATACCTCTAATTTCCCAACATGTTTGACATTAATTGTCGCTAAGATGAGATTGCGACTAGATTTTGAACGTTTTAATTACGGGAATTGGCTTTCAGATATCGTATCGATTGGTCGACAAAAATAAAGTATTTTATTTTATAAAACTTGAAATCCTGTAGCTCAAACTTTGACAGTTATCCGAATGTATGGCTGTATATCTCGAGCATCGAGCAGGAAAGAATATCCATGATATTGGCACATTAGGTAGAAAGAAAACTTGAAATAGCAAGGCCACCTGTTACCTCAGAATAGACAACAGACGCACAATCAACCGACAAGCAATCACCGCACATTGTTAGGACCTCACTAAACTACCTTACTAACTCTACAGAGAAAACGAAAATTATTTCTATTCCACTGATGTTTTATTTCATTATACTTGTTTAAGTTCGACTTATTGTCAACATTAAACATACAACATATTCAGCCTATAATGTTCCCACTGCTGGGACACAGGCCTCCTGTCTTTGAGAGAGAGTGGGCCCAGTGCGTGTTGGTAGATGTCACATGAATTCGAATTTTTGGTTCAAGTATATGCCGGTTTCCTCACGATGTTTTCTTTCACCGTTTTAAGAGCAGTGGTGATGATATCATTTTCACAAAGTAAAATGCCTGAGTGAGTTCGAACCTACGACCTACAACTCGTAAGTCACAGCCAGGACCACTGGCCCACCACTGCTCATTAAATAGTTCCCAGTAAATACTCTTTGAAAGTAGAATAAATTAGGTTACAACTGAACCTACATGGCTTAAATGAACAAAGAGAAAAATATGTACGTAGGTACTCGTATTTGTGTATGCTTTGTTATGGAGACAGCGTTTTGAGACCTGTTTTATTATATGTATACTTAGCTCTAGCTTTCGCGCGGCTTCGCCCGCGTGGATGTCGAATAATATCCCATGGGAATGTACTACTGGGATTAAAAGTGTTAATCCAGGTTATAAACCATCTGTGTGCCAAATTTAATCTCAATCTTTTCAGCCGTTTTTGCGCCAATCCGGAACATATATCCCGACAAGCGGACAAGAATTTGAAACCCTATATTTTAGGTATTAGGCTCGTTTCCACACGTTCTTACTTACTTTTTACAAAAATGTTCTGTTTGTAGCTTTGAGTTCGTTACTATTTTATTATATGTATAGATTTTATTTTTATAAATAGTTTCTTTTGTAGTTCAAGTAGTAAGTGGGTGTTATGATTTGACAAAATATTTTATGGTGTTGGTGCTTTTCTTCTTACACAGTTACGATACTGAGTATTAATAATTTTATATCAACTTACCTCACGGACCTATCTGAAAGGCAGTCTATTAAAACACACCAGCTCTCCGAGGAAAAAGCAGGAATACATTTTCAATATTTTACCACGTTATTACCTATGAAAAGCCTTTGTATGAGCCACTAGCGGCTAATAGCTTTTTCCGTTAAACTTATCTATCGAATATAATCACTAGACTACGCCAAAGCAACGGTATTCTCACACGATAGTACGAGCTAGCTAATATTATTTCAGTTCACTTTAGAATCAAAGCCGAAGCGATACATCCTGATAACTACGAACACAAACAGGTAACGATCGATTTGTGGAATACCGTTTCTAGAATTGGGTAAGAACAATTTATTTATACAACATTTAGGCGGCCGCAAGCAGGTACGACGCCCAAGTAGATCAACTGCCAAAACCAGAGTCAGCCCCGCGGATATTACGCGAGACATTTAATTTTCTACGTGAAAGGATAAGGCAAGTAGAATTTCCTGGAGCATCCTGGGCCGCTCAAACTGTGTTACGAGTTTACGACCGCCTTAAACAGGCGCGGGCCATAGGGTAAGCATGACAAGCATTTCTTGTACTCACTTGTATTCGATTCAATTTGGACCGTTCCATAGATAAAACATCTATAAAAGTTCGAGTATCGATTTCGAGTTCCGATTGTTGACGGATAATAAATGTTGGTGTATTCTTCCACGTGTAGATTTATAAATAAATAGGTACTTTGAAAGAGTGTGCAATAAATAATCATGATTCCGTGATATTAATTACAAATAGTCACAAGAAGAGGCAGTGCTCACTGCACTTGTACATAAAACCGCCCCTAAATTAGAAATAGTCACAAACATACGAGACAGTGCTCATATCAACTGCACATAGAAGTTCTATGTGCCGCTATCCTAGTCTTGGGTAGTTCTACATATGAAGGCAGTTTCAGGTACGCGGCATCCAAATTCTGAAATAATAGCCACGAACATAATCATTTTTATAACATTCTTCAGAAATACATGCAGTAAAAACGATAGATCAGTGTACAGACTCGTAACATACATACATTATCAGCCTATAACGTTCCCACTACTGGGGCAAAGGCTTCCTCTCTTCGAGAGGGTGTGGGCCGTAATCAACCACGCGGGCCCAGTGCGGGTTGGTAAATGTCACATGTCTTCGAATTTTTGGCTCTAGGACATGATAGTTTCAGTGTAATAATTACCAATGCCGCGTTCATCAAAAGTACCTTTGTAAAACTCGTTGGTGCAAGCCTGTGAATAAAACATTAATTTAAGCTATAAGTACCTACTATAAATCATTTACCTATTTATGCACAAATAATTCAAAACAAATAGGTTCTCAAATATACATTTATAGAATTAAAGTTAGACGTTAATAGAGTAGAAATTAACTTTAATTATCTACTAATGGCTGTTCCCAAAACCTATAATAATTGAAAATGCATTGGTAATACGTAGGGACTTACGCCTTTTCAACTATAACAGACTCGTTAATTAATGTGGGTATACTAACCTACATCAATTTAATACACAACATAACACTATTTCTATCAATTTCTCGCATGGTCCGTATGTAAATTAAGGGATCCATCAGAGTACCAGCTTCAGTAATAAGTATTATCTGGAACCATCACAGCACACTTCATGAGAAACACAGTCATTGCGCGGTGGTCGTTCCAAAAACTGAATGTGTCTGTCAAATTCTCATTTTCTTTCTTCTTCTTAATGTTTTTTGGAACGAAGTTCTTTAACGCGTCTTGCGGTAGGAGTAAACTGGTAGAAATCTTCACGTAACTAAAAGGCGTTATGTCCCCTCCATGCGACTTGACTCCACATGCTCTATTATATTAAAAAATAAACGGAAAAAGACAGATAGAAAGAGTGTCGTTTTCATGGTTTTTGAGGGTGCTAAAGCCGATAGTGAGGTCAAATTAAAATCTAAGATGGCGGCCACTTTATGAGAGCTTCTAAGAACTTATACTCGGCTCTGTATTAAAAACGCGTAATAAGTTCATACTTTCTCTCTCAAAGTCAAATAATTTATTTCAAATAGGCACATAAAAGGCACTTCGGAACGTCAAAAATTAAATTAAAATAAATTGATTCTAGGTAGTAGATTAAAGGTAGTTTTTGTATGGAGAAGAATTGGCAAGAAACTCCACCGTCACTCTTTTAATGTTTTCCAGTATTTTGCATACATTAATAATTATATGTGAAGACGATGCGATTTTACTCTCTGTCTCTTTTTATTATATGTAAGTGTGTGGATGTGAGAGTAAGAAAGGAGTGAGAGTAATAAGGAACGTCGTTCCTGAGGGGGGTCCCCGATCCCACACTTTTTTTTTGTGTGTTGGCACTGCAACAAATGTTTCTTTTATCTTTAAAATATGTGCACTGATACATAAAAATCAGTGCACATAGAGATCTATCCATGGAATTAGTTTGTACTATATACTTAGTTATATCAGCTTCGCTGATATATACTTAGCTATATCAGCTTCGACAAAAAAAAACTGCGATTAGTATTGAATTAATAATTAGTCCTTTTTATATTCTCATAGGAATGGATTTAGTAACAAGGTAATTCCCGTGTAAGTATGAGCAAGCTTAACTTGCGCTCCGGTTCTGAATCCGGATGCGAGTCGAGCAAGGCATGCCGGAATACACCCACCACATTTCCGTATTTAAATTGCGTGGATCTACGCAAACATGTTTTAGTTAAGTGAGAAAGTCTGCGTGACTTCTGACTTTACCTTCAACATTATAAACAATACGCAAATTACTATGTGCAAGTGACGGGTAAGTAATATATTATATAATTACAAAATATCTAATATTTACAAGATAAAACAACTGAATCTATAATTTTATTTGATATATTGATCAGGTAATATAATAAACGATTGATATAATTTTAAAGTAACTAATTTTTATAAGCATAACATACATTGAATAAAAAATCGTTTAATATACCACTCAAAAGACATAAAACCTATTTAGTCTAATATGATAAAACGCCTAGTAAAAAACACAAAGATTGTGAACATAATTATGTGGTTTTTATTTCCCTGTAAAAAACATGCAAACAAGTATACACCATGCATGCAAACAAACATACACCATGCATGCAGCAGGAATGCAAACAAGCATACACCATGCATGCAGCAGGAATGCAAACAAGCATACACCATGCATGCAGCAGGAATGCAAACAAGCATACACCATGCATGCAGCAGGAATGCAAACAAGCATACACCATACATGCACCATGCAAGCATGCAACATGCAGCAGGCATGGTTTCTGTCACGGCTCCGGCGCTGCGGGGCTCCGGCGGTCCCATGCGAGCTCGCAGCAGCTCGTCGCAGATGTGTGTCACGGTCACCACCGCGGCTTCGCCTTGCTAGCTATAGCCGGCCAGCCTCAGCCGCCGCGGTGGCGAGTTTTAAAACCACCTGATCCTCAGCTCGGGGGCCGTCTCGCCCCTCCGCGCCTACGCAATTTTAAATAACACTCTAGGGGTAGGGCAGACAAGAAGAAGGCTACGTGGAGTCGGTTTTGCAGCGATTCGTTTTTGTCACGCCGCTGTCGCAGCTCAGTCGCTTCACTCGTTCGCCTTCGCGCGTTAATGGTCATTGTTCTAACCAAACCTAACCCAAATGATTCACCAACATAAAGGTGACCTGGCAATCCGCTCCGCTCCCGCCTTAACCTTCTAACCTAATATAACCCATCCGAGTCGGATTGCTTTGAATCGGGGTGATAACCATAAAAATGGTATCAATATTATATTATATTTTAAACGATAGGCCTAATGATTTTCAATTAAATGAACGTTATATCCAATAACATTATACGAAATAAGTTTTAGAGTAAGTATATAAATATTATATCTAAAGAAATTATATCAACAGTTGGTATAACTCACGTTTATTATATCTTGTGAATGAAAATATAGGTACCAAATAACTTTATATGATATGAGACGCACCCGCAAGTGACATCACATTAGACCTTCCTAAACAAAACCTTTTTTATTTCAATAAGTAATGAGCTTTCGTTGGAAAGCTTAAAACAGTAAAAAAAAGACCAGCGAAAGGCAGTTCAACCCGCTATTTTTCTTTCAGAATTTCAACCGGTAACCTTTCCAAATGGACTCTTATCGTCTTAATTTTGAAAGTATAACCAAGCACTTATCAGGTTTTCAGTAACCGCTGAAGGGGTACAATAAAATTCAATATCACGGTTTGACTTTTAACTCGACGGAACTTAAAAAAAAAAACGTTAAAAGCCATTTCGTTGCAGTTTTTCGCCGAAACGGTTGATAATTCTATTTCGCTGCCATCCGAGAGTGCTGTGAGGTGAAATTATAAAGTACTATCTTTTGATAAAAATTGAGTATTTGATGTTGTTTGTCAGTTTACTTTCAAAGCTACATTCTGAGGATGTAAAAATACATGGACATCCTCGGAACATAGGAACTTTTAGGCATCCATGTGTGTGCAGATTGATGATGTGGTCTGCGGACTTAGGCTATCAAATTCAACGAATGTCACTGTCATTCACTTGCAAACGAAAAATCTCATTTAAACTGAAGGCCAATTCCCGTAATTAAAAACGTTCAAAATCTAGTCGCAATCTCATCTCAGCGACAATCAATGTCAAAAACTTGTTAAAAATGTAGTGAAATTAGAAGTATTTTTGACAGGTTCAGATCGGACTGACCGTTCTCAAAATTACGAGAATTGCCCCTCTGGTAATTGGGAGTTAAAAATAACTGCAGTTGGATTTGTAGTATTTATTTTCAAAAACCTGGCACATATGTCAATAAATAGCGTAGTCAAAGCATACAAAACAGACTAAAGGAAACTGAAATTGATATCTAGCTAAGCATGATTTTTAGCATGCATGCATTACTTATCGTTATTAACAAGATATTGGTCTGCTTGCTTGCATCATAGAGATTGGGTAGATTAACCCGTCTAAATGCATACAAGAATGTTTACGAACTAGTTACCAAATATCCCCTATGTACCTACTACCAGATTATGTAGTGGGTACCTACTACAAGTTTAGTTGTTGTTATATACTTTTTGTTTAAATGTGCAGTCGTATTTAGTATAGAGCATAGGTTCTCAAAGTGGTTGATAACGACCCGTCGTGGGCGTTTGAGACTTTCACAGGGGCAGTAGAAGTCCCAGAGAAAATTATATACCCTATATTACGTGTATATAATATTACACGTTTAAATATAATCGTGGCAATAGCTGTTTCAGATTCGTGACAGATGTTAAGCCAAAAAAATCACCATCCATCATCTGCCTAGCCTTTTCCCAACTATGTTGGGGTCAGCTTCCAGTCTAACCGGATGCAGCTCAATACCAGTATTTTACATGGAGCGACTGCCTAAAAAAATCGGAAAAAAAATCTGTAGAAGTGTTTTCTTCTCAAAGTGGGCAAAATAAGGTTGAGAACCTATGGTATAGATGTTTTGGTTTAACTTGAAAACAAAATAACTATTAAGTAAGTAATCCACAAAGACAAGCACACGAAACTAGAGAACCAAATGGATTAAGACCCAGACATACGACAAACTCGCTCTAGTTCACATCTCTGACATGTGACCTACCTGAGCCACCTCGCTCTGCAAACTATGTTAGTTAGTAACACAGCACTAGTTTTCGGAATACTTTATTCTCTGTGTATCCACGTCCTTAGGATTGCTTTTGTCCAACGTGTCAAGAGCACGCTCTACCTACAACATTCGTTACACTTTGTTATTCAATGAAATGGAGTTTTCCTTATGTCAACCTTCAGTCGGAGAGAATAAAGAGCTAATTTGTAATTGAAATACTCGCAAATGCTCGTGAATTAGATGCTTAATTGTTAGAAAAATACAGACACAGTTCAGCCAGCTATAGATTTGACTAACCTTGTATACGTCGCAGAAACTCTGTGAAAAAATAGTAATTATGTAACGTATTTACAGAAAAAAATAACTTATTTTCTTTCAGCGCTAAACTCTCAATTTCGTCCGCTAAACCTTGCTGGTGTACAAAAGCGAAGGTAGAGATTTCAATGGACATACCCACATAATGTATTTGTATGTTGTGAAGTGCCGTCAATTCAGTCTAAAAAAGGTCAATAGCTACTTGAGTACATACTCAGTTCGAGAGCTGAACCGTTTCCGTTTATCGATTAAATTTTACACAAACCCTTTAAAAGTCGCTCATTTTATATGGAGCGAGATGTTGTAAATAGGTTCGTTTATAACTTGTATTTTATGGAAGCGATTGTGAAAATGCAATGTATATTTATATTGGAAAAATAATATTTGGAATGAGTGCATATTAAAGCGATGCTCGTACATAAGTAGGTTACATTATTTCACGTGATTTCTGATTTTCAACGATGCGTCAAGTGACTATGATAAAACAACATCCCCTTTTGGATACCGGCACGAGTTTATAAATCCATTTACTACTTTTAACACTTAGTATGTAACACACACACACGCACTTACAAAGTGTGTTAGCCGCCCATTGTATATTTTAGTGTTCGTTAAATTTTTTGTGGTATAAAGTATACATAAATAGAATCGCACTGTTTTTCTGAGTCGGCTAATCAGACCGATCTCTCACAAGTAATTATTTGACGACAATTCGCTTTAAACGGCCATTTATCCAGTTACTAGTACCTTACCTCACCTTAGTTGTGTGGTAGTTAGCATGCTTAGCTCTCCTGTTGCGTAAACACAAACAACCAGCGTTATTTCATACACGCCGGTATCAAATTCTGGAATTGAACGAGATTAATCAAGTGGATTAGGTACTGCGTGTGTATGGAAAGATACTCATACATATTTTGATTTGTTTTAAAATACTGTTTCAATTTGAGAAAAGACAATATTAAAGGATGAACGGATTACGTCATTCATGAGCAAGACAAGCGATCAATCTTCTGTCCCTGAAGGAAAAAAATCCTTGTGTAGGTGCGTAATTTACAGGGTAGCGTATTTATTCATGTGTGGTGTATTAATAAAAAATACACGCCCATGTTAATAAAGAAGAGGGCAAAGTTCGATATTACACAACTTAACATAAAATACCATCACACCTGTTTTCCTCGGAACCTCTGCCTAGGTGTACCTACGTATATTATAACTCACATTTTGACGGTTATTTTAAGCCGAGGTTTTCCGGGACTGTAGGCCTTTGAAACGCTACCTTTGTCTCCCCCAAATGCAGCGCGACGTATTTATTTACGATGCGTCGTCATCCATTTCGCGGAAAATCTAAGCCACAGTATAATATATTTGTAGTTGATCAACTGAATAGAGCAGTGGTGGCCCAGTGGTAACGGCCGCGACTAACGAGTTGTAGGTCGTAGGTTCGAACCCAGTCAGACGTTTTACTTTGTGTAAATTATTTCATCACTACTGCTCTCAAAACGGTGAAGGAAGACATCGTGAAGAAACCGGCATGTCTTAGAACCAAAAATTCGAAGACATGTGACATCTACCAACCTACACTGGGCCCGCGTGGTGGGTTATAGCCCGCTCCCTCTCACCGAGAGGAGGCCTGTGTCCCAGCAGTGGGAACATTATAGGCTGATTACGTATTACGTGATCACCTGAATTCATTTTTCTTTGGTTCGATTTTTTTTTTTGTAAATACACTAGTTTGACCATTTAAAATTGATTGTAAAACAGGCAAATTCGTATAACCTCCCGTTAATGTCCCATTTAATAGGGAGCAAGCCTATTGACATCCACCGCGCACAAATCCTGGCCCCGGGCTACTACGAGTATTACTGCGAAATACAAAATGGAAAAACCCATTATCAATTACCGGACGATTAATAATCATCCGACATTACCTATATTATTACATTACATTGTTGAAAGGTGCCTATCACATAAAAGTAAAACCCATTTAATTTTCCTAAAGTGGGCATTGAATCCAAAACCTTTTACTACACTGATAAGGCTCTCTCTAATGTTAATTTCCTTTATATTAGGTAGGGGTTAAAGTATGAAATTGCCGATTTGTACTGAAAAATTGAAATTTGTTTTTTTTTAAATTTAACATACTTATTTAATCAAAATAATTACCATTATTATCTATACATTGCTGCCATCTAATAGGAAGGTCATTTATGCCTTTGCGATAGAACTCTCGTGATCTAGATTAGAGTGTGAAAGCATTTTGTACTGCCTCCTGAGAAGAAAACTTTTTATCACGTAGAAAATTGTCCAAATCACGAAAAAAATGGTAGTCCGTTGGAGCAAGGTCTGGCGAATACAGAGGGTGACGAATGGTTTCTAATTGCAGTTCCTGTAGAGTTAAAACGGTTTATCGGGCTGTATGAGGTCTCGCGTTATCATGGAGCAATAATGGTGAAGATCGATTCTTGAGTCGGGGCTATTTCACTGCTAATTTTGCTATAAGTTCGGCCCAATAGACATCTGCCTTTATAGCTTGACAAGATCGGAGAAAGCTATAGTGAATAACACCATGCTGAGACCACCAAACAGTTTCCATTACCTTTTTATTGGTAAGCTTTGCTTTAGGACATTGTTGCGGCGTTTGACCTAGGGTCAGCCATTGCATTTTTTGCTTACGGTTATCGTAAAGAATCCACTTTTCATCACATGTCACAATTCGATCCAATATTCCTTCATTTCTGTATCGATTCAACAAGGCAACACAAGTTTCAACACGCGTTTCTTTCTGCAGATCAGTCAAATCATGAGGCACCCATTTCTCATATTTTTTTTTATTTTATTGATTTGACGCAAATGAGTCAATATTGTTGGTAAGGTAACGTTAAACCATGCCGCTAATTCCTGGGTAGTTTGGCTCGAATCGGCTTCCACCATCTCTTTCAATTCATTGTTATTCACCTGTGTGGGCGGTCTTCCACGTGGTTCGTTCTTCAAATCAAAGTTTCCATCACGAAAGCGTTTAAACCAAAATCGCACGGTGCGTTCATTAGCAGTCCCCTCTACAAACGCAACATTGATATTGCGAGCTGTTCCTGCCGCGTTACGCGTCGGAACTCGTATTCAAAAATAACTCGAATTTTCGAAGTATCCATCTTCCTTGTCTAAGCTGAATAAAAAAAACAACTGAAAGTCGGTAATCGAATTTTGCACATTTTTTAAAAGAAGAACTTCATACGTACCATGTGAAAAAAGTTTCACTCAAAATTCTCAAACCATGAAGGTTCTATGTCAATTCGAAGTACCTATAACAATAAAACGGCAATTTCATACTTTAACTCCTACTCGTATTATTTACCTAGAACTCGTAAAACATTTGATGCATAACTAAAATTTACTGAAAGTACAATTCCGCCCGTTCCTCGTTTAGCGTGTCAATCACAATTTGCAATAGTAATAAAGCGCTGTATTCCTGTGTGCCGCTATTTTTTAGAATGTAAGCAAACACGAAGCAAATGTTTTTAATCATGTATGTCTAGCCTGCAGCGAAAAGGTAGCTGGTGTAGTTTTTTACTTGTACAGACAACATCCTCGTAACGACAAGTTGGAACGCACAATGTTCTTTTGTGTTGACGCTACCTGCATTTTGTATGCTTGCATCCGCCATTTCATTCGTTATATTATTACACGGAGGTACTGTTGTTTTTTTAATTGACGTCACGAGGTAAACGTCAGTTGGTAAATATATTTTGGTGCACTGATGTACAGACGCCAGCACATCAAGCTACTACAATCTGTCACATTTCTTTAATAGATTTTCAACTATATCGCTAACGCATTAAGGTTCAAGGTTGATTGGGAAAATTTGAGTTTCGGGTAGCTTGACCTGCTGGCATCTGTACTTTTTTTAAGCCTTACAGAGCTAGGTTTCTCTCAATAAAAAATCCAAGTTTATTGTCAAGCTCGAGGAAAAACATACATACAATCTCAACGTCTGCCCTGACTGGGGATACAATTTATTGTTTAATAAGGTTTTCCTCAATAACCTGCAATGAGCTGGGACGAGCAGCCAAATACAAATGAAAACTTTGTTTACAAACAAACACCTGGCTCCTGACATGTTGGCATATTTAGCAAAGTGCAGTGAAATGTATGACAGCATTTCACAGCGTTCCCCTTTATTCGTATGAATTTCAGCTTTAAGCTTTGATTATAATTAATTTCGATAGGATCATATTAATTGGGCTCTGGTCAGCGTTTTCGTGGAACTCTGTTTAATAACGTTCCATTGATTTACTGCGTCATGATTGAGAAAGGAATAAACACCGCAATTATGTCATCGTGTGTTGGTCCCAAGTTTGTCAAAGATCCTTAATTTGCAGTAGATACACTGTGTGACTGTAGTATAATTATCTATATGATATATACTTATATTTTATTTTAGACGGTACTATAATTATAATAATAATAATATCCCTGGACATTTCACACAGCGCCATCTAGTCCCAAGCTAAGCAACCTAATGCTTGTGTTATGGTAACAAGATGGCTGATAAACTACTTATATACATTTTTTTTTGTAAATACATACATATTATAGATAGAAAAACACCCAGACTCGGAACAAATACATGTAGGTCATACAAATATTTGTTCCGTGCGGGAATCGAACCCGCGACACGCAGCGCAGCAGTCAATCGCTTAACCACTGCGCCAACCGTGCCGTCAAATTATTATATTATTGCTTATATTATCTATACTTATAATAAATCTGTAGAAGTGAAAATTCTGTACATTGAAAATATCAAAAAAATAAATGGCAGGGGGTGTTACTAGACCGACACCGAACCCAAAAATGTGATTAAAAAAATTTTTGTCTGTCTTTCTGTCTGTCTGTTTGTTCAGGCATCACGCAAAAACTACCGGTTCGATTACGATGAAACTTGGTATAATTATTCTTTAATATCCTGGGCACCACACTGGGTACTTTTTATCCCGGAAAAGTATATACAATAAAAACAAACTTAATTTTGCGGTTCGATCCCTAGACCCGATTACTGTACCAACCGCAAATGATAAGTTTGTCGTAGGTTACGTGACCCGCAGTGGAGTTCATTTTTATTCCTTTTAGTTTTTAGAGTTTTTTAGGTTTATTTTTATAAGTCGTAGGTATAGATTTTTATTTTAAAGTATAGGTAGTAGGTATATTTGATAGTGTACGTAGTGACCGTAGGTTATTTTATAATACTGTTAGGTAGGATTAGTCATTCGTATAGATACATAATAGTTTTTAGGGATTTTGCTTATTTATTGCGTTTAGATTAGTTATCATCAGAAATAGGTTTATTTAGGTAGGTAGATATTTAATTTTCTGTTATTGAGTTTTTTTTTTTTATTAGGTAGGTACTTAGGTTAAGATATCATATAGGTACCCTCTTAATCACCACTAATGAGACACAATTGGTTTTCTATTGTAATTAGCCACAAAGGGCCCGCGAGATAGATGGCATTCTGGGGAAGCACATACATTTTATCCTGTTTGCACGTTCCCATGGGATAATTTCCGACCTCCACGCGGGCGAAGTCGCGGGCAGAAGCTAGTAATACCTAAACGGATTACCCCTAGAAGCTGTGCAGAGATACTTAAGTGGAAAGAGGGTGGTTTACCCTGACTATACCTACAGGTTAATAAAAATTATACCCGTATGCAATCAAATTAGGTCACACTCGATAAATAAATTATTAATACGCTACGGACTACCCCGTTAATGAAGCTGGTGATATGTAATATGTTGATCGTCACGACTTTAAGAAAGCGAAAGTTTCTTTTTTAATGTTCTAGTAGGTACGCTAATTGATAGTGCTTTCCTATAATTTAGATAAATGAGAGACCTATATAATGACAAAGACAGCTGTGTATGTGTTTAGTTGGTCAGCCTTTACATAAATAAATAAAAAACCTCATAGTAACGGTATACAAGTAAACTTGAACAGTAGTTAGGCCCTAGATTTACGTCTTGAACTATTTACAACATACTGAATATTCATGAGAGCAAAATTTAAAGTGGCCACCGTACAAAGCGATGCCATGAAAAATTTTACAACATGTAACTTAGATATTATCTTCATTTAAGTATAATGGGTTTCGGTTGTCAACGTAAAGTATATAAGCTTATGAGGACTGATTTTAGAGTACAGTTGTTAGCGATTATGGCTTCAGTGCACATTAAACTGTTTCTTGCGCTGGTGTTGCTTGTGGGGTTGGGGTTCTGTCAGAATGCTACCAACACCACTGCGGCACCAGCAAGACCTACTTTGGCAACGCCGGTGACCCCAACTTCTAGACCAACCGTTGCAAATTCTGTAAGTGACCTAATGATTTATTTCTCTTGAACTGCAATACCTAACGAAGTTTTGTTAAATGTTAAATAATTTTTACTTTGTAAGTTAGTTAAAAATAACACTTTTGCGCGTGTTTTTTTTTAATAACACTAGATGAAACACCGAAAAAATCTCATAATTATGTAGACATTGGGGTTTATCGCCTTAACCGTGATTAATTTACATTTTATAATTTCTTTTGTGAAAACATGCTGGTAACCAATGTTTAAGTGCTGATTAGAATTGACCGATAGTTTTATAAAAAAATCTGTTTCATTGTCAATTTATGAGTGGAATAGCTGCGCCCCGCGGTTTCACCCGCATAAGCTCGCTCCCGTGGGAATATCGGGATAAAAAGTCTCCTATAATAGGTTAATCCTGGTTATAAACCATCTGTGTGCCAAATTTTATTCAAATCCGTTCAGTAGGTTTTGCGTGAAAGAGTAACAAACATCCATCCATCCATCCATCCACCCATCTATACAAACTCACGTTTATAATATTAGTAGTGTTTATATATTATATACAGATGAATAGATAGTAGCTACCAAACCTAACCGGAGTTGACGAAACAGACTCATGCTAATGGAAATCCTACTAATATTAAAATAATAACGGAAAGCAATTATGTAAAGAACATTACTCTTTTCTTTAAATTATTTTTTCTTCTTTTTTCAGATATATAACATGCTAACAGCAGTTCCTGTGGGAGTCTTGAAAGCCTGTCAATTTGTGAGTAAAACGTATTACTAAAATTATAAAATAATATCCTTCTGACCTAATTTAGGTCACGGCATCGGCCAATCTCAACGGAGAGTAGCTAAATACGCAGGAGATAGAGCACCAGTGTGTGCGCATACATTGTAGTGTGTATACACACAAGTGCACTCACAGATCCTCTCTCAGTCCTACGGGAAGTCGTTAAGAAACCACTTCCAAAAATAAAATAAAACATTGACACGTGAGTGTCCTCCTGGTGAAAATTGTCCTATGGTTAATCACGTCATTGGCCTTCTGGTCTCACAGGCATATAAAATATTGGCATACCATCAGGTATACTTATACTTACTGAGTGGCAGGGACATGGACGCTCAAACTGTAACCATGGATTCAGGACAAGTTTCCGAACCTGAACCAAAAAAAAAAAAAAATCTGCTGTGTCATAAAAAAGTGCAAAAGAATTCCTACGCGTTCAATACCTAAGCGGTCAGAATGTACTAAACAGCTACTTTTTTTTTTATTAACCAACGAGAAATTTCAACGCATGGGGGTTCAGAATCATGTATGCACTGAATTCATGCCAACGAATGGTGCGTCTATGTCCCTGCCACCCTGTATATGCATCTAATGGGTACTAGGGTGTATATGTATCCAATTTGCACGAGAAATTCAAAAGTCAAACTATTTCCTAATATCGATGTATTGTATCGTGGGTGTATTTTTATTATCCTCGACATTAATTATATCTTATTTTCTTACAGGGCATGACGGCGTTTAGCAGCTTCATGCAACAAATAGCCAATCATAAGAAATTTTTATAAAGTGTGATATTATTTAAAAAAACTGTTTTATTTTAGTAACACGCTTATATTTATTGATGATTCCCATGAATCCTTATCAAATCGTACAACAAGGAACTGAATAACATTTATTTATTTATTAATAATATACTTTATTATACACCACAAAAATACATAACAAAAAATAAATCAAACACTACAAAATATACAATGGGTAGCCTTCCCGAAAATCTACAAAGTTAGATTCAAAGTCAAACTCATTTGCAGTAAATTCGATACAAAAGGTGGAAGGTATATAAATTGTAGGTACAATGACATATTTCGCCATGAATTGGCATGAAAATATTAAAATAACCAGTAATTAACGGTATCTAACTCTAAGAAATAGACAAAGGTCGCTAAAGCTCAAAATCTGAATTTTTAGCTTTATGAAAAACCACTTGGTGTAGCAAGAAATCGAACTCGTTCCCGTTCTGTTTCGTTCAGAAATCGTACCCCGTATTATTCGACTAACCTCCATTTTCTTAGCTTTTTCTTGAAAACAATCATGACTTGACGCATTTCTTATTCAAACGAAATCGGCTATTGTGTGAGTTTGAGGACGTTTCAAAAAACAGCTGATACCTATAGAAAAACAGCGACATAATATAGAATCAGTGATAAGAATCAATGTTTTGAGGAACATAAATAAACAAAAATGTCATCTTGAATGTTACATTTGCTTACTTACAAGAAAAGCTAAAAACATTTCATTTACAACAGGAATAAAACTAACTGCTCTTGTTATTTATCTTGTTACAAACCTACTAGGCAAAATTTAATTAAAAATAAAATATAACAATTTATGCTCGCACTAACAGCACATTCCCCTGAAACGACACTCATTTACAACTAAATTAAAAAGGACGTAACACCAATTAAAAAATATGTAAATTTTGGTGTGTAAACAAGTTATGTGACGCGAGATGTAGCGCAGTTTGGGCTCTAACCCATCCAGTGACGAAATAATATGTAATAAGTACTTACACAGAGTTAGGTATCCATCTTTGATCAATAATGGTACTAGATTAAGGATCAGGAACAAAAATCAGTCGCTCAAGTGGCCACGTTTGCACACACGTAAACATCTACATTTCTTAGAAAAAAGTTTTATAATATTAACAACTTCAGTTTATTATAAACCTTAATGCTTAAACATAAAGTTTAATTACCATTGCAAAATATATTTAAAATGTCGCTTGAAAATAAAATAATTCTATTTTTAAATTTTCAGTCATTTATTCTAAAATGAAACTTAAAGTCTAAGTAATAAGGTTAAAAACATACTAATTTGAAATAAGACCACAAAAGTATTTGTGGTCTTATTTTTCGGGCCATTTTTGAAGCGCTTATCGGGAATCTAGTACTATTATTGATCGCAGGTATCCATCAAACATTTACTATGGCTACGTACGCGACGCAAACCGAACGACGAACTTCGCAGTAGGTATGGCTGGTAGCAGCTGGATGAGACTTGCCGAAAATCGAGTTGTATCCAGTGCAATTGGAGAGGCCTATGTCCAGCAGTGGGCTGCTATAGGCTGATGATGATGAGGATGACGTGCTCACTGACAGATGGCTTGGTTAGCGCCTAGAGCCTAGGGACCTTGCGAGAAGCGAAGTGAACGCTCTAGAATTTTCGCAACCGGCGCACTGCGCGCTTGGCGTGTATCGAAGGATGTTCAGACACTAGGGTCTAGGCGCTAAGTACCTGTCAATGCGTACGTAATCTAATTGACCGTATGCATATTGAAAACACAACACGATCGGTCATATAAATTTCACTAGTTAATGTGAATGCCCGTGTCTTTGTTAAACCTGCCTTTGTTGTACCTTTGTTTGTGTCGTGCTGAACCTTCAGTTAAGTATTAAGTAAGTAGTTTCGTTCCTTACCATCACTTTAAGTTTGTCACTGTGACTTTCAGAAGACTAGGCTGTGCGCTGTCCGTCATTCACTCAGTCTGTGTGATAGGTATGACATATACCTACATACCTATGAGTGATAGGTGTCCAGTGCTAGACATAGGCAACACAGCCAAACGACGACGCTTGGCAGGCGAAGTAATTGGTGCAATCCCTTCCTTAGTCACTTAGGGCGGCAATGGTGATATTTGTATCCGGTATGGACCATAGGAACCATTAATGCTTAATGAATCCACTAAACTGTAAAATAATAGTTTCAACAGCTGTTATTATTACAAAAAAAAAGTAGCCCAAACTTTCCAGGTGCACGACATGAATAAATAGCCTTTTCATACTATTAATATTTTTCTTATTTTGATCGCATAGCAAAGTGCAGTAGTTTGCTGTTTTAGCTACTATATTCATCACCTATACGGCAAAAAGTAGTGCTACGAGTACACAAGCCATTGTTTGTTTACTCAGATTAACTTTTAGTTTAGTTATAACATCGCCGATGTGGATGTTCTAACTTTACACAGAATGTTCGGATTGAAATTGCATCGATTTTCAGCTTAGAGCACTTTACTGTGTGTAAGTACGTAGAGAGGGGTCAGCGGTGTTTATTTATCCGATACCGAGAGATACGAAGTTAAGTAAATTTATTCAATTAAAGTACTGAATTAATTCGGGTGTTTGTGTGTGTGCTGTGCATGTTTTTGACCTCTCCTCATATTAAAGTACAGTAAGATAAATGGTAGATTACAGCCCACTCCCTCTCGCAGAAAGGAAGCCTGTGTCCCAGCAGTGGGAGCATTATAGGCTGCTTATGCTATTCTTAGATAGAAACTATTATCTGAAAGGACAATTGCTCAAAGTTAGAAATCTTGCACATGCACACTTGGAACTATAACGTATAGCACAGAATCAACTACTTGCCACCCGATACTACCGATGACCATCACCATGTATATTGACGAAGTTACTCCTGATAACAGCGACGTACACGAATCTAAACGTCACATAATCTTCTATCAGCATGTTGCCAGTCATTGTCTAAAATCTGAGGGGCAATTCTAGTAATTTTAAGAACGTTCACAGTCAGAAGGCCAATTTTCGTAATTTAAAACATTCAAAATCTACTCGCAGTCACATCTCGGCGGCAAACAAATGTCAAAAACTTGTTACAATGTAGGGGAATTTGAGGTATTTTTGACAGATTGAGCCTGAGATCAGAGGGGCAATTCTAGTAATTTTAAGAACGTTCAGTCTGATCTCAAACTCAAACTCAAACTCAAATCATTTATTTCAATTAAACCATTTCAGGCACTTTTGAATTGTCAACATTTTAAATAGTCGGTCAGTTAGTCAGAAAGTGAAGCTAGTTGCCCATTCCAAAACGTAGATCTCTTTGGAGAAGAACGGGCAAGAAACTCCAAGGACACTCTTTTAAATCAAGATATTATTACAAAATCCTGGGTACATTATTCTTATTGCTTCTACATGTGAGAACAATGAAAAAAAGAACAATTTAAAATATAAAATTAAAAATAAGCCCTGGCAGTTAAGAGATGACCAGTCTCAACTGACGGCGCCCGTTCACGAACATGACGCGTGGATCAGCACCACCCAGCTCAACCATTTTGTAGGGAACCGAATGATCCAACACACGCGCCACCACCAGTGAGACATTTAAGTGAGCATGACATATTCTCAACTGCCATGCTCTTTCAAGTCAACATCAAAATATCATAAAAACGGATCCATGGTTCTTACATTTACAAAATTTTAAAAAAATGCTTCTAATTTATACAAAACTATAGGAATAATCAGGAAGAGGTATTTAATATTTAAGTATTAAGAATTAAATCTTGATTGAATAAAATAAACATTACGTTCGTAATGTCAGAAACACAAAAAAAGGGGAAGCATCTCTTCCAAATATTGAAATTGTAATCAACTAGTGAGCCCAAGTGCCTGTGGAGCAGGACCAGCATTAAGCCAAGCATTTTTATCTACGATGTACTCATCCAACTTATAATATGCTTGTCTACATAGTGTGCGTTTAATGCATGTTTTAAATTTCTTCTCATTTAATTGAAGAATATTGAGTGGTATTTTATTATAACATCTTACACAGTACCCCATAAAAGAAGTTTTTACTTTAGACAATCTGAAGCACGGTTGATCTAGTTTGTTCCTATTCCTAGTGTTAAAATTATGCCTGTCACTTATCTTACTAAAAAGATGTAGATTTTTTCGAACGTACATAATGTTTTCGTATATATATTGACAAGGAACCGTCATGATGTTAATGTTTTTAAACAGTTCCCTTAGAGATTCGCGTCTGCTGAGATTGTAGATGGCTCTAACAGCCCTCTTTTGCAGAATAAAGATAGAATCAATATCTGCAGCCCGTCCCCACAGCAGAATACCGTAAGACATTATGCTATGGAAGTAACTAAAATAGACCAGTCTCGCGGTATCCACGTCTGTTAATTGACGGATTTTCCAAACAGCGTAAGCGGCTGAACTTAGCCGCCCTGCAAGTGATGTTAAGTGAGGACCCCACTGCAGCTTTGAATCAAGCGTGATCCCCAAGAAAACCGTATTTTCGACGAATTCCAGTATCTCCTTATTCAATACAACGTGACATTGACTACTTCTGACATTCGGTAAAGAGAATCTAATGCATTTAGTTTTTTTCTCATTTAATACTAAATTATTTACAGTAAACCAATTATGGACCACAAGCATAGCATTATTTACGTCGTCAAGCTCCTGTGCACGTCTGCCTACTTTAAAAATCAGCGATGTGTCATCAGCAAATAACACCATTTGTGGTCGGGTTTTTAGTAAATGAGGTAAATCATTTATATATACTAAAAATAGGAACGGTCCCAATATTGAGCCCTGCGGTACACCCATTTTGACTTTTAAACCCAATGAATTCACACCGTTTATTTGAACTTGCTGAAATCTATCATTTAAATATGATTTTATTAAGTTAAGAGCTAGTTTACCCAGTCCGTAATGCTCAAGTTTCAAGAGCAGTGTTTCGAAATTCACGCAGTCAAATGCCTTGGATAGGTCGCAAAAGATGCCTATTGCATCTTGTGCCTCTTCCCATGCGTTAAAAATGTGTTTTAATAAGGTGACACCGGCGTCCGTTGTACAACGTCCTTTGGTGAAACCATACTGTTGATCGTGTAGGATGTTGTTACGATTAAAATGATTGAGCATTTGATTTAACATTACTTTTTCAAACACCTTGCTGAAAACCGGCAAAACCGATACGGGTCTATAATTATTTGTGTCTTTGCTGTCCCCAGATTTGAAAAGTGGAATAACTTTACTGAACTTCATTAAATCCGGGAATACTCCTTGATCTACGCACAAATTAAATATTAGAGCTAAGTAGGGTGCAATTGTCTCAATAATGGATTGACAAACTTTAGTAGACATGCCCCACAGATCTTCGGTAATTTTGATCTTAAGTTGCTTAAATGCCTTTATAATGACAATGGGGTTAATATGTTTAAATTTAAATTCCACAGTACAGGCTGAGACATTCGCTCTTAACAATTCTATAGCTAGTGCGGGCGAGGAATTTAAAGTTTCTGTAGTTTTAATTGGGATATTGGTAAAGAAAGTTGTAAATTCCTGAGCAACATCGATATTATCGCTCTCAGTCTCAGTCTCAGTCTTACACGTTTACGAGAATTGGCCTTCTGAATAGGTGAACATAATCAGGGCCACTTAGTTCACGTCTCGAGGCACGTTACCCCGTTCACAATATTCAGAAGTTTCTTGGAACTTGAATATGGATGCTGAAACGTTTAGACAGCCGAGACGTTTCCAAATGCTTTTGTCATGTGTCTATGTCTGTGTACCTACAATTATTATGTCCCTGTGCTAATAACATTCAACGTAGTTCTTGCTCAAACATAAACAATACGTATGACCTTTAAATGCTTAACACATATTAACATCTCATTTGCTTTTGTTTCCCTTTGGATATTACGTATGCGCGTTCGTGAAACATGTCAATGTGTAAATAACGTAGAAAACAATACGTTAGTTAAATACATATGAGTGTAGTGTTCAATACGCGTGATAAGCGTGAATTGGAAAGGATTAGCTCCTTTGACGTTTAAGTTGCTCCACACACGGAGCGCGGTGAGGTGCGGTGCGTGTGTGGTGCGGTACTGGTGCTTTTGTTTTCATTCTTACAGTTAATGAAACACCCGCCAAAATTACCGATGTAAGTTCGCCATGCTTACGCCGGAAAAAGTGCTAAAATTACGTCGCGTTTGACGCGAGCGTAAAAATCTATAGTGAAACTGACGTTTAGTAATTTCGGCAGGACACGCCTGACAAAATTGTCAGTTTGGCGTGCTTACAATGTGCTGTTTACGTCGCGTTTTGACGTAAGCATAAAAATCGAGTCCTAGCGGTCGATTGATGCAAAATCAAGAGTGCATTAAATTGGAATATGCTACTGCATTGGTTTTTAAAAGTTGCTTAAAGTTAAGTAGGTAATGATTATATATTCACGTGTAACAGGATAAACGCAAATCCTGAAAATAGTTTGTTCATAATTGGCACCTGAATTGATTTCAGTAACTTCTGATATACCTAGTTATTTTTTCAAAAATTATGTATTTTGCCATACTGATCGCCGATTGAACCAAAGAAAATTAAATCTTATTTTAAGGCAATGACACTCAATTTTAAATGCATAAAGTAATGTTGGGATCAATACGATTTTCTTTATAAAAATTGTTTGATTTAAAAAAAATAAGTTTTAACTCAACACTCTAATTGAGGTGTTGCGTTAATTATGTTACTTATAGTATAACCACAGATTTTTAAAGCAACGTTTAAAAAGAAAGGGTGTTTAGCTCCTAATAATTTGTTATAATAGGTACTTACCGGTTATACATTGAGAGACTGGCAGTACATCCACCTTCAGTATTGGTTGATGTATATGTGAGAGATGAAGCCACCTGGTGTGAGTAATTTGTAAAATGTACGCGATGCGATGAATTGGCAATAAGCAAGTGTAAAATTGAAGCCTCTGCTACGGAAAATCATGTTTTTTTTTAACAAAAAGGAAAGGCTGGTTATATTAGGGTTATACATAAAATGAATGATGTTTTAAATTCTCATGACTTCGCTTAATGCCTTGTTTTCCTGACTTAGATGATGATCTTTTCTAAAAGAAAGTAATTCAACAGAATAATCTTGTTTTTATCCGAAAGCCTTTTGAAATCTATTTTCAGGGCTTAGTATTCAGTAAAAAGGGTTCGTTGTTGTAAGTGCCGTAAATTCTAATATTAGTACTTACCCTACTTACCGTCTAATGGCTTTCTGGGTCCAAATTGTTCTGGGTCGAACTCTATTTTTATATCTACGTATTAATGAGTTACTTTATGTATGGATATTTGCTTTTACTACTTTCCAAGCAATTGTTTCTACGTGCCACAATTAAGGAGTTACCGAATAAATGTAACTGAAGCTATTTTCCTGTATTGATTTCTAATAGCGGGGAAGTCAGCCCCATATACATTCAACACACACGATATTTTCCTTAATTTCCGGCACACTGTAGAAAAATCAAGATATAATATAGAAATCGATTTTAAGATTGCTTTTATGGAGTTAGGAATGAAAAACTAAATTCTAAAAATATAGATATCTATTCTACTCGCTGTGGGCGGCTAGCAGGTACGGCGGCGGGTATGCTTCTCAAATTTTCCACTGTATCGGGTGAATGAATTTCACCTTTTTACACGAACTATTCAATACGAGTATTTGATCACTCACTACACACAAGTCTGGAATGAAAAAACAAAAATATCTATTTTCACCTTTCCAATTACCGGTTTTTCAGGCTTATTCATAGGAACAAAAAATTGTTTAGCTATCGGATTTCCTAACAAAAAGAAGATCTAATGGATGTAGATAGCTATTGGATAAAAGCTGGCTAACTGGTGGTTGTTGGTTCAGCTGTGAACTGCTGCAGGCTGATGATGATGGGTGTAAATAGATCGGTATTGGCGTCACTAGGGATTTTGTCTAGGGGGGGGGGGGGGGGGGGCAGCCCTCCTGCAAATTTAACCACAGTCAATTAATGAGAGCCGAACTCTACAAACCTTACCTCTTGGTCAAAATGTACTACCTATATGCGTTCTGTCTTTTCCTTTTGAGGTACGGAACCATAATAAAAAGCGATTAAACAGTAAGTACTATATACTGTCGATTTTTCTAGGGTAGGCAAACTACCTACTACCTAACTACGCCCATGTAGATCGGCAGGTACAATTATGTTTATATTGAAAATTACACGTTAAAAAATACACAAGCTGAAATATCATGCCTCCATCGCAAGATCTGCCTCGAACCTTCTCATACTGCATACAGCGTACGTACAATATGGCACGTAGCATTGTGTGCTCACAATTAAGGTGAATATTATTCAGGTTCCTCTCTTTATAAAATTTTTATACATATTCTTCCAGGCATGGTATTCTGATATTCAGAATGTCTGTACGGATTTGAGAACTCTCTGCGTTGTTATGACGAGCAGTTGAGAACATAATCAAGGATCACCACGATCGCTGACCCTTATCTGGACTATAAACATCATCATCATTTCAGCCAAAAGACGTCCACTGCTGGACATAACCAAAAGCACCACCATTTCGAAAGGTTCTCTGCTTCCTGCATTCAGCGGGTTCCTGCGGTCTTCACAAGTTGATCGGTCCACCTTGTGTTCCAACGCTACGTCTTCTAGTTCGCGGTTGTTCTGGACTATAACTATAATACTCGTACCAGTATTTTACATGGAGCGACTGCCTACCTCACCTCCACAATCCAGTTACTGGGTAACACGATATCCCCTGGTAAGACTGGTTGTCAGATTTTTGGGCTTCTGGCTACCTGTAGATAACGACTGTTAAATATCTACGAATGACAGTCAGGAACAGACAGTGGGACCAACGGCCGTTCTAAAGTTTCCAAAACCAATAATAATTATGATATACACGGTAGCCTAATAAGGCATTTACGTACAAACGCCAGCACCTCAAGCTACCCGAAACTGTCAAATTTTCCCAATCAATCTTGAACCTAATGCTTTAGCGATTAAGTTAAAAAAAAATTTGACAGATTGTAGTAGCTGGATGTGCTGTTACAGTACCTGCGAGCAATTCTTGGTAAACATAACAGCCACTATGTTTTCAGTTCCGGGGACATTGTCAGCGTAAGCCACTGAGGATTCGTTTTCAAGGTAATGTCAGCGACGAAAATCGATTAACGCTGCTACTTTTCCACATAATTTATCAAAATTGGTACAAAATTATTCGATAGGTACACTGTATTTCAGCATTTCTTATATATAGTGCACAAGTGTGTGCGCAGACACAGGTGCACACTCTCTTTCCTCACTCTCATAGTCTGATGGGACTGCAATCCGACACGACCGGAGAGAGATCAGGCGCAGGACTAACGGCTTAACGTGCTTTTCGAAACTATTACTAAGAAATTCCTAATAGAAACACCCATTAACACTTTGCCCGACCTGGGAATCGATCCCAGGACCAGCTCAACAGTCACTCTTGCGACCTCGAGACCAACGGAATAGTCAACACGGTAATACAGCTGATGACAACAACAAATGACATAACTCTGAAGTATCACAATCAGGCAATAATGTTCCCACTGCTGGGACACAGGCCTCATCTCGGAGAGAGGGAGTAGGCCATAATCCACTACGCGGGCGCAGTAAGAGTTGGTAGATGTCACATGTCTTCGAATTTTTGTATCTAGGACATGCCGGTTTCCTCACGATGTTTTCCTTCACCGTTGTGAGAACAGTGGTGATGATATAATTTACACAAAGTAAAGCGCCTGACTGGGTTCGAACCTACGACCTACAACTCGTAAGTCGCGGCTGTTACCACTACTTCTAAGTCTGAAGTATAGTTTTATGGAAACTTGCGTCGATACTAATGTCTACTGCGAGATTATATATCACGAGGCAGTAGACTCATTCTTTTATACAAAATCCTGGGATATATGAAGGTATAATTTTTGGGTATATGCGTTATCGCCTAAAGTATAATAGCATAAGCGTCATCAGCCTATACTGTTCTCACAGCTGAGCGAGTAGATGGATGTCACATGTCTTCGAATTTTTGTTTCTAGGATATAGTATAGTTTTCTCGCGATGTTTTTCTCCACCGTTTTGAGAGCTACCGTTTTGGTGATGAAATAATTTAAAAAGTATCAATAACATCTCTATCAAAAAGAAGACCATGGACGTTTTCAAAGTTGCTCATGGAGAAAAAGGAGAAAAAAAAACGGGTGGCACTCCGGGAGTGCTGGCAGAAGTGAAAACTTGAATATTAACGTTGTGCATTTATGATATTTTCGAATGCGGTCTACTTTCCCTCCGTCTTACGAATTTTCGATCAGGTCACGTGTCCTGATGCGAGCTCCGTCTTACGAATTTTCGATCAGGTCACGTGTCCTGACGCGAGTTTAACATTTTTTACCGTTCACAAAAAACTCTCCCACCGTCTTACGAATTTTCGATCAGGTCACGTGTCCTGACGCGAGCTCCGTCTTACGAATTTTTGATCAGATCACGTGTCCTGACGCGAGTTTAACAATTTTTACCCATCACAAAAAAGTGCACGACGCCGCTAAAGAAGTTTTCACTTCAATAAAACAGGATAGAAGAAAATTGGAAAGAGTAAAGACATAAGAAATAAAATGATCTTAATAAAATTATTTTATTATCACATTAATATATTTTTGTTTTTATTTTACTGAGTTCTCTATTATATGGCATCTACATAATTTGTACAACAAAAATATATACTTTGATCAAAAACAACAGATTCCTACTTTTCTTTAGAAGGTATACACAAGGTACCTACAAACTGAAAGTCATAAAACATACAATATTATAAGTTTGCTGGCAATGAGCTTTACATATAACAGCCAATGTATATTTGGTAACAATAGTCGATTTGTGCATTTCTGAAATATAGTTTTCAGCTTTTTATTCGAAATGTAAGGTTAATCCTATCATAAAAATATATATTTTAGGTACTATAATTTTATGAAATATATATTATTTTTTCCTCACAAATATAAAAACACCGACTATTTTTCAAGTTTATTAATATTTTATAACTGTATTTATTTGAAAATACACATAATAGGCATAGTTCCTACTACTTGCATATAATTCTTAACGCATTACTTGATTTAATAGTATTAAATCAAAGAAAACTAAAAGATGTGAACTTGAATACCCAGTCAATCAATTTTACCGTCACAAAGCATTCTTAATTAACACTAATTTATAAATACAACATTTGGTGGAAGTTTCCAATTAATATCACCTACACACACATAAACAAATAAAACAGTAACAAGTGTAATGCAAATTAATTCATAAGACTGCGTCTATCCGAAAATAAAATACAATAGGAATGTTTTCTGTAGAAATACAAATATTTAAAACATATTCACATTTATTTTACTGGTGGGCTTCGCAGAACGCAAATACTGGCTACATTCATACTATCGAGTCAAATTACAATGTCCTATAACAAAATATCACATCATACATATCATGCCTCCACAATTACACACAGCATATGCACGGTATTGCTAGGTGCTTTACTAAAGTTGTAGGTACATGCTACGTCAGCAGGTACTATTTGTATATCCATACATCAACGACAATTCATGCACCTACTCGTACGCCCCCGGCAAACCGTGACATGGTAAATGTCAAATATTCATCAAGGTGACCATTCCACGTTTACTCGTGAGCCACCTACGCCAATCAGTCTACACAAAAAGTAAACGTTTCTGTACATACAATACACCTAGGATACAAACCTATTAACATGAATGAAGATACAACAAATAAGCTCACTAAATGAAAGAAACAATTGAGACATACAACAACTATTTACGTAAGATAAGGAAAATAAGACACACAAAAAAAGAAAGTTTAGAAAGAAATACAGCAGTTTCATCAAGAATAGGTACAGAGATCAAAATTAACAGTAATCAAAGACATTCATGCAGATTATGAGAATAATATACATATAAGTAGATACTATGTTAGTAAATGAGATTAGCTTATTCTGTTACACAAAATGAAATTATTTGACTAGACCGTTCGGTATGTTAATATACGAATGAATAATATCTTTCGGCTTCTTCTCGATGTCGACGTCTAACGTGATGTACGTGGGGTTGGTGACAGTGTTTAGGGCATTCTTTTGGTTTGTTGCGAATACATCATCTGTTTCTTCGTCTATTCTGGGGCACATGTTGAGATAAGGTGACTGGTTGCCTTCATGGTCGGATTCTGAGCCACTCCTAGCTGGTAAGTTGTTCAAAGTAAGCATTGGTGTCAACTCTGAACCGCAGCTACTTGCTTCAGAGACCCTCGGATTGAATTTGCGAGCGTCGAAGTCAAACTTGTTCTCCTGAGTTCGTGGACTGAATATGTTCTGTCTTGACGCCGGACTCATCTGCAGATAGCCTTCATCATCTGAAATTGTGAATCATCAGAGCTAAGTAGGTGTACCTATGGGTGTTGAAGGCAGAGAGAGAACACCAAACCACACCAAGAAGTGTATATTAACCACTAGTAAGTCAACCAAATCAACCAGACGAGTTTTAATTGTTTTAGTTTAGAGGTGTAGTGTGTACAGGTGCAGTGAGCAGTACCAACACGGTTCATTGTTAGTTACAACAAAGACATGCGTTGAATTACCATTTGTAGTATTTTGTGTAATCAGAATGTAGTGTTATCCGTTCCGTCTGATAAAAGGAAATAAGTTTAAATGTCGAAAAACTAACAGTTACGACTTTCTGATAATAATGTTGGCATATTGTTGGGAAATGCTTCCTAATAACGTAGTGGTGAATGCTATCAGTTTTTCATGGATTAAATATTTTACCTTTCTGATTCACTTCGGCAGCTTGAAAAATATAAACAAATGTTATGAAATCGGTACTGTCTGCCTCACTTTTTTGATGAATTATTTGACTTTAACTCTAGATGTAGGTACATCTATAAACTGAGAGTAGGTAGGTACCAACTCTCAGTTTATGTCAATTCCTAAGTATCTGCCCATTATTAATAATTGTATCAATTGTTTACCTATTTGCGTGGGTGTGGTCGGGAAGAAGCTCTTGTCGTTGACGTAGTGGTGGGGGCTGGGCGTCACCAGGTTGTTGTAGTCAGGTGCACAGACCATAGCCAGGTAGTCTTCTTCGCCAGGTACGTTCGTGTCCATGTATGCTGTGTTTAGGTCTACGTAGTGCTATAAGTCAGAATTAGGAGTATTAGAAAAAAATGGGATTATGGAACCAATCATTCTACGAATAGGTCCTATTGTATATGGCGTAGTAATTTTTTTTTGGTATTTTGGATTGGTGTACACTAAAACGCTGTCCTACTTGTTGTTGTGAGAGTGAGAAAAGCCATTGAAATGTTTAGTTTTTGCTGCACCTAAACTCTTATAATAAAACTAAAAGAGGCGTTCTGAAAAACCTGTTAGTTCATTAAAAAAAACAGCTATCAAATTTTTAGAGAAAAGCCGTTCTGCCCATTAAGGTATGCTGCGCCATCTGTTACATGAGACAGGAACTACAAACGGGCGTAGTTAAAACCGTGGCTCATTTGTTTCATTGCGTCACGTCTCTCTCGAACCGTAGTGTAGGGGGAGACAGTGTGCACAGTGTTTTTTTTTTTGTAGTAGGACCAGCCGATCGATTCTGTAAAAATCTCACCGTGAAAAGTTAGGTGAAGTGAGCTTAGAGTGAGCTGTCAATAATGTCGATCCCTAGCATTAGTTGGAATGACAGCTCAATATCACCTAAGTTTTAACGGTGAGAAGGTTACAGAATCGCACTGCAGATGAATGTGATGATTCTGATAAAATTTACGAAACTCAACATGGACACAAAATATAATTAATTAACCTTGTCTTTTTACATGGTTTGTACGAAAAAAAATCTCATGCTACAAACTATTACTAGTCTACAAATGAAGCTAGTTCTGTATACGCGAAGCCAGAATTACTAGCTTGTTAGCTTTAAAATCAAAAACAAAAGTCATTTATTCAACTTAGGCTGAGAATCAGCACTTTTCGAACGTCAAAATTACAAAAGACAGTCCCCCAAAAACGCCCGCCATTCACCACTTCCTAGTGCTTTCGCTTACTAACACTAGCTTACTATCCTGGGTTGAGAAACTAACCTCATAAATCTCAGGCATTACCTATACTTAAGTAGTTTTCACGAATTAGCTTTGTTCTCGTCCTATAATTTAGATAATTGAATATACTTACATTCCGCACATTATCCTCGAGGAAGCCGCCGAGTAACTCTTGCAGCTGGCTGAAAGTCGGCCTGCTCGTGGGCTTCTGATCCCAACACTTCATCATGACGTCGTACAGCCTGTCGTCCGCGTATGTCGGCTTGGCTAGACGCTTCCTGTAACATTAATCAAAAGCAATTTATGGAAGTTGATTATCCCAACATCTACAATCAAAACGAGATTTCGGCAAAGATTAGAATAAAAGCTCTGCTCGAGAATCCCAGTGAAAGGCGGTAAGAAGAGAATAAAGATCAATCATGAGTTTTTGCATATTATTATTAATGTTGTATTACAAAAATTACTTTTTTCTTGGGCGTAACTTGCGTAGGGGCATAATTTAAAGGCGTATATGTTGTGTGAGTATGGCTGTTCATTATTTTGAAATTAAACTTGGTTCTTGTATTAACACCGCAAAGACACGACGAAAGGCTAGTTGCCTTTCGTCACGTCTTTCTGGTGTTAATTATGGCTGGCTAGTGTGGGTGCTCTGGTTACAAATGTGTTGAAACATAGAAACTGCTACAACAAATAAAATTGCCTTTTTACAGCCTTTACTGACTTAGCTAGGATGTAGGGATACCTATTTATTGTCAACATAAAACAACAACTTTGTCGTACATACCCTTCAGACAGCCACTGCAGCAGAGCTGCTGGACTGATGTTCGGGTACGGCGTCTTGGCTAGAGAGAACAGCTCCCACAGCACGATGCCAAACGACCACACGTCCGACTGCGTTGAGAATATTCTGTCTGTCATACACTCGATCGCTAGCCATTTGACTGGTAGAAGACACTGAAAATACAAAGGAAATTATCATTAAAATTATATTAATTAAAAGAGTAGAAAGTCGTGATGATAGAGAATAACATAATCTACTATATAAAAATAAGTCGGGTTTTCCTTCCTGACGCTATAACTCCAGAACGCACGAACCGATTTCCACGGTTTTGCATTCGTTGGAAAGGTCTCGGGCTCCGTGAGGTTTATAGCAGGTAGGAGTAGGGTAGGAGTAGGGTAGGAGTAGGGTAGGAGTAGGGTAGGAGTAGGGTAGGAGTAGGTTAGGAGTAGGGTAGGAGTAGGGTAGGAGTAGGTTAGGAGTAGGGTAGGAGTAGGGTAGGAGTAGGTTAGGAGTAGGTTAGAATTAGGGTAGGAGTAGGGTAGGAGTAGTGTAGGAGTAGGGTAGGAGTAGGGAAGGAGTAGTGTAGGAGTAGGGTTGGAGTAGGGTAGAAGTAGGGTAGGAGTAGGGTAGGAGTAGGGTAGGAGTAGGGTAGGAGTAGGGTAGGAGTAGTGTAGGAGTAGGGTAGGAGTAGGTTAGGAGTAGGGTAGGAGTAGGGTAGGAGTAGGTTAGGAGTAGGTTAGAATTAGGGTAGGAGTAGGGAAGGAGTAGTGTAGGAGTAGGGTAGGGGGTAGGACACCACGCGAACGAAGTAGCGCCGGGCAGCTAGAAATAATTTATATGGCAAAACAACGTTTGCCGGGGTCAGCTAGTCAGCCTATAATGTTCCCAAGGTTGGGACACATGACTTCTCTCGGCGCGGCCCAACGAGAGCCCAGTGCGGGTTGATAGATGTCAAGTGATAAATACGTGGGATGGGGACAAGTGAAACCTCTGCTTGCTGTTAGCGCACTCACGTGTATTCATAAAACAACATGGCGGGTGTGTGCCCCACGCACACATATATAACATTCCTCCCCTTAGTTTAGATACACGTCAATTGAGAACACAATAACAATTGTCTTAACCTAAAAGTATTGTCTATAATTAACCACAGGGCGAGTGCGTTTAGACCGAGAGGCGGTTGCCAGGGTACTACTGCCGGACGCTTGTGTGGGCTCTGCTGACTGTACGGTGGGTTCTAGGTCAGGCAATGCCTCCTGGAATTCGTCATCATCCGACCGGTCCGCACCTGGTATTATCATTGATGACTCATGCGAATCACCACCCGGCACAGCCTGGTCATGGCTGTCATGAAGCTCATTAACAGGGTCATCTCTTCTTTCCTCCTCCGCGATTGGTTGCGTGTCCTCCGTCGGTGCTCGACCGACATTGGGTGATGAGTCATCGCACTGGATCTCCATGTCTATATCCGCGTAGTCATAATGCGCGCTATCATAGCCCTTGTACGCCACTATTTGATTTTTATGCTTTTTAAAAGCCATTGAAGTGATATTGTCTCTTATTATGTACACGATTTTGCCAACTTTCTTTACTATTGTACCCCGACACCATGTAAATTTACCGTTTGTTGTATATTTCTTAAACATTACGTTGTCTCCCTGAGAGAAACACTGTTTATTTTGGCCTCCTGATGCCTTATTCTGTGAACACTGTTTTTTACGTACAACATTAGCAAGCGACGGAGATGAGGGCGACGGCACATGAGGGTTTATCAAGTCCAAACGTGACCTGAGTTTGTGGCCGTATACTAGCTCGGCAGGCGAAACTCCAGTTGTCGTGTGTACTGAATTCCTATAATCAAACAAGTATTTTAAAAGATTTTTATAGGAATTCTGTACTCCTTTGACGCTAAGCAAACTTGCTTTAATGCCCTTCTTAATTATTTTTACGTAGGATTCCGCCTGTCCGTTGCTAGCAGGATTATATGGCGGTGACGTCACATGCGAAATACCGTTCAGTGCACAAAAAGTCTCAAACTCACGCGAAGTAAATGCCGTGCCATTGTCACTAACCAATATATGCGGAATTCCGAACCTAGACATAAAATCGCACAATTTTTCGATTGTTGCCGCAGACGTCGACGTGTTTTTCATATTATACACTTCTGCCCACTTCGTGTATGCGTCTACAATAACTAAAAATGTGTTACCGTTAATTGGGCCGAGGAAATCGCAATGTACTCTATGGAACGGGTGCGGTGGGTACGGCCACTGCGCGAGGGGCGCGCGCGCCGGCGTCGGGCGCAACTGTAAGCACACATCACACGAGTTTATCATGCTTTCCAGTGCCGCATCAACCCCGGGGAACCAGAACCTAGACCGGACCTCCGCCTTTGTTTTTACTATACCTAGATGTGACCGGTGTAGTTCTGTTAACACCATATTTTGAAGGGTTCCAGGGATAACTACCTTGTGGCCCCTCATAACACAGCCATCTTCATAAGAAAGTTGTAACCTACATAAGTGAAACGGTTTTAAGGTTACATCTACCATTTTCGTAGGCCAACCGTTTAAGATGTAATGAATCACTTTTTGCAAAGTTGCATCTTTATGAGTTTGTTCGCGCAACTGGTTTAGTGTTACCGGTAAATTACCTTCTACGACGAAATTAATGTACGAGGCGCGATCGGGTATGTCTTGTGCGGCGCCGTCGAGCCCTCCCTCCGCCGCGCGCGCCCCCGCCCGCTCAGGCAGGCTGGCTCGCGATAAAAAATCTGCACTATTGTCAGCGCTCCGAACGTATTCTATGTTAAAATTGTAACCGCTTAAAAACATAGCGTATCGTTGCAGCCTGTTCGCGGACACTTCCGGTATGCCACGATACGGGCCAAAAATCGATAAAAGGGGTTTGTGGTCCGTCCGGAGGGTGAACGGTACGGCACGGCCGTACAAGTACTGGTGGTACCTGCGTACCCCAAAAATGATCGCGGTCGCTTCCTTCTGGATTTGCGAATATCGTTTCTCTGCCGCGTTTAAAGTTCGCGACGCGAAAGATATCGGACGTTCGCCGTCGGCGTCGATCTGCGACAATATCGCCCCTAATCCAGCTGGTCCTGCATCTACAGTGAGCACCAATTGCGCGGCCGGGTTAAAATGGGCTAATACCTGTTCTGAAGCCAGACATTCCTTAATGGTGACAAACGCTTTATTATGTTCTTCTGACCAAACCCATCTAACTTCCTTTTTCAGTAAATCATATAGCGGTTTTAATATGCTAGACGCGTTGGGGACAAAATTCCTATAATAATTTACCAACCCCAAGAACGATTGCAGCTGATTTACGTTCGTGGGTACCGGCGCTTCTACCATAGCCTTGACTTTGAGCGGAGATTTGTTTAGGCCGTCTTTATTAATTACGTAACCCAGATAATCGACTTCATCTTTAAAAAACTCACACTTCTCCCTTTGCAGTGTGAGGCCTGCGTCTTGTAATCTTTTCAGCACCTCATTGAGCCTAAGCAAGTGCTGTTCCGTGTTTTCGCCCGTGACGAGCACGTCGTCCAGCAGACACAGAGTGCCCGGCACGCCCGCTAACATGCTCTCCATGGCCCGCTGAAATAAACTCGGTGCTGAACAAAGACCAAAAACCATTCTTGTATATCTGAAAATACCACGATGCGTATTGATACTAGTTAATTCCTGCGATTTCTCATCTAATTCAAACTGATTGTACGCATTTGACAGGTCTAATTTTGTAAATTGTTGACCGCCGTGCAATTTCGCAAACAACTCGGTTATAGTAGGCAAAGGATACTGATCGACAACCAGCTGTTTGTTTATACCTGTCGAATAATCGGCGCAAATCCTAATCGACCCCGATTTCTTTAATACCGGTACGATCGGTGAAGCATACTGCGCATGACTCGCCGGCACTAACACGCCTAATGACAACAAACGATCTATTTCCTTGTCTACTTTTTCTCGCAAAGCGAATGCTATCGGCCGCGCGCGAATGAAAACCGGTTTCGAGTTGTCTTTTAATTGTAGACTAACTTTATATTTATTAAATCGTCCTAATTTATCGGAAAAGACCGATGGGTATTGTTTTTCTAGCCTGCACACTATTTCACTACTTTCGTTGGTTTGTTTACAATAACGAACCGGTAAGAGTTCTAACTTGAACAGAGAAATAAAATCGCGACCTAATATCTCCGCAGCGGCATTCCGTACGACATACACACTAAGCGAATGTGTTTGCTGCGCGTATGTAACTGGTAAGAGTACTACCCCCAAGCACGGAATATTATCGCCGGTGTAAGAAAATAACCGTTTTTTTGTTAATGACAATGGCACATTCGTAAAATATTTTTTGTACGTGCTCTCGGAGATCGCTGTAACGGCTGAACCGCTGTCTATTTCAAATTTAAGTTGAACTCCCGAAATTGAAATCGTTTCGACCATAGGCTCACCTTTCACAGAACGAATATTAAAACACTCACCGTCATCGCCCTCATCCACGTCACTCGCTTCCATGAACTTTACATTTTTACACATTTTGCGTAAATGACCGACCGATTTGCACTTTTTACATTTGGATTTCTTAAAACGACACTCAGATGTTTTGTGGTTGTAATAACCACACACTTGACACTGCACTTTATCACCTGCGGAGCTGCGTTCAGCGGTGTTCGCTCGCTGCCGTGCTTGTGTAATTTTGTGCAGCTGTTCGTGATGTACCTGTGATGGCTGCGCGGCCGCCGCGCCCGCGCGCGCGCAATGTATACTCTCCGCCAACTCCACGGCCTTAGCCAGGGTCAGGACCTTAAGGTCCTGTGCGAAGAGCTTATCCCTCTCCGGCCCAGAATTCATTCCCATGACGAATCTGTCTCGGAGAGCTTCGCTCACGTTAGTGAAACCGCAGTGCGCCGTCAACCCGCGCAGGCGCGCCGCCCACTGACTAAACGTTTCTCCCGTCTGCTGCGTAGCCGCGTAAAACTTGAACCGCTCGCTAAACCCACAGCGCTTCGGAGTGAAGTGTTCGTCCAGCAATCCGACGATATCTTCGTATGGCACGTCCTGCAGCTGCTTTGGCAGAGTGAGGTCAGCTGCCAGTTTGTACGTGCCATCGCTGAGCGCGCTAAGTAGAATCGCTCGTCGCTTTGTTCCCGCCGTATCTGTAGTCGGATTTATGTCATTCGCGATGAACCACTGCGAAATCCGAGCCTTGTACGTTTCCCAAGACTGGGTATTATGGTCAAACGATGACAAAATCCCGAATATTGCACCGGACATTTTCCGTTACCGTTTTTTTTTTTTTTTTTAAACGTAGGTACTCGTCGCCACTGATAAATACGTGGGATGGGGACAAGTGAAACCTCTGCTTGCTGTTAGCGCACTCACGTGTATTCATAAAACAACATGGCGGGTGTGTGCCCCACGCACACATATATAACATCAAGTGTCTTCGAATTTGTGTTCTAGGGCATTTCACCGTTTTGAGACCAGTGGTGATGAAATAATTTACACAAAGTAAAGCGCCTGACTAACCTACGACCTTATAAGTCGCGGTCGTTAAGTACAACTAGGCCACAACTGCTCCAGGTTGAGAATATCTCGCACGAAATGCTGGCTGCGACATGGTGTGTAGAAAGACAGATAAGTCAATAACGTAACGTAAACGTATGCGGTTGTCCTGCAATTCAATCGGAAACCGTTTCTAACTCCCGATGGAATATGCAAACGTATTAACGTCCCGGTATACGGTACACGTAGGCGCAGTTTGCCGCTAAAGTCATTAAATCCAAGTCTGCGAGGGCATCTATCTATTAACTGGGCTTGATCTCAATTTGACCATAAATTACTGTGATGTTATTTCTTGCACGGTGATGTCAGATGGAGGAATATGAATGTTATCTACTTGTGCATTTCTAACAGTGGGTTGAACATCACAAGGTCAGTTTAAAACAGTCTAAGCGAAAACATTGTTTAAAATGTTTATCTAAATTCTATTATTTTGTGCTTTCAAAATATTTACGTGAATATTTTTGAATATTTAATTTGAGCAGTTTCTTCTGTTTGTCTTTCAAACTGAACACAATAAGTGTTTACTTTCAAAGTGACCTTCATGGATGGTAAGGTTATCCTACTAATATTATAAACGTGAAAGTTTGTATGGATGGATAGATGGATGTTTGTTACTCTTTCACGCAAAAACTACTAAACGGATTTGGATTAAATTTGGCACACAAATAGTTTATAACCAGGATTAACACATAAGATTTTTTATCCCGATATTCCCAAGGGATTAAACCTTATGCGGATGAAACCGCGGGTAAAGTATATATCTGAACACTTACGTTTTCTTTCTTTTGATATTCATCGTTTTTGTAAATGCTCCTGGCGAGACCGAAGTCGCAAATCTTTACAATGTTGTCCTCGGCTAACAACACGTTTCTTGCTGCCAGATCTCCGTGTAGCACCTGAAATGTTCAAGATTTTTGTTTAGTGTTTCATTCGCCTGATTTTGTGTTCTGGCAATATCTTTACGATTTGGCCTATCTCAGGTTGGTTCAACTATTCTCTCAGTTCAAAAGTATTCAGAATTCAGTATGGAACTTTAGGATCTTCTTTTGGGGCTAAAAGTATGTCTGCCTATTTATAACTGTCCAAGGTAATAAATAAACCAAAAGTTGTACATAAAACAAAAACAAAAACAGCGCTACCTAATTATCACGAGATTTATTCCCATACCTTAAATCTTCGATTTTAATAAGTCTTGTTCTATTTTCAGTGATATTCTCTCTCTATATCTTTGAAATTAACTAACCTTCCTACTAGCAAGATACTCCATGCCCCTTGCGATCTGGAAGGCCCACACGAGTAAGTCGCGAGAAGTCAGCGGCCGCGGGTTGCGTCCGTCGAAACTGTAGTCACTCTCGTAGTTCGTACGCCACTCCGGTTGCACGTAGCCTTCCGATACTGGAAGCAAATCCGTAAACGAATGTATTAATTTATTAAAAACTTTATTGCACACCTGAAAAACACTCACTGACTATAGGACTGTAGGTATTGCATGGCAACAGGCTATCTACAGAGGGCAAACATTTCTTAAAGTGAAGTATTACTTCAAAAGAATCTCCTGTTCGCTGAAAGATTTATCAAGGTTGTCCAGTAAATCTGTTAAATCACTCTTGAGCGCTTGTAAGCTGTTGTGATTGATTAATAGAAACAACAATAGCCAACGAAAGAGATTAACACGAGATTTCTTAACCGATTATGATTTCAAGGCTGAGTCTGTAGAAGTAAGGCGACCAAAATAAATAAATACAACTGTGCTACACAACGCCCAGGGTTTTAAAAGCATACTTTTAACGTACCTACATAATTAATTAAAACTTATACCTATGAAAAAGGTCGGGCCAACATACGTCAGCAACGATTCCAATCGGGATCAGAATAGAAACCAGGGGGCCTACTCCGAAGTGCAAAGTGCGAATGTTCGGATCGGACCGACACATGGCCGAACCGAATATTATTGAAAAATGCGAAAAAAGTTCTGATCGGCTCAGTTGGGTCGGGACCATAGTCAATATTCGAAAAAGTGTAGGAGTGTAGGATCGGAACCGACCGAACCAAATAGTAACTTCGTAGCAGGAAACGGCCGAACATTCGGCCGATACTACTTCGGAGTAGACCCCCTGGACAAGCAGTGAGAGAGATCGGGCTTTAAAGTATTACCTACACATTATACATACCTATGATTTATACATTTTTATACGGGTACCTATGTCACAAGTAGAATTCTAATTATAAGTAAGCGTACGAGTTTATTATCCTACTAAGCCATTCAATAAAGAGAGGTACCTATTCGTGTTTGCATAGCTGCAGTAGGTATGTATTGCAATTGCATAATTATCTATACAGGATAAATTTTTAACCAGTGCGCAAACTGTAACATGATTCTAGACTAGAATCATATGCTGAATTCATGATAGCAGTTTGCGCACTGGTTAAAAATGTATCCTGTATACATGCTGACTGTATCCAAAGTGTTTTTTACACTTGGCTATCACTTGCCAAATTCATACTGGACTACTGGCACGTCTACTAAAAGTTGTATTTGTCCCTACGAGTTTGACAGACTTGATTTATTTACATAAGATATAAAAGCAGATGAACGTCACGCACGTGCAGCTAACATCGTGAACATTATCCTCGTAGGCCACCGATTAAGTACATTATTTGTTCAGTAATCATATACTACGTAAACCTGTATAACATAACACAAACATTAAATGAAGTGAACGAAATCACAAAGCAGCTTTTAGTCCTACGCAAGTTAGAAGTCAACTTTCACAACTTGCATCTGCTGAGTATCGACCAAGGAGAGGGGTTACTGCACTTACTCTTTAAATAATCAAATACTGTTCCATTCGTTAGTCTAAATATTGGCAACTTGCCATTACTAGGAGCAATTGAACGAGTGTTAGTAACTCCAAACAATGCTGTAGATACCCAAGAGAAGTAAGCGTAATTCATAAAAAATATCTAATGCGGCATTTTATGCACAAAATAGACATCAAACAAAGTTACATAAAAGATAAGGTAAATGCAATTACTCACTATCACATTGATAAATCAGACACCGATATAAAACTGTGCTTACATAGTAATTACTAGTAGACTAAAATACAGTGCTGGTGCAAAATTAGTACATGTGCTCCACAAAATTACCTTTTACGAATTCCACTTGGTGATTTTGGTTTGGGTTGTCTGGCAAAAAAGGATAAATACATTGTCAACGACTAGGAAAATATTCGTACTTTTAGTAAGTACTAAGTAGCTGTGCCCGCGACTTCCTTCGCGAGCATTTCGGAAAACAAATTGGATCAAAATCAAAAGTCATTTATGTATTCAAATAAGGCTGAGAATCAGCACTTTTCGAATGTCAAAATTACAAAAGACAGTCCCCCAAAAACGCCTGCCCTTCACCACTTCCTAGCGCTATCGCTGGGAAGAAGAAGTGGCGCAACAAACTTCCATTTCATGGGAAACCCAACCGAAACCGTTTTCTAAAACGAAAGTAGCTTAATTTACTCCTTAGAACATCAGCTGCCAGTGAAAATCCCATCAAAATCGGTCCAGCCGTCCAGACACAAAAATTAAAAAAAAAAAAATCTTAATAGGTCCGTATTTACTTTCTATTGCCTTTAGTAAAAAGTTTATTTTGACGTTACAAACAGACGCTTCAATTTTATTTATTTGTATGGATGTCATTAAGATTGAACATGGTTCGATCAGGTATGGTCAATTTTATATATCTTTTCCACATTACTCGAGTACCTATCACGTACGAAAAATATATCAACAGCTGAGGATTTCCTTTCGGAATTATATTACCGAAAGGTAACGATCGTCAACAATAATGGAGACAACCAGAGCAAGGATCAACATACCAACATCCCGCTTAAAAATACACACAACAAGCCCTCTAGTTATGTCAACCAAAATTTACAATACGTTACCCGAATATATAAGAAAAGAAAAAAAAAATCATCTATTCACGAACAAATTAAAAAAGCTTTTAATAAGCAAATGTTATTATACTGTCAACGAATACTTAAATGAGAAATTCTTGAAACACATAACAAGTACAAGTATATAATAAGCAAATTGTTATATTATTATTATTATGTGTGTTTAGAATAAGTTAGATTATAAGATACGTAAAAGATAAGTCCTCTTCTCCACATATCTTTCTTTTGCTGTGCCCGACAAGGGTCCATGATTGTTTCTTTTGGCAAATATTTACCATCTAAGCCTACATTGTGAAATGCAATAAAGAATTGATTATTGAGTATTGGATTTCTTCTCGTTTCAATTCAATACCTGACTATTCATTATTGTTAGCTTATTGGTTAGCTAAGAAACCACAATAGTACCAGTTCAATAGCTTCGAACAAATGCTTTTTACTCCATCTAAACCAAATCAATCAACAACAACACACCTACGCGGTTCTCTAGTTTTTATCCCACCATTGTATTATCAAAAAATATGATCAAGCAATTTTTTACCGGTGGTTGTACTTATATAAGCTGTTGTCGTATGTCCTTGACATTTTATAAAACAAAACGTAATTACCTTTTCTTGTGGACCTGTTGGTGTTGGCGCTGTTGACAAATGTGTGGTCGGTATCCTGTGTACTGGAGGCGAAATAATCTGAGTGTGCACTGAAAACAGTAATATGTCTAAGTCAGAGTATGTTTTTGTGTCTCGGAGATAAGTAGGTAAAGTTAAGAAAAACCTGAAAGTACTTCGGCTTAAGGCTAAAACTTGAAAACTTCTCTGTCATTAAAAATTTAATTTTAACATTCAAAACAAACTTCTCTTACCCAGTACTGCCACTGCTGCAAGAGAATCCTCTGTTAACTCTGCCCAGATTTTTCTCCTTATTATCTGTCAGTTGATCTATGAATACTTCACGGTGCCTCTGCATATAATTGTGTATATTGCCGAATTTGCAATATTCGACGATCACTATCAACTCGCCTGTAATCACAGACAACCTTCAATTAGGAAAATTAGCACATCATTGGTTGCGAATTCATGTCGATCGATAACAACAGTCCTTTATAAGCTAAACTGTAAGAAAAAATATATAATACCTTGATGGAACAAACAAAAAGTGACTCAGCAAAAGGCATTCAGAAGACCTTTACGTAAACATGGATAAGATTATATAGATTATTGTTCCTAATGATGTGGTTATAAAATGCCTAGTCAAGTATTAGTTATTTGCAAGATTATAAAAGAACATAAATTTTATAATCCTGCAAATATACGCGTCGACTTGAAAACCTCCTCTATTTTTTTATCAAATGGTAAAAAGAACATCATTCTTTTCTCATCAATTATAAAGATACTGCTGTTTCATCAATTACAATGATTCTATTCAATTTCGAGTTGCACAGCTCATTTACATGGTAGCTTATACAAATGTATAGAGGAGACAACATTGTAAACAATGAAGGTTGTCTGAATATCTAGTAATATCATCATCTTACGTTTCCCGACATGTTTCGTGCACGCTCCGAGCAGGTTCACGATGTTTATATGTTTCCCCAAGTGCACCATTATTTTTAGTTCTGAGGCCAACGCTTTGATATACATATTGTCTGCCGTTTTCTTCACCATTTTCACGGCCACCTCGGTTGTTTCTTCGGCGTTTATGATTCCACGTGCATCCGCCTTATATACGACACCAAATGCACCAGCACCTAGCTGTTTACCTACAACACATATTTTTATTCTTTAACATATATTACATTACAATAAAACAAGTAAAAGTATGACTCTTCCCCATGGAATAAGACATTGTAGCATTCGGTTTCGGTGGGAATTTGATTACGTTCATCATTTGTCGTGCACTTATTCTAGCAGTCTGTTACGAAAATCGAAATGGCTGTAGCAGGAAACTGTATGTATAAGGTTAGTATGATTTTCCATAAAATTTAAAAAGTTGAAATTGTATGTGTATTTTACTTTTCAAACCTATGTTAACTCACTAAACTAAAATTTTACAATGCTGAGAACACATACCTACTTACTTTAATTTGCTAACGTATTTATACCAATGGAATTTGATTCTGTGTACGTTACCTCACCTACAGGAAAAAAGAACACGTTTAGCGCTATAATAACCTTACCTAGAATTAATTTGTCTGCGGGAAATTCAAACTTTTCATCGTATGGTAACAATTCAGCTTGCTCATCGATTCCCAGGTCAGGATTTAGAGACTTAGTAACGCCTTCTTTGAAATACAGGAGGCCAGCTGCCGCAAGTTCTTTTCTGAATCTCTTCTCTTTGCGAACCTTCCATGTCAGGTATAGTACCACGAGGATCAAAACGAAGATAACCACAATGATTCCGATTAAATACATTGTGTATGCTGCTTCTGCTGAAAGGTGTAGATGTTTTAAAATTTTGCATAATCCCACTAACAAAGTCTAACTGAAAGAAATGCATCTCGAAGGGAAGGGGTCGAATTTTCGAAAGGTACCTAGATGAAAATTTTCGAGAGGTCATTCTATCATAATATTATGTTGTAAGCATCAATTATAATATTGATAATTTGCACATTATAGGGTTTGTCAACATCAAAATCGAGGCAACACAGGTGTTTAGTAGATAAAAATGTGGTAATAATAATTATTTTAAATAAAACTTCTATCAATAAACAGTTTGAGTGAAACCAATACCTTTCAGTACAAGTGTATAAACCCGCTTCGCCATCTGTGCATCGCTGCTGGCTAAACATTCATAGACTCCCTTGTTTTCGTCAACCATTTGCTTTATTACTATCGTTGAGTTGATAAGAGTGCGATTTATAGTATTCGTGTAAATTTCAGCATTCGTGTCATTTCCCATTAAAACTTCATCCTGATTGATAAATAAACATTTAAAAAATCTCACAATTTGTCCAAACGAAAATCTCATTATTCGCAAATCTGTTGAAGACTTTAGAATGGCAAGTGGGAATACTAGTTCCTTATCTTAAAGCGCGGTGAGTAAATCCCAAATTTTTACGTCAAACTTTACCTTGTACCACTCTAGTTTGGGTGGCGGCACTCCCTCAGCTTCACAAGTGAGCTGTACTGGTTGGAAAAGAAGCACCTCTAGGGTCTGGTCCACATCAGGATTGTTTATTACCGGTGCTTGAAGAGCTGAAATCAAATGTCATCATTAGAATGCAGCAGCTATTTTATAGCAGGTATTTATGATGCAGTAGTATATAAAGGAATGCACACTTACGAGCAACCGAAATACTGATAGCTTCAGTTTCATAGGAGCCGTTCAACCTTCTCCCCCGACAACTATACGGGCCACTTTGGTACAACGAAATGTTCGGAAACTTCAATTTGGCAACAAGCGAAAACGCATTTTTCGTATATTCCACTGCAGCTGTTGACAATAAGGAAACTCGTTGATACAATTAATTAAATTTGAACCAAGACGTCATTCGTTAGTAGTCGTGATGATTTTGTTTCATAAATTATTATTGTATTTCTGGGAACTTACCAGTTCCATTCAAGTCTTCCTCGTCTGATCCCATCCAAGATACACTATAGAAATCATATTTGGACGCAACACATGTGATAGTCACATCCTGGTTTTGCGAGAACCATGTCTCTTGTGCATTTCTAATGCCGAAACCGTTGTCTATCTCGTAAACGAGAAGTTTCCTTGTTTCGGTACTTTCACCTTCTGAGTTGGATGCCTTACATGAAATGTTACCAGACGCGTGGACTGGTATGTTCATGAACGCCGTCTCTTTATACACTGATTCCACTTCTAAAGATGAGCTTAGCTGAAAGAAACGAGTTTTATAAAGAACACGTAGGAACGCCACCACACGCTTATATTCGAAGAAATGCTAAGAATCAACCCCATACATTATAATAATACAATGATTGAATCACTTAGATTCAATCATCATAATCAGCCTCTCGGTGAGAGGGAGTGGGCCGTAATAAACCACGCGGGCCCAGTGCGGGTTGGTAGATGTCACATATCTTCGAATTTTTCTTACGATGTTTTCCTTCACCGTTTTGAGAATAATGGTGGTGAAATAATTTACACAATGTAAAGCGCCTGACGGGGTTCGAACCTATGAGCTACAACTTATAAGTCGCGGCCGTTACCACTGGGCCACCACTGCTCAGATTCAATGATGTAGTATTATTGTGTCTACAAAGAAAACACCATTCTGATCGTCAAAGAACCCCTCTAAAGAAAGAGTAATTTTATTAAGATTTAATTTACCATAGTCTGTGGTTCCTCGCCATTAGAGAATATCCAAGTGATGTGTGGCAGGGGGTACCCTGTCACCACACATTTGAGTGTTACCATTGTATTCTCCATGCTTCTCTTATCGTCTTTGGGTCCAAAGTCGATACTTGGTTTTGCTGTGGGACAAAGATATAGCTTAAATATTACGTAATTTATTGTAAATATATTTTTTTCAATATTAATAGATTATTCAAATTGAGTATTTATTATTTATATGGAATAAAAATCCTTCTTAAACTATACTTAATATACCTAGTCTTATAGTGGACACGTGACTCGTATTAGTGAGTAGAATAGGTACTATACAGAGTGACTTGTAATTTGACGAATTGCTTCCTCCGTAAACTCTCAAATTCAAAGACCTTTTTTTTTTTTTTTTTGAGGATGGGAAATCATCAAATGACTCCTCCCGCTCTGGGTGGAGCAGAAGGGAGTGTCAGACTTTTACTGACTAAAACCCACCCGTGTTCCTTCCTTAGCCCTTTATGTTCCAGGGCAGCGGTAAACCCTTTCGGATGGTCCCGCTACCCTGGCAGGCTTCGGCCCTGTGGGGCCCCGTCACTTGCTGACATCTCTTTGAGGCGCGCGTGGAACACGAACATGCCGTCCGGCACGGGCCTAGTCCTGATCGGACGGAGAGCTACCCATTACTCTCCGCCCGCAGGCCCGCGCCTACGGTGGCCGGGAGTCGTCACGCGGCTCCCGACGCCCGGAGCGTCTCCCGCGGCGGCTGAGGCGTGAGGTGCGCAAGGCGCGTTCCCTCGCCCACCCCGCCACCTCCTTCGCTAGCATGACTGCTTCGCAGAAGGAGGTGACTGCCTCCCACTCCCTCTCACCCCGGACCATGGCTTGAACCAGGGCCGGGCGCGAGAGGTCGCCGCCGCTGCCAATCGCCTCTACGAGGACACGGCGGTGCTCTGCCCAAGCAGGGCAGACCTCCACCGTATGCTCCACCGTGTCCTCTGGGCGATCCTGACAGTGGTGACACCCGGGCGTCTCCTCCCGCCTGATGATGTGCAGGAACCTCCCGAAACATCCGTGTCCGGAGAGGACCTGCGTCAGGCGGTAGGTGAGAGCGCCGTGACGTCTCTCTAGCCACTCCTCAAAGAGGGGTCTTACCGCCGCTATCGTGGCGTGCCCTGCGCTGGGTTGCAATAGTCGCTCCTTCCATGCCACCATGAGATCGCGCCGGAGGTTCGTCCGCTCCGCCGCGGTTTGCCGCGGATGCGGAGTTTCCCCCCGGCGTAGTGCCTCCGCGCGCCAATCATATAGGCGCGCGAGGACTATCGCCTCCAGATCCCATGGTGGCAGTCCGGCAAGGAGGCTTGCTGCCTCGCCTGAGATCGTGCGGTAGCCCCGGATCAGCCTTACGGCTACCACCTTTTGGGGCGTGTTCAGATAGTGTGCGGCTCGAAGCCGCAGTGAACGCGCCCATACCGGGGCCCCATATAGGGCCATGGACCGCACGACCCCCGCGTAAAGCCTCCGGCAGGAGGCGTTTGGCCCCCTCAGGTTGGGCAAGAGCCGCTTTAGGGCGGCCCCGGCCCGTTCCAGTTTGGGGGCCAAACGTCGGAAATGCTCGACGAAGTTCCATCGGCTGTCGAGGACGAGACCCAGGTACCTCATCGTGGTCTCGACGCCGATGTGAACCCCTCCTACCATTAGTTGGGATCCCGGAGGTGGCCCGTACCGAGGCCCATGAAAGGACATGGCCTCGGACTTGTGCAATGCCACCTCGAGACCCAACCGCCGGATCCTTTCCACGACTATCGCAACCCCGCGTGTCATCGCGTCGGCCGCCGCAATTCAAAGACCTTCATTGCTGTTCCAATGGGTACCTAATACTTTAAGAAACCTTCCGATATATCCAATTTTCTAAAACATCAAACATTTAAAACTTAAAGGAAGAAGTCTATTACTTATTTTCAAAAATCATCTTCCTATATGAACTTTGAGATCGGTTATCTCAAATTTTACACAATTATCAATTATAATCTGAATAATTTTGTACGATAGCAATGAAGGTTATTCAATTTGAGAGTTTAGAGACAAGTGATATTTGGTTACGAAATTTGGGAAATTTACAAAAATATAATACATAAAATGGGTTTTCTCGAATCCCATGAATTTTCGCCTAGGGTTTCTGGGGTGCTTAATAGTTACAAATGGATCACACTATCATGTCCTGAAAGGAATACGTCAAATGTATTCGATTAAGTAATATACTACTAGGGAAACAAATAGTGAAAGATTAATTACCAAACAAATAACGAAACTTATATCCATATCTCACCTTTGACTCGCAGATCGTACGTATAATTTTTATTCAAGTATCCGTTGGTTGCGACTATCGTATAGTTCCCGGAGTCTGTCACTTTTGAGTTGAAAATGGTCAATATCGCGTCACCGGTAGAGGGATGTCGAGTCACATTGTATTTAGATTCGTCTTTAGGCAAAGGCAAATTGTTGCGCAAGCTGAAATGTAATTTATTGTTGTTAATTTTCGATGAAGGATCATGCATAAACTCACCCTTTCTTCCCATGAGGATAGGCAGAAACTACGGAATGCCATCTACTACGATCCTTACATATTCCTTTTGCTTCGTTTAAGTTCATACACGCACGCCAGTTACGAGTCCTACGCACCCGACCATTCTGAAGAACATCACCAATAAGATCACTATAAGCCTTCTAGGGCGTCCCCTCCCAGCGTTTCCACTCACATCTGCCTTTTGTTAGTCACCATCTTCTCAACATGACCAAACCATCTAAGCATACTCTTTTCAATGTCTTTCACTATATCTTCTTTAAAACGGTGCGGCCCTTGCCTTTTCACGTTATTCCTCAATTCATAAATACACCACCACCACTCCTCGCAAGCAACGCATTTCCACAGCATTTATTCTACTTTCGTACCTCTTTTGTCACACTCAACAATCACATCCATACATAAGAGTAGGCACAGTTAGGCACCAGCATACCATTTTGAACAACCAGTTGAGCCTTTCTGGACATCGAGTAGTTGGTCACAATGCCATACAGCACCATTCACTTTATTTCCCGCATACATCCCCGTTCCGCATCCATCGTGCTTTCTCTTTTTTCCACATCTTCATCAATATTTCCATCTCTTGTAAAATAAACAAACTCATCCACTTGCTCCACACTCTTAAGATTTATTTACACATCACACACCGACACATTGTCTTCTCTTTTTAACATTTATATTCATCCCTTTCATCTTATAATTATGCTTCATCCATCACAGTCACCATGTCCGTATCAAGTTCTACACATAGGCAATGCAATACTTTTCGCAGATCTTGCAGACGGACATATATAACATACACTTATTGGAATAAATTGAGTGATGAGGATAACAAACACAAATCTCAGCACTAACAGGCAGAATCGTATACTTACAAACAGTTCCCAGAGGGAATCGAAACCTCGTATTGTAATTTTCCATAAATACCTAAATGAGTGGGATGTCAGCACACGTTGTAATTACAGGTGTATCCGATTTTTTTTTTCAATTCAGTTTATACTCACAATTTAAATGTAGCAGTCGGGTAATCAGATATTTCGATTGACATCTTCACCGTTTTCATTTTAACCACCAAGGGATTTTTCGTGCCCGTCGCTGATAGAACGAGCCGAGCGTTTTCTAAAAATTAAACAAAAAAACTCGATAGGTTATAGCGTGTTAATATTAACCCATTTCATCGTAGTGCTCTAGCTTAGTTACTGCGACCATCTCAGTTTGCACTTAGTTTGTCACAGCGCTAACCTAACCTAACCTATTTGGTCGAGGTGCCCTAGCTTAGTTCCTGCGACCAACTTTGAGAAAAGGCTAGAAAGTTAGAAGAGCACACAGTTTTAGATATTCATGCATTAAAGCGTACATCATTAGTAAAAGCACAAAAAGTGTTTAGAGACTTATACAATAAAAAAGCGTACATTATTACTTTATTAGACAGTCAATAAGTTTTTAGAGCATCAATTACATATTTCCGTATATAATCTATTTCAGACTAATTCGTCCCAGACTATGTATCAAGGCTGGCACTTCACTTCGCACTTCTCTGCCGTGCGATTCTGTAACCATCTCACCGTGAAATCTTAGGTGAAGTGAGCGTGGAGTGAGCTGTCATTCCAACTAATTCTAGGGATTGACACTATTGACAGCTTACTCTAAGCTCACTTCACCTTACTTTTCACAGTGATATTTTTACAGAATCGATCGGCTGTCAATAGTGTCATTCCGTAGCATATTTGGTGGAATGGCAGCTCACGTCAAACTTATTTCACCTAAATTTTCACGGTGAGATTTTTACAGGATAAATAGGCTTAATAGTGAGTTAGTACAGGCTTAGGTAACCTCTAACTCAATAATAAACGAAGTAGGTACTCTATATATAATGGATCCAAGTAAAAAATATGTAAGCCAACCACCATTTATGTCTTAAAGGTTAGATACCTAAATATTCCTTTTTAAAAGTCTGTGCCTTTTGACCACAATTATTACGGGCAATACACGTATAGCTTCCACCATGCGCTTTTGACGCGTTTCTCACAGTAATATTTTTGTATAACATGCCACCAGTCACTTCATATTCGTTCGAGTTTTCTTCTATTGTTCCCTAGAAATAAAAAAATTGTTAACAACCCAACCTATTTAAACTTAGGTATTAAATAAAAAGTAGCTCGGAAAAAAGAAGGTTCAGATGATCTTTAAAAGAAAAAATTATAAATTTTCGTTTTTGACCAACATACAAAAAGGTGAATTGAAGGAGGTTTGAGGGGAGTTGAAAGGGAATAATTTGTCTTGGTATGGGTATGTGATAAGGAGGGATGACGATACGCATGACGGGATACGCATGTAACTCAAAGAGTGTTGAAAATGTTGACGGATGGAGGAGAGGTAGACCAAAGAATAGATGGATAGATTGTGTGAGATATGAAAGAAAAAGAAGGGAATGATAGAAGAGGAGAGAATGGACGAAAACGTCATGTTGCGCCGATCCCAAGTCACATAGGACAAGGGCAGGAAGAAGATACAAATAAAATGCAAAGAGTATTCTTACGTTCATCACATACGGAGGATAATTCCAAATTATGTTGACTACAGAATCAGATTGATAATCTACAGTACAATTTATTGAAAACGTTTCTCCTTCCAAAAACTCTCTAGAACCCCCCATTATTTTTGGAAGTGGTGGTACCCTAACGTCTGAAAAAGATACAAAATGTTCATTATTCGGACATTCGTTGTACTATAAAAAACTGTCTGTGAGATTAGCCTGCTAAAATAAACGAATTGTTGAATGACGCATTTTCATTCGTCCAGTTATTTCCAGTTTTTTTTTATGTATAATAATTATGTTCAAATTAGTAACTTTGATCGTATCATACTTGCAAGATTCTCTCACAGACAACTTAAGCTTATTTAATTATATAACTACATAAATAATTAATATTGTATCAAACGATTTATATATACTACGGATAATAGGTACAATGCTGCTTTAATAAAAAAAAAAAAAACTTGAGTAAACAGTAGCTACTGTAAAATAAAATCAAGTGCCTCAACCGTAACTACCTAAAAAGTACATTTTTGATACTGTTAAATTCATATTTTTATCGTTAATTTAATTAATTCATACCACTAAAAATCAAGCAGCATCCATTTACTTTACGCATAATGATTTTTATATAAAAAAAATAAAGTGCTTTTTCCATACGAAAACTATAATCTCATGGCAGGCAAATAATGATTCACAGCAAAACAGTGAAAGACGAGAATTTATGATATTAAAATCAACCCTCCGTGAAAACATTAGAATATAAGTACCACATAACATCAACTACCTAATTTATAATAAATTAGAACAAAACAGTGTTAGTAGATTTTATCAAACGTGTAACATGCATAGATACAGGAGTTACGCAGAGCAACACACCAAAGAAATAGAAATGATAGAAAGAGTAGTAAGCTTCAAGCTAGTAACACAAAACATCACGTAATATTAAAGGTCATCTAGTGGAACACTGAGTATTAAAGTTGTTGGTCCAGTGAATGAAACCATCACACCACGCTACCTTGTTAGGTGACATCAAGACTGTAGCACTACTTACTACGTATACGCTTCCATTCGGTTTCGTTTCTGCGTTGTCCTTGGCATTTGTACGCAGACCTACTACACGTTCTCATTAAAAACCCAATCTTTGGAGAATACTTTATTTGTTCTGGTGTCCTGTTACTCTGCGACTATTGTTGTATTGCCAAATAAATTCTGGTTAGTAAGTACGGATATATAGTTATGTTTTTCAATTCAAAATGTATTATGATTTTTTTTTAATGCATTAAATACTAGTTAATCTAATGAAATTGAAAAACACAACAAGCCACATTCAGAAAAAGTAATTAATTTCGACTGTTGTCGTGTCAGTTGAAGTTATTCTCGCAATGAGCAAGGCAACGACACACCCTTTCTCGTGAATGTGGTATAATAATTATAAAATATAATAAAAATGTTAAAACGCACACATCTGCTATTCACCTACGTTGGAAAACAACTGGTTTTTCTATCCGATTGTCTTGTCCCTGAGCAAACTCACAGATGATAGTGCGAAACATCGAAATTGATCCGAGAGGATCGGAGAGCATGTCGCTATCGATGACGAACCCGATTTTGGGACTATATTGCTGATATATTGGGTCTGCAATGTCCTGAATCTGAATATTAAGAATGTTATTACGAAATAAATTTATTTCAATCTATCATGCTTTAGTATCGGCTCTGTCTTTAGCAATAAGCATTAGTTATTTAAGCTTTAAGTGAAAACGTTGATATTTGTGAATTTTAATTAACACTAACAGTAAAATTAATTACCTACAACAGTCGATGTTATGTATAAAGTAGTCAAAATAATTAACTTTGCTTTATAGGGCCACAATGACAGTATATTGTGTTATTTAATATTGTAAAGTACATATTATCATGCAGATGCAATAAGCGGTTGATGTAGCGCTAGCGCAAGTTTTTGATAAACTTATGACAAATTTTAATTGATTCATTAATTAATTTTATTTGCATACCTAAAGTATTCAATCTTTTTAGGTTTTACTGGTATATACGTAATTATGATATCGTTTACACTCAATTTATATATAATACGTACCGACATCAGGACAACTTCAATATCTGGTGTCGTTGGTCTACATTCAATTACAACCTTACATTGTTTTCTTGGAACAATGACTTCCCTCATGGGTGCAAACAAGCTATCCGAGCCTAAAAGTTTTATTAATCATGAGATACAGACACAGGCGTTGAAAAAATTATTGAATGTCAGTACAAAACCAATCTCACCAGCGACGTAAATATAAATAAAAGATATATGCTCCGTGTTATTTGGTTCATCAGTGAGGTTATTTAGTATGTCGCTACCGTTCACCTTGTCGTCGAAACAAGCGTAATAGCCAATTGCGAACTGGTCAACGTTGTACAGCTCGAGAACTGTCTCGAACCAGTACTCGCCGACCAGCCGACCAGACGTATTTCTCGATACTATAGTAAATGGTCCGATTACTTCTTCAGGTACTTCTTGTTGCTTAATCTGTACTGCTGTTTTTCCTTTGCATTTAAGCGTATAGTTTTGCCCCTTCTGCAATATTATTTCGCTTTTACATGGACTAATAATCGGGCCATTTGTTCGTAGATCATCTGAAAGCGACAACGGGAGCAAACTTTTAACGATTACTTCTTGTTTATGTATATTATGCTAACAACATATTTGGTTTAAGTATGATCAAAATAATTAGTTATAATATATATTTATGCGTTCGTAGTGTGACCAAACAAATAATGCATCGAAAATAATCTACCTATACCGCTAAAATCATAAATTATAATCCTATTCATTTATTAACAAAGAAACTTCAGAATAATTTAATAAATTTCTAATAAAGTGTTCTAATATGATAGTCACTTTATCATCGTCAAAGAGGTATAACTCATCAATTTAGATGCATAAGCAAATATCGATGGCCTTACAAGGGTGAGTTTAGAATTTCAACTTGCTAATCGAAGGGTAATATATCATCAAGTAGGTAACTGAGTGACGGCAGTAGAGCTGTAGGAACTTGACGAGCTTATCATCATACTAATGGCGTTTGTAACGTGAGCCGCAGCGCGGGGCGGCGGCGGGCCGTCCGCCTCCTACTGCACACCTATCGAAAACACTATTAATTAGCAGTGTTCGCGTCCAGGGCGTGACACAGGTGCGGTCAACATTCGGAAAATTAATCCTACCAGTAGGATAGCAAATGAACCACAACGTCATGTCCCTCGCTGATAACAATTGATCGTATTAAACCCTGGAAACAGCGACCAATTAAGTGATTAGGACCCCGCAGCTCTACTTATCAACAAATTAATGGTCATCTCATCACGCTAAGTGCAGGCGGTGACGACTTTTTTAGTTAATATGATATATCTACTAGCTATTCGTGGGAAAACAAGCCTACGTAAGTATGTTGTAGCGTCCCGTTAACTCCCGTGTGGGCGAGGCAGCCAGTAGACTAAAATCAAATTAGTGTTGTTTCCATTGAATTCATGCCTACTGATTGTTACTCCCGGGACACGAAGTTAGACACATTCGTTTTATATTTGCCTGCTACTACCAAATGTTGTCACATTTTTTATTAAAAAAAACCCCCAACTGGTCTGGTTAGTCCAAAAATGGTATTAAGATATTAATACAATTTTTGGACTAACCAGACCACCTACTTCTTCTATATTATTTTCTAGAATCAAAATAATATAAAAGCAACTGAGCACCGAGAGTACCTAAGCATGAACCTGAAGTACCTAAGAAGTATGAATAAACTTAAACAAACTAATAATTTTGCGAGTAAGTAGTTCATTTTACACCGACATCATTTTCTTAGACTTTCGAAAGCGTTCGACACTTACGAGATAATAAGAGGTAGTACACCCCTTATACTTTTACAGCCAAGTAACTTACTGCTCGTAAAAAAAATACACGCAACACGTATAGAGTGCACCACTTAAATGGATTACTATAATACCAACATTATCAGAATTCCGCAGGGTAGTATACTTGGTCCAATTATAAATGCCTTCAACATGAGACTCAACGACGGACTCTACAAAATAAGAAATAGGTATGTGTATTATTTATGCCTAAATAGCCTTACAATACGTGTTTTTAGATTATACGTACTATTTGGATTTTGAATAACTGCACTGACCTCAGACTGCGTCGGTAGCATTTACTTTGCACTCCTCAGAGCTAATGTGTAAGATAATTTGATGTAGGTTATTATAATAATATCAATTTGAAAATAGTGTTGATCGATTTTGTGGTTTATTGATAAAATTTTGCTATCTTATATTATATTAATAAAATTACGTTAGGACTGAAAACACAACAATATGGAGACCCGATTTGGCTAAACCAAAATTTATTCAGTTGGGAACAGTTTAATGAATGTTAAATATTAAAACTTCTCCCAAATAAATATATAATAAATATACCTATTTATGAACTTAAACTAATTTAAGTATATACTTTTAAAATAGATGCGTATACATATTTACGTAAAAAATAGCTTGTGGCTTTTCATTTTTTTTATACAAAATATTAAGTATTTCCATTCGACCAAACACCTGTTTGGCCTTGTTTTGATAACACGGGATAGAATTTTATCTTATGTTGCATCGTAGGTACAGTCGAGTTCTTTAATATTTGAGCATGTTCATGAATCAAAAATAAGCAATGGCAATGGTAAGTTTCATAAACTCTAAACAGCTTTGCCTTACAATAAATTGTAAACAATCTATGACATCATAAATATGTGACTACATTATATCAATAATATTGCTACAGGCAAAGACTCTAAAAATTGTGCGCAATCCCTTGTTCATATTATTTAGCGCAAAGTTAGGTTCACAAATATCTATGCAATATTTCTATGAAAAATATCTTGACAATTTGACATGTCTCGAATTGTTGTCTTGAATTCTTGGAACAATCTCTTTACAGAAGTATATCCTATAGTAATCGTTTTCTTTGAAACAAATGCAATTTAAAGTGGTCAGTTATGACATCCTTCATCTGAATACCTACTGGATAGCATTCTCTTCAGTCACCAATTTAAGGGCCCACGTAGATGAGATTTGGGAAGGCTTTAGAAGTAGTGCCGCCTGTTCAAACATGATTGCATCAATGCGGGAACGTTTGCAAGATGTTATTGATGCCAATGGTGGATATACGAGATTCTAAAACTGGCAGCACTATTGCTTAAACCTTGCCTGGAAGTTCCCTACCTTATTTTGAATGTTAGGTTTTCAGAAGAACAAAATAAGAATTTGAGAATAATAAAATAAAAACTAAATACTAATGTGCTTAAGTAAATTTTATTTTTATTTATAATCGACCGAAAAGTTTTAAATAAATAGGTAGATATAGTCTGCGTTGACTCTAAGATTTTCAGCTCTCTCAACGTTGTCAGATTGATACAGTCCTATTACGAACGGCAACATTGCATTATTACTCGTACTTCTGCTCCGGCAAGCAAAAATAAATTTAATGGTAAAGGCCATTTAGTTGAACATTCCAAGCTGTATAGATATTTACGAATCCTCGGTTGCACCAAATATATTGAAATCTAGAGTATTTAGTTATTTATGTTCCGAAGTTTGTATAGAACTATATGATCATTTTAACGCTTACAATATTTTGAAACATTGTCACTGCCAATATAGTATTAGTGAACTCGACTGTACAATAAAGAAAAGAAAGCACGCACATATTAAACCTTTAACGTAAAAAACCTCATGGAAATAATATTGATACCGAGTTGATAGGCAATCGGTTTGCGTTTATTAATAAACACAATCAATGGTGACTGCAACGCAGTTCTAATAATGTTTATTTATTAATTATATAAAATAACAAACGAACAACAGTGGACACATCCGGTAAAACGAACAGTCGGTAAAACAGTTCGTACAGAACTTGCACAGGAAGTCTGTGTTAAGATATGAGAATGTGCATCCTGTCGCTAAAATTATTGTAAAACAAGATACTTCCTTCTGTTCTACATATAATGAGAAAAGTGTGTTGACCATTGTACGTAAGGAATATAACCACAAATAGGTTAAATAAATGGGTTAACGTGAAAGCATTGATTACCTTCCCGAATTGGTTCACCCTGTATGTTTGTTTACTAATAAGTTACATCGATACTATCTAGTCACGCGATTCGATTCAGAATTAGGTGAAGCAAATCAGCCCACAGAGTTACGATGCCTTCCAAAATATCGCTACTATCATGATCACAAATCAAACTGAAAAAGTTATTCAAAGAAAAACCATTATGTATTAGAAATTAGAATGGGACTTAGCAAACACGGCTGAAAACTGACAAAAATTAAAATTGTTCTACCATTTAACAAATAGGCAGAGCAAAAAAAGGATTCATTTACTATAAATTAGTGTAATCAGAGCAAAATAGAACATCTACACTTAGTCAGCTTTCGAAGATCTCTGATTTTTCTGAGGTTGATTGAGTGATCTGACTCTGATCGCAGAAACAGGCATAACGAACTGCACTAAAATCGGGCATCTTTTCGTAGAACAATTTACTAGAAACAATATAATATATCTCTTGAAGTTCCCATCTGTACTAGGCCAGTAGATTATGACTTCTTACTTCCTATGGACACTGTTTATCATACAATCAAATTTTAAGAACAAGAAAATGATCCATATACTTATAATTCAGCAGTGCGATTCTGTAACCATCTCACCGTGAAAACTCATGTGAAGTGAGCTGTCATTCCAACTAATGCTAGGGATTGACCCTTTTGACAGCTCACTCTAAGCTCACTTTACCTAACTTTTCACGGTGATATTTTTACAGAATCGATCGGCTGATCCCTATTTCACCACCTAGTGTCATAAATGTCACATATCTATCTGTCTGCCTACATACACGTACCTACATACATAAACACACACCATGATACATAAGCACACACACGCTCATACTAACATTCTACTTTTTAATTTTTTTTTATTGTTTTTACTATTGTAGAAATACTTAGTTGACTTATTATAATAATAACGGATTTTTGCACAAAACAATTTTTAAGTAAATAGACCAACCACGAATTGTTACTTTTGCTTATAGCACGGGTACCTACCTAGTTTAAGTGACAGTGTTCATTCTGTTAACAAAATTTATTGAACCAATAAACGTTATTTATTTATTTATACATTGACTGTCGCTGTGATAAGATTGCAACTAGATTTTGAACGATTTTAATTACGAGAAGCTTTCGGGTATGTACCTATTTCAAAATCGGGGATAAAAATTATTAATAAAATATTTATCTTGAAATAGAAGCAGTACTAAAAGAAGTAAAGTTGTTAATACAACCCTGCTTTATTTACACTAAGTGATGAAATGGAAAAATAAATCTATTTTATTTTTTACTTAAGTGGTGAAATATGATGATAGGAATCATTTTCTTGTTCTTAAAATTTGATGGTAGTCCCATCATGATTTGCGGCGATTTCCCAGTCTCCGTTAATTTTTATTAGCATTTGTCCATTCGGGTGGTATTGGCTGCCTATTTTGACTGTAAATTATTCGAATAGAAACAAAGTCAAATAGACAATGGTCCACAACAAAGCCATTAATGTAAATATTTTAATTTATGATCAGAACGATCAGACTATCAAATTTTAATGAGCCGATGGCTCCAAATGTATAAGTATAATGTTTTATTCAAATAGACCATTACATACAGTTTTGTATCGAGCATACTAAATATCTTGACTTGATAGGATTGCACAACACAACCATAATGTACTACTAAACTGTGGAGCCAGATTGCGCATTCCCCCACGCTTAAACGATTAAATTCATACACCATTTGGACGATGGCTGAAGGTTCTTTATGTTCTTCTGAGAAAATTCTATTACACGCTAATGGAACGATAAAACCTAATCGATATATTTTAAACGAATATATACCTAGATTCTTACTTAGTAAGGCATATCTTAGAACTACTAGTTAGTAGTTTCAGCGTCTGTTGTTCTAGACACTGATACTGGTACTTAGCCCTACAGTTTTGCTGTTAATGCCAAACACAAAAGTGAAAAACTACACATAAAAGTAATATAAATATACTTGTGTATATTTATTTGAGTCTAAAATGAACAATCCTATTATAAAGTAATAAAAGTTGTTGTAAGGGACTAGTCCCTTACAACTTTTATAGACAGCTTTTTTTACAGCATTAGAGTAGATCCCTATTTATCTGTCTATCCCGTTGATGATATAATAGGTAAATAAATAATTACAATATGTATCTAGTTAATTCATGTGTAAATACCGTACCTAATGTTTTACATGCTAGAGTGGTGACACGTCATTCGATATATCACCAGATATCTACGAGTATGCTACAAATGTTGCGATTAAATGAAACCATGTGTGATACATATGGGCTAACAGGATTGGTTTTTATATAACATTGTATAGTATGTCATATGGTATATTTTTCATTAGGACTGCTCTTAACTGAAATACAATAACACATTACTATTAAAAGTGTTATTTTGCGACATGTTTCCTATTTTATTTTTAGGGCAATTGTATTGTGGTGTAAATAACAGTAACAAAGAGTATTATGACGTAAACTATAATAACGTAAACGGATCCATTAGCATTCGTTGATAGTAATAAGCTTGTTAAGTGTCAATTTACGACAGCTCTAGAATTCGTTCATTGATTTGTGTAATAAAAGTGTCGACGATCAATTTTATTAGCCATTAGTGAACGCAATTTTATCCACGGCCTACGGGGGGATGTTTGTTGTACCTCCCTCAGGTAGTTTTATTAAGATTTCTTACTGAACTGAGTAATGAATCAAAGTTAGTGTTAATAAATCATAATGTTTAACCTTTATGCACTGAACAATACGCATTATTTTAGACAGGAGACTGTTAAAAGTCTTACATGCCTTAAAAATCATGTACCTATATTATGTATTTTTAGAGAGATATTTTTAAACATATTTAATTTCATATATTATTTATTTATTTATTACTTTTAAGAAGGCTTACAGACTAATTACAAATAATAGGTAACAACAACACATTATCAAGTTGCTAATAACAAGCCTCCACAGTTAATAATATAATATCGATTACTTAAAGCTGAACTATGAAAGCACATTGTGTGCATAGGTAAGTTAAGGTTAGGTTAGTTTTATTTATTTAAGTATTTATATTGCTACATATATGAGTTACACTATTGTTTCACTATATATAATATATTATATTTATTGTTCACTGGACGCCTGAAGGAGGACGCATCACTGTCGAGGTAGACCACGGCGAAGGTGGTGTGACGATCTAACTTGACTTGTGCCTGTGGCAACACTACAGCTAACAGCTGTTTCAAAATCGCTCTTGTAATTTATAATCTTAAATAATAAATTTCGTTGTTTTTGAGGCCTATTTCCAAATACTCTTCAAGTAAATAGGACAATAATGTGTATTTTGTGTTAGATTCACTTAGCTAGGCGAATTAAGTGTAATTATTTCATTGTAAATCAGTGACAGTTACCGGCACAAGTGAATCTTGGGGTAAAATTTAGTATCCTTTGGCAGGCGGAGGGGGGTGGAAGGGGGGTGGGGGGAGGGGGGCGGGTACCCCTTCCCCCCTGGCACCACTCCCATGAAAAGGCAATGCACAATTCCTGAGAAAAATCAATTAATGTAACCTAACCTCAAAACTTTTTATAGTCGCTTAAAAACCAATTATTGTAACCTAATCTCAAAACACTCAACGTAGCACAGTCGAGGGAAGACCGGTCGACGGAGCCCCGCTTCGCGGGGCTCCTACTTCTGGGTGGTTTATAAAAAAATAACCACGAAGGTGATGGCGGGGTCGATTCGCTCGCTTCGCTCGCTCACTCGACCCCGCCATCCCCTTCTAACCTAACCTGTCCGTGTCGGGGTGCCCCAAGTCCAGAGCTCGCTTCGCTCGCTCTTGCAGCCAAATTCTCCTGGTATCAGTAGTAACATTGGGGATTTATAGGTTGTTATAAAAAGAAATGAATCATAACATTCATACATTTTTCGTTGATTAAAACCATAATTTATAACTGTAATTAATTCCTCAAAAGGATCTCTTTTATTTCTTTCTATTTCTGTTCTCCACAAATATTCATAAACTAAATCATTTCGGTTATTATAATTTTCTACCTTTCTCGAGGAGAAACGGAACGGAATGAACAAAACGAATGACATGACATGACACTTGACAGTGACACTTATCATAGTTTTTCTTTTTTTTACGTTCCGTTTTGCGTTCGTTTTCACATCATTTCGCACCTTATACAATATTATGAAACAGATTTGGTTGTCAATCGCCCATTTTAACATTCCGTTTTCGCTATTTACCCGATTTGAGGTTAGAAACATTTTTCATTAATTTCTCGAAAAATATGCATTACCTTGTAATAAGAGTGGTAGCGTTATAATCGGGGACCCAAGCCCTACCAGCTTTAACCACTTTTACCCCCCAAATCCTGCCAAACGATATCAAAGCCAACCCCTTAATCATGATCATGACTCGTAGCGCCCGCGCTCGCCTCGAAGAGTCCAAACTCAATGAGGCTTTGAGCGCTTTAAAGGCGTCAAAGGAGTCCTGTGACCAACTAATTAAGGAATTGGATGACAATGAAAGGGTGCTCTTTGATGCCCATGAAAAGAATAGGAAGTTAAAAGTTGAAATGGCTCAGATATATACTCAATACACTGATGCCATAGATGAACGGGATAGACTTCAGCTTATTGTGGATGGGTTCAGCCAGTGTAGCATAGAGTACGAACAAGCTCTTAGTCAAAAACATATATTACAACGGCAGCTACATGAGGCTCAAAGTCAAATAACACAACTTGAGACAAGCAACCTTAACATCACCGCCTCACTGAATCAAAGTCTGTTCAATGAGTTGATGCCTATTGCCCCGTCAATGGTTTCTGCCTTAAATCCTACACACACTATTGATTTGACAGGTGATGAATCTAGAATATATAATTCAATGAGGGTAGTAAGCAGTAAAAATAAACTTAAAAAATACATCAAAATTAATAAGTACATTGTTAAAACTCAAAAAATGGTAAAAAGACAAAGGTTCTTTATCAAAAATGTCAAATTGAATAGAGAAAGGTTGAATTTACTAAAACAATTAGACATGTATTCCTATAACTTGGAGCAGAGTACTAGGAAGTACAATATTGACACAGATGCCTTGCAATCAGAACTTGACCATCTACAGGAGAAACTTAGTTCAATGACCAGCAAGTATAATACCTCTGAAGACCTAATGAGGGAATATGTGTTGGCAATGAATGAACTGGTAAACTCACAAAAAAACAAGTGTGAGCTTTGTGTAACATCATCCAATGCGCTTACACCAGATCATTCATTGACAACATGCAACACCTCCTTACTGCAGCCCTGTGTTGATTTGAGAATTCCTTCTACTAATAGTTCCAATAAATCTTGTAAAAAAAGTTTAAATGATAATATTGTGTTATTTTGTGATGAGATAGGTAAGGACTTAGGTCACTTGTTGACAGATGAGTATCCGGGTCACTCAATATTAAATTACTGTATGCCTGGTTGTTCTTTGTTTCATATTATGAAAGAAATTACTAAATGTAACTTTACCCAGGATACAACATTATTAATTTTTATGGGTAATAGGGGAAATGTAAACAAAGGAGAACTGCTTGAGTATCATAGAACATTATGCAATCTTAGTTTAAGAAAAGTTGTGTTGTTTACATTCCCTTACAGTAACAGTTTGCCACAGGAAGAAAATAGGTTAAGATTTGAATTGAATATGACAATGCATAACTTGACATTTAATAATAGCATGTTCCATTTAATTGACATTAACAATTTTGTTGGTAATAATTTATATCTGACAAAATATAGATATAACATTGTTATGTACTATCTTTCTAATTATAATAAAAGACAGATAGCTGTGTCGCTATCATATTTTTTTTCTATCACAGCCAAAAATTTGGCTAAACAACTTGCTTCTTTTGAGCAATGCAATGACATTGTCAATAATTCGGCTAATAATTTGGTCACAATTCATGACATTGTTAATAATTTAAATTAGAAATTAAGACAATAGAGGCAATCTCTAGCAATAATGTACAAAATTGCAAAAACAGCTCAATAAAAAGTTTAGAAACAGTAAATAGTATCAACCTGGTGCATCAAAATATTCAAGGATTTATGAACAAAGATTTAGAAGTAGAATTATTTATGAATTTTAATAGTATTGATATTCTTTGTATAACAGAACATTGGCTGAAAAGTCACCAGTTCTTGTTCAATTTTAATAATCACCAGGTTGGTAGTTCGTTCAGCAGAATAAATGCTATCCATGGTGGCTCTTTAATTTTAGTAAGTAACCAGCTCAAATTTAAAGATCGTAACGATATTGTGAGCCTATCTGTTGAGCGTACAGTTGAAATTGCCTGTATAGAATTGGAGCACTTGGTTGTATTAAGCGTGTACAGACCCCCTTCAGGATTGTATGACTGCTTTGAAAAGGTAATGGATGAAGTGTTACACAGGATTTGTAACTCAAACAAGTCCGTTATCATTTGCGGTGATTTTAATGTCAATTTATTAGAAAACTCAGGTTCTTGTAGTAAAATTATAAGTCTGTTTCAGTCCTACAATCTTGTAAACCTATTTTTGGAGCCCACAAGAATAACACCTACTAGTGCCACATGCCTAGATAATATTTACACAGATATTATACCAAGCCACAAAGAAATTATAAATTTATTAGATTCTGATCATTGCGGGCAAAAGATTACTATTCAAAACCAAAACAAAAAAGTGGCTAAAAAGGTTATCACTGTTAACCCCAAAACTGCAAGTCGCTTGGAGGCTTTTAAAGTTAAACTCATTAATAAATTACCAGTTTTGTCAACTAATGCTGATCCTAATCATCTATATGATACTTTTTTTAATATATACTGTAAACAATTTGATTCTACCTTTATACCCAAGAGTATCTCGGTTAATAGTAACGCATCTTTCAGTGATTGGGCTACCATTGGTATTCATAAAAGTAGAACACGGCTCTATGAACTGTACAATGAAAGGTCTTATGTTAACACTGATGAATTTAATTTGTATGTTAGAAATTATTCAAAATTATTTAAAAAAGTCTGTTATATGGCCAAGTCACGTTACTTGGGTTCAAAGATTAAAAACAGCAGTAATATAATTAAAACGACCTGGTCTATTATTAATAGTGAAGCGGGAAGATCTAGTAATCGAAATACTGACTACAGCCTGTCTATTAATGACAACATAATAAAATCCGACTCACAAGTCGCCGAGGCATTTGAAAATTTCTTTTCAGATATTCCCGTTTCAACTACTAAATCCCTAAACTCATCACCTTCTGTTGCTGAGTCTTTGCTTAAGGAAAATGTTAATGGTTGTGATTCGGAATTTCATTTTGAACATATTAACTGTAGAGATATAATAAAATAATAATAATAATAATAAAAATGTTTATTTTCTTCCACAAAAAACACTTATTAACTAAAACTTAAAAGAGGAGAAAATAATTATTCTGGTGAAGGACAATGTTCATTGTGGGAGACTGGTGCCTAAACTAAGCCGTGACTTGTATTTCAGGACACCAGAGACTCCCCCCTACAGGCAATGCACGAAAGTTACATTGTATACATGTTATGTTATAAGTGCTAACTATCTGTTGGAAGAGAAGAAAAAAAAATAAAATAAAAATTAAAAAAAAAAAAGTAATAATATAAATCTTAAATTAGTATGAAGTGCAGTGGAGTTCAAGGTGTATGCGGAATGTGCTGAGTGTGTGATGTAATTTTGTGTTAGTCTGTGTGTGTTTGTGTAGTGTGTGTGTGGGGGGGTGTGTGCGTGTGTGTGTTGTGTAGTGTTGAGTGGATGAGAGGGTATGTGAGTGGGTTCATGTCCAACTAGACGATTGGTTCCTATCATATTACGTTATTATGACTAGCAGCTCTTCTGTTTTTGTGTAGTTCAATTTAAGTAGCCAATTAGTCACCATAAGTTTACATTTAGATTTATTGTAATTAAAAATACCAATTTCTTTATTTAACTTATTGTAGATTTCAGGTCCTCGGAAAGTATAAAATTTTTGGGCAAAGGCTGTTTTAGATTTGATTGTGCTACATATTGCATACTGCCTCCTCGTTGTTAATTTAGAAAGGTCAAAAGATGATGTATCTGAATGTTGCCGCAGAATAGTAAAAAGGATGTAAAGTTGCCTAACAGTTAACACCTCAGCTTCCCGATACAGTGCGTCAGTGGGATAGAGTCGTGGCTTTGAAAGACCAACTTTTAAAATCAACCTTTGGGCTCTTTCTATTTCTAACATTTTAGTTTTACCAGCACCTCCCCAAGTTGTTACACAATATATCAGTATAGATTGAACAAGGGCAAAATATACCATTTTAAACGTTTCACCATTAGCTACCTGTCTAAGCTGTTTAAAAATATAAGTCAGTTTCCGTACTCTTTTACACAAGTTGTGAATGTGCTGATCAAAGGACAACCTTTCATCAACCGTTACACCCAAGTAACGAATGCATTGTGTAGGCTGTATAGTTGAGCAGCTACATTGATTCAAGGGAGGAAATGAGCACTGATGAGCAAATATGGGAGGTTTATCTCGTAAGAAGGTTTCTACGCTCCTGATTGCAAAAGAAATGTATTTTGTTTTATCTGCGTTAAGAGTAAGCGAGTTTGCAGCGAGCCAGTGACAGACCGTGTTCAGACCTGTTTGAGCTAAGGAATATACTTCTTCCCAAGAATCGCCCTTGAAGGTCAAAGTTGTGTCATCTGCATAAGCTATTATTTTGCAGTTTTGAAGATTAAGTTGACATAGCTCATTTATATAACACAGAAACAAAGTGGGGCCAAGAACACTTCCCTGAGGAACTCCGTGCTCGATAGGAAGTTCATCACTCAAGTGGTCCCCGATCCTTACACGCTGTGTACGATTGGATAAATAGTCAGCTAATAATACCAGTTCATTACCCCGTATTCCCATATTATTTAATTTACGAATTAAGGTGGGGATAGAGACTGTGTCAAAAGCTTTGGCAAGATCGAGAAAGATGGTTAGACATTTCTTATTTTCATCTATGTTTCTTACCACAAAATCAGTAAAAATGTGAACAGCCTCATCAGTGGATTTGTGTGCTCGAAATCCATATTGTGATTCAGCCAGAATTTTATTTGACTCTAAGAATTTTATTAGTCTATTATTAATAGTACGCTCGAACACTTTCGATAGTGAAGAAAGGATAGAGATGGGCCTATAGTTGTTGACACAGCCTGTATCCCCAGCCTTATATATGGGGATCACAATTGATTTTTTTAGTGGTTTGGGAAAGACACCTGTATCAAAGCAACGATTTATGAGGTCAGTGATAACGGGAGCCACCACATCAACAACATTTTGCAAGAGCCTAGATGAGATGGTGTCCCACCCAGGTGAGCATTCACTCTTTAAATTTAGGATAGCAGTTTTAACTTCCACAACATCGACTTTGAGTAGTGCGAAAGAGTTGCTAGGGGAGGCGTTCCCCATCACAGCGGTGTAATTGAAAGGTGGAACATTCGAGGGTATGCGTTGAGCTAGTACTTTTCCAATTGAAGAAAAAAAGGTGTTGACATTATCAACAGATGATTGAGGACTCAGATCTGTATATAGTAGCTCTTCAGGAGATTCACGATTTTTATTGTAATTTGTTATAATTTTAATAGAGTTCCATAACAATTTGGAGTTACCTTTAGCCATATTTAGTTGGTTTTGTTCATACTGTCGTTTTGTTTTTTTAAGAATATTGTTGCAATAGTTCCTATATCGTTTGTATGTTATACTTAATATTTCATTACTTGGTTCTTTTTTGGTTTTAATATGCATATTGTCCCTATTTTTAATGCATCTTAGGAGTCCTGGCGTTATCCAGGGTTTTAGGGTAGTTTTATTTCGTGACATCCTAACGATCGACGTATGTTTTAATGTAAGATTAGACAATAATTTGATAAACTTACTGGTAGCTAGATTTAAGTCGATATAATTAAAAGTCGATATAATTAAAACCTTTCACACTTTAAATGTTAAAAAGACTGCAGATCTGTGGGGTAACTCTGTAGAAGTTGCTAAGTCTATTATTGACATTGTAGCACCTACTCTAGCTCTTATCTTTAATAGTTGTATTGACAGTGGGGAGTTTCCTGACCTTATGAAAAATAGTAAAATAATACCTTTGTTTAAATCAGGTAGTACATCAGACCCTACAAATTATAGACCTATTTCTGTACTACCTACCTTTAGTAAAATTTTTGAGAAATTAATTTTAGATCAAATGCAAAGATTTTTTAATAAACATAAACTATTACATAGCAAACAGTTCGGTTTTACAAGGGGTCGTTCAACTACTGATGCCGCCGGTGTTGAACTTATAGGACATATTTATAATGCATGGGAAGACAAATGCGATGCCTTGGGCATCTTTTGTGATTTGTCCAAGGCATTCGATTGCGTTCTTCACGAAACTTTAATCAGGAAACTCCGCCACTACGGAATCGGGAACACTGCTCTGGATCTTCTTACCTCATACTTGAGTAAGAGGATTCAGAGCGTTGACGTTAATGGAAAAAGATCTCCCGGATCCATAGTAACAATGGGAGTCCCACAGGGCTCAATTCTTGGTCCTTTCTTGTTTCTTATTTATATAAATGACTTGCCGTACTTCATAAAGGATAATCATGATATAGTGTTGTTTGCAGATGACACTTCACTTTTGTTTAAACTTAAACGTCAGCAGCAGGTTACTGACGATGTAAATAGCGCGATCTCTAAAGTAGTCCACTGGTTCAATGTTAATAATTTACTTTTAAACGAGAAAAAAACCAAATGCATTAAGTTTACGCTACCTCACGTTAGGCAGGTGAAAACTAATGTGTTGATAAAGGGCGAAGAATTGAATCCTGAAGACAGCACAGTATTCTTAGGCATAACTTTGGATGCTAAGCTTCAGTGGGGTCCACATATAGATAAATTGTCAAAAAAGCTAAGTTCCGCAGCATACGCTGTTAGAAAAATTCGTAATTTAACTGATATAGAGACAGCCCGTTTAGTGTACTTTAGCTATTTTCATAGTGTAATGTCATACGGTATTCTATTGTGGGGAAATGCCGCTGATATTCAGACTATCTTTGTTTTGCAGAAGCGAGCTGTTCGATCAATTTATAAACTGAGTCCGAGACATTCGCTCAGAGACAAATTTAAAGAGATTAATGTTATGACTGTGCCTTCTCAATATATTTATGAAAATCTTTTATATGCCCATAAAAATATAAAATTGTTTAAAAAATACAGTGATATCCATGATATAAATACTAGGAACAAACACAAATTTGTTGTACCTACAACAAGGCTCAAGAAAATAGGTGGCTCGTTCAGATGCCAATGTATACGCTTTTATAATAAAGTTCCAAGCCCAGTTCAAGATCTAAGCCTTAATAAATTCAAATCATTTATTAAACGTAAGTTGTGCCAGAAAGCCTTTTATACCGTTAAGGATTATATCGAGGACAAAAAGGCTTGGGATTAAGCTGCTTCCAATTTTTTTAAATTTTTTACGTATTGAATGTTTTTATTTTGTTTTTCTCTGTTTTGTTGTTGTTTTTTTTTTTATATACACTGACATTAATGAATTTTATATATACTATGACATTTGCTTACTTAGTAAAGTATTATATTATTTTAATTATTGTGAATGTGAAGACTATGTGGGTCATTGTATTTATATTATTCTTCTCTCTGTTCTCTTAGTTTTGTCATGGTCTGGCAGTTTGAGTAATTAATGTGGCCTACCCAAATGTCCTTTCTTTGGTATTGTTCGTCGGATCGTTGAGCTCCTTAAGTTTTGAGTTGAGCTGCACGATTTCTGACAAATGCGTGCACTGACTGGACAGGTCCTCTCAATCTGTGTGGTTCTTTCCTCAAAAGACCATCTCAGACATCGACCTACATGGTCTTCATATGATCTGACCAAGATTATGTCTGGACTTTAAAAGAGACTGTGACGTCTGAGTTTGTTTCGGCCTTTCTTCTCAGACTAGTCAGATAGGAAACGCCGACCTCATCTAGTTTAAAATATGATTGACGTGTAAAAGTGTTTGTACAAACCTACTTACAAAAATAAAATCATTTATCATTTATCATTTAACGAGGTCTGCAGGGCCATCATAGCTAGAGATCGCTCAAGACCCCTGTCTTGAGCGATCTCTAGCTATGATGGCCTATGGAAAGACCTCTCCTTTTTCGTTCCAAACCTCCCTAGGTTTGGAACGAAAAAGGAGAGGTCTTTTGCAGTAGTGAGACTCAGTATAGGTTAACGAATTTAATTTCTGAGGTAGGTACCTATATACAAGCTGTTGTTTTGCATCTTATTCAAATTTCAGGAGGCTGCTAGGAAAGACATAAATAATCAAATAAAATTACGATTCCTGGTAAATAATGAATACAATTTTTGGTTTTTTGTACATACTTTTTTTTTAGTTATTTAAGTTTGACAGTATTTCAAAATACACAACTTTCAAAGAAAAGAATCGCGTTATTGTATCGTAAAAGCGGCCGCGTTTTTATGTGTGTGTAAAAGGGCAGTTACAGTGCGGTCTCAGACAGGCCGCGTTTTAATATGCGTGTCCCACAAATATTTCCGAAAATTTGAAAAAAAAAAAATACCTACTTATTTTATTATCGATTCATGTCGAGAATCAGTAGCATAGTTACCTCCTTGAATTTGACGAGGTTGCAAAACAACACCTTGTATTTGTGTATAATAAATAATAGCTATCACAAACTTCCTGTTTAGCATTTGTAGGCACGTGAACACTAGGTACTACAATTTATATCAAGTTACCGAATTTTGAATATCCTCTTTACATAAAAGATGACCAGCATTTTTTTTTATCATTGCTTCCGTACCTAATTAACTTCACTACTATCCGTTCACAGTTATTTGACCTCTGACAGCAGCAACGTAAGCAACCTTATTGTGACAAGAATAAAGATCACAATGATTTTCACAGACTTTTCAATGGCAGAAACCCAACCAGCAACCTTATAGGAATAAGAATAAAGATCACTGTAATTTTGACAGTCGTGTAAAATTATAGGTAAAATAACTGAGAAAGGAGTGGCCATGAGTGGACATGGACTTATCCAAACCCCAGCTTAGATAAAGATGCAATGGTACCAGGATCTAGAAATATATATAACGTGTTGACAAAACTTTTATAATTTTTCCAGCAACTGCTAATTGTATTTAGTAATTAGGTACATCAAGTAGTGGCTTCCATCGTCACACATTTATTGAGTTATCTACTCCCTACCCACACTGCCCTAATAATGTCATCTAGCACACCATTTTATTATTATAAATTGTTACTCCTACGCTAAGTCTGCTATGACGCAAAGGTTCTCATTCATCCTGAAATCTAGAGACTGTTTAAGTACTGCTAATATTTCACACGGAATGCATTTACGAGAAAAGGTCCAGTAGGTACTCTAGTGTGAGTCAACCACAGTCAACCTTGGCTGAAATTGTGCAGTTAGTTACGTCGTCGTCTAAATTAGGTAATACTTACTTTAAACAATGAAACCGTGCAAAAATAACAGTGAGCGATTTACTACGACTCGCTACATTTAAGTAAGTACTAGAGAGTATATGTAGAAGAATACCTATCCTTTTTTGCTTTATTTAATAAATGATGATATGGCTCGTCGGCACAGACTCTTACAAGAAGTAAATCAGTCATGTACTTCGACGAACAGATGATCATGTCGTGAAAAAGTGCCTTTCCATGGCCACAAAGATCAGGGGAAGAGGAAGACCTCAAACCACATGGATGACGAAGGTTCAAAAGGATATGGGGGAGATGGGACTTACGGAAGATGACGCGCTCAAGACCGAAATAGATGGTGCCGCATGATTGGGAAAGCTGACCCCGCGTGACGGGAAGAGGCGAGGCCAAAGAAGAAGAAAAAGAAGTAAATGGAGATTCATGAGCCTTAAAGTAATTCGAATAGGATTCCTGTCGTTCCTTATTAATAAAGCGCTGCTGTAGTAAAGTAACAACCAGTATGTATTATAACTTCAGATTATTATCATACATTTTTCGAGTTTTAAGTTTGGCATTACTTTGCTCGACTAGCGTCTAAGGAGGAGGATGGAAAAGGCATTTAATAAAATACCTGCATAAATAAATGCAAACCAAACTCAACGCCACATTAGAAAAGAAACTTGCAGTATACGCATTTTTATAAGTAAAAATGGTTAATATCATGATGCAGGGCAGCACTCACATAGTATAATTGCAATTTCCGGCACTGCGCCGGATTTGTTAAATAACAATAGTTCAGAAGATGGGGGCCCTTATAAAATTAACTGCCAGTGATACAAAAATAGTAATACCGAAACAGACACATAACGAAAACGGTGATGAAGAACAAAATTGTGTTGCTCATAGATATTTATATAAGTTAGGTATCAACTCCGTCTTTAACCTCAGCAATTTTATAAAAGCTACAAACCTAAGATCCAGGTTATGAAAATGACGAGACGCTTTCGTAACCGCAGAAAAAAAATTAGGTGACATTTTTATTACGAGATCTAAGCGAATTAAGCGAAAAATATTATTATTATTATTATTATTAAACTGAAGAAATCGTTAAAATGAATAAAACCAAGGTAAGTAATTAAGTCTAAGCAAGCAGGCCAGAGGCACAAATAGGAGATGATTCAGTGCTTGTAGCTCATCAATGAATGCGTCATTCTAGTGAAACAAAACAAAATGCTGCTGTAGAGCACACATTCATTCGTTTGTAATGGCGCTAAACAACACATTCAAAACAAATAGCAAATAAACTTGACTCAAGAGAGGAGACAGTTATGTTTTCGACATCTCCCGAATGAATACTTAATGGATGTGACTCAGACTTATGCTTAGGTACGAATTATTCGACAGTCTAAAAGCATTAGATGAGAAAGCTTTTTAGAAAAGATCCTCCATAAATCCGTAAGTTTCCATTAGCATTTCAGTTTTCTAGCCCTTTAATATATCTACATAATTTAGAAGAATAACCATTATGCGACCAATTCAAAGGTCTGCTACGTCAATTTTCAATTCTTCTAAAATGTAAGTATATTTTTATACATACCTACATTTTAGAAGAATTGTATATTTTCTTACTGCCTATATTTCATTCCATAGGTATATTAAGTGTTCAGATTTAAAAAATATCATATCTTGTAAATTGGAAGCTGTAAAGTATTTAGATAGAGAGACATTATGATATAGAAACTAACAACCATCTCAAGTAGATGTATGATGATAAGAAAGAACAAGCGCTGATAAAACTAAATATACTGGTTTTATTCGGTAATAGCATAAAGTTAGTATTTCGTAATCCCTAGCTAAGACAAAATTAACCACATGTCTATTTCATCCCACAAAAAAAAACAAATAAAAATCTTTCTGATACAGCTTGTATCAGAGAGTTGTGGTCATATCAAGGTTGTGGTGCGATATATGCTGTATAGTTATTCTTCTTACAAATGTCTGATAATGAGATCTTTTAACCTTTCCCAGTCACGGCACCCACACATATATATGGGTCATAGTGCTGTTTAACCGTATAGTTCGGTAGCGCCCCCGAATGGACCCGAACACACGAACCTCCGCTGGCTCAGTAAGGGGTCCCATTGGACCTTGAAATGACGACATACGACACCCTTAATGATAATGTAAATATTGATTATGCTACCCATCAAATCTTATGAATGTGCGTTAATTAAGAGAGTTGGATAAAAAACTCATATGTTATCGCCATTCAATCTTCCATATTTAGCGCGCAAGTTTATTAATTTACCTTTATTAAATTCAAGTCTGTAAATGCGATAATCGCCATTTTGATGACAGTGGTGGTCGAGGCTAAAAAACATAAAAATTGGGGATTTCGAAAATCCAAACTCCACCACAGGGGCAATAAATAATACATGATTTAATTATTTGACGAATCCATCCATTGTTCATGTTAAATAAGTAGTGGTAATGTAGTTTTTTGATATCTAAAGTCGAAGTTTCGCGCCAATCGTGCGTGTTTACATTTTTACTTTTCACAAAAGTCACACAACACACATGTAGATAAGATGTAAAATGTGAAAAATATTATTACAAACATTATAAAAAACAAGAAAATGCCCAAATCATAACGTAATATTGAAACACAGGTCCAATAACACGTATTATTCATTACCACTACTTAATTTGTGTTCAAAATCGCCGACCATTGTTGTTTTTTTTTATCGTAATGATGTGCGAAAGCGATTATGCCAAACGATTTTTTTTTTTAATTTCGATTGACCCAAGTAATTAATATGACGAATGTCAGAAATCGATTCTCAGAAATTGAAATAAAATTATTTTAAGCATTAAATACAACAAGCATTATTTATAATAATGATTTATGCTTTCCTAATGTAATTGTAATCGTTTTTTGGACATTATATTGAAACTGAGTCAATAACAGAGGACCTATGACCATAGATAGTCATTTATTCAATTTCGCGCCGAATCGTTTCTATATTTGAATTTATATTCGGAATGCGCTCGCTATTCAAAATTATTTTTATTTATTGTGCAATTATTAATTTTTGATACTTTCTAATAGTTTGCTACAGAATGCCCAGTATACATTTTTAGATAGGCTTAGCAAAAGTTTGGGAAATGATGATAGATTAATTAAGTATTCCGCAAAAACTTTACATTTCATTATGTTTTGATAGCTGTATGAGCTTGGTAGTTTTTATTTATATTAGTTTACTTGAGTAATAGAAATTGTTTACTTTTTGGGGTAGTTTCCCAACGAAATTTAAAAAAAAAACTGGCCAAGTGTATGTCGGACCATGCACAGTGAAAGGTCCCGTACTTGGGATGAATATTTACGCATGCACAGCGCATATCATTAATTTGATCGACTGCAGAAATAAGTTTGTATTTCATAAAAGTTCTCGAAAAAACTGTAAAAAACCAAGTTAATTCTGCGGTTTTAAACGAAAATATCTCATATCTCAAAAACGATTGACTTTAACAGTTAAAGTCAATTAGTATATAATACCTCCCACACGCTTGTGTGCATAGATTTTTTTCAACCCTCGGGTACATGCATGGGGAATGCTACCTCTAATTATGTTTATCGTAATTTTACTACACCATTTTGCGTGCATAGAATACGAATACGATATAGTGTTATTAACACTCGTTAACGTCTACGAGTAAAATGGTTAATGGCATTAACATCCGAACGCACGCACAGACTGACATGACGAAATTATGGGTTCCGTAAAAGTATTTTCAGATCATTTAAATTAGAAATCAGACAATTAAAGTTCTTAAAATTTTATCCCAAGCTACAGAACGGCAGCTTGGGACATAAGGAGTGCCTACTTTGTCCCACAACGCGCGTCCACGAAAACGCCCGCGTTCACCCTGTAAGAAAGGCTGGCCGGTGCAAATTGGTCAAAATCTAGATTTTACGGTTAGTTTAGGTTTGTACAGACGGCAGAGAGGCAGACCGACCGGCACATAGACAGACGGCCACATAACTTTTGTTTTAGTTACTAAGCAAATATATTTAAAACCCCCACAACAAGCCCTTTCATTTGATATGTCACACAGAGGTACAGCAAAGATTTTTTTTTTCTAGTTTGCCCCCCAAGAGTGACCCCATTTTTTTTTACGTCCAAATTAATTTATTTACGTTACACGTCCGTCTTTGGGTCACAGAAATTCATATGTGTACCAAATTTCAATTTAATCGGTCCAGTAGATTCGAAGCAAATAAGAAAAGACAAGACCCACAGACACAAGTGATCCTGCAAGGGTTCCGTTTTTTTATTTGGACGTACGGAACCATAAAAAATTACACACCTAACCACACCGTACGTGTACGTGTACACACACGTACGGTAATTAAAATGATTAATTTCAAAAATAAATTAATTCATGAAAAATATACCAAAGAGTTCATATAGTTTCTACACCATTTTTTTTTTTTTTGCAAATTCCGATTATCGATTAGGCTTTATGCAATTTTTTAATCGAAATAAGAAAACTGGACGGATGGTCAGCACTAAGAAGTGTCATGTCGAAACACATTTTTTTGTAATTTTTATCAAGACTTGATTGCGTTTTATAAGTAGTTTAAGTAAGAAAAATGGTAAAAGTAAGAACGCGGAGAGAATGATAATATCTTTATTTTTCCCTTTTGCATATTTTCAGCAAGAGAATAGGTTGTATATGTACATATTTCCAGCGAGTTTAAGGTGCCTACCTTTTGGATAGGTGTAGTAATACCTATTTTATACAACTTTCGTAATAGACTAACGAAGTTTGACCGACCTCAACAAATAATTAAAGATATTTGCCACAAATATATTGTATAAAATAAGCGCGGAAACATATTTTTCTTAATAAATTTGAATGCTGAAAGTTGGTGTAATTTACTGAATTTCATGACGTAATTCGCAACATCCCGTCGAGTCAGCTGATATGTCATATGTCAAAATCTAGTCGAGCAGAGTGGTTAACTATTTTATTTGCTTGTGTGTATGTGCGGAGAGTGAACCTCTCATGATCTAATCTATCAACGGTAGAGCTTAGTTGGTAATAATAGGCGCAACATCAAAGAACTACCAATAGTTTACACTGGTCCATCTTCATCAACATTTCTACTATAACTGATTAAGAGTCAGTCTTGTTTATACGTAATGAGCAAATGTTCCCTGGAAGCTGTAAATAACGTAATTAACGACCACCCAGATTGTGTCATCAAATTAAACCTATATCACATCTTCGAGGTCGTTTGAACGATGCTAGATAAAGAATAGATGTAAACAAATAGGTTTATTAATTGTGTAATGTAAATGGTACCTATACCACAGACTACCTACTATATTTGTCTCTCCTTAATTTTAATCCATCCAAAGATTGTCTTCACATAAAGGGCTAAGGAAGGAACACGGGTGGGTTTTAGTCAGTAAGAGTCTAACACTCCCTTCTGCTCCGCCCAGAGCGGGAGGAGTGATTTGATGATTTCCCATCCTCAAAAAAAAAAAGGTTGTCTTTAAAAGATCGCTCTTAGCGATAAGACCGCCCTTTGTAAAATTGTATATTTGTGTTCTGTAATTTGTATGGTGTACAATAAAGAGTATTATATTCTATTCTTTAAGACAACGACCCCGGGTAGGCTTAAAAGTCGCAAGAGCTTCTTACGATCCACGCAGGCCATCCAGGACAAACCACCCAATGAGAGAAGCAAATTGTGGGAAGAAAAGCATCCACCACCTCCCGACTTCGTTAAACCCCAGGAACATTTGCCTCTCGGCTGTGATCTGCAGTGGCCTATATGGAAAGCTCTCAATCGATTGCGTACCCAAGTAAGGCGCTGCAGACACAATTGGTCGAAATGGGGGATTACTGACCCATCTAATACCCAGTGCGAGTGCGGTGCCTCTAATCAGACCATGCCCCACTTGCTGGAGTGCCCTAAGTGCCCGTTCGTTCACCTGGACCCTGGATGACTTAATGAATGCCACTGATGCCGCAATTAACGTGGCCACCTACTGGGCTCAAACAATATAAAATATCAAAGAAGTGTACCATCGACAGGAAAAGAAGAAAAACATATAGGTGAAATGACAACGTAGATATAATTAATGTCGAGAGAACTGCAAGTAATAGCTGAATACTTCAAAACACAATAGGGGTTTCTGAGGACAAGTGAATGAAGATATCAGAAAAGGGGACAGTGACAAATGACGGCCTATACAACAACTAACATATTACCTACGACCCGACACCTAACAGAATATGTGCTTCTCATTTTTCTGCTACCATAGATTATGTTTATATTTCTATGTCTGCTACAATAGTACAGTCTACAAAAGATTCAGGTGCCTACAGGCAAAATGATTAACTAGGTATGCTTTTATTATTCAATGTTATTGAGAGCGTAAAAGCTTTTAAATTTTTTACTACATTATATAGATGAGTTACAGCGAGTTGCCTGTACCATTTATCGCTTATGCTGACTGGCTCCAGCAGGTCAAGCTACTCGAAACTGAAAAATTTTCCCAATCAACCTTGAACCTTAATGCTATAGCGGATAAAGTTGATAATCTCTTAAAAAAAATTGACAGATTGTAGTAGCTTGATGTGCTCAGTCTGTACATTCATTCAAATTGGGTGACTGTTTTTAATGACATAAGTTTTTTTGTTTTATACAAAAATAATACCTGTTTCCAATAAAATTTAGATTTGGTTTATCTTACATAGAATTATTTATCCTTGATTTGACAATGTTGTTTCCTTATTTTCTTTTTAACACGTTTTCCTTGTTGACAGCCTTAAACCGGTATCGCGCAAGGAATTTAATTAACATAATAATGTTTGATTAACAAATTAAGTTGCCATATTCGTCAGTCAAAATAATAAATAGGTATGTAATTCATATTTATCTCGTCGTCATGCAAATCATAATTCATGTTTAATATTATGTTTAACCAAACACGTGCCCGACACCTTTAAAGAGGTAGTAATTCTTAACTATTAAGGCAATCCCAGACAGACCTCATGCCTAATAAGGTACAATACAATATGTATCCGTAAGCGCCTTAAGCCTATTTGGATTTAGACATGAGTGGTAGCTAAGGTACACTCATAGGTAATAATTATCACAAAATATTTAGTCCGTAACTCGGCCATGACGTCATAGAACTATCGGCCCTTTGCTATAACGCAGTAATCGAATTTTAATGATCTTATCAAAATTGTGTAAGAATAGAGTTCATAATTTGTAACAACTAGTACTATGCATCATTAGAGTCTATGCTAAATATAGTCGAGACGACCTTGATGGATGTTTGAGACCATACAGGAAAATTTTACCGGCGTATTGAAGGAAGGTAATTGATTCAATCTTTCTGTCTGTCTTCTCACGTAGCATTCTTATTTTATTTTCATACTAGCAACCCGACCCGACCGTCGGGTCGGGTCGGGTTGCTAGTATGAAAATAAAATAATGATAAAAAATGATAAAACAATGCTATTTACGATTACACAAAACATTGAGATTTCTTTATCATATGTATTTAAATGTGTCCTACACATAAATATTACGGAATAATTATATAAAATAATTCTTTAAATGATGGCGAAAACTACCTAAGTATATCAAAATCCGTTGCGTAATTTAGAAGAACAACGCAGTCACACAGACAGACATTAAAACCGACTTTAATAATATCTGTAGATTCTTCTTATTAGCAGTTCGATAGCTATTGATAACTTATTATGAATAAAAAGCAGTTTTTATCACGTTCCAGTGGGTGTAAACGACAACGTATGCTTAACAACAATTATTGCCTTGAGGTGATCCGGTTTACCCAAACTTTGGATGGTCTTTAACACAGGGCGTCGCGGCCTGTCCAACAAAGTAGAAAAGCATGTATGTAAGTATACCTGCATAACAACAATGGTATGTTTCTTAATAGTGTTCGGAGATACTTTCATTCACATATAACCAATAGATCAATTTAAAAAGAAATAATTTAAAATAATTAAATATTTGTAATGTCAAGTTTGACTTGTGTTTCTTTCTGTGAATGAAACAAATGCTTATTTAAGTGTGATTATTTTGTCACTCCTTTATTTAGACAAACATCTGTTTGGACATTATCTTATCAAAGGCGATGTGTAGACTGCGATATGTTTATCACTGTCATTGCTTATGTATACCTTTCAGTGTTTAATAAATAAAATATAAGTAAATAATGTAATTTTCTTCAAACAAATGGTAAAAACTGCTCATCAATCAACTCAGACTATCTCAGTAGGTAGGTATCGCTGGATTTCGGCCTATCCGAAGACTAGTGTCATTGTTATTGTTTTTATAAGTAATGTTTAACCTGTTGATAACGTAATTAATTTTAATTAATTTATTTTTATTTGTCGGACTTGTTTGTGTGTAGCTGGAACGATGTCGTATAGATTTCAAATCAAGATCATGTTATAAATATGAGTCGGTCTTGTGAGTAGGTTCTTCAGAAATCTATATTTGATACCTAGTGACCTCCTTTTTATATACTTGTACATATTATTATCTCCTTTATTTAAATAAATTATATTTTTAAATATTAGAATACAATTTTTTTTAATTACACATTATTATTGTTATTTTAAGACTTATCTTTTTAAATTATGTAAATATTATGTGTATTTAAATACTGACCTCTAATCGGACATCTGTGATAATTAAAATAATCGTCAAGTAATGAACAACTTCCCACGCAGACTCGAGACAAACAAAACGATTGTTTGCGAAGCAAAAAACGCTAGCAGTGTCCATCTGGTATTTAAAACAATACCACACCTCTAAGTAAAGTCTAGACTACTGGACTGGACTAACCATTATTAATAATAATTATTATAAAACCATGTATGCTGGAAGAGGTTTCTTTACAAATAAGCATTACTTTTGTACGTATTTTTCTGTCCCTTTCTTCTAGTCTGTTTATATTTGTGTACATAAACTGCTAAATAAATAAATAAAACCCTGAACTGTCCTATATTTTTTTTCATTTTACTACCTACCTAACTTTTTATAAATGTCTTGTCCATTTTAACGAAATACCGTGCATCCAAGAATTATAAAAAAAAAAACTACTCAAGATGAAAAATATCAATGGAATGATTAACATCTGTAGGTACAGACAGAGAATGACTCACCAACTTACAACACACGTTTCTCTTAAAATGTAGTGAATTCATCCGAGACTCCATTGATGACTTAGGTAGCCACTGAGTCATGACCGGAAAGCAAGGTTGCCCCTTAGAGGACAAGATAATACAAGCAGTGCCCGTATCAGGGTAACCATGCTACTACGATCGGTATGTTAATAAATCGATTGATAAAGTTTTTCCTTCCCGTTAACAAAAACAGTTTGACTCAGTGGAAAAACAGACAATTAATTAAAAAAAAATTGTACGTACTAAAGTGTTTTCGACGTAATGGAAATGTATGATAATTATTTTGATAAATGATTTTATTTGTGTAAGTAGGTTTGTACAAACACTTTTATACGTCAATCATATTTTAAAAATAAAAACTAGATGAGGTCGGCGTTTCCTATCTGACTACTCTGAGAAGAAAGGCCGAAACAAATTCAAAGGTCACAGTCTCTTTTAAAGTCCAGACCTTATCTTGGTCACAGAATAACTAATAGTATCTTGGTCAGATCATGTGATATGTGGGTAGTTCTACGATAAGAGGTTTTAAGTCCATAGAGAATGCGGCCACAGAGAAAAGTTGCTGTTTTTTCATTTAACACTTATATTACGATTTTTGTCCTATTTATGTATCTTTTCACGTAAGGGCAAGTCACTTTATGCACATTTTATTACTTTTTACAATGCCAGGGTAAATACATTGGGCAGGGTAGAGACATCAAGATCAGGGTAGATACTTATTTGGCCAGGGGAGAGAATTTGTGGCAATAAAAGTAACAAAATTAGTAAAATCAACTTTAATTATACATTGTACTTAGCATAGAATCAGACTATCATTTTTACCAATCATATTAAACACTAGTAACACCCCCTGCCATTTATTTTTTTGATATTTTCAATGTACAGAATTTTCACTTCTACAGATTTATTATAAGTATAGATTAACAGACTATAATTTTAGCCTTCTCAGAAATTTAAAACAAATCAATGTCATTCATTACACAATAATAATATATGAAATTAACATGGCATTGTACCTATAACAAATAATAAAATATTCTTTTATTAATACTAATTATATAGACTAGCGCCTTTTAAGTAATTCAAATAATCAGACTTGCGATAACTAGGATAATTTTCATATTGCCTGTGCCTATGCTACATTTCACTAAATGTACATGTTTTAATCATAAAATAAAAAATATAAATTAACTCTCTAAGCATTTTATTTTTTGTTAATATAGGTATTAACAAAAAATAAAATGCTTAAGCTTTCTCAAACACGTTCGCCGACTCTTTGAAACAGTAGAACATCCTTTGCCCTTACAAAATAAGATTTGGCATAGGTAATGCCTGGACAAATCTTCTGAGATAAATGAAAAATCGTTTTCTTCGACTTTAAATCATTTTCCACTTTAGTCCCCTATTTTACAGAAAATTCGTCATCTTCTTCTAAACCCGTACACAAATGGCCACGTAACGGTACTCTGTTTTTTTAGAGTAGTTTGACAAGAATAAAATCACCGTTCTTAAATGTTTTTTGGATTTCGACGGTTGTTGTTCATCCCCTATATGATGCTTGCCACCTTTTGGTATAATGACTTGTTCACTGTCCGAGAACGAGAAAGAGAATCCATTTGGATTCTCTTTCTCGTTCTCGGACAGTGAACAAGTTATATAGTTAACTTTTGGTATAATGACTTGTTCACTGTCCGAGAACGAGAAAGAGAATCCATTTGGATTCTCTTTCTTGGATTCTCTTTCTCGTTCGCGGACTCCAAATCCGGTCCGTAAACATCCTCGACTCAGAGGCCTACGTTGCCTACGTTCTCTTGCTTTCTTTTTCCATACCTATCTTTCGTGCTTTACGTGGCTCTCTAGGAGTCATTTGGTCGACAGTCTTTATCCTTTCCTTCCTTCCTTTCTCCTTCTTTTGGCTTATGCAATTCATATTTTTCGGGATCATTTTTAATCTTTTCATATCATAGTCTCTCTGCTTCACGTTTCTTCTGTAATCTTTCTTCACGTGTTAACTTTCCGTGGTCTGTAACAATATTATACAATAATATAATAACAATATGAACTGAGAACCTCCTTTATTTTTCAGTTTTAAGAATTTACCAAAATTATTTAAATTATTTAAAACTGTTCGTTGATAAAAAAATATGCTACATCTAAGTTTGTTTGCACCAACGTTATCTCCCCTGGTCAACAAGTCTCTCCCCTGGCATTTATCTTGCCAGGGGAAATATGGCAGGGAAGAGACGTTTTCATGATAAATGTTATTGTTTTAATTGACATTATAAATGTTTCGGTACATTATGTATCACACTTTAACTATTGCATTATTATTAAATTAGACCAGTAAATGCAAATAAATTAAATGAATAATATAACTTTTATGACTTACCAGTGGAGAGACACAATGACCTCGCGAAACCACCACTTTGAACCAACGCGTCGCAACAACTAACAAATGACGGTGTTGTTAACGGCTCACGTGTTTTCATTGCGAACTTCACGTCGATAGATGACTTTGAGCGCTATTTGGAATATGGCCGTTTAATATTTGTGTTTGTAATAGCGGAATGAAATTTGCCAGGGTAGATACCCAAAAACAGTGGGACAAAAGTTACGTTTTAAAAATATAACAAATAAATAAATATTGTTCTATTTTTCCTTCACAATACTTAAATATATTTATTGAAATTTGTGTTTAACATACTTTAGTTTAATAACTGATACAAACAAGGTATGTATCGTTTGCAAATTAAACTGAAACCGGCATGGGGACAGGCCAGGGTAGAGACTTTTTTAGACTTTATAAGGAATTTCAGAAAAATATACTTTAATTAGGCATTTAATCTTAACGTTATTTAATAAAGTACATTTAGGTGATGTGTTTCATTGCAAAAAATAACAATATATAGAATAAAATTTCTATTTTAAAGTGATTGCCGCACAAATTACCTCTTATCGTAGAATTACCCATGTATTGATCATAATTATGATATGTACACAAGGTACCTAATTCACGGATTACAAAATACATTATATATTATTTTTTTTGCCATGGGTAAAGGCGTGATTTTATGTTATGTATTTTTAGGAAATAAATCACTTGAATTGTTACATTTACGACACTATTACCATATGACCAAGGTTCATTTTGAAAACTATGAGTAATTCTAATAATTCTATCAATATTCAAAACATAATTTTCTTCAATAAAGAAAATATTCATAAAAGTATAATTATTTTATGAAAATTTTCTTTATTGAAGAAAATGTCTCCTGAAGAAAATTTCCTGTTTTCTTGAAAATAAGATTCAGTTTGCTCTCAATAGAATTATTGAATTTCCTCCTATTTCCTGGGAAATATGGGTAACCCTAGTCTGGCGCCCCTCTCAGACAAAGTCAAACGGTTATTTGCTGACAAATAAATACGGAACTGTGTCTGAATCTGACTCAGCTACATTATTTTCTCTGTTTTTTTTTTATACCTTGACCGTAAGTAAAAGTTAAAATAACAAGTAAACTGTCTTGGGGCTTGCTAAAAAGATGAATATGAGAATGCAGCCACACTGAATCACACCATATTTGAAAAGCCTCAATCACATCTTCTAAAATTCCCATGAACACATAGAACATGTTTCCATAGAACCAAGAGCGTCCAGATAGTGCATGAAAAATAATCGCTTTCTTTCAAACGATCATCCTACTCATCCTTTAATGTTCCCTCTGCTGGGACACAGGCCTCCTCTCTGTGAGAGGGCGTGGGCCGTAATCCACCCCGCCGTCCCAGTAAGGGTTTGTAGATGTTGCATGTCTTCGAATTTTTTGGCTCTAGGACATGCCGTGAGAGCAGTGGTGATGATATAATTTACATAAAGTAAAGCGCCGGACTGGGTTCGAACCTACGACCTACTATTCGTAAGTCGCGGTCATTACCACTGGGCCACCACGCTTACAAACGATACCCAAGTCAAATCTCCAAGAAAGGTTGGCTACAATTGAAACGGTCTTCAAACTATGTTTTACATATATCTAATCAAATCAATTGTCCCCAAATTAGGTTAGGTTATGGTTTTTTGGATTTATCCTTTTAGATTAATAATAAAACAGCTATATCACTGATAAACATTTAAATATACAATTTATAAATTATTTATAGATACCAAAACTTACTGTATCGTAATCACGTCGATATGAAATAAAACTAATATTTTTTTTGGGATTTTCCGTGTCGCAATTTTAGCGGATGTTGATATTATCGGCAACTGATCTGCACTGTGTTCCCAAGATTTCTATAATAACCTCCTCAAGGTGCAGATCAATTGGGTTATTTATAACTCTAAGCAAACAGACAACGATTTCACAAGCCAGATATTCATATGAAAGAGATAACGACCGATAATTCAAATATAAATGCAATGCTTAGGTACCAAGATAATCACGATTTCGCATATAAAATTCAAACGTATAAAATACTTAGGCATCACGTTTTCGTTCGACACCTTTTTTTCTGACAAGTCGAATTTCAAGTAAAAACATAAAAATCATTAATGATTTCCGAACTGCTTAGGATTTTTAGGGGATAGAATTGATAGAAATGATCCTTCCTCCTAAAGCCTTCTGCGTTCTTGTTTTTGGAAAAAAATCTGGCAAAATCTATTTTAAATAGAAAGGGGTACCTAGTAATTTAAAGTTTTAGTATTAACTTGAATGGTAAGGAATTGCAATATCTCCACGAATACAACTACTTGGGCCAGTTAGTCTCTTTCCAGTCCAGACAAGACAAGGAAGTCTAATGAAGAAATGCCTGGAAGAGCTACTGGTCCATGAAAGAGCTTATGAAAGGAAATCTGCCTTTGACACAAAGCGACAAATTATGGACATGTGCATCCTTCCCATTCTGACCTGTGGATCCCAGACTTGGTCTTTGACAAACGTTCAAAAGTCTAAACTCAAGGTTTGCCAACGTGCAATGGAGCGCAGTAGGTATTCTAGGCGTCAAATTGACAGACCAACATATTCGCAATACCACACTGCGCTCCAAAACACAAATTACTGACGTTGCTCAAAAAGCTAAGCTGAAGTGGGAATGAGCTGTGGGCCAAAATAACCACCACGTGGAGCCCTGATACAGCTAGAAGGCGTCGCGCCAAACCTCGTAGAAGATGGCGGGACGCGCTGTACAAAACAAACGACCAGTGGTTTCCTTTAGCTCTGGATCGTAAGAACTAGAAGTCATGGGGAGAAGCCTTTGCGCAGCAGTGGGTTGATGCAAGCTAACAGTAACAGTATTAAATTTGCAGAGAGCCGATCTAGGAGCTAAGAGCTTCCTTACTATATTTCTTATAATGTCTTACGTTACGGTACACATCTCCAGAACAGTATAGGAATCACAGGATATTGTGTTAAAACAGTTATGATGCGATTATTACAATATTGTTTCAATTAGAGCAGATACAGTTCGATACTTGGCAAAGTGCCAAACTGTCTACAATATCATTAGTTGCGTAGGCGCCGGTTACATAAGCCAAATGTATCAATCCATATTCTGCCGTACACTGTCCCAAAGTGCAATGATACGAATTTTATTGAACCTTAGCAACAACGGTTTAAGGTTCGAAATATACTCAAAAGTTGTGACTGTACTTTGTGGTAGTAAAAAGGTTATGACAGGTCACTGCCTCATGTGTTTTCATTCCGTATATCAACATGAACTTCAACCACTAATGATAAACACTATTATGATGTTGATTCATTCGATTGAACCAAATATTGCGTTTGACAATATTGTCGTTTCGCTGCCCGTGAACTAGTTTATTTTGTGCCGTTATAAAGTATTATCCTCGGGTTTGAAAAACAGTTCAGTTTATGAAGCTATTATTGTGTTTAAGAAGTATCGATTTCATTTGTATCGCGGAATCGATGTTGTCCTAGAAACTCAAACGTGTTCCTGCTTTAGATTATTGTTAAATGGAATATAAGTACACAAAATTCCTAACTTCAAAGCCTTCGACAAAGTAGTGTTTGGCAGAAATAACATCGTATCTACGTCTGACACCCCTTGCATCTTAATAAGTAAGCAGGTATATTATTTATTATGGACATCTTGAATGAATTTCAATATTTCATCGTGGGTGTTCTTTTAAGATTCAACAGTCTTGAATAACAATATTATTATAATAAGTAATGCTGTGAACAAGCCATTTTTTTCATTTTTCTTTCTATTGGTGTAATTTCATTATTATTAGTGTTATGTCTAAGCAATCCAGATTAGTCTTTATTAAATTCAGAGCAGTCAAACGAACAGAATTTATAGCATGTCTATGTAGTCACACCAAACATTCTTTAACGTTGGAAGTTAGAAACGCTTTTTAAGCAAGTTACTAAGTGATTTTAAGCAAAGTAACCTTTTCAATTCTACAGTATTAACTCCTTTGTTAAGCCCGTAAAAATGATCAGATTTATATCGCCTCTGGTGTATGGTTTCAGTATTAGTGACTTGTATAATATTAATAACAACTGGTTTAATAACTTTGCGCGTTTTGTTAGCACTGCCGGTATCCATCTGGCATCCATGAAGCGTCATACGTTATCCCTTATTTCTATACATACCCTTGCAAAGCTATCTTCTATATACATCCAGCAATCTTCAGTTGGAGCTATTCTAAGTAAGTAGCAAGCTTAAGTTACAAATTAGTGACCATAATTAAACAAATTCAAAATGCCAGTATTAGGTACGCGGAAAAGTGACAAAGTCAAAAAGACACAATGCTGTTAGAATATTCGTACATTAATTAGCTTTTTATTTAGTACCTGATGTCAGTGAGGTTGTACCTCATAGCGCCTGCTTCAACTTGTGGTTAACAATAAAATATTATTCCTTTGTTTTCATTTAGTACTTACCTACAATTGCTTGTAATCAATGTAGGCCTATTTTTTTAAAGTAAGAAAGGTTATTCAATTATAAGGAATTTAAATGAAATTTAAAATATGTGTTGGTAAGTACCGTGTGTAAGTACAGTTTTGTGATCTAACTAAACAAAACTTCGAGATAAGAATCACATTAGAAGGTGCTTAATAGAAGACTACTAACCACTTTGGAATCCACAAGTTGGAGCAGGGTCTGATCACTGAGATAAGGAAACAGTGCAAAAGAGTTTTATGTTTGTGAATTAAAAGGTATTTCTTCATTCGTAGATAATCATGCGTTACAATCTCCAGTTCGATTAAGTATGAAATGAGTTAACTCAATAAGTTGAAAACGTGACCAGACGGCCTCTGTTAATTGTGCATATTTGACATAGGTAGCCTGGAAATTAATCATTCAACGCCATTAACAGCTGTGTCAGAAAGAAGATCCACTTGGTGTCAAAAGATAAAAATGATCTAACCTGGATCTGCACAGTACTCTGCATTCATACTCGAGATCATGTACATTATGAGCACGGCAGTGTACCGGCGACGACGTCCCCAGCTGTTCGTCATATTGCTCACGATTCAATACACTGTAACTTATAACAAACAGACGCAATCAGTTTCTCCCATAATAGAGAACTTTCTGATCCTTAGAATTGTTCTATTTTTATGCTCTTGTATCTGGTTTGAGCAGAACTAAGAGCGCACATTCCACCGTTTAATTCTAGAACACTATAGCTGCAAACACTTTAATTTTTAAAAACACTGAGTCATTTAGATTCATAGCATAAGTACGCATTGTAATTGTGTACCGAATTGGATAAATTCCATCTTTATCACATGGTGAAACTTAGTGATCACTGTTGTTATGCAAACTTTCTTCGTGGAAGAGCAGTGCATCGAAGGCACGGTTAGGTTAGAGCGAAAGTTAACAAACTATTTTACGTGAAACGTTACAAAGTGTGGTGTATGACGCGGCCGTTTCGCGCCATCTACTCCGACGGAATGTCATATAAAATCAGGCGCGTAGCTAGCGCGCTCGCGTGCTCGCTCGACCTCGCGCCGACGAAAAGATAAAATACACCATGACCGAAGGAGACCCACATAGCCAGTGTGTAGCGTCTCCGCACTAAACAAGTACACCATAGAATATACCAACACATCTAAATAAAGTGATCAAGAATTCCCAGAGTATAGTTTGAGACTTATAAACATGCCTCAAGTACTTAAAGGCTATAGTTTCTGGAATTCTTAATGAAAAGTGACAACGTCTTTTAAGCAATAAAGAAGCGATAGCGTTTACTTATATCTTTGTTTGTAAATGATCAACTGGCTCTGTTAATAACCAAACTGTTTGTAGAAGTTAACATGTTTGGTGTACAGACGCCAACACATCAAGCTACTACAATCTGTCAAATTTCTTTAATAGATTTTCAACTTTATCGTTAAAGCAATAAGGTTCAAGTTTGAGTGGGAAAATTTGACAGTTTCGGGTAGCTTGACGTGCTGGCGTCTGTATATCCCGACAGTACCTACCACAAAGTGGCTGTTTATTAAAACGCCGCCTTCTAGCACGGCAATAACACGTTTCCTTTAGTAGATTGTAATTCAAGCCGGCTGAATATAGTCCGCACACACAATATTTTTCCTTTTTAGATCGGTATGTAGCGTATATTGTCTATATAAATCAATCATTGAATTATTTTTAATTTAACTATTCAACGCCATCGCGTACCTACCTAGAAATAAATACATGAAAATAAGTACCTATGTAAAGTAACTTTAACATTGAATGTTGATTAAAAGTACCTGATTTACAATACGTTTTTGTTAAAATAATATATGTAAAATGGTTTCGTTCGAAGTACTCCAGTGTACATGCAATTTCATGACAATATAGCACTTTATTCATAGACACTCAACATTTGAAATTTAAATACGCAGGGCCGTAAACTTCCAGGCGATTCACCCCTATAGTCGGGTAGAACTGTGTCGTAACAATATTAATTATTCATAGCCCTTTCATTTAATAGCTGAAGCAATAATAGGCTTGTCAAAAAAGTATGCATAAACAATGCAATGACGAAGTGCTTCCATCGAATCTAGTTCGCAGAATATTTGTAAAAAGAATAGTAGATTATGAAAGGTCAGTCAGTGTTTAATTGGGAAAAGATTGACGAAGACTATCCTTATCTAAAATAATTAAATTAAATAATTACAGGCTTTGTTTCATTGCTTGTCACCCCAAACCAATACCTATACATCACTACAGTTAAAAATAAACTTTCAAACAGGTCAAAGATTACAAACTAACAACACCGTTGAAAAGCAGGATAATTAACAAAATAACTAAACAATCTACAGCCATGTCTATAAACAACAACGGGAAAATATTTTTTAATTTATTAAAGTGTTGTTGCAACCTAATTAATTTACGAGGTCCCGAGAGACTGTTGAAAGCCCGTGGTGTGTGAATTATAGACAACACAGGTGCTCCGAGTCCGTACGTTTTATACTATTAAATGCATAAACTGTAAACATGCAGACTGAAAATATTGTCTAGACGAGGTAGACATACTGTCACGCTCCCTTCCCTAAAGGAATTGTGTTTCCAATTGGATAGAATGCCCTTCCCAAACTACGCACGTGGACGATATTCTCGTACGGTCAATCGCACGCCCATGGTAACGATTTGACTTTGACTGTGTCATTATTGTTTAGCAGTAAGAGCGGCTTTTGTAGTTCAAGCGCTGCTACTGACGTTCCGAACACAAAATTGAATCATTACTTTACAAAGTAACAATAAGAGTCATTGTTATGCCGGCTAGTGGCTATGATGACGGTAGCAACCAATATATTGCTGCCAAGCTTAGGAGCCCTACCGTACTAGTATTTATAGTACAGTCACGAGCAAAAGTATGTATACACTCGGCTTTATTCAAAAGCGATTTACTCCTTTATTTTTTAATGAAATTGTATGTTGTTACGAACATAGCATTTTTGAACCAATAGGTTTATATATAATGTGTCGTATTTCAACGTTGCATTCGTTATTTCACGAAAAAAAAAACGCAATTAAAAATTGCCAAGTGTTGACATATTGGTGTTCGTGACTGCACATATTATCTATTTGATAAAATAAATAATGTTATTTTAGTTAAATGTACTACCTATATGATAAAGAAGTAAGTAACATTCAGTTCTTCGACAATAATCATAAATAATTCATAATAATAATAATAGTTCATAATTTTTTCGACGCGACGCTGAAATATTTTTCAGCGTCTGAAAATTTTCAGGACGGTCAGTTGGTGTCTAAGGTAAAAAATACTACCTACTATTGTTTACTTACGGCCGGATTATGAAGACTTATATTAATACGTCTTCATAATCCATGATGATTGATGGCATAAGCCATCATTATTCCATTTAAAAAAAGAGGTGGTGCTATCTGCCTTTTATAGCTCCGTCTCTCTCTTACTCTGGAAAAATGGTGGCACACGTCACAATACGGCTGATTCAAGATAATTTTTACTTATTTTTCCGTTCACAAAATTGCTTTATGCTTTTGTATGTGTTATGTTTGTTTTTCTTTTCAATAGTGACTGATCTATGTATGTAAGTACCAGCCGAAGTTAAATTGTACATTAATAATAAAATAAAATAAGTTAAAATAGTCAGGTTTAAAACCTTGGTACAGTATTTTGTAGTCGCCACAATCTACTGATTATTTCTTATTTTAAGTGAAAGTTACGGCAAATGAGTCACAGTTGATCCGGTCTCACTAATGAGTAAATGGAACAGTCATGACGTCGGAACTTGCGAGAACTGTGACGTAGTAGGTATCTTGTAATTTATAATTTAAAATGATGACGTCAAAATACTTCATTATTTCTCATAAATCTTCCTTGTACTCGTATATTTGTTTAGTTTGATAAGTTATAGACAAGATTTACTCTGTGAAAAAAATCCTAAAGAAGAAACAAAAATCTCGAAAAGGATTAGGTTTACGTTAATTTACGTAATCGAGTTTCCACAAATTTTAATAAGGACTTGACACGACCTACGCAAAACTGAGCACCTATGTAAGCATAATTTTAAACAGTACCATATTATAAATATTTATGTGTGTAGGTATTACAAGATGTTTTACTCTTGTACAGGTAAAAATTACCTAAAACTGAGTAGGTAAGTGATTTAAATTCCTGGGATTGTCTGTTTTTAAATGTAATGAGATCACGAGCTCGTATTGTTCTTTAATTCATTATTTTCCTCATATTAGGAATTTTACAATGTCATTAACTCATTAGTTATAAATAACAAAATTTAATCTATCTAAATAAAAATGAATCACCGATATGTATGTACGCGCATAATTTTCGATCGAATGCACCAAATTTTAAAATTATATTTTTTGTGTTTGATAATGTCAGGACAAGGTTTGTATACAAGGTGTTGTTTTGCAACCTCGTCAAATTTAAGGAGGTAACTATGCTACTGATTCTCGACATGAATCAATAATAAAATAAGTAGATATATTTTTTTCAAATTTTCGGAAACGTTTGTGTTTTTACATTTTAAAACGCGGCCTGTCTGAGACCGCACTGTAACTGCCCTTTTACACACACATAAAAACGCGGCCGCTTTTACGATACAATAACACGATTCTGTTCTTTGAAAGTGGTGTATTTTGAAATACTGTCAAACTTAAATAACTAAAAAAAGTATGTATTCATTATTTACCAGGGATCGTAATTTTATTTGATTATTTATGTCTTTCCTAGCAGCCTCCTGAAATTTGACGAGGATGCAAAACAATAGCTTGTATACAATTGGACCCGGTAGATGGCGCTGCTTTTTCGGGCAGGATGGCGTCTGCCGGGTCCGCTAGTAATAGATAATTTTAATACATGCACGTGCGGCTCTTATCTCCCACTTCCACAGCGATGTTCTCCCACTTTTCAACGTTTTGTCACACTTCACCTGATAATATTGCAATAATATCTTGTTATGATTCGAATGAATATAACTACACGATTCATTGAATGTAATTTATCAATCGTCCTGAATCACCATTTATTCGAAATGACGTTATCAGTTATTATGTAGTATATACCTACGTAAGTAAAGATATATTATAAACATTGTGTTTGAAGTTCTTTGCAGGAATAATTGTTAATAATAGTGTGTTGTGCTGTTCGAAAGAACAGGTCTTACCAGGAAAATTACGCCAATTATAAAACCGTCTACGTACTTTATTAAGAATAAATAAACTATCTTACAATCTAAGGGTATCATAAAATATGTATAATAGTAGCTGAGAATTTACTGAGCGCTAAAGAACAAAAGGAAAGGAATACATACGAAACACTAACTACAACTATACATACACACTACTATAACTATACATAGAGCGTATCATTTGGCCGATAACACAAATACACAAACTAAATCAACGGGCAGCTACGCCTTATCAATTATTAATTTAGGAAAACACTTGAGGTTCAAAGATACCTATAATCAGTATTCTGTATTCACTACCTACTAGTTTTTTTTTTTCTATGAAATCAATATAGTTAAGGTTTTTTGTATTCTTCACGAGGACACGAATACAAATTATTTGCGATTCAATCCAATGTGTGAGATTATTTGCAGTACTCCACCTTAATTTACGACGAAGTGCCCCGGCACGCACAAACACTAGCCACGCCAGTGTCGCATAGTAAAACCTGCTTTTAGAGGTCACCAAACGAAATTAGCTAGAAAACTAATAAAATATCAAGGATAAAGTCTAGTATAGCCTGCATGGCACAAATACTTAGACTTATTGCTTGATTATTTTAGGTCTAAAGCAACATAAACTTGAGTGTAGTTATGAATGTTCAATCGAAATCTTGGTGGAATTATAGTTCATTTAATTATGTGTTCGCTACGCTGCACGTATAATAAAGTTATTTATTTATTTATGTATACTTTATTGTACACCACAATAATACTTAGCATAAAAAAAAATACATGTAACACTACAATTTTGTAGTGTTACATGTATTTTTTTTTATATATATATTTTATATATACAATGGGCGGCCTTATCGCATTACTGCGATCTCTTCCAGGCAACCTTAGAATGGATAGTGATTTTCCTGGACACAATACACTAAAAAAGATACACAAATATATACATATCCTAAATTATAGATACATAAATACATACATACTATGTATACAAGCAACGAAAAATAAAAGAAGACTACTTAGATGATTGCAGTTAGGACAAAAAGTTTTGCATTATAGCAATTTTTTTCAAATTCTGGCGGCCTGCTGCGCTACGTGTCGCGGGTTCGATTCCCGCACGGAACAAATATTTGTATGGCCTACAAATAGTTTTTCCGGGTCTGGCTGTTTGTGTATCTGAGTGTAAATGTTTGTAAACGCACCCACGATACCCACAGGAGAAATTCCTAGTGTGGGGCAACGTTCTTTTTAACAAAAAAATAAATGGCTCTGTCTGAGTAAAACTTCCTTTTTCGGGATCCAAAGCATAATTAGAAAATCGTCACTATTCTCTTGCCTTACCCCAATTTAATTGAGGTCGGCGCTACTTGCCTTTTTCTTCCATACTTCATCATCTACCTAGCTTTTTCTACTATGTTGGGGTCGGCTTCCAGTCTAACCGGATGCAGCTGAGTACCAGTATTTTACATGGAGAGACTGCCTATCTGACCTCCACAATCCAGAGTAATAGTGAGAGTGATTTTCTTCCATACTTCCAAAGCTTATTATGATATCTTTCTAAAATGATAACAAAGTTGTATACTATCTCCCCACGGGCAGTCAGGGGAAATAGATTATCCTAATGCACGTGTCCGATCAACTAACCAGGGGGCTCACCACCTGGTCTTATAGCAGGGCAGAAGTTGAACTGCACTACTTTATGTTCTATGACTTAGTACAAAAAACAGTGTAGTTCAACTTCTGCCCTGTTATAAGAGCTGGTGGTAAGCCTCCAGCTGTCATCGTTTAGGCAAAACGACGGACAATCTGTGAACAAAAAAAAAACTCTATAACCTTGTAACTAAAAGAGCATAATGAATAACGTAGATGTAGTTGTTCAGTTATCGTTGTCTGATAGTGCAATCAGAAATAAATATACTTTGTGTAGTCCACATGATATGACATCTCGCATAATGCTGCTATCTCCTCATTTGTGTTTACGCACCGATAGCGATAAGTGATAAAATCGTTGGGATTTGTAATTATTTTTAGTGTACCTACGCTCGTTACATGGTTATTGCACTCTTCGCTCGTATAAATAGAAAGCACTTAAATCTACTAGAACGTACTTTTTACTGAAAAAAAATATTACATACATAATATGACTCAGTGCTTGGACACAGGCCTCCTCTCTGTTAGAGAGAGTGGGCCGTAATCCACTACGCGCAGTGCGGATTGGTAGACGTCACATGTCTTCTTTGATTCTAGGACGAGTCGGTTTTCTCACAATGTTTTCCTTCACCGTTTTGAGAGCAGTGGTGATGAAATAGTTTACATAAAGTAAAGCGCCTGTCTGGGTTCAAACCTATGACCTACAACTCGTGAGTCTAGGCTGTTACCACTAAGAAACCACTGCTCCTAAAAACATGAACTTCTGGTCATTCATTAAAATGTATCGGTCGTCATCATCATCAGTATGTAAAAATAACACTTCCGTGCTGGGCATTGCAAACCACTGAGCTCGATAATGTACCTATCGATATATAACTGTATTATACACATTCTTTTTCCATTATTAGATTGGGTTCGGGCACGTATGGAATAACACGACGCTTTTAAGTAATTCTTCCTTTGGGACCAATAAAATTAATTGCTATGGAAAGCAATGACAATAAATATAATTGATAATCTCACTGATTAGGGCTAACATCTGTGTTTTCCCAGATTAGTCCTTGTTTGAAAATTGGTTTACAATACAATCTGGGACATCACGCCCACGTCATTCACAGCCCGACTTCACCCACCGCTCGGCCTCACTTTTCTGATGTCAATCCCCACGTTCCTGGCGCCTTCGCGATGGTAACAATGTCGCGCCAAAAAAATGTTTTAAACAATAACCGATATCAGTTTTGTTTTGAGCCTTCAATTACTACAGTATTCAATTAGCAATATTTGCTACGTGTCAAAATATTAAAATACTACGCCGTCCGCCTTACACGTGACTCTCGTAGAACGTTAAATTTTACGTGAAAAATATTACTTACGAAACATCACACTAATTAAATCATATATGTACAACGGTGGCACCATCGGACATTAATTCCACAAATTGGTCTAAATGACAATTGCGGTGTGCGGGGACTTCGCCGGTCGTCGGTGGTTCGGTCGGGTCGGTCGCGACAGTCGCGGCCGTCAGCCGCTGTTAGCTTAGGGCCTTCGCAGACATGCTACTACTAGCATCAGCGTTTGGTGATTTTACAACTTCATCATGTTGTTTCGCGTTTTGGCGACTCGACTTTCGTTTGCGATAAAACAATTGCGCGATTTAGCGATTGCTTGAGCTTCGATGCTGCATCGCGTTTTAGCATCTGTGTTTGAGTGCAGAAAAAAAAGCAGAGGCCAAAGCTTTACAAAATCGCTGCGATTGCGCGATTTTGTAAAGCCTTTGTAGTAAAAAGCCTAAAACAATTATATATTGAGGGAGTTGTGAAAAAATATGTAATCCGCCATTTTGTGGCGGCGCTGCGGCCATCTTGGACCGATTTTCATCAAACATAACTAAGAGCACTCCCGATAAATTCACCTTTCAAACAAAAAAAACAAAATCAAAATCGGTTCATCCGTTTAGGAGCTACGATGCCACAGACAGACATACACACACAGAGAGACACGTCAAACTTATAACACCCCGTCGTTTTTGCGTCAGGGGTTAAAAAGGCATATCTACTAAAACCCTTAGCGAAGCCGTAACCTTGACCTGTCGCGTGCTAACTCAAATGCCGCCTGGAAACTTGTTGTTAGCGTTTTTCAGTTAAATCCACACGTCACCGAAATGTACAAATATTATAATATTAATTGAACGTAACAGTACACGATGTTAACCTTGTATTTTTCAACAAGAACTCTTGACTACATACAGACGGTCACGTTTGTTTTGCTAAAAGTTAATATTGCATAACATTATCTGTATCATTATCACACACGAAATGAGTAAGAAAATCTGATCAGTCTTCTTGTGTTTAACCAAAAAGTTTGTTACTTGAAATCCAGCTTATCTATAGTTACACACCCAAATCTATTTTGTTAATCGATGTATAAGTTAATATAGGATAATTACCTACCTGGGAACGCTATTTGTTGTTGTACGGTAGTACTATTAGTTATTCTGTGGTTGTACGTATGTAAAGTATTAGGGTGTTTTATTTATTAGTTATATACCGCGTGTAATATGATGTAAGTAGTTATTTAATAGCTGTACTTAAACTCAGTGCTGACGCAGTAAAATAATTACGATAAATTGGATGGATACCAGATCATAGAGTATTTGCATACACGCGTAGTACGGTAATCATAGGTAAGTGCTGTTTATAGTGATGTTAATATTCAACAATTACACAATCACGTCGAATTAAGTCAGTCATTTGTTGTCTTTATGGAGCAGTAAGTAAACAACGCATTATAACAGTCCATTTAGGAAACCCAATTTGTCTGGTGTAAACGAAATGTCCCGAGATAAGGCAAATATTCGATAGGTAGTGTGAATTTGTTAAGGCGAGGTAAGAAGTATATTTTAAGGTAATTGACAACAACAACGATGCGTTTGATGTTAGTTGAATCGAATGGCCACTAAAATAAAAGTAATTTTGCAGTTTTCATTAAATTAAAAAATTAATGCACGCTTCAGTGGAATAATTTTTAGGTATATCTTTAGTTGATTGAATTCCCTTTACCCTCAAAATTTTAGAATTATGCGACGAAAAATCTTGTGATAGGTACTCTATCATGATACTATTTTATTTTTATGAAATCTTTTTTGAATAAGTCTTTTCTTTGAACATTTGACAATATGTACGGTCACCAAAGAAGATAAGTAACCAGGGTCGTCGGATGTAATCGAGGTTTAGTAAAAAACCGATGGATAGTTTTGGAATAAAATTGAATTTGATTAATAGAAAACAAACAGCACCCTAATTGCGTAACACACAATCAATCGGAATCTGAATCATTTTGAAGCCAATTGCTAATCCATTGCTTCATAAGTTCGAAAAATTTGTCTACTCAATACGTAAATAACGCAATGAATATTGTTGAACTGTCAAAATGAAACCGATTCCGATTGATCGTGTGTTACGCAATTAGGGAGCAGTTCATTTATCAAATTAAATTTCATTCCAAAACATCAATCGGTTTCTTACTAAACTTCCACTAAAGTGAAAAGTTAGGTGAAGTGAGCTTAGAGTGAGCTGTCAATCTCTAGAATTAGTTACAGGTCACTCCACACTCTACACCCAAGTTTTTCGTTTCACGGTGAAATGGTTACAGAATCAGGTTATTCACATTGTCGGCACTATAGGTCTATTGTAAGAAACCAATTGTCTTAAGAATTATATTGTTTGTATATGACAGTTTGATGCAAAAAAAAAAAAAATCGCACTGCTGGTTACTTATCTCTTTTGGTGACTGTAGGTACACTAATTTTTTTTCTGGCTTGTCCCAATGTATAGTTACCGGCACGTAAGTTGGACAAACATTTTGTATGGGGGAAGTTCACGCACGCACCATTTCATAAATTTTTACATGCACGAACTTCCCCCACCACAAAATCTTTGGCCAACTTACGTGCCGGTAACTATACCAATACGCCTAACTGTGCGACAAAAAACTGATCGTTTTACGATGTGTTACGTTTGGCACCGCCTTTATTAGGTGTATTACCTATATATACGTACTATCAATGATCATATACAATTAGAGGTCACTAGTTTGTGGGTGGGTGAAGATCATAACGCAATTACGCTGTGCCACAGAGAGCACGTTAAGCTGTCGGCCGAGGTTGTGTGGAGTCTATGTGATTCTCAATTACTCTCTTTTTGCCTGGCCCTTTCCCATTTTATTTGGGGTCGGCCCTCCGTGTCATGCATCTCCAGGTAGCTCGTTCCTGGGTCGTCTCTTTTGTGATTCCCAATTACGAGGGCTATAAATCTGGTCAAAGGGTGAAAATCATAGGCACAAAAATCAAACTACGAGTACTACAGAATAATATGTTCACAATTTTTTTTATTTTCTTTATGTCAAATATTTGAATTGTAGAGTTTCTTCGCTCTGTATATTTCTCCAGCGTAGGCGTTGTCGGACATATGTACCTACAGCTAGACGTCATGTCGACGTTTCGTAGACGTCTCGTAGGCGTCTCGTAGACGTCTCGTAGGCGTTCGTAGAAGTCACGTAGGGCCGCGTAGGCGACCCGTACACGTCTCGTAGGGTCTAGTAGGTGACTCGTGACATCTTGTAGGCATCTCGTAGACGTCTCTTCAATCTGCTTTTGGATTACTATGTAGTACCTACCTATTCGACTTCCTAACTCCAAGAGCATTCAATAAAATATTTGGGCTTTATTTATTTATTTATTTATTTTCATGATACTCAGATAACAAAGATCCGTATTGTTAGTAAGAACCTTATACCTAGCGTTAGTATAAAAACACAAAAACAATTTGGGTATGAGTCACCTTGTAAAGAAGGCGAAACCAGGTTCTTAACCGGTCATTTTCTCCACAAAGTGCCTCATAAAAGGGGAAAACACATTCTCAGACACTGTCTTTAGAATGCTGTTGCCACTGGCCCGGGTTCTAGCTGCCACAGACAAATATAAATGACAAATATAAATGACAAATATAATTATGACAGCAAAATATAAATGCACGACTAAGATTTTGCGATAAGCTTGATAGTGTGCGGTGTCGAACCTACACATGCTTATCGGGGACAAACATTAATTTGGTTTATTGTGGGGTGGCAGGCAGTAGGGACGCGGAGTACGGGGCGCGGGCGCGGGGTGCGTTGGTGGTATTACGTCAATCAGCCGGCTGTGTCGCGTGATTGTACCTACTTCATTAGCCCCGCACTTACTGGCTGTCCTGCAAACTGTGCATTAGAATTTTCTTCGCTTTCCACTGTGACTAGGAAAATAAAATAGTAGTTTGAGAAATAAATGGAATTGGAGAATACCTTCATTCCTTAGTACTTACATTGAAATGATTGAATGCCCATACGAAGCTAAATAGCTGGTCGCTTAGCACGCGCACGGGTGATCGACCAGCTTACAAAATCGGAAATCACAGGTCGGTAAACCCATTGACTGTGGACAGCTTTTTCATTTGTATGGAAACCTCACCAGGCTAAAAAAAGGTCTGTATCCTAACCCTTGCTCGAGCCAACCCGCTGAGTCAGTAGCTTCAAATTCGTCCCTAAATAATTCCGATCCAGCCTGTCCCTGGCTGCCCTCTCCCAGCGACGCCCTAAGGCGAGGTTCGTACGCCACAAGCGGTGCCCTTATTGTCTAGTCGGTTAGTCTTTAAGGCTTGGCTGGATGCCTTAATTTATTAAGGTATCCACAGGTAAGTCCGGTTAAGCAGACGACATCCTTCTAGGTAGAATTGCGAGAAGCCATACAAAAAAAAAGGCCTTGCTCTTAAATTTTGTATATAGCGAATTGGTATTTGTCCAAACTAAAGGTTCTCTGAGTGGTACTCTCCGATGTAAACTTAATATTAAGTAAGAGTATTTGTAAGTTACTCAATATTACTACATAGTATGTACTATGTATGGATGTACGCATTCATTCATTAGCTCAACGGGAATAAAGTTTATTTCTGTATTTTCCCTTGCAGCTTAATTAGAGTCGAAATGTCCTACAGACGCCCACTGACTTGTGTTTCCTGTTATTTCCTCAAAGGAAACATACTTACCGAACCATTTTATTATGTATTCCAATTAAAAATCGAACCACACATAATCAAGTTATGAGCGTTTCCTGTTTTTTTAAGATTCGAAATATAAATATGAGCAGTGGCCATTGTTTTCTATAAAATGAGGCAAAAAAAATGAGCTGATTAAATATATAACTATAGTAGGTAGGTGCTATAACTGTACTTTTTATCAACTCATTTTTTTACTCCTAAACCTATAGTACAAAAAATAATGATTATTACATGAGTTGTCTTTCCTTAGACTATGCAAAAAAAAAAAATATTTACCTCAAAAACAAACAAGTGTGCATGCCTTGGGTTTAATTATTAATTTGCAGGCGTTAAAAAATTCAAGTTGTTTGGCATTTCCAATAAGTGAATCTGAATCGAATTCCTCGATTTACGCAGTTACTCATTTCTGACGTTCGTATAGGAAAAGCTCAAAGTAAATATTGTTCATATGCTACTAACTCGTCCTACGAACTTACTATGCTACTACACAGTTATTTTTGTTAAACCACGTTAAACCATGTTTCTTAAGTCAATTAAGAAAATTACTAAATGTTCTTTTCATTTGTCTACATTTTCCTAAATTCCTAGTACCGTAGTCTTTAGGTTGATTTTTCATAGTCTTAGGGGTCTTTTTTGTAATTTTAAGCACGTTCACAGTCTAACCTCAGTCTCAATCCGACAAAAATACCTCTCTTATGACTTTTATGACGAGTTTTGACATTGATTGTCGCTGAGATGAGATTAACTAGATTTGGACCGTTTTCAATTACGGGAATTGGTGTTCTGATGTCTCTTAACTGAAGAGTTTTGCCGTTTGACAGTTTTGTATAGAATATCAAAGAAACTCAAACAAACTGTCAAACTGTCATATTTGTTCCTCAGATAAAAATTATCTGACTATTGAAAAATCTGCCCTAAACTGAATAATACTTGCCTGTGACACGTATAACTTACTTACTTACTGTTAGCCTGCATCATCCGACTGCTGGGCAAAGCCTCTCCCCATGACATATATACTTAACATATATTACTATAATCCATTGACTCATAATAACAAAGTAGTATAAGACACAACGAGTAGGAAGATAAAAGTATCATAAACGAACAATGGACAATAACAACTCGGGACCCCAATAAGACTCGAGAACATACCTATTCTATTCTGTTATATGTACCAAACTACATATGTAGGTGATGGAAATAACCAAACCCATTTATTTATTGAGTAAACCACTTATACTATTTCTACACACACCTATGAGTAAACAGTTAAACACATTATTTACAGTTCAACTCCTGTTTAAGATTCGTAAGTGTTGAAAATTGTATTACTATTTTTTGAGGTGTTGATAAGATAATCGATAAATGTTACGTTACTGCTACATTACTTTCTGTGACGTCAGAGAGGTGTTTTGTAAAACGTATTGTGTAAAATTTTCAATTGAAGTCAAAGTCAAGGTAACGAAGAATGAGCTATCTCATTCTGAAGCTTGCTAAAGTAATGAAGATGTATTGTAGACTGGTACGGGGTGAAATTATATAGGCCTGCTAATCTCTCTTACTTTTTAGGGTTCCGTAGCCAAATGGCAAAAAACGGAACCTTTATAGATTCGCCATCTGTCCGATCCATAGATTGGCCGTCTGTCTGTCTGTCTGTCCGTCCGTATGTCACAGCCACATTTTTCCGAAACTACAAGAGCTATACTGTTGAAACTTTGTAAGTAGATGTATTCTGTGAACCGCATTAAGATTTTCACACAAAAGTAGAAAAAAAAAACAATAAATTTTGGGGGTTCCCCATACTTAGAACTGAAACTGAAAATGTCTTTTTCATCAAACCCATACGTGTGGGGTATCTATAGATAGGTCTTCAAAAATGATATTGAGTTTCCTAATATAATTTTTTTCTAAACTGAATAGTTTGCGCGAGAGACACTTCCAAAGTTCCCCCCCCCCCCCCCCCCTGTAACTTCTGTCATAAATCGTATATCGCAATTTACCTTTCATTCAATCAACTCATGATTGATTTTTATAGATAATGGTACGGAACCCTTCGTGCGCGAGTCCGACTCGCACTTGGCTGGTTTTTATTTTATTACTTACTCAAGTATTGTAACAATGATCTCATTGATCACTATCATATCTTACAGATAATCTTGATTATTACTTTGAATGTTTAGTAAAGTTCTGTGTTGTGTTATGTTAAAGTCATAGTATTTAAGGCATAATGTGTGTATGGTTCAATCAACTCAGCCTATCGCAGTCCACTGCTGGATATATAGGCCTCTCCCATGCTACGCTACAACATCCTGTCCTCAGCCTTCCGCATCCAGTCTGTGCCAGCCTCCTATTTGAGGTTGTCTATAGTAATTTCTTTTTAAATTGTTTAAAATTATTTTGTATTGTTTTTATTTATGATTTTTGTGTATTTTATTTTAATGTTTTCATGCTTCTCAAACTTGTTGTACCTACCTACCTAGACAATAAGTGAATGATTTGGTTTCCTATAATTGGAAGTGCACAATTGTTTTTTACCACGTGCATGTAGTTGTATAGCCTCTATTGATGATCCAATTCCAAGAAATAAATAAAAAGTTACCTACAAGAAAATAGGCCAATTGTTTGAACCAAGCCCAGTGATTATAGCAATACCTTTCACCATAATAGTAATGACCGTTCATTTTAGCAGTCTGGGAAGCCCACGTTCCACGGTAGACGTTTACTGGAACGAATTGTTTATGACCACGTCCAAACATGTTAAAATAGGTGTTACATACAATGTTTGCTTTCTCAGACCTGCATATTTAACGCTGTTCCACGATGCGTCAATGAAACAAACAATAGCTGTAAGTACGTCAATGCACACCGTGCTACAGTATGGATTTATGCACAAATATAACTCAAAATGTCCTAGAACCAAAAATTTGAAGATGAGACATGTGACATCTACCAACTCGCACTGGGCGCGCGTGGTGGATTATAGTGGGAACATTATGGGCTGATTATGATGATGATAACAACAAACGCTGTCTAGAAAATCCATTTAAAAAAATATATATTTATGAATGAGTAGATCAAAGGGTCCCTTCTAATATTATATGCGCATATTATTGACATTTCTAAATCACTATCGAAATTAACATCCTTCCAAAACGTAAAAACCTGCTTTTATCACGCATTCAAAATTATAAAATAATTTAATTGACTTGTAGGTATCAGTTACGATATACGAGTAAGTACCTATCTATGCAGTTCGTCACTTCTTCTATATTCAATGATTAATTCAAATAGTGCGGTGAGTGATAAAAGCGTGGTTTTTTTTACTACAAATTTTTATTTATTCCTAAATGTCTAGTAATTTCTTCATTAAGTTAATAAGTGTAAATTCAACGAACTAATGACTTCACCGGTTTACTAGTAGCCACTGAAGCGTTCCACTATTTACCTACTGGCTCCATCATCAGCACCAAGTGCAATCTATTGGATTCATCAAAACGAATCATATGACCCCAAACTATCCTCTAGTTTACTAGTAGCCACTGAAGCACTCCTCTCTCCAGGTGGATAGTGGAATTCCTGTGTTCCATCATTAGACCCTCGTTACCAAGCCCAATCTATTGGACTCGTCAAAACTTCATATAAAAGAACAGGACCTACCTACGCATCTCTTATCTTGCATCTCTATCATCTTGCATTTTTAGATAAAGAGAAAAATAACGAGACCGGTAGCCCTGCTATGGGACGACACAAAATCCAGTCAATCAATTAAATTATAGAAGCATTATAGAACTACGTCAATTCTTGCGGTCAGTGTCGCTGCCGTTGACGCGTGCCGCTCGTGTGTATGCACCATAACCTATCGTGTGTGTGACCTAACTACCCGTTGGTCTCGTGGCCGCAAGCGCGACTGCTGAGCGTGTGGTCCTGGGTTCGATTCCCAGGTCAAGCAAAGTTGGAAGGACGTGCGGTCGTGGGATCGGCCGCAATTGGTGATGGGGCCCGCTAGGCATGGTAGGCTGGTACAGTCAACAGCAAAAGTAGATGATCAAAATCAGAAATTCAATACTAATGAACGGAGTTCGCGTCAGAACTGTGTGGCGTCGAAGTGATTCAAAAGTATGTGATTGTAAATTATACCAAACATTTACTACTAGTACAGCTGCCATATAGCTGCGAACTCCGTTCATTAGTATTGAATTTCTGATTTTGATCATCTACTTTTACTGTTGACTGTACCAGTCGGGGATGCAGCGAATGTACAAGTATCTCCCGGGCCCCCGACGCATGGTACTAGAAGGAACAGTGGGGTTTTAGTCGGTAGGAGTCAGATATAACCCTCAGTTCTTCCCAGACGGAGGGTATCCATGACGATGACCCCAAGAAAGATAAAAGTGTTGAGCAAAGTATTATTGGGTCTTTCTATTAGGAATTTCTCAGTAGCAACCCAGAGTTTGGAAGTTGGCGGTGTCCTACTCCCTTGCCTCAGAAAGCACGTTAAGCCGTTGGTCCTGCGCCTGATCTCTCTCCGGTCGTGTCGGATTGCCGTCCCATCGGACTATGAGATTGAGGGAAGAGTGAGTGCACCTGTGTCTGCGCACACAATTGTGGACCATAATATCTCCCGCGCAGATGGCTAGTCTCTGTTGAGACTGGCTGCCTTGGCAATCAGGTATGGAAGACTATTAGTAGTGATAGTGACCTACCTACAGGTAAAATTTCCAAGCATGGATTTTCCCTAGTAGTAGGACAATGCATATGTGACAAACCCGTTTAGATAGGCATGATTATTGATTAGTAATATTGTAGCATACTTATGTGTTACAATTTCTGATAATCGTAGATAGGAGGTATGTAGGATTCGCTCCCAACATCCTGTGGGTTTTTTCGAGCCCTAACGATAACGTAGGTAGATTTTATGGTAATACACCAATTGCACTGCAAAACATAGATATATTATTTGCTGCAAAAACGTTATGAATTTATCAAAATCTTCCTATAGTTGTTTCGTTAGAGTAAGAAATAGGTTAGATTTCAATTTTATAGATAGCCTACCTACCTTCTGTTTGAAACAAATGAATTTTTAAAAAGCTCAATTGTAACTTGTCCAGTAGTTGTGCGACACAAGGACAAAAAACACTTAGTTGAGGCAGCGGGCATAAAAAATATGGTTGCTATCAAAAGGTCAAGGAAGGTTGTTTCATGTTTTTTTACTTAAGTTAATAGTTCTAATTGCGATTCAAAATTCTCAACCTTGAAATGTTGAAGGTCGGACAGATAACATCGTAGAAAATAAATAAGTGACATTTAGGTAGTACAAATATCTTATAATTTATAAATCAACAACGTAACATACCATGATAATGATAAATGATTTTATTTTGTAAGTAGGTTTGTACAAACACTTTTACACGTCAATCATATTTTAAAACTAGATGAGGTCGGCGTTTCCTATCTGACTAGTCTGAGAAGAAAGGCCGAAACAAACTCAGAGGTCACAGTCTCTTTTAAAGTCCAGACATAATCTTGGTCAGATCATATGAAGACCATGTAGATTGATGTCTGGAGATGGCATCAAGGTTGTCTCCCCCGAAGGATGACGCAGAGTTCAACAGATATGTTTAGGTCCGATGAAATAGGGGGTGGGCCTATTGCCATCAATCGGGCAGACTCCGGGCTGCTACTGAAATTTCCAGATGGAAAAACCAATCAAATCAAATCAAAAGTCATTTATTCAAATTAGGCTGAGAATCAGCACTTTTCGAAAGTCAAAATTACAAAAGACAGTCCCCCAAAAACGCCCGCCCTTCACCACTTCCTAGTGCTGTCGTTGGGAAGAAGAAGTGGCGCAACAAACTCCCCAAATACCACTTTGCTCCATGCGACCACAACACCAACGAGGCATTAAAAAAATAAAGTTAGTTTATAATATAGTTTCCTCAAAAATGGGGTTATGGTAGAAACCACCATCTCTCAGGCATACCTACCTCATAGCATAATCAGCATAATGTTCCCACTGCTGGGACACAGGCCTCCTCTCTTCGAGAGGGGGTGGGCTATAATCTACCATGCGGGCCCAAAATTTCCCAATCCAATTCAATGGAATCTAGAAACCACAACCGTTTTAAGTTCGAAAAACGGTATACCTACGTATTTTTTGTTATTGTAATATACGAAACCTTTAAAAATTGTATGAGCGTAAAAAATTTAATAAGTATTAATTTAATTAAATAAGTTCTTATGTTGCAATAATTATTATTCAATAAAAATTTTACAATTAATGTTGTCGCATTTTATTGTAAAATGCGACAACATTTATTGTAAAAATTTCAAGCAAAAATAGTTCATTTGGAACAAATTCTAGATTCCATGGGATTGGGGTGTGAAAGTCTATTGAGGAAGTAAAGAGAATAATTTCAGTAGGTATAAATAAAAAACTTATTTTTTCCTAATACGGCAGATTTTACGAGAAAAATAAGATGAAGTAAAAAATAAAAAAAACACGTACAAATCTGGATCTATAACTAAGATACGAGGTGTATTTGTGCTCTAAAATATGCAACATCGAGATGCCATGAACGCTTCTAACATATTTTTTGCGTATCACGTTTAGGGTGCTTTCACATTTAGGCGACTTTAGCAGCGCAACAATCGCGCGGCAGACGCGCGGCCGTCGCCCAGTCAGAATTTCATAATTATTTTAAACAAAAGCGCTGCACGCGCGGCTGTTCTTATAATATGAAGGCATCTGCTTCTGCCGCGGTACTGTCGCGCTGCTAGCGTCCTAATTGTGAAAGCGGCCTTAGTTTATGAGTAATATTTTATTTTATACCTATCCGGGAAAAAAAATTAAACTAGACGTGCTAGTTAACTGGGAATTCGAAATCATGAATTTACCTAAATGATTATATTTATTAGGTTTTTAATAAAAAATGTGATGTCCTGAAGATGGGCTTCTTAATACACTGTGGGATGTTACCACGCGGCCACCACTGCTCTCCTACATAATACTTACTTTTAATTAACCTACACCACAGGATCGCGACTCACTAGTTGTTCTTAGGTGCTGACCTAATAACTACTAATATGTTTTGTCTACTAAAAGGAAATTGTTAGCTGGTAAACAAAACCAATAATGGACGCTCGTTTTGATTGGTTACCACATCGTTGAGGTATACGTGTATCAAATTAATGCAGACATCAGTGTTTCAAGGACATCCATAACCATGAATAATTATATAAGATTCAAAATTATTAATTAAATTATTAATTATTATTTTAATAAATAAATAAATAAAAACGTTTAGTAAGCTGGGCATGCATGCGAGTCTTTCATGAACTTCTAGAAACCGACTTTGGTTTTTGCTGGTTCTTCCAGCGTTGGCAAGAATACCGAAAAACTGAGTTCCGTCGTTAGAGGTACATCCAAATATAACAAAATAATAACCCTCGAGACCGTATTTCCGCCATAGCGGACAATCTCAACAGAGACTAGCCTTCAGCGCAGGAGATATTGTCTACTCGTATATCTGTTTATGATATAAAATTCAAAGTCCTGACTGACTGACTGATATATCAACGCACAGCCTAAACCGCTGATCCTAGAGACATGAAATTTGGAGGGTGTGTTCTTAGTGAAGAGTAGGTATCCACTAAGAAAGGGTTTTTCGAAATTCCACCCCCTTTTTTTTTTTTTTTGAGGATGGGAAATCATCAAATGACTCCTCCCGCTCTGGGTGGAGCAGAAGGGAGTGTCAGACTTTTACTGACTAAAACCCACCCGTGTTCCTTCCTTAGCCCTTTATGTTCCAGGGCAGCGGTAAACCCTTTCGGATGGTCCCGCTACCCTGGCAGGCTTCGGCCCTGTGGGGCCCCGTCACTTGCTGACATCTCTTTGAGGCGCGCGTGGAACACGAACACGCCGTCCGGCACGGGCCTAGTCCTGATCGGACGGAGAGCTACCCATTACTCTCCGCCCGCAGGCCCGCGCCTACGGTGGCCGGGAGTCGTCACGCGGCTCCCGACGCCCGGAGCGTCTCCCGCGGCGGCTGAGGCGTGAGGTGCGCAAGGCGCGTTCCCTCGCCCACCCCGCCACCTCCTTCGCTAGCATGACTGCTTCGCAGAAGGAGGTGACTGCCTCCCACTCCCTCTCACCCCGGACCATGGCTTGAACCAGGGCCGGGCGCGAGAGGTCGCCGCCGCTGAAATTCCACCCCCTAAGAGAGAGTTTTCCCTAAGAGGATGAAATGGGGGGATTTTGTTTGTATGGAAAATCTTATTCCTTGAGTTAATAAACTTGAAACTTGGCAACAATACTAATCTAAGTAAATTATGTAGTTTGCCATTTTATGTCTTTCTAAACTTTGAAACCACCAAATCCCCGTTTAGGGGGTAAAAGGGGATTTGGTGGTTTCAAAGTTTGTATAGAAGAATTTTAGCGCGCGGTCCGATTATCTCGAAACTCACTATTTATACCAACAATCGAAAGTAAAGAATAATGTGTATCAGGGTTTTTCGAAAATTAGTTACCCCTGACGGGCTGAAAAGGGGTAGTCAATTTTACAGGGGAGGATTTTACTGCATGGCTTCATTAACTCGAAAATTAGTATAAATAATCTTTGAGTCAAGTTATGAATACATCCCAAACGATTTTTTTAAATTCCACCCCTGTGGGTGTGAAAACAGGGATACAGTTTATATGAAAAATCTTCTTCATTAAGTTAATAAACTTGAAACTTGACAAGAATACTCGCCTAAGTAAGTAATAAAGTTTATTATTATAAGTTTTTCAACACTACCCCTCAAAGGGGTATATAGGGGTTTGTGTGGAAGTAATTGAATGCGCGGTCCGATTAACTCGAAACTCAGTGTTCAAAAATAAAGAATAACATGTATCAGGGTTTTTCGAAAATCTACCCCTAACGGGTTGAAAAGGGGTAGTTAATTTTACAGGGGAGGATTATAATGCGTGGCTTGATTAACTCGAAAATTAGTATTAATAATTTTGACAGAAAATAATTAATAATAAGTATGTAAAGTTGTCGAAAATTGACCCCTGACGGGGCAAAATGGGGTTATTCGATTTTGAAGGGGGGGATTTGAACTTGAAACTGTATGTTACATTTTCACACCTAAATCACTGAAAACTGACTTTGACAAAGAGATAGATGGCATCCTAGGGAAGGACATACTTTTTATCCTGGTAGCACGTTCCCGTGGGATGATTCCCGACATCCACGTGGGCGAAGCCGTGGGCGGAAGCTAGTAGTGCATAAGTGTTTGTGCAGACACAGGTGCACTCTCATAGTGGGACGGTATGCACTCCGACACGACCGAAGAGAGATCAGTCGCAGGTCCAACGGCTTAACGTGATTTCCGAGGCACACCAACAACTTCCAAACTTCGGGCTATTACTAAGAAATTCCTCGTGGAAAAACCCAATAACACTTTGCCCGATCTGGGAATCGAACCCAGGACCACGCTCACCAGTCACGCTTGCGACCACGAGACCAACGGGCAACGGGGCAGATAACAAAAACGGGAGAGTTGAAGATACTTCTTCAATTCTCCAGTGCTTGTTATATTTTAATTTTGAGCTAGCCTGATGGGTGTGCCTATTTATATTTAGTTACTTAAAGGTCCCCGAAAGATCTAACGCAATGGATCAATTGTAATTTTAGTGATTTTGTCAATCACTTCAATTGCATTTCGTAGACAAACAATTTGCGCATCATGTGTATCAATCATGTAAAAATGGTCATTTTTATCATAAGAATTTTATCATAATTGTGAATAGCCCAATGCTATAGATACATAAGCTATTTATTAATGGAATTGTACATAACTTTAAATAATGTGTACCTACCTACTTAGATAATATTATCATGCCATAATAATGTTTTGTGGGTTTTTTCTACAAACATTATCTAACAGTCTCGTTTGAACATTTTTTGTTCCATTACTACAGTTGAAAATTCACGTTTATCTAGGCGTCATTGTGTCGCTGTTGTCACTATTGTTACTGGGAGCTGCGTGGGCGCATAGTTCGGTTCACTGTCCACTTATCCAGTAGGTACTACATTCATAAAGCTTCCGTTTCGAAGCGAGTACGACCGTGGCCACACATCCGCCATGATTACGTGTGAGTCAGATAAAAAAAATAACAACTTTATACAATGTAAATATTTTCGAGCGATAAAATATAAATGTAAAAAAAAATATCGACATTGTTTTCCGCTTGTTTTGTCAGTTATTCTCAGAAACATTGTAGCAAAGCTTTTTTGCAAATAAATACCTAATCGGCCTATAACGTTCCCACTGCTGGTACACAGGCCTCCTATCAGTGAGGGGCCATTTTGAAATTGCCTCTTTATTTTAATGATGTACTTTATACCATGCAAAGTTAGCAGTCTTAGGGCGGGTGTTTCACGTCCACTTCACGCATGCGTATACGTCAAAAATGGCGCTAACTATCGTCAAACAAAAAAAAAAACGGTGTTTCAAATTACAATTACAAAATTATACCCTTGACGTAAAATTAATCGTTATTATTTGAGGTACGTATGTAACGTTAACCAACCGTTTGAACAACCCTCCCTTAATTAATACAAATTAAATAAAATTAATACACGACACGGTTTCTTTACGGTCCGGCGTTCAAACCGCGCCGTAGAAAAAACCTGTACAAGTCTACAAGCTTCCATGCAACACTGAAACCCGTGCCTACACGGCGAATAAACCGTAGTTTTACACGGAAAGGATTATTATTTATTTCACGGAAAATAGACAGCGTGTGTGTAAAAAGGGCCTGTCTATCGTTTCTTAGGTTATTCATGTAATCCGTGTAAGTGATTAAAACTCTTGTAAACAAGCATATTTCAGTCAAGTTGCCCTACAAACAATCTGCTTCGAACAATGGAAATATGCTTCGAACACATATTATATACTCGTACATACTGAATTAAGATACATTCTATGTAATAAAAACTTTATTAATAAAATTTTCATAGTACATAATAACAATATTAGTTCTTAATGTTAATTGTCAAAAAAACATTTTACTTAAAATTAAATTTCAATAGTAGTATAAAGAAACGAGTAAAATAATTGAAAGTCAAGAGATATCGTTTTTCTATCATGCACATAGAAGAACGAATCAGAAACATTTTAGGTAAATAAATTAATAAATAGCTTGCATTAAGAGTAGAATAAAGCTTTCGTAATCGTAAAAAGATCAAGGCGTCTTACAATGGTTAATCATTCAAAAATATTGTAAATTATTTAATAGGTTATGTTGGTAGGATCATGACTACAGCTAAAAGGGCCTCTGGCTCTAGTTACTTGACGCCAATGTCGCGTGACGTCACCACAGTGGCAGTGCGGGTCACTGCAGTGGATTCGTTAGCGGTTCTGGCTGCGGTCCCCACCTTCCTAACAGTAGTTGTGGTCGTGGTCTTAGAAACACCACCATTGGCAAGTTTTTGGACATCAGTGTTAGATCGCACTTCTTCAGTAGCTGCCTGTTTCTTCTCATGAGCAGTTGCATTCTTTACATTCCTTTCAACATTCTGTTCGAAACCATCCCTTTTAATCACTTCATTACTCCTTTCCTCAGTGCAATTTCCTCCTCTTTCTCCCTGTTCCGCGGTCCTTATGACTCCATTCTCAACAGGAATGACTTCACTGTTCTGGTAGTGCTCAGAATATCCGTTGCCGTCGGATGTGTCGATAGTGTAAGAACCGCGACGGATTGGCTTCTCAGGAACCCACACGATGTCTTGCGTCAAAGTTTCTCGGTGCTGAACTGGTTCGGGCGATACTGTCGTGCTTCTGACCTCGCTGTCGTATCTCACTTGAGTCACATGCGGACCAGTGTTGTAGATTTCATTAGTCTCGTTTGATTCTACAATATTTTGCAGATGAACATTCCTGCTATCTTCAACTTGGTCCCTGTTCTGTTGGATAACAGTCCTTTGGACTTGAGTGACTTCCCTAGTATTATCGGTGGATTTTGGGGTTGTTCTCTCAGCCGGGCGTTGGGAGTCTAATGGTCTCAGCTGTCCCAATAGAGGCGAGTGTTTGATACCGAAGGTTATTTGCGGCGTTTTGTTGATCTGCACCTGTAACCACAATGTTTCATTAAAAAATAACTGTATAAATGATTATTGAAAAGTCCTTGTTTGTAGTTTATATAAATATTTTGAAATCTCTAAACTTTAACTGCCTCGTTGTTCTAGTGGTCGCAAGCGCTACTCCTGAGCATGAGCTCCTGGGTTCGAATCCTAGGTCGGACAAAGTGTTGTTTGGTTTTTCTAGCTGGAATATCTCAGTAGCAGCCCGGAGTCTGGGTGTGTGCCCAGTTGATGGTAAAAGGCTCGCCCCCCTTTACTCGCCCCATCACATGGCACTTAAACATAACTGCCGAAATGTGGGTGTATTATAGGTACACCTCTACCCACCCAACCCTTTGGGGAAACAAGGCGTGATGTGATGTTATGTTAAATCTCTAAACGTACTTGGACTTGGGTTAAAAACGAACTCCAAAACATCTACTGAAACTAACAATAGCTTAACAAATGACGACGTGGGTCTGGCTTGTACCGCAAGCAGAAATCTGCTTGCAGTATAAGCCAGACTTGTAAAAGCATTTATCCCAATAATTGATAGTTAATTTACCTTTTCGGGGGAGTAGGTGCCAGGCGCGGGCACTCGCGTGCGGTCGTCCACAGGCACCTTGTGACGTCCCGACATCGTGTACACCGGGGTGTCCAACACGGACGGGATGCGATACGTATTCGGAGCTGAAAATAGTAGCAAAAGCATTAAAATACTGCATTACTGAAAATTTGTATTGCCAGCGTTCCAAGTCCTCTTGTTATGATTAATCGCTTGACCTATTCTTCTTTTCCTTATAGTATTAAGTGTTACACCCACTGTAAAATTTTGTTAACTTTTAGATAAAATCCAATTATTTATTAGTTCATAATCCGCCATGCTTTGTTACTGTGATTAGTAACACCACCTGCCTGCGAAACTATAACTCACCAGGGGTTTCAGCGAATTTATTTGTATGTATTTTGATACCGAAAGTATGCTGTGGAGAGTAACTCAACATGAACTTGTAGCCCTTCTCAGGGTTGTATGTCCCTGGAGCTGGCACCTTCAGCCGCTCGTCTATTGGTTCCTTATGTCTACCCGAAATCGTATACAACGGAGTTTCGACGGGCGTTGGAATATTGTAGGAGTTCGGAGCTAGAATATATTTATGGAGAAATATAATAATCCTGAATTTAGAAATGACAGTGTTAATGCAATGAATATATATTTACCTGGAGTGTCAGCGGCTTTTACGTTGTCGGTTTTGATCCTGAACGTGTATTGAGGAGCAGAATGCAGCAACACTTTATCAGCTTTCTCGGGACTGTACACGTTAGGAGCGGGTGTATCATTTATTTTATCTTCCTTGCCTCTTGGGGTAAAGGTGTGGGAAGGATAGTGATGATGAGTAACGTTATCGGCTTTTTCGGGATGATAAGCACTCGGACCTGGTGTATTAAATATTTTAGCAGCATCTATTTTTGGCCGGAACGAATAAGATGGCGCATGTTCATGTGTCATTCCATCACCTTTTTCCGGATGGTATGCATTACAAGCGGGATAGTCGTTGATTTTAACGTCTTTGCCTCTTGGGGCTAAGGAGTGGGCAGGAGAATGGTGATGAGTAACGTCATCCCCTCTTTCAGGATGATAAGCACTCGGTCCAGGTGTATTGAATATTTTAGCAGCATCTATTTTTGGCCGGAACGAATAAGACGGTGCATGCTCATGTGTTATTCCATCACCTTTTTCAGGGTGGTAAGCGTTACAAGCGGGATAGTCATTGATTTTAACGTCTTTGCCTCTTGGGGCTAAGGAGTGGGCAGGAGAATGGTGATGAGTAACGTCATCCCCTCTTTCAGGATGATAAGCACTCGGTCCTGGTGTATTGAATATTTTAGCAGCATCTATTTTTGGTCGGAACGAATAGGATGGTGCATGCTCATGTGTCATTCCATCACCTTTTTCCGGATGGTAAGCGTTACAAGCGGGATAGTCGTTGATTTTAACGTCTTTGCCTCTTGGGGCTAAGGAGTGAGCAGGAGAATGGTGATGAGTAATGTCATCCCCTCTTTCAGGATGATAAGCACTCGGACCTGGTGTATTAAATATTTTAGCAGCGTCTATTTTTGGTCGGAACGAATAAGATGGCGCATGTTCATGTGTCATTCCGTCGCCTTTTTCTGGACTGTAAGCATTAGGACCGGGATAGTTTGTTGGTTTATCAGCTGGACCTTTCGACCCAAAACTGTATTTAGGCGTGCCATCTAACATGTAGTCATACTTGCTGGGATCGTACGAATTAGGGCCGGGTGTATCTTCTGGTTTATGATTTGGATGTTTAATTCTAAATGAATATGCTGGAGAACTCTCCAGCAAAACCTTATCACCTTTCTCTGGGTGGTATGCGTTTGGACCTGGATAGTTATCAATCTTTCCGGGTTGCCCTTTACCAGCCATCGTGTATTGTGGTGTGCCATTTAAAATATGGGGATCGTATTTATTAGGTGCAGGGGTATCAGAAATCTTAGCATTTGGCCCTTTGCCTGACATAGTAAATTTAGGGGTATTGGAAGGCAAGTGGGGATCGTAAACATTTGGACCAGGCGTATCAGAAGGCTTGCCATCATGTCCTTTCCCAGAAATCGTATACCTCGGAGAATTATCAGGTAAATGAGGGTCATAGCAATTCGGCCCAGGTGTATCAGATGGCTTCCCATCATGTCCTCTACCAGCTAAAGTGTATTTTGGAGTACCATCAGGCATGTGAGGGTCGTATGCGTTAGGAGCTGGCACTTCAGACGGTTTTATTGCAGGATGTCTTCCAGACATAGTATATTTGGGTGTTCCATCGATATAATGTGGATCATAAACACCGGGTCCAGGTGTGTCTGAAGGCTTGGCATCGTGGCCTCTGCCGTACATACTAAATTTAGGCGTGCCATCTAACAAATGCGGGTCGTAATTATTCGGCGCTGGTGTATCACTTGGCTTATCCGTAGCAGTCTTCGGTCTGAAAGTGTACGAGGGTGATGACTCGTGAAGAAGTTTATCTGCCTTATCAAGACTGTACGCATTCGGTGCTGGAACATAATCTGTTTTTGGTGTCTGACCTTTTCCCGCCATGCTATATTGCGGTGAACTATGATACATTTGCACAGAGTTCTCTGGTGAGTACATGTTAGGTGCTGGTGTGTTATCAGTTTTCATAACTTGATCTTTTACTCTGAACGAATAAGCCGGTGACGACTCGTGCATCATTTTATCAGCTTTATCCGGACAATAAGCATTAGGAGCTGGAGTATTATCAATTTTATCACAGTGGCCTTTACCGCTCATAGTATATTTAGGGGTTCCGTCCAACATATGCATCGATTTTTCAGGAGCGTATACATTAGGTGCTGGTGACTCACTCCTTAATACGGTTTGATCTTTAATCCTGAATGAATAAGCCGGAGAGCTCTCATGAAGGACTTTGTCAGCCTTTTCGGGGCTGTAGCTATTTGGAGCTGGGGTTTGTTCAAATTTCTCGACTACTTCTTTTGAGCGCATCGTATATGAAGGGGAACTTTCGTGTAATATTTTATCAGCCTTTTGAGGGCTGTAGTAGTTTGGACCGGGAGTTACGTCATGCTTTTCAGCTGCACCTTTACCAGCCAAAGTATACTTAGGCCCATGCTTAAGCGAATTTAAAGATTTTTCCGGTGAATACATGTTTGGAGCAGGTGCATTTTGTTTTTTAATAATTTCGGTTTTTGTTCCGAATGAGAATGCAGGTGATTTTTCTCTAAGCATTCTATCTGCCTTCTCGGGGCTATAAGCGTTAGGAGCAGGAACTTGTTCAGACTTTTCTAACTTCATTTTTCTTGAAAAGGTGTTTCTTACAGTTTTGTCGCGCACAGTTCTTTTACCCTGAAATCAAAGAAATCATTACTAGTCATATTATGTTAGGAAACTATTGAACACTATGCAACTGAATGGTAAACATCTACATAACTATACAGTATTAAAATAAACAAGTACCTGGTTAATAGCTGATCAGTAGAAGCAGCGACAACAAGCAAATAATTATGTTAAATATGATCTCTAAACACCGGCAATCATGCCTAGGCGTTATAATATGTCATCAGACAACACATATGTCATAGTTGGTTGAAGAAAGTTACATGAAAGGTTTAGTTTTCTGATAATACATAATTTTATTGTTAAAACGATTTTTAGAAGAATATTTAATAAACAATTTTATATACATCACAAAATAAATAAATAAGTACTGCAACGATGAAAAGTTTCAGCTCCCACAAAGCATGGCGGTGAATGAGGTGGATGAGTTAAATCTTGTTACAGACAGATGTCGGTTAGATGGCGGCGATCTCTTCTGGCGCGGGATGGAGAGTGGCTTGCCCCGCGTACTGCGAGTGCCGGATGCCGAACGTGTGCGCCGGCGCCCACGGCAGGTTCACGCACACCTGTACCCACCCCAATGTTAGTACATGTCATGATGTAAGTAGGGACAGACAGTCTCAGAGCATTTAAACAGGACCCGGAAGACACCAGAAAGTATTGGTATAAGTATAAATGATCTACGAAAACCTTTTTAACGATATTGTCGAGAGATGAACACAAGGTGCCAATCTGTCTCCGGTTCAAACACTCTTAGATATAATAATAATGTATCGCTTGTTAAAAGCATTAGTCAAAGTCGATATTAGTAGGCGGAAAGGTTGATGTTGTCGAATTTTATTGTTAGTTGCAAATACGCGCCCACTAGCAATTCAACCCCTCTGTGCGGGCGTTATAACCAGCACTGAAGTAAACTTCCGCGTGGAGAGAATTTAGGAAGCATTCAATTCTGACATTAATTTATGCACAAATTCACGAGCGCGCTGACATCATCCGCCTCGCCTCGACTCGGACTATTTCACAGAGGTACAGACAATGATTAACGTAAGCAATAAAATAAAGACGGGACAACATCAAATACCTACTCAATGGTCAGACGGTTATTTTTCACGATAGCAGTCATCCTTTAAAGCAGTTTAATACTAATATCGAAGGATAATAATTATGAGTTCATAGATGACATCATCGTCGATTTGATATTTTACCATGAATAACTAACAATTAAACTTTTTATTACCTTCTCGGGGCAATATACTCCGGGTCCGGGGACGATGGCTGTCGGAGGCTTCGTCTCTCGCCTTGGTGCGATGGTGTAGGCAGGAGGCCGTTTGGTGAGTACTGCAGCAGCTTTGTCGGTGGTGTAAGTGCCAGGTCCCGGCAGCGGGAGCTTGGATTCCAACGTCTTGCCACGGCCCGTGATGCTGAACGCTGGTGCTGCGCGTTTACCACCCTCCTTTGCTTCTCCAAGCACAGGGGGCATGGAATATGTATTCGGCGCTGAAAATTATACGATCAAACGTTTATAGTATACCCAAATAAGTGGCCTAATCAATATTGTGGGTTTGAAAGGGTGCCATAAATACGCACTATATAAAATGTACTTTACCACATATCGCGTGAATAATACTAACATTACAAAGCAAAGTAATAAATCATAGCGTAACAAAACAATGTGTCACAAAAACAACGAATGAACAAAAAATAAAAATGACATCAGGCATCAAACGATGAAACGACGCAGCTAGATACCTAAATGAACCTCAGGAAAGCTAGATGACGACCTTGATGACCCAGCCTCTTATCATAATAATGACGTAACAAAAACAAAATACTGAAAGGTTCAAAACAAAATGCTGAAAGGTTCAAAACAAAGGATGACAAACTAAACAATTTAAGCGTAGATACAAGTGACTTGTAGCATACCTATTTAAGTCTTTAAAATCAGACAACGAAGCATGGAACAAAAAACAGGCTAAAAAAAACAAGTAAGCGCAGAACATAATGTGTAAGACATATTGAAATAAAATAAAATGTTAGAACATACGAGTACGTTTCCAAAGAGATTTTACTCTAAGTACAAGAGATTTGTAAATCATACTATTTTGACACCTACAGCTAAGCAGGTCGGCATGATCAAAGCTACATGAAATTGCACCAAAATATCTTTGGCACTTTTAAGTTGAACTATAGACGATCACAGGCAGAAAGCACTTACCAATAACATAAGTACGCGTAAAACAAATACTAGAAAATGTATGTAAAGTCCGTTCGAAAAGTATCTTATGAAAATGTAAACAACCCTGTTCAGATTGAATTATTACGGGTTTTTCTTCTAAAGGGCATTAGTTCATCTGTATCTAGATGGTTTCAACTTTATCTCAGCACTTTTTCCAACAATTATTGTTTGAATAACACTAATAAATTGTAATTGAAAAATCATCGTTGAAAATTGAGATTATAAAATTAATCACAATTGTCAAATGAAAAATATCTTTATGGTGATTTACACTTAGGATGTAGGGTGTGAGTATTAAAATAATCACAACAAAGCACTCAATCTGTAAGTGGCACTATAAATTAACATGCACAGGTACGTTTCCTGATCCATTTATTTACATTTTCATCAGATACTTTTGGAACAGACCATGCAGATTATACATTGTATACAGACAGCTGAAAGCCTACAAGTGACTTGCATAATACTGTTACACATCATGATTCAAGATTGATTTTAAATTGAACTACATGACCAAAGGCACATGCTACGAGAAGGACTTGACGTGAAACCTGGCGTTTTGCCGCTGGGCTGTGGGGCGTTCACTCGCAGGCCGATGGAGAAAGCCGGAGCATGGTCGTACACGGCCCGGACTGACTTGATGGGCTCATAGTCGCACGGTGCAGGAGTCGCGGCAACTCGCGGCGGCGGCCAGCGACCGTGAAGAGATGCCGCCGGCGCACCAGACCGGCCTGCTTGTTCGATCAAGCGGGAGATATTGTACGCCCAACCGCATTAGTGTTAACACTTGGTAGTACGAAAACCGCCCTTACGGCTACGACATACATAAGCGCAGTTGAATAGTTACCAAGGGCGTGCGGTTGACTGTACATAAGTAATGTTATGATATAAGATATGTTCAATGTCTGTGAATAAAGATACGTTCAAGGTTGCCTGGAAGAGATCGCAGAACGCTATAAGTCCGCCCATTGTATAAATTTAGTTTTCGATTAAAAAATTAATATATAATTTAAAAAATAATATATAAAAAAAATTATAAAATATATTTTTGTAGTGTACAATAAAGTATAGGTATAAAATAAATAAATACGTTCTTGTGTACGTCTTTGAAACTGTCACCTATATTATTTTATTCATTATATTAAGACGACAACAGATGTTGAGCATTATGGATCTTTGTCTTTCAGAGGCGCCAGACAATTGGCAACCTTTCCGCTTATATAAAATCGTTTTCATATTCTTTAGTTATGTACCTACAACCACCCTAAAATATTGATTTGACCTTTCTGTGACCCGAAGAATAAGAAGTACACATTTATTCCGACGTAGAAAAATCTAGCAGTCCTATTTTACACGCAAGTCATGAAATCCCTATGCAGAATTGAATTAAACTTTTACTGTTGCAGTATTTACAGCTTCAGTAAACTAATAAAAGCCGCATAATAAGCTCTTCGGGTGAGTTATGCGAACACAGCACGAAGTAAGCTTTATATAAACCCTGTATTTGAAAATATACAGGCCGTGACTATTCAGTTGCATGGGTAATTATATTAATATATTTCATATCATTATTTCCAGGATTAATTTTAACTTCAATTAAAAATCGACACTGCCTATTAATTTTCATTAGAAAACCTAAAAGCAAACAACCTTCCAATGTTGTTCAATATTCGTAAGTGGTATTGTACGCACTAAGGCTAAGGTCTTATTTGAACATGTTTTTAAACGTTATTGTAACATAATAAAACATACTTGCCGTACCTATAGCAAAACTAACTTAATTCATTGGTCTAAATATTAACTCGACATGCACGACCATTCAAATGAAAATTAACTTTGGCCTTTACCTAATAGGAAATATTGTACATATATGGCTCTCAATTGAGTACATATAACAAGTAAATTACAATATTAAAAGCCAAATAATATAATTTACCAAATAAATCCTCGCGTTCAAGTCGTAACTGAAACACTGCACTCGAGATCCTTCTAGCACTGATAGCCTAAACACAACTTGTTTGAACAAGCCCTAGGTACGGTGTAGTGGCGAGTGAAGCGAGTTGGATGCGCGACTGAGCCTGTATGGAGTCGACACTGTCGGGGTCCGACCGGCACCTACACGAGTTCTCTGACTCACCAACAGCCGATCACCTTCGCACATACGGACTTATTTGGAGACATCGACCAAATGCAGCAGCCGGAGAAACTTAGCAACTGTTCGATCATCCAATGCCACAGTAATTGTCCAATTAAGAACATAAACGACTAAGATATATAATCTACATATGGCATATTCATTCTTGATTCGATGATTGCAGTTTTTATTTTTAATTATTTAGTCTACAATTGTCGTCAATATTGCTGCCAATTAGGCTTGATGTTAGCGAAATTAACTAACAACAAGTTTATTGGTACTAATTGAAGGAAGAAGATTGTGCGCAATACTCACATGAATAGATTGGAACAGGAATATCAGTCTATAGGATTTATTTACCGCCTACACGTCGTGTTTTTTGTCAATGTGATTGTAAATAGCAAGTTTAATTCAATGACAAGGAATATGTCGAATCAGAACGGCATCGGCACCAATATGGCTGTGCCTACTGGAAAAAAATCTGTGCCTCGGGTTTTTGTGTAAAAACTGCGATAGCTTTTTATTGACATACCTATATACCTACCTATTCATTTTAAAATTCCTGCCACAATAGCTAAATATAAGAAAGGATTTATGTAGCAGATACCTACACAATGAGGAAAATGAAAATAGTCACGTACTTAATATTTTAAGTGCCTAAGTAAACAGGTATAAAATACCCCTGCAGACGACATCGCTTTATGTAAATCAGACTGCAGTCATGACCCACTTACAAATTATTTGTCGCAGCATGAATCACGGTATTATAAATCCTAAAGGTGTTCTGGAAGAAATATTTCTTTCAGTCAATCCGCAAGATAATTTTAAACAGCTAATTCTGTTTTCAGTCCTGCACAATGCTCATTTTATGCACCGAACTAACATCTTGTACATACACGTGTAACAAACAAACAAGATTATTAGTGATCAAGTTAAAACAAACAGACTAAATACTGCGTATAATTCGTGGGCGGCAGACTGTATAATTGCCTATAGAAAGATAAACGATTTTGCTCGAGCATAGGCAACTCGAGCAATTATCCAGTAAACGACAATTGCGGACGGCTACCCACGATTCTACATATTATACAAGCCTAGAACAAGTAAATTCGATTGTTCCATACGCTGCAGTCGTCAGCGGGATGTGCTCTACTAGCTACATGGTATGTGCCAGGAGTGGGCGAGGCCAGCAATTTTAAATCAATATATTCACAATGAAGCGGTCAAACTTTGACCTAGACCTTCCTGTTATGGTAGGTATACAACTAACATAAGTACTTAAGTTATATTAGATGTGCTGATAGTTTCCTTAAGTTATCATAACTATCCCAAACAATATCGCCAGCTATAATAAGGCTCTGAAAACGACCGCTTTGACGCCCAAATCATGTGACGGTCGTAGGCAGGCGATTTGGGAAGTAGTTTCGGCAAAATGTCTTCTGAACACGCGACTCATTTAAGGCTTTGATGCCATCGATTCACTTAAACTGGCACAATTGTGACGACAGATTTCTCTTTTGTGCTTTTGTGGAGAAAGAGCTTGCCTCATGAATAAAGGAAGCGGTGTCACCCGCATGGAAATTCTTACAAGAACCGTTCATTTTTCCAAGGGAAAAAAAGTATGTCTGTGTCATTCTCCGGCCCATAAACTATCTCTATGCAAAAATCACGTCGATATGTTGTTGTTGTGTGAAGGAAGGACAAACTAACAAACACAATGTCACATTTATAATATATGTAAATAACTCACCTTTAGCTGTCATTCCTTCTGTGTTATATGTAGCGGGTCCAGGGCCAGCCCTAGAGGTGCTGGAGCCAGGTGGATCAAGCTTGTGCCCGAAGGTGAAAGCTGGGGCTCGAGGTCTGCGAGATTCTTGTGGTGGTTTTCCTGTGTAGAACATGAGAATTTAGAAACTACCAAAAATTATAGATTCAACTCGCCTGACATTTTTATGGGCATGAATGCCATGTAACTTTCTATATTTAATAGAATAAAATGAGTTGAATTGTATTCAACAATTATAACAAAATTCTACGTCAAAGCATTTTTATAAGCCCTGGCTCCACTTTGGTAACAGCAGGGAGTTAAGTAGTTCTTCTGGGCTAATATAAACCATGACCAAATCTATCACAAGGTTAGCTCGTAGCATTTGGGGCCACACAGCTATCAGACCTTGGTAACTCAGAAAACTGATAAACTATACCTTTAGATAAGTTCTTAAACGGCCAGAGGACATGAGAAGTGCATTATTAACTCCTAAGTAAGCTATTGAGGATGTTACAGCTTCCTTTTAAGTCACAAAATGATTGTTTTTTAAAACGATATTCAAAGATGGCTTCTTCTGCTATAACCATTTTGGAAGACAGGTTTGGTGTATGCGCAAACGTGTGTGTAACCGGTGTTGAACTTCACAAATACCTGTTACAGGAGATTTCTACATAGGAACATTTCAACTTATTCAAAGAGATACTTTCGTCATTCCGTGACTTTCTGGGGTACCTATCTAGTTATGGAATGTTTTTGTGTCTGTGATAACATGAATGACATTGATAAAGCGTCTCAATCCTTATAAGTAGGTACACTCTCTCTTATCCATATTTTATTTATCTGCGTTATAACTAATAATAATGAACACTTTATATTTTGTTTTGTAAACATTTAGATTTATAGAAACAGACAATTTTGCAGAATAGGTACGTGTACATGTATAACATGATAGGTATAAACGAGTGGCTTGGTCAATGTCACACCATATTATGTAGCACACGCACTGATGGAGCTCACCTTGGACGGGGTCGATGTTTTTGTCCACAACCCACGCTTTTACCATTCCACTTATTTACTAATGTGACGATGAGATTTCATAGAAATGCTTTTAAAACTGTTCCTAAGAAACAATTGCTTAATATAAGTAACAATAAGTGAATGTCAACACGTCTTATTTTTGTAATCAAGGTGCGAATAAAATGTATGTGCTCTGATTATGAACTATCTTAAAGTACCTACTTACATTTATTAAGAATCCAAGCGCTAAACACAATTTCAATCTAACTAGTTTACTTAAAAATGAAACTAAAAATAAATGTGCGAAGTTATTTGGCGAATAACATTATAAGTATGATCTCACTTTGTATATCAACAGCGCGGACGAGCAAGGCCGGTGTTGCGGTGCGCAGGCGATAATCTCACAAACTCAAAACACAACCTCTATTGGAGTGGGATGGGTGACGTAAGCGCGAGCGCACGAGACGTGAACAATACCGGTCGAAATAACGCGACGAAAGAAATGACCATACCGACACTATGCACTATGTAGTTTGTACACAGCCACGCAAACACTACATATTATATGTATTTGAACTAAAATATATTATGTTTTTCACGTTACTTTTGAAACAATCCCTGTTTTACATAAAAAAATATTGGAATTTCCACCGCTTTGTTCATTTGGATACATATTTGAACAAAAATGCGGTGTTCTTGAAGAATAGTTTGTTTACCTCATTATAATTTCATGTTTGGTTCGTCACATGAATCTGTTCATTAATTCACGTGGTATCTTCCATTACTATGAATAAATCTTTTTAACTGCCGTCGTTTATTAAAATTAAGACATTCAAATTAGCAACTATTTTACAAAACGTGTTTTCAACGTAAATCACGTTTTACGTTTGTTGATTTACGTTGAAAAGGCGTTTCCGTGCAAAAAAAAACTACGCTACAGGTGTACAAGTAAAATGCTATGCAACAAGCCATGCATATTCTTTTACCTATAAGAGTGGGGAGAGATACGACTGCAGGTCCAGGACTAGATGCCTCTGCAGCAATGGGTCCTCGGCGGGTAGTGGGAGTCCACGGGTTCTGCCGAACGCCCATCGGACCCTCGCAAGGATAGATAATCCTAGATACCGATGACGCAGTGCGTGTAGGCCTTGAAGTTCTATTATACCCCTAAAATTACCTTCATTATTACGACGGGAAAATTAATAGCATCACAATACATAGAGTATAGTTTCATGCCTCATAGAATATGCTTTTATACTTTTTTGCTTTCGAATTATAATTGATCACCTTGTTGTTTTATTTCTGTTGGTCGTTTACTATACTTTATTAATAGCTCTGACAGCAGTGATTTCATTCAGAAACATGATCGACTTTCGGAATAACAGGTATGTAGGCTGTACTCATACAGAGATGAATCTAGCAGTAGGAAAACTTTGTTCAAAAATCCAATTTAGGAATACCTTAAGTCAGTATCATAATAATAATAATATCCCTGGACATTTCACACAGCGCCATCTAGTCCCAAGCTAAGCAACCTAATGCTTGTGTTATGGTAACAAGATGGCTGATAATATTAGGTACTTATAACAGGTGTCCGTACATCCAAACGTTTATATATCTAATAGTAAAAACTAGTCAGACAAGCGTGATCTCATGTCTCTATTTATTTCTGTGAACTAGAAATTCTTATTGATTTACATATTTAGATGGACCCCTTTCAGACTCAGACCTATAACTCTGGGGGACGTAACTAATAGTTATATTACGTGAACCTTTGGAAGGTCATTAAGGTTAAGGTTGACTAAGGTTTTTAAAAATGCCCCATCTGAGACGGGCAGCCGGGTAGGAATGAACCTTAATGCCTCATAGTAAATACATAAATTCTGCTTACTGGAATTACAGAGTTCGGCCGAGGCGTTTGAATCATTATTTTACTCATTTCTTAATACTTCACAACAACAAAGGATAAAGTAATTAATGAAAATCTTAAATACGTGTATGAAAGTATGATTTTGATTTATATATCACGACATAAATAAATATGTAAAATCTGTTTACTCAATCCCCAATAAAATAATATAATTATGAAATTACAATACGTAGGTATGTCAAAGTTTGACACAATCCCTATTGTTTTTATTTTTCCATTTAGGTACACTAATGAGGTTCTATCATAATGACAACGCTTAATTTAGTTGATTTATTAGTTAACGCCTAGCCTCACGATACAAAATGGCGTCATGCTTCTAATTCGGTCATTTAGGCAACTATTTTGTCAGCAAACAGCACATTACCACAAGGTATTTTATAATCTGGACAGGAACAGACGGATATTTGAGTCTTCAAGAGGCTTTGGCGATATGAGACTATTAATATTTCTGCAAACTTTCATGTCTGGACAAATCCAGCGGATGGTAACCCTAATCATAGGTAGGTAAGTACCTATTTTTTAACAGATATATCTAGGCCTATGTGGGGAGATACTGGTTCATATTAACGTATATAACATGACAACAGTACGCCTGTATTCTCCAAAGAGCTAGGTAGAGTTGTAGGTACTTCATGGGATAACATAAACCCCTCTGCTTAACTTGGAATCTATTATACATGGAGCAGAGTGAGTCAACTTTATTAACATACCTACTTAAGAGAAAGGACGGAAATTGCCATAATCACGAAGATTAGCAAATCAATTGCAGACACAAACGTCAGCACACACGGCAGTTAAAAACAATTAATTATACTTAACTAAAATTATAGTTTGAAAGTCAAAATACTTAAAACACAGCAACCCTGAAAAGTCAGAGCAATTAAAGAGTCGTTAAAAATCCTGACGATAATTAAGTAAGTATGTTGTATTCTATTACCACCACACCAAAATACTGATGACAAACAACACAGTATTAATTTAACTGAGAAATTAAAACAAATTTAGAAAAAAGTTCGTCCCACATATTTGTAGCTTTATATGGATGGATTCTGCCGTTTCGCAAAAATCTATGTAGTTGTCGTAGAAAGTTGTTACTCCTTTTACAGCTTACGTGACATAAGTTAGAATGCGTGTCGGTCCCATGTCGTGTTGGGCCTACATATTTAACGACGATCTTTTACTGTGGGTACATATGGCCTTTAGTTAAATTTTTTCCATCCACGTGAACTATGTATAGGTACTTAGTATGTTGCTACGCGAAAAGTATTGATTCCTTATGATGAAAATTAAACACTTAAGTAGGTAGGCACATGCACCTTATCTTTATTTTCAATTTTCATGCATTTCTAGATCATTTCCAAATCACATCCAAATAAGACATTAGGAACTGACGGAAGAACTAGCTCACAAACTAAACCACAACGCTTACAAAATTAAGACTAGTTTGGATTTTTATAACATGCTCGTAACTTGATAGTAGGTAAAGTTACATATAAGTACGTAATACACAACAGACTTCATTTTATTCAGTGTGGTTCTTCGTTAGCTCTCCCATAGATGTGTGTTTAAAGTTTAATTAGGGCTTAATAAGTCAAAAGGATTTAAAGCAACGCCTTAAGACCAGTGGTGGCCCAGTGGTAACGGCCCTGCTGACTTAACAGTTCGAACCCACGCTGGCGCTTTACTTTGTGTAAATAATTTGATTACCACTGCTCTCAAAACGGAACCAAAAATTCAAAGACATGTTGCATCTACCAACCCGCACTGAGCCCGCGTGGTAGATTACAGCCCACTCCCTCTCGAAGAGAAGAACGGGAGGCCCGAGTCTCAGCAATGGGAAGATTATAGGCTGATAATGCTGCTTCACCATACACAATTACAAATAAGAACCATCCAGTCTACGCCAACTCTCTTCTTGGTCTTTCGACCGTGGGTTGTAGTACGCCATAACATTTAGCGATTAATCAGTGCCTGTGCCTTTATTATTATTCGTCAATATCGTTATCTACTGGTGGACGTAATATTTTATTTTTAGTGGATAGTATTTTGTTGTTGTTAGATTAAATTTTCTAGAGACACTACGTATCACTGTATACAATATTTACCTAACGTTAAAATTCACGAAAGCGTTGTAATCCATAAACAGCGGTCTATTCTGTAAAAATCTTACCGTAAATGCTAAGGTGAAGTGAACTTGAAGTGAGCTGTCATTAAATGCTGTGGATTGACACTATTGACAGCTCCCTTAAAGCTTACTTCACCTAAGATCTTATGGTGAGATTTTTACAGAATACATCGGCCGATGTTTGAAAGTTGTTACGTTATCTGTAATGCTAAATTTAAAGATATGCTCAATGTCGCTTTATTGTTTACAGATGATAATTTATACAAATGAGGCAATAAATATTATTGTAGAATGTGTGATCGTCGAAGTTTCATTTAACAAACAATGGGGATCATATTCATGATATCGGTAAATCAATTGCCATCATACAGTATGTATAAGGTAAAACTAGTTGGGTTACTCATTGAAACGCCTCCGTTCGTCGCCCACAGCCCTAAAGCTTGAGTGACAGGTTAGTTAAGTACTGATTTATTTTGTTCCTACGTTCCTACGTATCGCACACTAGGAAACACTATCATACACGTGTCCGTAACCGAGTTGAGTAGGTACCATTCATTATTATACATTCATACATATCTAACCTATTCGAAACTGTTACACTAGCCCTAGATTTTAGTAAAACATTATTTAAAATTGTATTAAACAATGTAGGCGAGCCCAGAGGGTTTTTGAGCAAGCATATTAGGGTGAAAAGTATAGCTGAATAGGTGTGGCATGAGGAGAGAACACCGAAAATATATTTGAAAAGTTTCAGATAGGAGACCACTTTATTTTCCCTTGGTCAGAAGACCACTTTCAGATTTCAAAAAACGGCCAAAAATAAAGTGATCTTCATGGCCGTTGATTTTCATATGATCGATAGGCAAATCTGACGAAGAAATTGTGGGCTTTCCCCAAATCTGACGACTTTGAAAATTCAAATTTGGATCATTTTTAACCGACTTCTAAAAAAGGAGGAGGTTCTCAATTCGGAAATTTATATTTTTTTTTCCGTCGCTTGCCAACCGATTTGAAAAATTATTTTTTTGTTGGAAAGGGTATACTTCCCAATTGGTCCCATAGAAATTTCATCAAAAACGGTTCAGTAGTTTGGTTTCTAAACCAAAATTACTGATAAAAATTACAACTTAAAAGTGAAAATAAAAACTTTTTTGCAAAAAAAAAAACAACCGACTTCCAAAAACGACACTACAAAGTGATAAATAACTTTCATTTCGGAAGTCGGTGGCAAACAACGAGAATCCTACGACACCGAGCCCTAATAAATAAAGTACGTAACAGTCACTCAGTTCTTTTTGCATTATTTCCACTATACTGATATTTTGATTTTGTTTATTTATTTTACCAAGAAAATTACAGAAACTACATAGGTACCCAAGTTATACAAATAAATCGAAGGAAATGGAATACTTAGTGGTACAGGTAGTCGATAAGCCGATGGCCTGTGGTTGTAATCAGATCAACTACATTATTAATTTACTTTCCTATAAACCATTTCGATCGACTTTCTTACTTCTTTCACAACTCGCCACAGTACTGATTTATCTGTACCTATAAATAAAATTAAATTGCCGCATGTATTTGGCAGATTTTTTTTGTCTGTTGGTCTTCAATGTCCGGATAAACTTTGTATGAAAAAAAAATGTTTGATAAATCCACCGGTAAAGTCGGAAAGACTGGTATTTTTGTATGAAAATCTCAATAAAAAATATGACGTTCAGTTTGGCAGTTCTGCTTGGATGAATCCCTTCTCGACGAATTGACTGACTGACAGGCAACGGTCAGCCTAAACCACTGGAGATAGAGCAATGACATGAAATTCAGCCATGCGACGCCGAGCTCGAACAGCTACTTGAAAATAAAATCCGAATAGTTCATGTTTTTATCTAATAAATATTTTATTTACAAATGGGTAGTATACGAGTAGATATATTTTTTGTAAGTCGGTAACTATCTAACCTGTCCCGCCTGTGGTTTGTGGCAATTCTAAAAACGAAAACGTACCTAGTCATCATTTATAGACGATAACATATATTCCCACCATAAATGCAACAATAACAAGTACATATAGGTACCTAAACACATAAGTATACTGAACTTGTCATAGGCTGAAAGAAAAGCTAATTCAGTGCCAGCTCGTGCGAGTCACTGTCGTCGTGAAAAATGAATAAAATCGTATTTGGGCCACCCGCTGCGTCCTGAAGCCTTCGCGAATAATAAAACTTTTACATGAATGCTGTTTCTTTCATACATAGCTTTACCTTTATTTATGATGCTTTATTTTTGTGGATTTTTTTCCAGCCCTTGCGTGATAGGTAGATACTTTCTTTTTTAAATAAAAAATAATGGCAGATGTTTCAAGGCTGGCCTTGTACATCAAACCACAAATAGTTAATATTTTCTGAATAACAAATTATTCATGTTATACCTATACTTTGTTGTTATTCACATTGCCGATCGGCGCTAAGTTAATAACTTAGTATTAATGAATTTGACATTGAATGTATACTATGCGGTTGTCTAGCTTCAGTTATCCAGTAACAGTCTTATATCAGACCAAGCGTTGTCTCAATTGAGCTCATTTGCCGATAACCTGTCCGGTAGTGGCTGGGGCCGAGCATGCCGTCATCGACTATTTCGTTCGCGACGAGCGCATGCATTTCATTACAACATCATCAGGAAACATTTTGCTGTGAGGTCGAAATGTTAAGGTCGGTATTACAATCAAGCCTATCATGGGTAAACGTGACTCCTTCCATACCATCGGTATTAGGTCATTTCGCGTACCAAAACCGACAGCAACAACGTCTCTCAGGAATCAATAGACCAATATATTATGAGCCAGTAATATTTGTGACACACGAAGCGGCTGCTGTCACGTTTCGTTCGATCTCCGATTATACAGACGCCAGCAGGTCAAGCTACCCGAAACTGTCAGATTTTCCCAATCAACGTTGAACCTTAATGCTTTAACGATAAAGTTGAAAATCTATTTTTTTTAAAAATACAAATTCTAGTAGCTTGATGTGTCTGGACGTGTTAATTGATCGACACACAAATAAGTAACAATACTCGTGAACTGATTGACATGGGTATGCAAATACTTGGAGTGTTCACCATTGGAACGACGAGTAGCAATCATGTTAATGTGTGTAACCTAGGAAATACAAAGTACAAATCCTAGCTTCTTACTTGTAGGCTGTAATGCTAGAATGTAACAATTTACCGTATCGGTAATCTACGAGTATAGAACTTACCTACGCAGGTAATTCTATCGTCATAGTTCTCGCGTAAACCAGTATAATTTAGCTACTAATGGCTACTATGGTAGTATAATATGTCCATTTAATTAACACAACAAATAACACTATTAGTTGCTTTACCAATACCTGCTATAGTAATAGTCAAAGGAAGAATATCTCGCTTACAAAAATATCTTCTTATCTTACAACATCCTTGATACAATTTTTCCACCAGAAAAATAAGCCTACGAGTGACATAATAAGTATAAATATGTAAATATTACTTCAGCAATTCGTTATTTACTAAAGAAGGCTCTAAACTGTTTTGCACACCGTACAGCCTTGTATCACAATAGGAACATTATTCTATTAGAACCACTGACTGTCAATTGAGTTAAGTGTGTGCAGATTGAGTTAACGTCCAGTTTTATTGTGAACATTTTCAGGGAAAAACTGTTGTTAAGAATTGACGAAATCTAAGAAAATGTGTTCTTTTTTAAACAGCAGCGTTATTGCGTAACGCACTAACAGTAGGAATGGCTTTCATTTTGACAGTTCAACAACATTCATTGCGTTGTTTACGTTGTTGAGCAAACCAATTTTTAGAACATATGAAGCAATGCATTAGCAAAATCCGATTCAAATTCTGATTGATAATGTGTCTATTAGTGTTACGCAATTAGGGTGCAGAATACCTGTTTGTATGCTACTGATATTTTCCAATAACTTTTGCACGCGTGAAATTTCATAAAATATAAGTACCTACCTACACTTTGCAATACTGTAGCTTCCTATTAGTGAAAGATTATGCGGAATCGAATCAGTAATTCCGAAGATTAGGGTAATTTTTGAGTTTGAATATCCCCTACATTCAAACTCAAAAATTACCCGTTTATAATATTAAGTAGATATAGATTTTCTCAAGTAGGTAGGTATCGCTTTAATCTTCTTTACAGATTATTCACCACTTATTACTTTCACCGTCCTGTTTATTCCTGGATGTATCATCAGTAGTATTCGCAGCTAGTATAGGTAGCCTTTTAGATATCGCTGAAGGGTTTTCCCAATACAGGTATGGATGTATCCAGGCTTTTAGGGTAGACACCTATGTCTACTTATATATTATTAGGTACGTAAAGAAGCAATAGGAAATCGTTAGCTACTACTCTGCTCGGGTCTTGAATAGCGTTCAATCAGTAGCGTCATATCAGTGTGATACTCGACCAAAGGAACTGCAGTGCGATTCTGTAACCATCTCACCGTGAAAACGTAGGTGAAGTGAGTGTGGAGTGAGCTGTCATTCCAACTGATGCTATTGACAGCTTACTTTAAGCTCACTTCACCTAACTTTTCACGGTGAGATTTTTACAGAATCGATCGACTGAAATGTTCCCACGTGTAAATGGTGTTATTCACTGGAATGGCTATCAATGAATTCCACCCCAGACCACATATAATTATGGCTAAACAGCTGATTGTAGATAAAATGGAAAAGATAAGAAATAAAATAACAACCTACTGCGTAGTTATATTTTTCATTTTTTGTCTTTAATTTAAAAAAGTATTGTAGTAAGTAAATAAATGGAGTCATTTTAATTCTAACGAAGGCTCCAGAAATTTCAGTCTTTAGGTTAAAATAGGTACCAACCTAAGTAGTCATCATCTGCCTAGCCTTTTCCCAACTATGTTGGGGTCGGCTTCCAGTCTAACCGGATGCAGCTGAATACCAGTGTTTTACATGGAGCGACTGCCTATCTGACCTCCACAACCCAGTTACTGGGTAATACGATACCCCTTGGTAAGACTGGTTGTCAGACTTTCGGGCTTCTGACTAACCGTAACGACTGTCAAAGATCCACGAATGACAGCCGGGACCAACGGCTTAACGTGCTTTCCGAGGCACGGTATATAGTAACTAGTATATTTAGTTAATTGAACTGGAGCAATACCTAATATAACTCACTAACTATACCTACAACGGACATATAAGTATTTCATGATCAACGCCTATGACCTCTATGACTACTTACAAATTAAATAAATAAAATAGGAGTTGACTCACCTGCTCACTGCTCTGATTTCAAAAAGTACTCGTACAATAAGAATCTAATCAGGCGACACTACTATATTATGAGTATATGAATCTAATCTAATCGTTTTGTTCGTGGTACCTAAATTCTAAGGTAGTTTATTTATTTACGTTAGACATCATTCTGTTAACAGTCGCGAATTTTCGATCAGCCGGGGCTGTCGTCGGATAGCGCGGCGGTCGCTCGGCGCGGTGCACTGCGGTCGAATGTGACTGTTTAGTTATCGCCGTAAGCCGTTTGATGAATGTCTCCGCTGGATTAGCTGCCATAGCCGCGAGCGTGGGCGCTTCCCGCCAAAACCGGTTGCCTTGGTTACGAGACGGCATCATGGCGTCCCGATGCACGCATGCGCATTATCGCCGTGAATGCTTGAGGTTTGTTTGTTGAGGTTATTGAAATTAACCCCAATAAAATTGGTACAGCAATAAACTATTCATAGGTTACCAAAACGTGACTTAGGTACGGCACCCATTTTATTACAGGTTAGAAGGTCTAGGTTGGTAAATAGAAGCTGACCTTGATAGACTCGGGGCTTGAATAAGTTGTCCTCGGATGTTATGTACAGACGCCAGCACATCAAGCTACTACAATCTGTCAGATTTCTTTAATAGATTTTCGACTTTATTGCTAAAGCATTAGGTTCAATGTTGATTGGGAAAATCTGACAGTTTCGGGTAGGTTGACCTTCTGGCGTCCGTACAAGCCGGGTGCCCAATATCCCGAGTTTGCTTCGTTCGCAACCTAGATTAGCTATACTTTATAACAGGCTTTTTGAAGTAAAAACTTTTTTTTGGCGCGCTAAAAACCCAGTATCAATATTCATAGTTTTAGGTTTTTACTTCTGTCAGCAGTCCCCGCATGTCTGCCTATGTTCTTAATGTTCTTGTATATGGCCATCGGGGTCTCCGTAGCTAAAGTAGGTATAGTTTTAAGTTGGTAAGACAAGTATATCATTGAGACTGTCGACAGCTTGAATGATTGGGGGGGGCATGACCCCCCCCCCCCCCCCTCCCATCGGGCCGCGCCTGGTCTGGGAACTGGAATTCAACCAATAAAACAAACGGCTAGGGCTAGGTGGATTTCCTGTCACGTATTTTGTAAAGGTCCGTATAGAGTTTATACCAGAATAACTAGATCAGTCACCGATCTGCAACATTTCCTATCAGTACCTACTTTCATTTATGGACATGGATATATCAAACGCCACGTGAATCAACGGGGCCTCCGCCCCCGTAATTCAAATAGGAGCCTAGGTACCTACCTACAATAAAATACTCGGAGCAACCAAAGCCTTCTTAGTTTTTATCGCACGTTCGTAACTTTGTAGTAACTAGGTAGATACCTAAATACCTAAAATTCTGGGCTTCACTTCGTTCCACTTGAATCCTAGCAAAAAATAGGCCTAACCTTCCATAATCCTGGCGTTACAAGTAAGTAACTACAAACTACAATTGGCGCAATATGGTCAATTCAAAAACGATTTTAAGTGCAACAATTTATTTCGGCGGTTCAAAAAAGTTTAATAAACAATTCAAATGTCTGTCATCTCTTCCATGCGTATGGAGTAGGGCACATCGTGCAAGGAAGTCCAATTGACGGTATTGGACCGCGCGACCACGTCACCCACGAGCTGGTCACGGAACTCCAGCCAGCGACGCGCGGAGACATAATCTTGGAATAACTGCTTCTTTGTTGGTATCTAAAGAATAATCGGTAAAAATTAAATAATCTACTTAATAAAATTCTTAAATTCACTCACTGACAGACAGCGCACAGCCTAAACCACTGGGTAGAAGTGTATTTTTGCAAAAGAGTTCCTTATTTATTGAAAGTGGGAAAGATTTTGATTCTTCTAGGGAAGGATTTTTGAAAATTCATCCCCTAGAGACTTAGGGAATAAAGTTCGTCAATTTTGCCGATAGGAAATCCAATCGGGTACACGGCTTGCCTAGGTACCTACTCGTAAAAGTTAGGTACCAGACAGGAAGTCCCCCACCTTCTTGTAAGTGGTCACCACCACCGATGGACTTATGCTGTATCTACCAGTCATCGTAAGTGCGTTTTCCACCTTGAGAGAAAAGGTTTAGCGGCAGAGCGAGCTCTTTCATTTGAACTCTTCCTCACTCTTCCATCATGCTATACTACCCACCTTAGGATAAGTAGGTAAGGCAAAAATAAAAACAATCATATGCGGTAAGTGCACTTACGGCCTGTCCGTCTAAACTCTAGAGACCTGTCGTATAGAGAGTGCTATCGCACCTAGGTGTATAGGTATTCCCCAAGGTGAACACATCAGTAGGTGCACTCATTGTTCCCCGTTAAGTAAAATTAGACCCACACATAATATATCTAATACACCGTTAGGGTGTATTAGATATTGCGTGTGGGTCCAATTTTATAGATCGACCACAATTGTCATTATCCGGACCATCTAAAATATAGGATATCTGTCTAATACTTACCTATAATCCCCCAAAACCTTTTTAGACAATCACTGCCGATTCTGCGTCGCATTTTATAGACAACTTATTTTAGGGATCCCTTCTTTTCGCATAATGTTCTTTGTCCTAATATACTTCGGCATAATGATTTTGGCACAATTTGTTTTGGCATAATAATACTTCAGCATATTTTTTTTAGGCATACATTTTATGTTGGCATAATCATCTTAAAGACTAATTTGTTTTGGCATAAATTTGATTCGCATAACGTTACTAGGCCTAATGATTATTAGCATAATAATATTTGGGCATACAATTAATAGAAATAACGGAAACAAATTTGAGTTATTTCTACGTATTTATTTTCACTCGATTCTGAATCACTTTTTCCAAGAGTCGGGGTGCCCCAAGGTCTAACACATCTCGATTTAGTAAAAAGGCAATGAGAACTTAGGATGCAAGAGCGAGCGAAGCGAGCTCGGGAATTGGGGCACCCCGACTCGGACAGGTTAGGTTCGAAGGGGATGACGGGGGCTCAAGTGAGCGAACGGAGCGAGCGAACGAGCCCCCGTCATCCCCTTCGTGTTAGGTTCCTTTAAACCCTGCAGACAGAAATAGGGGCCCCGCGAAGCGGGGCTCCGTCGACTATGCCTTATTATTATTGTTATGCTTTAGAATGGTATGCTTAATAAAGTTATGCTTTAGAATGTTATGCTTAATCATTATTATGGTTAGAGAAATTATGCGTAAAAAAATTATGCGTAAGCTGTTATGCGTAAATAATTTATGCGAAAATATAATTAGGACAAACAAAAGTATGCCAAGTTATATTAGGTCTTAAAATTTTATGCAAATGGATAGGGAACCCTTATTTTAACTCAATATTATATAAGTACCTTCTTTTCCAGGAAGTGTTGTATCCGTGACCAGATATTGGCCGTATTTCGTTGCAGCAGCCACATTTTGGGCATCAGCATGCAGTCGACCGGAGTCAACGCAACAATCCGACGGTCTCGCATATTCTCCCCAAAACCAAACGTTGAGCCAGGATTGTATCGTACCACCTAGTCATACATAAACATTCATAATTTTATGATCTTGTCAATAAACTTATAATATACTTAAGGGGAAAGCACCAGGGTAGCCCACGCAATTCAAATTTTCTTAGGTATTTTTTTTTGCAATTTGCAGGTCAGTGTCGTGTTGAATATTGATTAAAATATGATTCGCAATTATATAAAATAGTAATTTAATAAAAATATTTTATGAACTTGAGGGTTTGATGATTTTAATGATTATAAACTAATTCTGTTCATAAGTCATAAGAAAAAAGGGCGAAAAATAAAGACTTAATCTAATCAAGAGTTGCTGAACAAAATGATGGAAATATCAGACGGATTGGTGCAAGGTGCGATTATCCTCCTTCATTTTGTACGTTAATAATAAATTCCAAAAAAAAAAAACGTTTTAGAAATGATTAAGAAAAAGATAAACCTGCATATAGTAGGTCCGAAATTCAGGTCGTATTATTGGTGGGTGCGAGACACTATATCTGTAATAAAAAATAATGTTTGCACTAAGTAACTACTATTTTATATTTCAATACGTACCAATAGACTAAGACATATTTATTATACACTCATGTCACAAAACAATTATCACACCTAATAGAGTCCCTCTGTTCAGTGGGAGGTAACAGCACTAGAGATTTCACAGGTTCAAGCGACTCCGATGCTGCTGTCGCTTCACCTTCAGAGGCTTCAGCTATGGTTCCAGGTACTGACGACGCGGCCGTGCCAGCAGATTCCGCTGAAGCAAAAGCATCAGAAGGCGCCGCTGAAGCAAACGCATCAGAAGCTGCCGCTTCTGGTGGTAATTGAACACTTTCTCGTTTAGTGCTAGAAGTAGATTTGCGTTTAGAGTCTGAATATCTCAATATACTTTCCAAGTGTTTGGAACCGGACCGGCTCGCTGATGTTTCAGCATTCTCGAGAGACGATTGCTCGAGTTCTTTAGCTTTATCTTTATAAGCACCAAAATATTTCGTATCGAGATCCTGCTCACTTTCTTCTTTGGGAACCTTAAATAAATTCAATCGTTTAGTAAGTTTGACTACTTAATAATAATAGACAGGTACTATACACTTTTTTTTTTCCTAACAAACATGTTCATGGGGTTCAGGTACATTTTTAGGGAGGAAATGAAAAAAACTGCCTCGTTGGTTCATTCGTCGCAAGCGCTACTGCCGAGTATGAGGTCCAGGGTTCGATTCCCGGGTCGGGCAAAGTGTTATTGGGTTTTCCCATCTAGATTTTCTCCAGCCTGGAGTCTGGATTTGTGCCCGGTTGATGGCAATAGGCTGGCCTCTATAACATGGGACCTACAACATAACTGGCGAAATGTGTGTGTACTATAGGTACACCTCTGCCTAAACCTTCGGGGAATATGGGCGTGATGTTGTTATGAAAAAACTTGAGAGGTGTCAAGGGACACCCGGATGGAACAAAGTATAACTGGCTTGCTTTCTATAAGAGAGAGAGAGAGAGAGACAGAGAAACACGCGCACGCCACACGGCTTACAACTATAGCAAAATTGTCGTTCCAACTTTTGGTCTTAATTTTTTCCGTCTAGCCCCCTTTCGCAACGCGCGATAAGGAACTTCGTTCCAAAAACAGTTTTAAATAAACCATACATAAGGATCGTATAAAGAGTAAGAAGTATGTCCGCAGTGATGTTTAGCGATGACTTGAAGGGTCTCTATCATCTGGCATTGACCTGACAGGATGAAGTACACATAATTAGCTATGCCGCAACCATCTCCCAAAATTGTGTCATTTGTTGCGTACGATTTCATTTTAGCCACTATACATCCCTCTCGTTGAGCCACCTGTAGAACAAAGAAAAACTGAATGTAACTTTAGCTCGGTAAATAATGAAATCATTTTGTGAACTTCACTTACCTCGTCGAGGGCATCGAAGTAGGTGAATGCAGACATAGCGCGTCGCACTTCATCCCATTGCTTCTGCACAGATGCTTGAAGAACATTCTTGAAGTCTTCTTTCATCAATGCAAGCAATTCGCAGTGACCTAGTGGTAATATACAATTATTTATCCAAATAATTGACCTGTCTCACACACAACACAGACTGAGGTGTGGTAACGTCGAAAACGACACTTTGTTAGTTACCAAGTTACACAGTTTGTTCGATACCAATAGTACGGACCCGTTTCGACGTCCCTACATACAAAGGATTAAAAAAATCGATGATTACTAACGCACAATATTATTTCCGGTAAGTACATTATTATGACTATCGACGGTAATAGAAAACATATCAATATTAAATTGTCCAGCTAATACAGCATGTTCACAGCTTAACACCAAGTTGAGACGACATGAGTACCTAGCTTAAAATATTACCTACAGTTAAGTTACAATATGTATTTACTTAGTTACCTACCTACATTATTTCCTAGTGAGCCCCCAAATAGACGGTTAGTCTGTATCTTGGAGCTTGGGGTACGAATTCCGGAATGGAGACTAGAGAGGTGATTTCAGGTATACATAATCTGCCTATTGTGTTCCCACTGCTGGGACACAGCCACACAGGCCTCCTCTCTGCCAGAGGGAGTGGGCCATAATCCACCACGCGGGCCCAGTGCGGGTTGGTGGATGTCACATGTCTTCGAATTTGTGGTTCTAGGACATGCCGGTTTCCTCTCGATGTTTTCCTTCACCGTTTTGAGAGCAGTGGTGATGAAATAATTTACACAGAGTAAAGTGCCTGCCTGGGTTCGAACTCACGACCTACAACTCGTAAGTCGTGTCCATTACCACTGGGCCACCACTGCTCTCCATTTCAGGTATGTTATGTGTGAAATACGTGCATGGTAATGATGAACCAAATGGTTCGGTGTCTTTATTAATTAATTGTTCGAAGTATCTAATCATAACTTTAGTGTTTGGCAACATTTTCTTTACTATTTTTTTGCAACTGAATGAGCTAAGTAATATGTTTAATTTCTTGTACGCATTCATGAAAGTAGGCCGAGGAGCGTCTAGCTAGCAATGAGGTGCTGTCAGATGAAGCCTATAGTTACTTTTGCTTATGATTGATGTTTATTCGGGTCAACTTTTAACATTCTTGTGCGTTTTAGTACCTACTTATAGGCAGAAAAATTAAGCTGGTGGACTCTGAGGAGACTCTGGTTGCGCGATAGAGTACACACGGCTACACATCAAGCTATGCAAAACCAGTATTAGCTGACCGTACATTGTGAGAAAATATCATACAAGGTGAGGCCAAGACAAACTGGTTTTGTATAGCTTGACGTGTAGCCGTGTGTACCTAAATGAGCAGAGAACCGGTAGAGCTTCATAAAAGTTATGTGCTCTAACTTCAATCAAGTAGGTATTTCCAGCCCTACCCCACACGCTGATGCAGTACTGAATTGTGGATTGTCATAGCGCTAGTTAAACTTGTTGTAGTATGTCTGTGGGTACCTAGACAATCTCGTAGTCTAAGCATGGTGTGAATAATTTTTCTTATTCGATCAAAGGTTCGAAATATATTTTGTTTAAATGTTAGGTGGTCGTCGATAAAAATATGGAGGAATTTCATGGAAGGAGAACCTACGTTCAAAAGGAGGTCAGTCACAAAGGGAAGTGGGATGCTAGGAGTTTTAAAGGTTTTATTACTGAAACTAGCTTCTGCCCGCGGCTTCGCCCGCGTGGATGTCGGAAGTTATCCCACGGGAACGTGCTAACAGGATAAAATGTATGTGCTTCCCCAGAATGCCATCTATCTCGCGGGCCCTTTGTGGCTAATTACAGTAGAAAACCAATTGTGTCTCATTAGTGGTGATTAAGAGGGTAACTATATGATATCTTTACCTAAGTACCTACCTACCTAATTTAAAAAAAAAACTCAATAACAGAAAATTAAATACCTACCTAAATAAACCTATTTCTGATGATAACTAATCTAAACTCAATAAATAAGCAAAATCCCTAAAAACTAATATCTATACGAATGACTAATCCTACCTAACAGTATTATAAAATAACCTACGGTCACTACGTACACTATCAAATATACTACCTATACTTTAAAATTAAAATCTATACCTACGACTCATATAAAAATAAACCTAAATAACTCTAAAAACTAAAAGGAATAAAAATGAACTCCACTGCGGGTGACCCAACCTACGACAAACTTAGTATTTGCGGTTGGTACAGTACAGACAGTGGTAATCGGGTATAGGGATCGAACCGCAAAATTAAGTTTGTTTTTTATTGTATATACTTTTCCGGGATAAAAAGTACCCAGTGTGGTGCCCAGGATATTAAAGAATAATTATACCAAGTTTCATCGTAATCGAACCGGTAGTTTTTGCGTGATGCCTGAACAAACAGACAGACAGACAGACAGACAGACAGACCGACAGACAGACAGACAGACAAAAATTTTTTTAATCACATTTTTGGGTTCGGTGTCGGTCTAGTAACACCCCCTGTAAATTATTTTTTTGATATTTTCAATGTACAGAATTTTCACTTCTACAGATTTATTATAAGTATAGAATAGATATAGATTATTATCTTTGCACAAAAAAAAAACGCTATGAATGTTTTAGCGTAACGTAGACACCTCTGATGGTGTTTTTGCAGCATCTAGACTGTGCCTACGTGGCGTCTACGTGACGTTTACTTAACGCCTGTTCGGCGGTTACGTCACAAGCGGAATGCTAATGCAAAAGATGATAGGTACCTATTAACTAATATTAGGTCGTCTAAAGACATAAATTTGAATGATTTCAGATTAAGTAAGAAATTTCTAACCTACTGTAGTGCAAGTAGCAGTCCTAGGGATGTTGTGCAACAATGACACTTCGCCGAACATGTCACCAGAGTGCATCACACCGATGTCCACAGAAACGTACTGCTGCAGCAGCTCGTCGAAGATCATTTGGCTGACGATGACGTCACCCGTCACTATGAAGTATAGCGCATGCGCCTCGTGGTGCTGACGTACTATCACGCTATTTGGACAATAATATTTGAAGTACGTTACCGCTGCCAACTTCTTTTTTACATGCTGAGGAAGAGATTGGTTTTTTTTTTATAATTCTACCGGTTTTGTGTTTTTTGGACGTCCGATAAAAAGAGGTTAAGGACAAACAAGTCACATTGTTTTAACTAGTTCGGCTATGAGCATTAGAAGCCATTTTATTAACGGACGTTAATGACAAAACCTGTTATTTCTTACATTAGGGTATCTCTTGAAACATTTAAGTCCGCCAATGATACGGAAAATATATTTTTTCTCTTGGTCAGTCCTTTCACAATTGGGCTTATTCAGCAGCGCTTTATCCTGAAATGAATTAACTTTTGAAGTAATCACGACCGTTACAATTTAATCATAACTACCTGCCTACAAAGGTACCTACTTATAAAATGCTAAGCTTCCTTTAAAAGTCTCGTATGTAAGTATTGATTGGAATAATCAATTTAGTTAAGTTTGTGTTTGTTTGTCCTGTCAAACTAGTCAGCACCTGACGTAAATTGACGTATTTTTAGTAGCCATGTTGTTAATCACGTCTAATCTGTCTATGGAGTATCTTAATTTGACAGGACTAAACTAATATTTTATCTTCTGTCCTTCTCTTAATGAAATAGAAAGAAAAAGATGCACAGAACTTTTTAGTTTAGTTTGTGAACAAGGGAATCAGGGCCACTACCTACCTACGTAATGAACATCAGGATTCTAGATTTGTGCCCAGTAGAGGGCAATAGGGTCGTCCCTTATTACGTGGGAGTTAAACATAACTCGCGAAATGTGTATAGCACCTTTGCCTTACCCTTCGGGGAATATAGGCGTGGTGTTATATTAAAATAAACATGTTTAGCAGCGTATGATGTGATGATGATAATGACTCTGTTCATAGCTCAAACTTTATCAATGTATCGTCTAACAGTGATGGTCAGTAGACGTTTCTTCTTCGCCTTCCCGCGCACAGCCTGAGCGACTCGTCTCTTGACGTCTTCAACCCCCTCGTACTGCTCAGCGGCCTCTATCATCCAGTAAGTGTTGGCCATCACCATGCGTCCCAGTGCTCGGAACCGGCATTTGGCGCGGAACTTACGGCGCATCAGCTCTTCAGGATCCTAAAATAATAAAGATTTACAAAGTCATGATCAAGATCTAAGCCTTAATAATTTCAAATCATTCATTAAACGTAAGTTATACCAGAAAGCCTTTTATACCGTTATGGATTATATCGAGGACAAAAAGACTTGGGATTGAGCTGCTTCCAATTTTTACATAGGTATATCTATTAAATTTTTTTTTTTTCTTTTGTTTTTTTTTTTATATAGGTACACATTGATATTAATGAATTTTATGTAAACAATGACATTTCCTTACTTTGTTAAGTTTTCTATTATTTTAATTATTGTGAATCTGAAGAATATGTGGTTCATTTTATTTTTTTCTCTGTTCCGTTAGTTAGTTTTTGTCATGGTCTGGAAGTTTGAGTAATGTATGTGGCCTACCCAAATTGAGTTAAGCTGCACGATTTCTGACAAAGGCGTGCTCTGACTGACCGGGTCCTCTCAATCTGTGTGGTTCTTTCCTCAAAAGACCATCTCAGACATCAATTTACATGGTCTTCATATGATCTGACCAAGATTATGTCTGGACTTAAAAGAGACTGTGACCTCTCAGTTTGCGTCGGCCTTTCTTCTCAGACTAGTCAGATATGAAACGCCGACCTCATCTAATTTTTAAAATATGATTGACGTGTAAAAATAATGCCTTTTATTCCGAAATTGTTAGTTTTTTTTTTATCTTAATACTAATTCACTAATCAAAGTATGAAACAAAATCAAAATCAAGTCATTTATTCAAATTAGGCTGAGAATCAGCACTTTTCGAACGTTAAAATTACAAAAGACAGTCCCCCAAAAACGCCCGCCCTTCACCACTTCCTAATACTATCGCTGGGAAGAAGTGGCGCAAAAATCTCCCCAGCAAGACAGCTGTCTGTTCAGTTAGAAAATACTTGATTGTATACAATACTAGGCGCATTACAATGTTATCTAAGTAATTAACATTACAAGACACAGAACATAAAATTAAATTATTTGCCATAATATGTCAGCTAGCGACGCCAATATACCAACAAATATAATAAAAACTACACGTAGGTACAAACAAACACTAATTCCTAATACTAATTCACTAATCAAAGTATGAAACAAACAACAAGGTACAAACCTACTTACAAAACTAAAATCATTTATCATGATTGTGTTACGGCAGCGTCCCACATCGCTTCAAATACTCAAATAGATACGGTTAACCTCAAGTCAGTAGCTAGTACCTAACTCTTGAAAAACGAAAACCGCTCCATACCTACTGCTAGACGCGCTGTCTATCTCAAATGGTTACCATGGGCGTAGTGTTGACTGTACAGTCCATTCACAGTTATTTCCTCTTTTATTGCATACCTAATAAGCCTATAATGTTCCCACTGCTGGGCCTCAGGCCTCCTCTCTGTGAGAGGGAGCGGGCTGTGATTCACCACGTGGCGTGGGCCCAGTGCGGGTGGTGCAACTCACATGTCTACGACTTTTCGGTTTTAAGACATGCCGGTTTCTTCAAGATGTTTCCTTTCACCGTTTTAAGAGCAGTGGTGATGAAATAAATTACACAAAGTTAAGCGCCTGCTTAGGTTCGAGCCTACGAATTTGTGAGTCGGGGCCAACACCAATGGACCACCACTGCTCCTTGTTTTTGCATTGAACCTCAACGTGTTTTTGCATTAATTTCAAAATCAGTGATCCCTATGTCTAGTTGTATTAAGGATCCTGCTTGGGTTGCTGTCTGTGGTAAAAGGACTGTACCTACCTACAAAGACGCGATTTTAGACACGATGTATTTGAGCATGACTGCAAAGTTTACATTCTGCCATTTCCAGTCTTAAGAAGTCTCCAAACGAGACTTGAAGTAACCATTAAAATAATTACCAGTTCTTTCTGAGCCTTATCTTTTATCACTCGCCCAGAAGACGCCATGATTTATAAGTAGTTTACAAAAAAAAATACGAAAACAACAGTAAACAAACTTATACAGTAATTATAAAGTTTTTATATTATTGTGTGGATCACAAAACATATACTCAAAAATGACAATGATTTTGTCTGTTGTCAACCTAGGGTATTAGTGTTCTGTGGTTGTCAATGTCACAAAAGATTTTTTGACCTGACACGACTTTCTTTTTTTCTCTAAGAAGAACCGTCGCTCACCAAGTAGGTTTTAGACCCCTCCCAGTTTTTCTCAAATTTTATGTGCAGCCAGCAACGAAACTCTATTAACACTGTCAGTTTTACATAAAAACACGTAACGATGTTCCGATTTCTTTTTATATTAGAAGTATTAAAACAAATTGATATTTGAGATAAATCATCATCATTTCAGCCGAAAGACGTCCACTGCTGGACAAAGGCCTCCTCCAAGCACCGCCACTTCGATCGGTTCTGTGCTTCGCACATCCAAAAGATTCCTGCGCCGTTCACCAGGTCATCGGTCCACTTTGTGAGAAGCCTTCCAACGCTACGTCTTCTGGTACGCGATTGTCGATCCAAAACCTTTCGGCCCCGACGGTAAATTAATAAATATCTGCTGTTACATAATTAAATTAAAATAAATCATAAAACTAAATACTAAAGGATAATAATAAGAACATGTTGTTTCAGAATAATATGATTTATTGTTTAGGTACACCACTACGCTATGAACAATAGGTAGGTATTATTTACATTACAATTTGATATTTTCCAGGTTTAATACCAAATGAAAGTTGAAGAAGTCGCTGGAAAAGTGCTAGTAGGTACCTGATTATATTGTTACGACCTTCGGGTTCGTGACAATAAAAACTGCCGATATAAATTACCAGAAATTACACTTTAATTACCTAAACAATTTTAATAACAGCTCAAACACTATCGCTCTTAAGTCGCACTTGACGATCGCTTTCGAAGTATTCGCATGTATCGCTGATCCAAGTCTGACTGCTCGCGGCTTATCCCGGCCTATAGTGCCGCAGATAGTTCCAGAAGCTTCTATTGTAGAAACATCTAGAATGTTCGAGTACATACCGGCCCCGACTGATCAGATGTCGATAGTTCTAGTATCGAAATTTCTGGAAGGATCTATTAGTTCTGTTGCTCGATACTAGATGGCGCTAGTGGTAACTAATGTCACCATGTACTAGGCATTAATTGTGGCGCGCAACAATATGAACAAATTGGTATTAGCTACTACAAATCCCTTACCATATAGTATAGGGCTTTAGTTTAAGTTCTCTTATAGCTACGCCAAGCAAAATGTTATACCTTAGGTATCTTTGGCAGGATCATAGTGAATTTGCGGTGAAATCGACATATCATCGAATAATAAACATCGGCAGAGACGGACCACCGTCGCTTCCTTCAGGATGCAACCAGACCACGGTCAAATCGTCGCCTCAAAACATATCACCACAATGCATATAATATGGCTCGTCTCAAAAAGTATCTGGTTGCATTGGACCTTTATTCAGGCCATTACTAACCCCAGGCTGAATATCAAGTTCTTGTTTTCTCATAGGCCTTTTTAAAGTCTTGGCGGAAGGTAATGTAAAAACTTTTGAAAGAAGATCATAACATTGTGGACTACATTTGTAAATGGAGTGACACAATTGCTGTGCTTCCAATGTAAATCTTCGCCCCCTTCTTCTTTTTTGTGTTTGAGTAAACTGCATGTGAGTGAAAATTTTTGCAGCTGCTGTCATATTTTGCGTAATTTTTTGCAAGCAATTATGTTTGCTGTTATTTTTAGCATTGATCAGTTTTGTGGTGACGACCTTGTTCCTCTTGCGTAATCTGATGACTTCAGATTGCAATTGCTTTACCCTTTTTCTTGCAGTTTGTAACTGATCTACAATAAGGGGTGGTATAGGTTGGTGATATTTTAATTCTGGAATACATAAAAATAATTTAATGCGGCAGTTGCTAATCCAAGTCTAATAATGAAAAATATCAACTAAGTACTTGCGCTAATAGGTATTATTACCAAAATTATTTTTTCAACAAATCAATCAAACCTAAATCATTTAACATCTAAAAGCACATATGTCACATCGACATGGGTGATACTTATGTCTGTGGCATATGAATCAAATTCTAATATTTGGATCAACATTTTTTTAATTTGAAATGATTAATTATTGATGAATTTATAGATGTGAATTAATTAAAAACATGTTTTTGTAAAAACTATATAGTACCTGTCTCTGTTTGTCTTGATGCAGATGGTTCATTACGAAAAGATTTATTTTTGTATATAAGTATAGGAGAGGTTTTCGCTAAAGTGATGTCCAAAGCCCCTGAAACTATTAAACATACGAATATAAGCATACGGCTGTGGCAAGTACCACTTTTTCTTTGGCTGATCATTATTTAAAGGACTTTATATTCCACATGGAATTGCACGGTGGCTCAATTTAGGAGTCCGAGAGTGTATAATAAATGAACTTTGCATAGTCTAGTCGACTTCGTATTTGCTTTAATAAGGTTGAATGTCACTTGGACGTCATAAAACGACAAGGTCTAAAGACCACTGCCACAGGTAGATACTTGAACCTTAGTGAAGTTTCAATAAACTGGGATTTTTGTCAAAGAATTGCAATTACGAGAGAGAGAGACGATACATACAAAGAATGTACAGGGTGCATACCTACAGGTAAAGGTTTCCTTTGACATTGGAGATGGAAAATCCAAAATGGTTTCTGACATAGGCGACACATGTGTTGTGGTTTTGTAGTGCGGCAAAGAAGAAAATAACAGAATCATGTAAAAAGAAGATGTACCTGTAAGATATTGATTTGATTGAGATAGAAGATCCAAAATAGGTACTGACTCAAAGATTTGTGTTGAGGTGTCGTGATCCGACGAACCTAGAGAAAGCAGAAAAACATTTTGTGTGTTATAAGTTGAACAATGCAAAAATAAAAATATTTTTGAGAATCACGTAAATAAGCAAGATAGGTACCTGTAAGAGATTGATTTGATTCAGATGGCAAATCCAAAATAGGTAGTGACTCAACTTGTGTTGCGGTGTCGTGGTCCGACGAACCTAGAAATAGCAAAATTACATTTTGTGGTTTAATAAGTTGATCACAACTCATTGACTTCACCTCATCAGCTTATATCCTACCGACTGTTTTCAGGAACCACGAATGTAAAAATACGCTTAATGGAGCCGACAGTCACTTGAACTTTTCGACATAGTGATTCTTTTTATGTACTAGATTTTAGTACAAAAGCAGTACTGCAGATCCCAAGGCATTGATCCAGCCAGGAGAGTTACAGTCTCGTAAGAGATCGTACGGTATCCCCTTATCACCCTAACAGTTATCGCTCGCGGCACTAGACTATACCTGGGAACTTTCAACTTTTTTAGCGGTTTAAAGTTTAAATATTAAGTAACTTTAAATACCCGCACCCCGGCACATGTAGCCGAAAGCACAATGTTTTGCGTGCGTTACATTGCGTACTACCGCGCGTAAACAGCGGTTATTCACGCCTAGTACAAAAGTCGTTTTCCCGCAAAAATGTTTGCTCAATGATAACTAGTTTGATGTACAGGACATTTTAGACCATCCGTTACATACCATTGGCCCCGGCTGTCATTTGTAGATCTTTAACAGATGTTACGGGTAGTCAGAACCCCGAAAGTCTGATAACCAATCTTATCAAGGGGTACCGTGTTACCCAATTACTGGGTCATGGGCACAGAAATCTTAATAATAAGGCAATAGAAGTCGCATAGACGCGTGACCTTGTCGCCGCGCTTATGTGTTGGAGGACACAAGTGCACGCGGAGCGTTTGTTGCGGTTTCTTGTGTTATTTGAGACGCGGAGAGGTAAACATGGTGTTTTGCAGCATATCCAACTGCGGAAACTCGTCCAAAACTTGTAACTTAACAAATAAAGGAATAACATTTCATATGTAAGTACTTAATTTTTGAAATATTGTCGTTTTTTTTTTTAGCAAATATAGACAAATCAAATATTTTCACTATCACTACTACGATTTATCACAAAAAACGATTTTTTTTTCAAATCAATAACCATTAACGCTTAAGCTTATTCATGTCTACTATTACTACTGCTAAAAGCAGCAATGAAATTATAGTCATACGCAATAAACAAAAATCGCCGTTTGCGTAAATTCTAGGTACAAGCCGCATGAGTTGGCCGCAATTTAGTGACGTGCTACTACTATTCTGTATCGATAATTATTTACGTTCAGCTGTAATACTTCGTTTTACCAAATTGGAATGTATCATGTTTTTTTTTTTAATATTTAAATATGAGATGTACCTTTTTCATTTTCAGTTTTCACTGTGTTTGTTTTCTTTCTATCTATGGTGCGTTTGTTTAGGTGATTAAAAAAAGGTAAACAATCTTGGTATGTCTTTTTTATCTAAAAGTTGTTTAAAAATTGTATCTAAATTTATTATTTATATCTATATTTATTTTACAATTAGGTATTTACCTAAATTAATGTTAGGTAATAAACTAAATTTAATTATCCTTCGTATGTATTTTATACGACTACTTTAATATAAAAAGACATACCAAGATTGTTTACCTTTTTTTAGTCACCTAAACAAACGCACCATAAATAGTTTACAAACCAATTTTTGTAACGATTAACTATTAATTCGTATTTTTAAACTACTTTCTCATTCAGAAAATTAATAGGAGGAAGGCTTATTATTGTTATGTAGTACGTGGGTAGGGCGTAAAAGGGCGTTGACGAAAGAAATACTTTCAATAAAATTAATTATGTATTGTTGCTGGACTCCTTGGAGATTATTAACACTCAACGGAAAAATATAATTTATCGATATCAGCTCGTAATAGTTTGCACTGCACTATTCTTAAGTGAGAGTGAGCACGCAATATCATTTTTTGCTTTTCGCACACGTTTCTTATTGGCTGCAGGAGACGCGCCCCCTGACATTATGCGTTTATACAAAAATATTGCGTAATGTCATCGAATAAAGTTTTATTTTGTAGCAGCAATGCAAAGTGCATTTGTAGGTGTAATTGTGTATCTATTTTTTGTTTATGTAGTAGTAGCTGTGACCCGGCGACACTCGTCCCGATATAAAATTTAGTACTATAGCATTTCTATTGCCTTATTATTAAGATTTCTGTGGTCATGGGGGTCAGATAGGCCAGGGTCGTGGGGGATATAATAGAATAGATAAGTGATTTGAATATCAGTATTTTACACAGGGCCAATGCCCTGTGTAAAATACTGATATTCAAATCACTTTGGTTAGACTGGAAGCCGACCTCAACATAACTGGGAAAAGGCTAGGCAGTTGATGACCCTTTTGAATCGGACAATTATTATCCTTTTGATTTTATGGTTGCTGAAAGTCCGTAAGAGTTCTACTTTCTTAAAAATTAAACTTACTTTCCCTTGCCTTTTTCCGATGTGGGCCGCAATCGTGTTCTAAAGCTGTAACTCCAGTACACTTATCTGTAATGGAAAAGAAATTAAAAAATATAATTCATTTTTTAATTCAAAAACGCCTCATGTTCTTTCAGAGTATGTACATGTTTATTGTTTCTTTTAAATATTCTAACTTTATGTATCAATCAATGTGTTAAATTGGTTAAGTACCTGTCACTGGTAACATAGAACAGCAGCCTTCTTCATTTACAGGAAGTACTTCTTTTTGCGAAGAATCAACAGCAGGCTTGCCTGAAAAGTGATAAAATAATAATGATGATTGTTTATTATATTTCATTTACTTTTGCAATGCAATAAATAATTGGAATCAATAATTATAGCGTTTTAAAGTACCTGTCACTGTTGGTCTTACCATAGCACAACAAATTAAGATGGACATAATAGCACGACACCATTGCAATAGTAACTTTTCAAAATTTTGGAAATCAACGAACAAGTTGAATCTGAAACCGAGCCGGCCCGTGAGCGTCGAGGGTGTACACGAGGTGGATGACATCGCGAGATTATTTCAACGGCATTTCAGGGTTGAGCCGTCTATGAGGCCTGCTCGGTCTGAACTGTTGTCGGTGTCCGGTGTTGGGGCTACACCTGGAGATATCAATGTAAGGTTCACTGCAAAGGGTATAACTTTAGTTATCAATTCTATGAAAAGAGGAAAGTCTCCAGGACATGATAGCCTCAGCATTGAGCACCTGCGGTATGCTGGGGTACACTTGCCTAGAGTCCTGGCGTTGCTGTTTAATCTGTGTCTTAGCCACTCCTACCTTCCTGACGATCTCATGTATACTGTTGTTGTCCCCATTGTTAAAAACAAGACCGGCGATGTCTCGGACAGGTCCAACTATAGGCCTATCTCCTTAGCCACAGTTATAGCGAAGGTTATGGACAGTCTGCTTGACGGCAACTTAACAAAAAATATAAAACTGCACGACGGTCAGTTCGGCTTTCGGACTGGTCTATCCACAGAAAGTGCGATCCTGTGCCTCAAGCAGACTGTGCAGTACTACACCACGCGTAAAACGCCAGTATACGCGTGTTTCCTGGACCTGTCCCGGGCATTCGATATGGTTTCGTACGACCTACTGTGGACTAAAATGCGTCGAGACACTAGTCTGCCCCCTGAGATTGTATCTATGTTTGAGTACTGGTACAATAATCAGAAAAACACTGTTAGGTGGGTGGATAGTAAATCGGACGAGTATGTGCTGAAGTGTGGGGTGCGACAGGGGGGGTTGACCTCACCGAAACTGTTTAATTTGTATATGGACCGCCTGGTTGGGGAGCTGAGCGGCACTGGGATCGGTTGTCATATAGATGGAATCTGCATTAATAATATTAGCTACGCGGATGACATGGTGCTGCTCAGCCCCTCAATCGGCGCATTGCGCAAGCTGCTTCGTATTTGTGAAGAGTACGCGGAGGCCCATGGGCTCAGATATAATGTGAAGAAAAGTGAGTTTATGGTTTTTAGAGCACCTAAAAAAGATTACTCTGTGGTACCACCCGTCTCACTCTATGATATACCATTAAACAGAGTCACTCACTTCAAGTATCTGGGCCACTGGGTCACCGAAGACCTTAAAGATAATATGGATGTAGAAAGGGAACGTAGGGCGTTGTCTGTTCGCTGTAATGTGTTGGCTCGCAGATTCGCTCGTTGCACTGAACAAGTGAAGGTCACTCTATTTAGGGCATTCTGTCAGACCTTTTACACGTGCAGTTTGTGGGCCAAATACACGCAGAGGACATACGATACTCTGCGTGTACAGTATAATAACGCGTTCAGGGTGTTGATGGGGCTGCCGCGGTACTGTAGCGCGAGTGGCATGTTCGCGGAGGCGCACGTGGACGGCTTTCACGCGATCATACGGAAGCGCTGTGCCTCGATGCTGGCGCGGGTGCGCGGCAGCCCCAGCGCCATCCTGGCCGCGTGCGCTGATCGATGGGACTCGTTGCTGATGGCGCACTGGATAGGCCTTCACGCGAGGGCAAGCGCTTGATTTCTATTTCTATTTCTGTCAATTTTTACTTTTACTAATACTAGGCTAAGAACATTGTTACTAACGAACTTATGGACAAAGTCTGAAATAAATTACTTATTATTATTATTATAGCATTTTAATCAATAGGTTTCAGTCTAGGCAACGAAAATTCTTACAGTAATGGATAGTAACAGTATTTCCGAGTGTCATAGGGTATATTTTATGTTAAAACAACAAAAAACACATGGTCAAAATCACAGGCAGTAGATAGTTTACCTACTGCCCGCGACTTTGTCTGTTACATTTCTATACTTTTGCTGTAAATTGATTGCTAACTGGTTTTGGTGTAGGAATACGGTGACAAATATGAAATATTTTTTTTTATTTATTTTTATGAAATATGTTCTGCTGCTTCCTTTATCGTTCATATGAATATGAAAAGGATTTCAGTTCAAAATGCAAATAATCATCATTCTTGAAAAATGGTAATTTGATTCTATTATACCGAAAAAAAAAAGATTTTATTATCTGTTATCAGAAAGCTTCTAAACAACCGTACTTCTTCTTACCCTACTATAACATCAAGTCTCCCTACTCACCATCAAGATGAAGTGTTGGTACTGCTAAAAATTCAACCGGTTGTTACAATCCTTATCCTTGCCCGTAAAATGAACATCACAAAAAACTTTCTTCCTATAAAGTTTAATTTTATCTTCACTATACAACATCCCACCAGCTATTTTGGCTTAGGATACATATAGGCCATATATTTATCCCTCTTGATGATGCAAAGAAAAATGCCTTCTCAATTATTAAACTCACTACAACAATAACTTATTGTCAGTGCCAGACCAGGGTCAAGCGTAACCACACTTCTATTTTTCTAAAACTGAAACTTCAACCATTGACTTCTATAGCAAAAAATTACAAATGCATAACAACATTGGAATATTCATAGTTTTATCCTATTATATTATTATTATAGTTTTATCCTATATTTTATCATTATCCTACTAAAACGACATGTAAATAAGTAATTTCACCGGCACTCAGGAATGAATGACCAGCTGGACAATTTGCAAAGATAATGATGATGATACTTACCGAATAGACATCCCAATGCACACCGATTAGGCATGATGCTAGATATTCAGAAGAACAATGTTTTAGGTTCAGTGAGATTTATTTGCAATACAAAATAATCAGACAAGTATGAGTCGAACTCAGACACAAAGGGTTCCCTACCATTTGGTACCTGCATACAATAGCTAACATTACATACAAACTAGATTTTTTTAAATATTGTAGTTGAAAAATAATTAGCTCTCCCATACATAAGTGTAAAAGATAACATATTTAAGTTAAGTAGGTGTTAGTGCTGTTAAGATAACATATTTTAACAGCACACACTACAGAATGATTTGATGTTATTTCAAGACCATTGACTTATTATAGATTTTATATATTATCAGAGTAATAGTAAATTTTCTTTCATTTTCTTAAATAATTTTAAAACTGTTTATTTTAAAATACAACTGTTTAACTGTTTATTTTTTTTATTTTAAAATTGTACAAATATATATACTATAATTTATATATATATATATATTCTCATATATATATATATATATATATATGAGAGCCTCTCAACAAAACTACTATTTTCAAAATATATGTATTTATGTTACATGTAATTTTTTAATAGTACTGAGTCATAATATGTGTACCAAATGTCAACTTAGCCAGTTCTGTAGATATCAAGGAAATTAGCTGTGACAGACAGACAGATACACATTACACACTATTTGGACATACAGAACCCTAAAAATGCATATTAATTCAACTGAATTAATATGCATTTTATCAGCAGATATTTATTATTGATTACCTGGCATATTTATTGTTGGTACAGCATCTTTGGTAATGCGATTATTTCGGCACCAATACTTTTCTTTGAAGTGTACATGACACACACGGCGGTATTTGAAAATATGGTTATTTTCAAGTTGCAAAATGTCACCACCAATAGAATAGACCCATGTATTGAATAGCTCCTTATCCCTAGCTGGATTAGGGAATTTATGTAAATTCACTCGAGTTTCTGAAATAATAGCACAAAAATATATAATTAATAAGTTATCTGTGAAGTAATAAATTCAAATTTGGGAGGTTGTTCTCAGGTCCACTACCACCCCTAAGGGTTTAGTAGCATGATTCTTACTTTCTCCCTTAGTTAACTTTTCAATATTTGCATGTACAGTTGACCCCCGGTAATCCAGGCCCTGTCTAATCCCGCATCCCTTGTAACCCAACAGGCCTATTGATTAAGAAATTACGTTTATTTTATAATACCCTATACCATCTATTGTTATTTGTGATATTTTATTCACTAAGTCCCATCATATAATAAGTAGTCAGTACATATGATTGTATAAGTTTGATCTTATCTTTTTTGTGTTATTTATGTATTTTGAATGTAATTACAAAGTACTCCTTTTAAAAAAAAATTCTGGACTACAAGGAGTACTCCACAGTCCGACAAATTCGATAAACCGACACCGCCTTGCAAAACGTTTCTTAGATTACCGCGGGTCGACCGTAATCAGTTGCACAATGCCAACATTTTGAAACTAGCATACTTTAATTCATCATGTCCTAAAAGTAACCCTAATAGCTAATACGGGCTGGTGTCCGCAACTCCACGACAATGCGCGTATTTTGCGTACGGAAAGTAACCCTATAAAGTAGGTATGGTAGTTGCAAAATGTTGGCATTGTGCTACCGATTACGATTACTATATGGGTGAAAGTAGGCATCATGAAATTAAATATCCTAGGGGATTTGTTGATGTCACTGACACAGCAGCCTCATATGCTTGTGGCGGCGTTCGATTTCCGAACGCACCGTCTCGAGATGGAACACTGACCGCCATGCTAGTAGAGAGAATGTTTACTGTTGATGAGCTCTGCTATTTGATAATATTAATGTTAACTATGGATGTCTACTGTGAATTGTGTACCTGTGACTAATTACCAACAACCTGTACCTCTGAATTATAAACTGTGCAGTATTCTAACGGAGTGTATTATTACTACATGGGGACTGATCTGCATCCTATCATCATTATCCCCATATTGGTGACCCGGACTGAACACGATTCCCAAAGAATCTGCTGAAAAAGGACATTTCCGTGCAAGGTACATATATTTTCACAAGCTGAGAAAACCAGTGACAGATTTTTATCACAATCATCGATGGTTATTTCAAGAAATTCTTTCAAGGTCAAAGTTCGCAAGCGTCGAAACTATTTTTAGCACATTTGAATTCTTCGATCTGATTGGTCGATCATTTTGACCTAATTCTACGTCGGCGTCGGTGTGCAGACAGATCAACTACGTCGTACATTGCTGCTGCGAGTTCGAAGTACATTGCCACTGCAAGTTTGAAGTTCATGACTGGCTAGTACATTTCGACATTCATTGCTGACTCGGTTTGACGTTCATTGCTGCTCCACTACTGCACCATTCATCGCATGTTTCGCACGACGACAGGATATGTGTTTGAATTTTATTTTATTTAATCGGGTTTTCGGTAGACTGATTTTTACCCAATAAGAGACATTACTATTAAATTGGTTACGGTATCTTTTAGTTTTAAGGAAATATTTTTGCTGTACTAACTTTTTATGGTGTGTGTATACTAAACTGGTTATTTTCTATCATTTTGCTGACCTAACTTGCTTGTGTGTGTTTATGCTATACTGAATCATTAGGAATTAATGTTTATTTTCTTACATAATTGAAACTTAATATTCTTTTTGCATTGTGCTGCACGGAACGCAAACTTATTAATCATATTTGTTTGAATTTTTGCCATAAGTAAACCTGACACTTGAATTTTTAATTTTAAGGCCTTTGTTTATTTGAATGTGTATTGTTTTCTCTCTCATCTACGAACATGCCGTTTGCACTTAGGGTTTATTAACCAGCGATTGCTGTTCTTCTACCTAACAACTAGTATAAAACTACTCACCGCATTTACACTACTTAATTTTTGTTTTTCACGCACACGCTTTAACAACTTACCAGTTCTCGCCATGCCTGATACAGATGAATCCGCCGCGAAGCTGGAAGCTCTCAGACGTGAGCTTGAATCATTGTCTTCACAGTTGCAGGCAACTATAAAGGAGAATGCCCAACTTCGTACCGAGATGCAAACCCAGAAATTTCCCCAAGGTGAACCTAAACAGGAGCCAAAAATGGATGACTTAGGGAATCAAGTATGCAAAGTATCGCCAAAACTACCTCCCTTCTGGCAGCAACGACCTGAAATATGGTTCGCGCACGTTGAAACGCAGTTTCGTATTGCTGGCATTACAAGTGACCAAACTAAGTTGATCACGTGATTAGTCAGCTAGATTTCAAAATTATGGCTGATATCGAGGATATAGTTACCAGTCCGCCAACATCTGGTAAATATGAACACCTTAAGAAGGAACTGACACGCCGGTTATCACGGTCTGAAGAGGAAAGGGTAAGACAACTGCTCACTGAGGAAGAGCTTGGGGATAGAAAACCTTCCCAATTTTTACGACACTTACGTTCCCTCGCCGGCGTCAAACTCAAAGACGATGACGACAGTATCTTGCGTCAACTTTTTATGCGTCGTCTTCCGCAGCATCTTCAAGCGATATTGACTGCCAGCGCGGATCCACTTGATGACATCGCAGCCCGCGCCGACAAAATTCTGGAAGTCGTACCCGGGATCGCAACGTCCTCCTTTGTACATGCTGCTGCAGCACCTGGAGGAGCGCCCGTTGTTCCTGACCCCTATGGCTTACATGCCATCGCTGCACAGATGCTGAATTTGACCGCGACGGTTGCAGCGCTCACTCGCGAGCGCAGTCGCAGCCATAGCCGCAACCGAAGACAAAGCAGTTCTAGGAGTCATTCCCAAGGACCCCATGTGAAGCTTTGCTGGTACCATCAGAATTTTAAAGCTAAAGCTACTAAATGCACTACTCCTTGTTCTTGGAATTCGGAAAACAAGGAAGCCAGTCAGTAGCGGCGGCAGCTGACTGTGCCACTACGCCAGGCCGTCGTCTTTTTGTCACAGATAAAACTTCAAGGGTCAGATTCCTGATTGATACAGGGTCTGACCTTTGCTGCTATCCTCGGAGGTTGATGAGAGGCAAGATTCCTGCCTCCGATTATGAACTCAGCGCAGCCAATGGCAGCTCGATAAAGACTTACGGTATGGTATCGCTCAACCTCAATTTTGAATTGCGACGTGAATTCCGCTGGCAATTCGTCGTAGCTGACGTCAGTACTCCCATAATAGGTTCCGATTTTTTAGCCCACTACCATTTGCTGCCTGACTGCCGGAACAAACGTCTTCTGGACGGCATCACCGGCCTTTCCGTTTTCACCATTGTTGCTTCTACCGATCAGGCAAGCGTCAAAACCATCTCGGTTGCCTCAGGATCTGAATTCAGTAATATTCTCGCCGAATTTCCTGCTATTACTAGGCCTCCAGGACTTCACAGGGACATTAAACACACGACCGTTCACTTCATAAAAACTACTGAAGGTCCACCTGTGTCATGTCGCCCTCGTCGCCTTGCGCCTCAAAAACTAGCAGTTGCTAAGCGGGAATTTGACGAGATGCTTAAAAACGGTACCGCGCGACCGTCCAAGAGTCCTTGGGCCTCGCCTTTGCAGCTTGTACCAAAGAAAGATCTTTCTTGGCGTCCGTGCGGTGACTACCGCGCTTTAAATTCACGCACCATACCTGACCGGTACCCGTTGCGTCACATCGGAGATTTCGGGCATAATATCGCAGGTTCCACTATATTTAGTACCATCGATTTGGTTAAAGCTTACCAGCAGATACCTGTTCACGATGAGGACATATGCAAGACCGCGATCATAACGCCTTTCGGCTTATACGAATTTCCGTTTATGACTTTCGGATTGCGCAATGCGGGACAGACGTTCCAGAGATTCATGGACGAACTTTTAAGGGATTTCGACTTCTGTTTTCCTTATCTAGACGATATCCTCATTTTCTCCCACAGCAAAGAAGAACATGCACATCATTTGCGCCTTCTTTTTCAAAAACTGGCTGACTACGGCGTTGTCGTGAATCCGGCAAAATGCGTTTTGGGAGCTAAAGAGGTTATCTTTCTGGGGTATCGTGTATCCAGGGAAGGCATAGGTCCGCCAGCAGAAAGAATTGCTGCTCTGCAGGAATTTCCCCTGCCTAAAACTGTTCAGGGCCTCCGTAGGTTCCTGGGTATGATAAACTACCACAGGCGTTTCTTGCCACGCGCGGCTCTGATGCAGGCGCCGTTGGTAAATATCTTGGCCGATTCCAAACTCAAGGGTGCAAAGCCAGTACCTTGGACTCCAGAGCTTGAGAGTGCCTTCCATGCCTGCAAGGAAAGCCTTACACAAGCGACTCTTTTGGCACATCCGCTTTTCAATGCACAATTGGGTCTCTTTACGGACGCTTCTGGTACGCACGTCGGCGCTTGTTTGCAGCAACGTACAGGTACTGAATGGCAACCCCTTGCATTCTTCAGCAAGAAACTGAATCCTCGCCAATCCTCCTGGCCGGCCTATTATAGAGAACTCTTGGCTGTATATGAGGCTGTACAACATTTCCGACACATTCTGGAAGCCCAACACTGTACAATATTTACAGACCACAAGCCTCTGTTACACGCTTTTTCCCAGCGCCGGGAAAAGTTGCCCCCCGTACAGCTGAATCAACTCTCTTTCATTTCGCAATACACGACCGACGTTGTCTACATCAAAGGTGTAGACAACGTTGTAGCCGATACGATGTCGAGGATTGAGGCAGTTTCTCTAGAGAACGACTTCTCAGCATTGGCTGAATCGCAAGGAGACGATAACGAACTTCAGAGTCTCTTACGGGACGCTGACACTTCTTTAAAACTTGAAAAAGTCACCTTACCTGGCACGGACGTCACTATAATCTGCGACACGTCCACCGGTAAGCCGCGTCCGTTTCTCACCGTCCCTTTCCGACGAAAGTACTTTGAGAAACTGCATAGTTTGAGTCATCCCGGCATTCGCGCAACTTCTAACCTAATGGTTAACAGATTCGTGTGGCCTTCCATCCGAAAAGACATCCGCGAATGGACTAAAACGTGTCTTTCTTGCCAACGAAATAAAGTCACGAGGCATACAGTTTCACCCCTTGGTACTTTTGCGTCGCCATCTGGCCGCTTTAGGCACATCCATATCGATATCGTGGGTCCCTTACCCGTCTGCGAAGGCTATCGCTATCTTTTGACGGCAGTAGACCGATTTTCACGCTGGCCTGAAGCATGGCCCATGCGAACCATTACTGCCGAAGAAACTGCCGACACGCTGCTTTCCGGTTGGATTTCGAGATTTGGAGTACCGTCCCGCGTCACGACTGACCAGGGAAGGCAGTTTGAGTCCGACCTATTCCATCGACTTATGGCACAACTAGGCACTAAGAAGGTACGCACTACCAGTTACCACCCTTGTGCTAACGGAATGGTCGAAAGGCTCCACCGCCAATTAAAGGCTTCGTTAATGTGTCGTGACGAATCATGGATCAAAGCCTTGCCCATCGTCTTACTTGGCATGCGAGCCGCGCTGAAGGACGATCTCGGTACCTCGGTAGCCGAACTAGTTTACGGAGAACCACTACACCTACCTTGTGAGATGGTTGTTCTTCAGCCAGCTCAACCTACTGCTGATCCAGCTGATTTTGTCACGCAACTTAGGAGAACCATGTCCGAGTTGAGACCTGTTCCAGCATCACGACATGACCAGAAGAACGTTTTTCTTTTCAAAGACCTTGCCACGGCTACACATGTGTTCTTACGATACGATCACGTGAAACCACCATTGCAACCACCTTATTCTGGCCCTCATCCTGTCGTGAGTCGTTCTGAAAAGACAATGACCATCATAGTCGGGAACAAAGAAGTAGTCGTGAGTGTAGACCGCGTTAAACCTGCATACGTGGATACTCTTGCCCAACCTTTCACTCCCACACAGACTCTTACTCGCACAGCTGACACACCCATTCCTCCTAGTCGCAACAGCCAGACATCCTCTGATACACCTCATTTAAACACTCACAAACCTCAAACAGAAGATACAACACACTATACTCAACGTACCTTACCTTATACTACTCGTTCAGGTAGAAGTGTTCGCTTCGCAAAACCTTTCGATCTATGATCTTTCCCACTCCCTAGGGGGGTGGTGTGGCGGCGTTCGATTTCCGAACGCACCGTCTCGAGATGGAACACTGACCGCCATGCTAGTAGAGAGAATGTTTACTGTTGATGAGCTCTGCTATTTGATAATATTAATGTTAACTATGGATGTCTACTGTGAATTGTGTACCTGTGACTAATTACCAACAACCTGTACCTCTGAATTATAAACTGTGCAGTATTCTAACGGAGTGTATTATTACTACATGGGGACTGATCTGCATCCTATCATCATTATCCCCATATGCTCTTTGCTCATAAATTACTATACTCTTTGGGATAAACATTTACCTATGCTATTTACACATCCGGGGACGCAACATTTTCTGTTAGACATGTTAATGATGCTTATCGCAAATCTTAACACCAAAGTGGTCGACAGAGTCCTATCTCAATACTTAGATTTCAACCAACACAAGCACAAAATCGACACGGCCGGAGGAGCAGAGGCTCAACTCAACGGACTTATGTGGGAAAAGCACATATGAACTATAAAAATCTAGAAAACAAGCAAGAATTACAAAACTCGAAACCGATAACTAATATAGCACTCGCGCGCAAACCGGCGAATATGACATTGAGTGAGATTGACATTGTTTTATTTATACGTCAGTGGATTATTGGTAAACATTTGTGAAATATTGTCACATGTCAAGTTGTCACAGTTGTCCATGCAGTTACAGATAAATAAGTTTTTATCAGAAGGCCAACATTCTCGTGTGTTACCTTAAAAAACGTTGAATTTTAATGTCGCAATTTCATCTCAACAAAGCTTATAGCAAAAATCATTAAATAAATCAAATAAATCACTGATTTATTTCACAACCCACTTCAGAAACACTAAATCTTAATAGTGGCAACATTTTCAAACTTACAGGTTTGCCTAATGCTAGGTACACACGCAGATACTCGCTGTCGATTCCATTTTACGTGAGTGAGGGCTGCCAGATTGTATAATTGGATACAAAAACTGTATAATTAAGCGACTGATCGTATCCTCTATGTATCCTGGATCCTCATGTATAATTGGATACGGTAAACCTAAATGTTATATTCATATTCAACTTCGCTGTTATAATCTGTGGGGATATATTTTGAGTTACCATTTGCCAATGTTGTCATATGGAAAAGATGCGTGCTAAGGATATGCATACTAAATAAATAAATAAATCAATGTAGGTAAGTTCACACGATAAATACCTAATCATTATTGTGTAGACATGGGCGTTTTCGTATTTATTTGCTAACGGATATGTAACCGATATTCAGTTTTCATATCGATATCGAAAACCGTTTTCAGATATCGATATCAGTAGTACGATTTGCACAAGTAACTGAAACGAACGAAACGCAAACTAACGACAAACGCAAACTCACACTTTTAACGTTAATACATTGATTTAGATACTTTCGTTGTTTAAAGTTTAGTAACTAAATAAATAGAAACTAGACCTTATTGCTAGCGCATTAGGATATAGATATTACACACGCACTATTACAAATCACTAGCTGAAGTTACGTAATATTCGCTTCATCACTTTTACGCCAGTAAAACATTGAATGGTAAGACAGAGACAAAGCGAATGAAAACCGTCGATGTCATATCGGCTCGTGATGTGAAGTTTGCGTTTTCGTAGTTCGTTTTCGTTGTTGCGATATGGACAGATATGGATATGGATGAAACCATAGCTCGATGAAGTTTTTGTGAAAACGGTTATGTATATTTAGATATCGATATGGTATGATACTAAAGACATATCCGATATAAGTTACGTTTTGATATATCGAACCCATGCCTATTATTGTGTATGTGAAGGATTTTTTTTATGGAGTGTATCCTGACATTCAATTTCGTATAAATTCAGAAACGTGGCTGAATAATTTAAAATTATCTACTGGCAGCCCTTAAAATGAGAATTATTTTTAATCTGCGAACGTGATTTAACACTTTTTGACATTTAATTTATTGACATAATCGTCGGCATACTTTGCTTTGGTATTTTCAAAACGCTTTTGTCGCTTAAACCGCCCTAATAAAAAGAAATCAGAGTAAATCTTCATATAATTTTGTGAATTTGTACATCGCACTCTAGCAAAATGGTGAGTTTGACAATAATTCACTTTAAGGTTAATGTTTGTAACAAAAGGTCTAAAACAGCATTATCATGATTTCAGAGTTTCGGTCTGCCTCCACTGAAAGTAAAGCCTGAACATGTCAGTAATATCAGGCCCCAGGAGGGCCCGTTCGGTGTGCCGAACCCGCTCGAGGCGGGCCTGGCTGCTACGAAGTCTAAACTTGGCATGTCACATCCAATAGAAATATCGGAAAGAAGTGTAAGTAATCAAACATATACATGTAGCTAGGATTAATCCTGAGCCCACTTATGGTGTATAGCTAGTGCACTCTAAAAATATCCCTGAAACAGAAGAATTCAACATAAGATCACCTTCCTGAACATCTTAAGTAATCCATTCTATTGTGGTAGAGTAAGCGGACACAATGGTCAAATAATTAGTGCCATGAATTTGCCCTACAACCATGTCTCAAATTCCATTGGTCTACTATGTATTTTTTACTCTAAAATCAATTAGGAGTCCTAATTTATCGTTTTCTATTTCTATTTGCCTCTTAAAATGCCAGATTGCACAACAACAACCTTTCTTTTACTGGAACTGAATTAACCAATTCTCTAAATAAAAAATAAAACTTGTATTCATATAAATGACAAATATAATTATCTTTTGCAGTATCATTTAAATCAGGAAAAGATGGACATGGCAATGCTCCGCAACATCCAAGGACTTCATGCACCTCTTAAGCTCACTATGGAAATGAAGTTCACTAGCAAGGTATGTAATTGTAGTTATTTTGTAGAAATAGATCCCAAATCAGACTAGCTTCTGGCCACGGTTTTAATCACATCAAATTTTAAGTAATTCTCCATAACCCTGCTAAAAAGTACTGTACAACTTAATCCAGCACCCTAATTGCGTAACACACAATCAATCGGAATCTGAATAATTTTGAAGCATATTGCTAATCCATTGCTTCATAAGTTTGAAAAATTTGTCTGCTCAACACGTAAATAACACAAGGTTGTCTTTAAAATATCGCTCTTAGCGATAAGACTGCCCATTGCGTCACCCTTTATAAAATTTTATATATTTATGTTCTGTAATTTGTATGGTGTACAATAAAGTGTTCTATTCTATAACACAATAAATGTTGTTGAACTGTCAAAATGAAACTGATTCCGATTGATCGTGTGTTACGCAATTAGGATGCCGAATGTTATTTATTCATGCATTAAATGCTTTGTGAACTAATAAGGGTATTCTACCTCTCCACCTTTAGATCATGTTAAGACAAAACATGGCTGTTATATTAACAAAAACATAGGAGATAGACATAATTTATCTGAGTGTCAAGTTTCATCCAAATGCATCCAGCTATTTATGCTTATGAGTAATGAACATCCTCTGCAAACACATTCATCATTATTTGCCTAGCCTTTTCCCAACTATGTTGGGATCAGCTTCCAGTCTAACCCAATGCAGCTTAACAAGTATTTTATATGCATGGACTAGCTAATTGACCTCCACAACCCAGTAACCCAAACCCATCCACATACAAATATTGCATTAATATTTAAAAATATTTTTACAGCATAATATATTGTGAAAGCAAAGAAGAACCTATTTTCCTATTTTATATGCATTTCCGTTGTTTTCGTACGTATGCATCTTACAGCGACTTACTGAATAACTATAAACTTCAAAACCTAAAATCTAGATGTATAATGTAACAACTCATATGATTGTATAGACATAAGCAATAGAATAAGTTATTTAGTACCCAGAACTACTATATGTCGAGAAGTGCGCGCGCGACCGCTGTTTGCTGTAATCTCTTGTCGATCAAACGCAGGATCGCGAGCACCCCTACGGCGTATTACTACTCAATAAATAAGATGTTCCTGAAGGGATACCGAGTTCTTTGCTATTTCTGCACTGCTGTACGTATGCTCTCGCAGGCTGTGCAACAACACCCTGTCTTCCGCCTTCCGCATCCAGTCTGCCCCAGCCACTTTCTTAAGGTTTTCAGTCCATCTAGCTGGGGGGGTGTCTCACGCTACACCTTGCAATGTTAAAAAATCAAATAAGAAATAACTTGAAATGTCATTGTCTCTGAATTTCCTTCATTTCTGTCATAAGATTTGTGTGTAAGCTTGCTTATAAGCATCAATTCAATTTTTACAGATTGGCCACCTTCCATTCCTTCAGAGGTCCAACTTCCAACATGATGTATTGACTGCTAAGCACCTGGATCTTGGGTTCGAGGATATTTTGAACACACCAGAGCTGCGTGAAGTGGCCGGCCTACCCCACGCCGTTGTGGAGAGGTCGCTCGGAATACTGTGAGCTACTTAGTTTAGGTTTGTCTTGTAATGTACTACATACTGATTTTTAATAAAAGGTTATACTGATATTCAGTTTTTCTTTATTGTTTTGCATTTCTCTGGTGTTTCTTACAAGAGTGAAATAAGAACAAGGCCTATAGCCTGTTGCATAAAAGTTTTGATTTACTTTTTCTGGTGGTAGTTGGTGCAATCGCAGTCCTATTTTTTTTTAACAATCTGTAATTTATATAGTACCTTCCAGACACTGAAACAGCACCTTAGGCTTATGGGTAAGTGCTGGTATTCAGCTGCATCTGGTTAGACTGTAAGCTGACCCCAACATAGTTGGGAAAAGGCTAGGCAGATGATGATGATGAGGCTTATAAGTAAAAACTAGAATAGCTAAGTTTGTTTTCTTATTTATTTATTTAAAGAAACGGAAACAACATTATAACTTTTCTGTACAAAGGTACTGCTGTTTGTTTAGGTTTCTTATAACAATCGCAAATATATTTTAATATAATTATGTTAGTTTTTAACAATATCAAGTATTCTAAGTTTGCATATTTTCTTCACCTCATTGATGCCAATAGTAATTTCTTGTTCTTGGGAATTATTATACCGACTTTGTAGACCGTTTATTATAGATGTCACTTTGTTCTCCCTCGCGCAAATGATAAAAGGAAAGCCGAATTTCGCTTTGTATCTGAAAAATAATATGCATGTACCAATTTAATAGGTGTAGAAGTTTTAATAATTATGATGGTAACGTGCAAAACTATGGCAGTTGATTAATAAAGATATGGTGAAATATTCTACTAAGAAAAAAGAGCAAAACCATTTAGCAATTTGAGGCAACCCGTCGACTTCGCAAACGTTAACATAGGGTTGGTTTTTGATCCGTAGTTAAACTGAACCAATTGTTAAAAATAGTAACCGTAACTAAACCATTAGTATGTACCATTTTTTACAATTGGTTCAGTTTAAATTTTTGCAAAATATGTTTTTAGATCAATTAAAAATTGATCAAAAAACAAATTTTGCAAAAATTTAACCATTAGTTACTATTTTTATCAATTGGTTGAGTGAGTTATCTACTACGGATCAAAAAACTGACCCTTAGTAATTTGCAAAGTACTCGATAGATGGCAGAAGTGAATAAACACAGTAACAATCCACTAGATGTCGCTGTTGATGTAACTTTTTGCCGGAATGCCACCATTGTATTTTATTTATTATTGTTTTCTGCGGGAACACCGGTCCTTTTTCTTTGCTGTTCCCATAACATCCACTGGAAACCACATTGTCTAAAACACAGCAGCATTATACTCTTTAAGTACGTTTGCAAAGTCAGTGATTTCACCGAAAGAGGTTTTTTTTTTTATTGTTGTCGCCTTTTAGCCGTGTAGACTAGTAGTAGGTACTAATCCGTTTGAAAATACCCCACTCGGCGCTCCAAAAGGTTAAGTCGGATTTCTGCCAACATAAATTACGTCTCCACGAGCGAGACTGGTGGAACTTAAAAATAAGTAGATACGGTGTGCTGCTTATTTTTGCTCCCTAGCAATTGCGCAAAGTGATATCGGGTAAGTAGCTCATAAGTAAGGAATTTATCAGTAGAAGTTCGGAGTCTGAATTTGTACCCGGTTGATGGCACGACCCTATTGCCATCAACCGGGTACAAATCCCCCTCCCCAATACTTTAGGAGTTGGGGTCTTAGACATAACTGACATAATAATGACATCTCTGCCTAGCAGGCGTGATGTCATAGGTACTGATAATAGGTTGTTGGGTAAGTACCGTTGGTTGCTCTCATCCATAACTCGCTTCTGTTCCGTCGTGAGTCCGTCTAACCCGGCAGCTCGCTGTTCGCCGGCTGATTCCGGAGTCAACTCTCCTCGCGCCGCCAACCGGCCCGCTAGGTCGGGGTGCAGCTTCAGTATGACTAATTTATCTGTAATCATTAGGCCATCAGACAATCTACAGTGATTACCTACTTACAGCGAGACCTTTAGGATTCCTAAAGATTAAATAAGTAGTATAGGTAATCATTTTAGAACCTAAATTATTTCTAGATTTCCTCCGACCTTATACCTCTGCCCAACACTTTTTATTGACTAAAAACCCAAATTAAGTATCATCGGATGTTTGATTTATCCTTACCTTTTACTCCAATTTCCTCTAAATAAATCTCAAATGCGTCACAAAGGGCTGTCAGATCCTGGAAAGGCCGCTTCTTCTTAACATCTACGGCTGCATCTGTACATAGTTCTATAACATTTCCAAATACCGACTCAAACTGTTCATCACTTAAAGAATTCACTTCAGAAATACTTATTGGTAAAGGAGACGCCATTTGTAACAACTTACGTACAAGCGTCACAACAAACTTCGGATAACTGTGGGTCTGTTATCAGCTCATTTTATCAACCGAACGTAGTTAGGGGTCATTACGAGATCAACTAATGTGAAATATTTAGATGTCATTGCCACAAACGAAACAAATATTTTAGAGCCATTATGTAAACATGGAGTATTGTTTGCGTAGGTACTTACCTAATAGGTAGGCATAGGTACCTACGCGTGATACGCGTACTACATACCTACAAAACATAATCATAACGCCGCTACAAAATATAAAAATAAGCCATAACGTTCCCACTGCTGGGACACAGGCCTCCTCTCAGTGAGGGAGTGGGCTGTAATCCACCACGCGGGCCCAGTGCGGATTGGTAGATGTCACATGTCTTCGAATTTTTAGTTCTAGGACATGCCGGTTTCCTCACGATGTTTTCCTTGACCGTTTTGAGAGCAGTGGTGATGGAATAATTTACACAAAGTAAAGCGCCTGTCTGGGTTCGAACCTACGACCTACAACTCGTAAGTCGCGGCCGTTACCATTGGGCCACCAATGCTCACTGACTCGTGAGATTGGTTTTTCTATAATAATCAGCCTAAAGCAGCAGTGATTAAATATACCTATATTACACAAAGTAAAGTGCCTGCCTGGATTCTAACGCGCGACCACGACACGTAGGTACTACATCGGAGTCATTACCGCGGTAATATTTCATCAAGGTATAGGTATTGATCACAAGGGCTGATTTTTCCAACGCCAGATAATTTTATCCGAGGAATAACTTTGAATTTTTCACTGTTCTGCCTTAAAAAATCTGTCTGGCGTCAATTTTATTCCAGGAATAAAAATTATCTATCGATTGAAAAATCAGCCCTAAAACTAGACTAGACTGATGACGATGTTTGGTGTTCTAAGTAAGACCAGCACAGAGTATGTTCAGCACTTGAATTTTTGAATTACCTTTGTTAAAAATACACTCCCGGACACCTGGGGGTCTACTCCGAAGTGATATCGGCCGAATGTTCGGATCGGACCGACACATGGCCGAACCGAATATTATTGAAAAATGCGAAAAAAGTTCGAATCGGTTAGTTGGGTCGGGATCGTAGTCAATATTCGAATGAGTGTAGGATCGGGTCTGACCGAACCAAATGGTAACTTCGTAGCAGGAAACGGCCGAACATTCGGCCGATACCGCTTCGGAGTAGACCCCCTGAATTGAGCCACTAAGCATGATATTTGTTCAAAGAGCTCTATCTTTTTAAATACCTAATGGTAGTTAAAGAAGTGGCTTTGAAGCCAGTCACTCACTATCATATCGGTTTGTCATTGTGTAAGAAATCCAAATTACAAAAAAAAAAACCGGCCAAGTGCGTGTCAGGCCACGCATAGAATAGGGTTCCGTAGTCACCCATTTATACACCCATTTCTACTTACATAGCCTGTATTGTAACGAAACCACATCGCGATTCAGGCGTTTGAATAAATGCACAACGCCATCTATCGAGTGTCGTTGTAAACTTTAAGCCCCTAATTTTATTTATCGTCTATAGAGGATTCAAATTGAAATAAAATCGTGTCCAATAGATAATTGTTATGATTTTATTTTTAATATTTTGCTTGTTTACTTATTATTTCGTTATTTTTGTACGAAGTTTTCCAAGTAAGCGCATTTTATCTAAGCCGTTATAGTTTTCCATCAAACTTCATCATATGGACTACCATCATGAATATTTTCAGAATTTTCGAGCCAGTCGTTTAGCTTCTGGATGGAGGGGGGAACGCCCTATTTTATCAAAAAAAATGCGCTTTAAAGTTAAATATCTCCCAAACGGGTACCTAAATCAAAAAATCGTCTTAACAACCTCTCAATGTTTTAAAAGACCTATAATCTAATGATACCCCACACAATGGGGTAGACGCGAGAAAAAATATCATCCCCACTTTACGTGAAGGACAGGTACCCCAAAAAAAAATATTATGTGGTAGGTACCTAAATACACATATCCATGCAAAGTTTCATCTTTCTAACACTAACCGTTTGGATGATAAGCCGAGGACGGACATAACGAAACTATAGGTAAGGGTTCCGAGACGTGAACTACGGAACCCTAAAAAACAGTTTAATTGCAATAAAGTCGTCTTTTCGCATTTCTCAGGGGCAATATTACCGTTAGGGAAATTTTTGAAGAAAGCAATGGTTCACATATAGAAAACGTTGATTTAGTAACTTGTGTTACTTCAAAGACCATTTCGGACAGCCGTCATGTGGTTCGTAATGGAATTAATTAATGCCACTATGACGTGCTATGGAATGTTCTCACATGCTTCCAAGATGGCAGTTTTCAGCTCCTGCAAAGTTTCTGGAACTGGCTGGTTAGTTCGAACACGACTCTTCAACTCATCTCTAAGTTTGTCATAAGTCTCTTCATATCAGGGCATCTTGCTGGCCATTCCATAACTGCCATACTAACGTCATCCAGGTTTTCTCGAACAATTCTTGCAGTGAGCGTCCTTACATTATCATGGTCCACAAACTCAGCATACCTAAATGGCATCACATGAGCCTCTAGGCATTGATAATATCGGTCGCTATTTAGTGTCGGCAGCTGTGGCACCCCACACCGTCACACACAACCTCAAGGCCAGTTTTCAGTTCCAGTTCCTTCGGAGGATTTTCGTCCCAGACTGTCCATGACCCACCGCCATAACTCACCTTCTCTTTAATGCAACACTGCTGAAAACGATCTCCCGTCTTCGGTAGACTGTCCTTCGTCCTTCATTGCCATACCTACAGCATAATCTTGGTTTCACCCGTAAAAAGAATCTGGCTCTATTGATGTTGAGTTCAAACAAATGTTCGCGTGCAAGCTGCAGGCGCGCCATTTTGTGAGCTCTCAATTAAGAGGTTTCAAGCCACGTTATTTGAGTCTCCTTCTAACTGTTCGAGCGCAAACGGTCAGTCCATGAAAGTCTCGAAGCTGTCCTTAGACCTGTACTGAGGTCAAGTGACGATTACGCAGGCTATTGGTAAAGACAAACCGATCTTGTCGTGCTATAGTGACTCGGTTTCGTGGTCCTCCTGGACGGCGCACGAAGCCGCCAGTCTCCAGGTGTCGATGGTAAATTCTTTGAACGGCAGACCAACTTGCATGAAGATGTGCACGTTTCACTGACTAAACTAAACCCAGACTGAAGAAGTACCACGGCTTACGCGGCTACTTCAGGTGCAGTATCCATAATGAACAGTAGAATGTATTAAAGATTAAGGAAAAGCAATTGAAAAACGAAATTAGCAACCTAGTTTAGGCAAATTAGCAAGGTATTAATAGTAAATGTATCCCCTTTTTATAAATAAACGATTTATTATTATTATATTATTATTATCATATTATCGATGACAAAATTAAGACATTTGACGCTCACATTCCTTAAAAAATTAAGGAACGTTAGCGTCTGTGGAACTAATATGTTTGATAGTGAGTTTTACAAAAATGAGCTTTTACTCTCATGATAAAAATGTTCTAAATATCTCGTAGTAAACAAAATATACACAAATAGTCTTATTCCATGATTTAGACCTAATAAATCATCAGAGACGTACCAAAACAACACGACGGCCATTTGCAACAGTGTATCAATTTTAGTTCTTGAGACGCTCGAGCTTTTAATCGGCACAAAAAACAACTGTAATTTCGTACTTATAGTATATTTAGCCCAGCGTACTTGTTTAATAAAGGTCAGTGCTCCAGGCAGGCTAAAGGCCGTGACAGCTTATATATTCATGCACTTATTGGGTTTTGTTAACATAGCTATCACTCGAACGAAGTCACAATGATAAACTAGGACCATCAAAGTAAAAAAAATACAGTAAATTACTAATAAGCAACAATTAAGAACTAGTAATAACGATAAAAACATGGATTGACTGCTAGAAGAAACTTACCTACCCATTAGTAGGTACCTATTTTGTGTAAATTATATTAATCATTAGACATAAAATAAAAAAAACAGGGATGATCCTGTATAAAACTCCCTTACACCATTGACTACATATCTCCATCTGACTAACATATTCTCACAATTCACCGAAGGTTCAAGGTTTACAAAGCGAATCGTCCCCGAGCGTACCCAGCATCTAAATCGTTTCGTAAAGAGAAACAAAAGCGACATTTATGTGTCAGTTGTGGGAGCTCGGGAGGGGCTCGAATAAATGTGGCTGAAGTCGAATAAACGCGAAAATGCGCGAATAAAGCCGAATAAACGCGAATAAATCAGCGTAGTCGCGTTGACAAGCGGTGTCCCTAACGAGGCCTGAGGGAGAGCTGCCGCGCTGTCGCCCGCGACAAATGGCCGCCAGGGAGATGTCTTGTCTCACAACCCGCACACCATTTCAACACTGACTACGAGTACCATGATTTATTTTTTGCAGGGTTTTGTTGTTTTGGCATAACGTGGCAAAGTAAATTTTTTCAACTTTCATATTGTCGCGAATTTAGAAATCTTCTTGTAGTTTTTTTAAGTTTTTGTTTTAACTATTGGTATTAGGATAATAGCAAAGTTTTGCATCAAAACAATACCACCAGTTTAGTTCAGTCACAGCCCAGAACGTCTATTCCCTATGCACCTACAACCGTTCATTCGATCGATCGTCTGTCCGATCGTTACCGTACAATTAATTATTGATGTGTCAGAGTTGATTCATAATAACCACGCCGGTACTATACGTAGCTAGGTTATATAACCACTGTTGATAGGAATAATAAAACAATATTACCACGTAAAATGCTGAAGTTATCAAACCAATCTCGAATCCCAATGTGCTTTTCATGCACAATCGTGGTCACCCTACAAAATATGAATGCGCCCCGTTTTGATAGCAATTTGAAATTTGATCCGGCTGCCGGTTGTTTAATTATATTTTCTCAATGCAAATCGTTACATAACACTTTTGAATTATACTTTATAACGAACTAAATCCAATTTTTCACTAGAATATCCGTGAAGTAGGGAAACTAGTAGGAAAAGGAACAGGAAAGACCTGTTTTGTTTTAATGTCCAATAATTGTACGTACCTAATCTAGTAATTGCTATGTATTTAATATTATAAATTACAGTTTAAAGTTTCCAAAGAAGTTTAGAATACCTAGTTGATTGAGCTCACGATTCAGTCTAATTAATCACGAATGGACAATAAAAAATATTCGTGCAGATAGTAAATTCCGTAGTAGCGTAGAGTGAAAAGTTAAATGCCTACTATTAGATTGTTTATTATTAGGTATTAGGAAATAATCCAGCACCCTAATTATGTACACATATCATAATAATTTTGAAGGATATTGCTAATCCATTGCTTCGCATGTTTGAAAAATGTGTCTACTCAACAACGTAAATAATGCAATGAATGTTGTTGGACTGTCAAAATAAAAGCTTTTTTGCAAAAAAAATCAACCGACTTCCAAAAACGACACTACAAAGTGAAAAATAACTTTAATTTCGGAAGTCGGTGTCGTTGGGTTCACACTTTCGTTGTTTGCCACCGACTTCCGAAATTAAAGTTATTTTTCACTTTGTAGTGTCGTTTTTGGAAGTCGGTTGATTTTTTTTGCAAAAAAGTTTTTATTTTTCACTTTTAAGTTGTAATTTTTACCAGTAATTTTGGTTTAAAAACCAAACTACTGAACCGTTTTTGATGAAATTTCTATGGGACCATTTGGGAAGTATACCCTTTCCAACAAAAAAAGATTTTTTCAAATCGGTTGGCAAGCGAAAGACTTATGCGCAAACTAAACATAAAAAAAAAAAACAAACATCCGAATTGAGAACCTCCTCCTTTTTTAGAAGTCGGTTAAAAAGCCATTCTAACTGTTAGGATGTTACACAACTACCCCGCTAGTATAACTGGAAGATAAGATAAAGCAAGTAAGGTAGTCGGCAGTGGTTGAAATCTACATCTGCTATGCGCCAGCAAAAGACATGCGTGCTCAAATTCGACATTGCAGAGCAACAGTTTCTTGTATATGTACAAAAACATTTTATAATGAATTATATCGACAAGCGGCGATACATAACATTAATTAAGTTTAATCATCGAATTCGTCCAGTTAGCTCGGAGGTTTTAAGATGACTCAAAGCGGGTATGATTGGATTAAGTTCAACTCCGAGAAACCGGAGAAACGGAGTTTTCTTTTTGACATTACAAACTAAATGTTTTTCAATTCCTACTTTATTTTGCAATATTTGTTTTTAATTTAATTAAAACCTTTTACCTAATAGTATTTTTTATTTATTATTTTTATTAGCATTTTATAACTTGATGAGAATTGTAGTCGTTGACTAGTCTAATTTTTACTTTAAACTTAACTCAGTTGTTAAAATGAGTGTATGGATACCCTCAAACTATAACAACCGTCATTTAGACTAATACCGATTATAGTAGGACGAACGGTAAGTACCTAGTAGGTAGAATTTAGTAAATAAATTCATCACATGTGATATTAACAAACCCGCTCTGGGCACGCGTGGTGTATTACGGCCCACTCCTTCTCAGGCCCGGAGGAGGAAGCCTGTGTCCCAGCAGTGGGAAAATTATAGGCTGATTATGAATGTATGTACCTACATAAATTCATCTCAATCGCTACGTGCTCGCTTACTAGCTGGTCAAAACTGAAGGTATTGTTTGGTGACGTTGGGCGATGCGGTTAAATCCACGACAAACCGTGCTTTTTTTAAGAGAATCCGATATGACTGTCGTAACTAATTCAATATTACCTATATCAGTATAAAATTTTAGAACATGAGGGGTCCCCACATAGTACGCTGTCTGTACATACCTCGAGGTTCATATGTACCTACTTATTTCTTTCACCATTATTTACAAAGAGCGATTTTGCAGAACTTATAAGTAAGTAATTAGCTAAGAACGGTCACCGATGGAAATTACCGTTCGACAGTCCTTTATTTTATTATGCCTAAAGGTTGTTTTACGTGCATGTTCAGCAACGACAAAAGTTAGGTATATACCAATGAAACGACGTGCTCACCAATACTACTTCAGGAGATAACTACGACGGAGTTAATATTCACCTAAAAGGACCTGAAATTTAAATAAATATATAAATTAAAATATTTCAACTGTTATTAATCAGATATCTCAGAACTTGCACTGTTATGTCTTCGCACTGGAGTTTTATGCAGAGCGTAGGCGGTGACGGTACGCAGCGTAGCCGCTCGTAGACGCTGCGTAGCAGCTCATGCCGCTCGTAGACGCATTGTAACTGTACGTAACGCAGCATAGCCGCTCGTAGACGCAGCAGTAGCAGCATGAAATAATATCTATTTCACAATATCTATAGATTAGAACAGATACAATCATTAACAAATATTCCGAATAGGAAGACTGCTGTTATCGTTGTTGCTAAAAATGTGTTCAATGTTCATAGCGCCTCAACTAAGTAGATTCCCACACAAAAATGACCAACTAGTACATAGATAAACGCTTATAAGTATAACCCACGGCTAAAAGTTTAACCGAGTTTCTTTTTTCTCGTGAATTTGAGAATCATATTTTCTTATGTGAAAGTTTATTTGTATCTAAGATCGACGCCAGAAGATCTACCTCATAGGTAGCATAATATCAGATAAAATTCTTTGACGACTGCAAATAATATGTAATTACATGCAACATAGCATGTTGTCTTGGCATTAGATATTAAAGGTAACGTGGAATAATTATTCCCCGACGTAAGTATAATAATATAGCATTATGTGATGATGAGATCCTATCTGCGTAACTATACTCTACAGAGGTAGAAAATGTAGGTGGGCCTTGCTGCGGCACGCAATAATAATTATGAAAACAGCCGAGCTATTAACATGATTCTAATAACATTAAGTGAAAACTTGCGTACCTAATAACAATTGGACAATCGTAATAATACTTACTCTGTTAATAAACAGAGCAGTCATTCGGCAAACAAAACATTATGACGGTGACACTCTTGAGAAATCAAAATGTGGTGCTTTAAAATGATATGGAAACAATAAACATAAAAGCTGCGGCCTGCACGGCGCATGTGATTGCTGTGAATTAATTAAAGTGGTTTTCATTAGGACCATAAATGCGAGTGGCGGCAGACCGGCGTTCGGGACGTGCGGACTGCGGGACCACGAAATAGATCGGGCAGAAGGTGGACCCTATACAACGAGCGAAAACACAGGCACACAATAGTAACTCGTCTTTGAACAGCGAATGTTAAATGCACTTGCGACTGGAATACCGTCTGCCGTAGTTTGAAATCGCATTACATACATGTATTTGTGTGCATGCGCTTGTTTTCACTCGTTGTTTGAAACGGGCCTTCTGTGTCTATTTATTTGGTGGTGTAAGACTGCGGGCCGGCGCGGCGGCCGCCATGTTGTCCGCGGCAGGCTGTGCGCGGGGCGGGGCCTGATCGCTGATAACAAAGCTCCGCACGAACGCGGTGCACTCTCCGCGCCGCGCGGTCCGACCGCCCGCGCCCGCCGCCGGCCGCACACGTGACGTGACGCACACCGCTGTACCTTGCCCGTACGCTTATGTATCAATGTGACGCATGTTTGGTTCAATATTTTGGCAACAGATAGGTACATAACCCCAATATGCACAAGTTGGAAAAGGCGTTCGGAATTTTACAGAGATCATTCTCAAGACAGAAATAATAAGACTTTAACTCAACTAATCTTTTCCTTGTTACGTATTGTCTTAAGCAAAATGCAATAAAATTATCTGTACGTAACGCTAACTTAGTAAACATCAAAAATCGCAATTACATAGATCATGCTTTTATTGACTTTGGCTCAGTTTATTTACATTGTACGGAACAGCCATATAATGATTACCTAGTGACATTTGAATGTGTTATCTCGACGTGGATGCAAGTCCCACTATAAAACCCTTTTACGTAACACGTGATGTTGCCGTGAGTGATTTACTGCGACGATCGGAACCACAATATAACCCAAGTTTACTTTAGACAATCCGAGCGCGCCCTGCACAATACTTTGGATAATTTATTTACACGCGACGGGTAAACTCAGGACCTTTATCTCTTTGTTGGGGACTTTTAGGTAAGATAACACAGATAATGTGTTCCTTTATGTGAGTAATCGTAAAGTGATGTCCGCTCCGTCACGGCCTCATGGGGTTTATACCAATAAGGGTATTGAAACGACTCACTAAATCCGTATAGAATGACACGGCACATGTGAACCTGCAGTTGTTAAAGTTTTCCTAGCATTTATAACATTGACAGATAATCGTGAAGAATGTCTTTATCAAGATAATAAAACGCTTAACTCATAGCTACGTAGATCATTGATAACAAAGATAACTATGTGGATTTATACTTGCGCGCTCTTACCTGTTCATGTATACCTAAGCGCAATTTTATTCTTATACTTGTGTGAACTTAGGTATACTTTACCTTTATTCTATAGTAGTCTCCCTTATTCAACAATAGCCCAGTAGCTATAGTAATATTCACTTACTTACTTATAACTCAACGCATTAGAACTCTATACCGCCACGGATTTCGTCTTGTTTCATTTAATAGGTAAGAACCAAACCAACTGGCAGTTTCTGTTTTTATCGAGTAGGAATATATCTATAGGCATTTGTAAAGAAAATAACAAGTATCTGTGAGCTTGATCCTTAGAATATAAAATACCAATTCATATAGATTTTAGAAATCAAAGTATCGAAAGTCGACTGTGGAGTTACAAAAAGTATAGCAATTGCAGATATCCGTAGCAGTAAGGAAATTCTGATTTCGTAATGTTTTTGTAAGTTTTCTTCCTCTTGAGTACATTCACCCGTAACAAAAACATGTTTTCAGTAAATAGTTATCATAGTAAGATGGAATTTTATATGATTATTTTCCTAACTACCTTTGGCATTTTCGTAATGTTAGGTAATTGACTCTATAATCTAGGTATGTATAAATTAAGTACAAAATTATGGAATAGAATATTAAATTATTGATGGTTAGCAAATAAAAAATGGAAAAAATTAAAAAAAGTGTCTCTACAACATACCTCTATGGCAGAGATTCCTAAAGTGGGTTAACGGAACCAAAGGGTTCCTTGGAAAAGTCACCAAGGTTCCGCGAAATGATTTGTTTTTGCCTGTTAATAGTTGCATTGCATTTTGCATCGAACTTGTAGTTAAAAAAAATGTCATCTGATTTAAAGAAAGTGCTTGATGAAGCTGTAAATATCGCGTGAAAAGTCTTCCGCTTTAGTCGAGATTGTTCAAAAAAGTGTGCGAAGAGATGGGTACTTAGTTAAAACTAATAATTCTTCTTGCACACCGATATCCGATGGCTTTCAAGAGGTAAAGTTCTGGCCAGGTTATATAAACCTCATGTCGAGCTCAAGGTTTCCCAAATGGGGCAAAACAAGTCTAAGGCTGTAACCATTTCTTTGGTGAGGTATTCCGTAATGGCAATGGCTTTAAAAATTATCTTATCGAAATTTTTAGAAAGATCAACGAAATTACTACTGTTTGCCAGGGAACATCAACAACCATATTTATGGAGAGAGACAAATTATCATGTCTTTAAAAGAAAATTTAATGGATGGATTATCTGCGTTTGAAAGGATTACATTGAATGTTTACACACCCGGTAAATCTCCAGAAATCACTGTGAGATTACTTTCCGGAAAGTGAGATTGATATCGAATAGTTACCTACCATTTACGAGTATCATCAGTAGTCAATCTGGGATGCTAACAGTCCTGGATTGCGAAACATTAATATTTCGATCTTCAGAGTTCTTTCACACATACACACACATTTAAGTCTGTGTCTCTCGAGTTTTGGTTTGGTGTTAAGAGTGAATATCCTGAAGTAGCCAAAAAGGCCTTGCTCCCTTTTGTCACAAACGTATCGTTGTGAAACAGGTTTTTCAGCTCTACAATATATATATAATAATAACAGTGACGTAATTACGTCTTCATATTATTTAGAGTCAAGAAAGTTTTTATTTCATAATTTCAATTTTCATCATTTCACTAAGGGCTGATTGTTCCAACGCTAGATAATTTTATCCGAGGAATAATTTTGAAGTTTTGATAGTTCTTCCTTAGAGAATCTGTCAGACGTCAATTTTATTCCACGAATAAAAAATATCTCTCGAGAGATTTTTTTTTATTTTTGCTCGACACCAGCCAGTTAAAAGCCAGTTTTTTTAATATTCCTAGTAAAAGTTTTGTTTCTTATTTAAGTTGCATTGTTTTTGATTTGTAATCATTTGATTTGGGATTCCATAAAAGAGTGAGTGTTCCATTGCCTTAAAAGATTAGGAACCCGTGCTCTAGGATGTACTAAAATAATTTAAAAAAATACATTATATGAATAGGTTATGTAGGTAGTAGTGCATTTCTTTTCGGTCACCGTTTGCGTGTTCAGATTTCATTTTTTGATATTAAATTGAATCAAAATTCATGCTTTAGCATCTTTCTAGAAAAGTTTTGAGTCTAGATTCATAAAAAATCTTAATAACATGCATTTCTCTTGTAATTTCTTGAATTCTTCAGGTTCACAGTAAGTACAGACTTCAACTAAGCAACTTGTCAGCTCCTTTCGTAATTAGTTCTTCTTCTCGACTTCTTTCCACATTCCTCTCGCAATTTTGTCTAATATTCAGACGAACAGCCGCACGGGTCGATTAAGCTACGCTTGCCGTGGTTTGTCCGTGTTTGGGTGACCATCTTCATAGGTATACCAAGACCCCTCCGTGGCTCGGAAAGCACGTTAAGCCGTTGGTCCCGGCTGTCATTCGTGGATCTTTGACAGTCGTTACCGGTCGTCAGAAGCCCGAAAGTCTGACAACCAGTCTTACCAAGAGTTATCGTATTACCCAGTAACTGGCTTGTGGAGGTCAGATAGGCAGTCACTTCATGTAAAATACTGCATTCAGCTGCATCCAGTTAGACTGGAAGCCGACCCCAACATAGTTGGGAAAAGGCTAGGCAGATGGTCTAGACAAGGGATCATCAATTAGTTTCGTCGAGGTCCATTTAAAAAATAATTGTATGTCGCTTCGCTTCGTTTGGAAGACGATTACTAGAAACCAAGATCAGGATCAAGATCAGGTCCGGATCCGGACCGCGGTCCGCAATTTGGCGAGGCCTGGTCTAGACTAAAGAATAATTAATAAAGGACTTAAAAGTTTTTTTGTGAAAATTCATATCAAAGGTCTATCAAATCAAATCAAATCAGAAGTCGTTTATTCAAACTACGAGTAGGTATGTAGGTTGAAAATCAGCACTCCTTGAACGTCAAAGTTACATAAGATAGTCCCCCAAAACGCCCGCCCTTCACCTGCTATATACATAAGTAGTGACACCGACATCACCGGGTCTATAGTATCTACTTATGTTACCAAAAGAAGATCAACGCGAACAAAGAAAACTTGCCTCCTTAAGAAAGTTTTGAAACTGTGCGACCCCACTATTCCATAGCGTCCTGCTTACCACGGTATAAATGGTTTTGCTATGATCAACACCCTATTACTTTTCTTTTTTTATGAGCTGATTACTTACCTACCTATGGTAAGTAAAGTAGGTATATTTAATAAATTTTTTTATACACGGGTAAATACACAAATTTATGTAGCTATGGCCGCAAGTCATGCTGGTTGATGCCAGCATAATTTGGCTGTCTTCAAAATACGCAATACGTGTTAGTTAGTAAGGAGGTACTGCTTAGTGAGGTCGTTATGTAACGATAGTAGAATGGTAATTTATTTGTGGAGGCAGGACTCGCTCGGACATGTGCGGAGTTCACACGGCGACTGATTTACGAGCCGGAGTCGGCGCGGTCGGTGCGTGACGCGGCGGCGGCGCGGCGCGGGCGCGGCAGGTACGCGGCCGGCCCGGCTTTATAGCGGAACTTTAATTTACGACCGCTCTAAATTACGTGGATTTACTGCGGGCCTTTATTGGCCCGCTCCGAACGCCCCCGCCACTACCGCCCTCTACCTCCCCCACTGTTGACTGCTTCCCTCCTTGTACGACGAACTTCTGCTCGAAAAGTGCATGTAGCTTAAACTGCATAATTTAATACGCCGTAAAACTGATAGCGAATCCAAACTACCTCACTCATAAATCCCGTACGAATTCAGTAGCATGGATTATGTACAGAAGTATGAATCAGAAGGTAAATAAATAAGGCACTTATATTTGCTGCTAATTAGCTTTTATGTTGGTAATCATCGCGTCGTCGCGTCGTCGCTAATAAACAGTCAAAGTGTAAAGATAAACCTAGTGACCGGTCCATAACTTTCATTAGATGACGCATGCACTTATTTATCCATAGTACAAACTTTTAAGTGAGGCATTTTTTTATCCCAACATTGGAATGTATCAAGTAATCGTGAAAAGCCATGTCCCGGTCCCGTCGGAGTGCAGGCGCAAGGCCACGTCACATCCGGCCTTATCTACAGGAGAAAGCGGATGCTGCATGCAGTCGTCGGCGACTTCAAAGCCCCGAAGCCCTTTGTCGGCATTTCGTCTTAATTGCTCTTGCAAAACTACCTAAAGTTTATCACCCCCTAATTAAGTTCAGTTATCGGCAAAATGCGTGCACGTTCAGATACCTACTGTAAAACTGTTTTAGTTTTTAGCACTAATTACCAGGGGCTCTTATTTCATAAAACAACTATAAAGAGAACCTACAGGGGCGTCTAGACTCACTCACACACAATCGTTATTCCTGGAATGTATATGAGACAGACTTGAAAATTGAATGCACATCCATTGTTAAGATCTCACGATTCTTATAGTAAATAAAGTAGGCCTGTGTTATATAAAGATTATATGGTAGCGTGTTTTTTGCTCTCCTCTGACTATTCACCTAATGAGAGCTAAGTCATGTGGCCGTGTCCTGAGAACCATTTAATGGCCCCTCGGCCCACGGCCCGGCTTTTAACTTCTAATCTAAGCCTATTAAACATCACGAAACCCTCTCCGATTTCTCGTGAATGCATTTCCAAGTAACCAAGCCGATATAATTGTAAAAAATAAAACTCGGGACGGACAACAAACACGTTTTACCTAAGCATAATTTGCATCTGGCGTGGTCACATAAACTGTATCTCCGGGCGCTGTTATTCGTATTTGTAACTTATTTCTTGAGGGTGTAAGTTGAAAATAGTAGGCTGCTATTTGGTAGTTAAGCTAATTTAGTATGGAAGTGGGTTTTATTGCGTTGGCGGCTGGGCAGTAATTGGAAGCGAGGATGCGCGGGCGCCGTAAAGCGGCAATTGACCAGAAAATAACGAGCCCTCGCCCGCGGCTATACTTATACGCGCATATGTCTCTTATATACAGCTGCCGTGTGCCAACGTATTTATTGTTCTCCGAAAATATTTATTTACAACAATTAAGCGCACTGAGTTACTGTTTTAAGGACTTTATTAATAAGTTTTAACTTTGTCGTTCCGCATGTTTGGATTTACAAACTCAACGAACTCTGTTTCTTCTCTAGGTCAAAAAAATATCCATTTTGCATAGATTTGCTATTTTACTATTTCGTACTGTAAGGTACGGTGATAATGGTTGAGCGGGGAGGAGAGGAGATGTCTCATAGTTGCTTAGCGCTAACAAAAAAGAGATGTGAGCTGTGCCCCGCAACCTCGGTGGATACACCCGAACTGTTAGGCATCTATACTTAATATTATAAAGAGGAAAACTTTGTTTGTTTGTTTGTAATGAATAGGCTCAAAAACTACTGGACCGATTTAGAAAATTCTTTCACCATTCGAAAGCTACATTATGCACGAGTAACATAGGCTAAATTATATTTTGGAAAAAAATAGGGTTCCGTAAGATATTTGGGTTTTTCGGGCACAAGGTGTAAAAAATCAACCAGAAAAGTTATTTTGTATCTTTATGGGTTATTTTGATTTCCTTTTGAGATACGCAATCCTGTCACAAATCCGAAATCTACGCGGACGAAGTCGCGGGCAGAAGCTAGTCTCTTATAAAGCAAAGATGGGCGAAGATGTGCGCAGCGGCCTCTCCGCTGTGCACATCTTTGCTTTGGTGGAGTCCGGGCATTGCCCATTAGGCAATGACGTAATGCAATTACAGTACCCACTGATTGATTAAAAAAACTATACACGACAAGTTTACAAGATAGGTATTTCCGATCCAGCCGGCCAGCCAGCCTTGCTGCCCTCTCCCAGCGACGCCCTAAGCCGAGTTCCGGAGGTTTTATCAGGAAAGACACATGAGAAGATATTATTTTTTTACCAGCCCGTAGACGTTCTGTGTAACACTTCGTAGACTCGTAGCAGACTACGGGCTACGCCAAACTTTGTTAACTCATTCATGGAATATTTTCATGATTGCCACGATATTATTAACTACTTTTCTAGTAGGTAAGACATAGATGCTCAGATTTTTATTTGAATATAATAAGAAAAATATAATCTCGTCCGAAGTAATGCTGTTGCGTAGCACCACGCTACTTGGTAACATCGTAATACAAAAAATTACGTGGCTGCGGCAATTAAATAAACAGACTTAAACAGAAATAAAAAAGTCAGTAGAAGATCTTTTAATACATACTTGTGTCTAAGACACAGTTGATTGGCAACTATAACAGCCTAGTTGGAACACATCATAAGGATGAATGAACTGCAGCAATTTAAAATAAGTTCCAATGAAAGAGTCTCGTGTCTACGGCACGTTAACAAGTGTAAATAAATGTGTATCAAAATACAATCCGTAATGGTTATGGACCCACGCTGCGAACGAATAGAGGAGTCCATACAACTCGATGATGATTCCATAAATTTATACAGTGCACAATAAAAAGGCAGCTCGGAACAAAACGGCGTCACCTCTTTTTATGGACTGCCGTACGCGCACTAAACGCACCAATCATTGTTCGTCAAACGCGTCTAGTTTTAAAACAATCAGTCGGCGCGGCGTCGCAACTAATTACGACCCGTGAAATTGGTGAATGACGAACGTTATTGGGATTTAGCGACTCAATATGGTGCTCGATTGCCCGATTAGCTTCGAGGTAAACACCGTAAACAGAGATTCGCCTTGACACACATGACTTGTCTCGACGTATCTACATTGATGTTGGCGCGGTCGCATTCACGTACTGCCGCTAATTAAACACCAATAAAGGCTTTGTTAAAATGACCAAATATATGAAGACTTTAGTACGTACATTTACGAGTCGGAGTTACAAAATTAATGTAGCAATATAATAAAGTAAAACTTAGACGTGACATAAACATGTCGCGCAGTAAGTAATAGAGCAAGATTCGTAAGTTATTTATTAGGACTCGTTGGTTTGGGTTGAGTTATTCATCTACATTAAGCTTGTATTAAGTATTTTTGCTATCAATATTCTCTAAATAGTTGTGAGTCCTTAGGCACAGTTTCCTGTTAACACTGCAGCTATAGTTTCAATTCGTTTCAAAGCATAGTTTTAAAACAGTAAAGTATTTTACTACTTGCATAACACACGATCGGTTAATCAATGATTTTAAAGGATATCGCTAATCCATTGCTTCATAATATTTATGTTCGAAAAAGTCCGCTCAACAACGTAAATAACGCAATGAATGTTCTTGAATTGTCAAAATGAAAGTCATTGTTAATGTATTACGCAATTACCCCGGAGGTCCTCGGAGGTATAAGTGTGATGTGAATGCTACCGCTACCATCAGCATTTACCTACGAAATAAGATTTTTATATTTTTATGATAACTTAAAGTCAATAAAGACACAATAGGTGGATAATGGCGACAATTCCCTTGTTCACATACTAAACTAAATTTAAGTTCAGTGCATCTTTTTTTCCATTTCATCAAGATAAGGACATAAGATAAATATTAGTTTAGTCGTGTCAAATTAGGATACTCCATAGACAGTTTAGACGAGATTAAAAACATGGCTCCTAAAAATACGTCAATTTACGTCAGGCGCTGACTAATTTGACAGGACTAAACTAATAGTTATCTTCTGTCCTTTTCTTAATGAAGTAGAAAGAGAAAGATGCACTGAACTTAAATTTAGTTTAGTTTGTGAACAAGGGAATCGGCGCCAATGCCATCTTTTGGTATTTAATTATTTATTTTTCAACTGTTTTCAGCTTTACAATAGCTTCAATATAGACTATTACATATATCTAATAATAAAAACGAGCGTGTTTGCGAAATTATATAATAGATAAATATTGCAGTGTTTTGTTTAGAAATATATCGATATTTGTGCATAATTGCAGCAGTATAAAGCTAATTAGGCTTGTCGTAAAACAATATGGTTGTAAAAGTTAATTGAAGGAAATTAAGTATACAACTCAGCTTCTGGATTAGAAGTTAGTGCCGTGAACTTTTTCACGTCTTAGAGGTGTTATGATATTATTAATTCTTGTGAATGGATCGATACTTATAGAAAAATAAGAAATCTATGAATAAAATTACTAATCAGCATAATGATTATTTATTATTTAATTCTTATTTCTATATTAATTTTATTGTTTTGATTATTTATTCTAATTTGATTTAATTTAATTCGTTTTATTCTGTTTCTGTTTAATTTGTTTAATGATTTTATCTAATTTGAATTTTATTTGATCTGAGTTATACGTGTGCTGAATGGGTGTTATTTACCTGCAATAAATAAATTATTATTATTATTATTATATAATTAATAAAAACCTACCGACGGAACTAGCATTTCTGGACAAAATAAGTCAACATAAGGTAGTGTAGAGGGTTGTCTGCCGAAGGCAACCTCATATGTTGCAGGCCGGATATAATTTAGCGCGGATGACATTCGAACGTTCAAGCGAGTGTCAAAGATAGATGGTTCGGAGAATAAGAAGTGACAATGAGACAGAAAGATGTAGAAACATTCTAAAATATAATATTCTAAAGGAATCACAGTGTTTGATTCCTCCCGGTACCTCGGAGGGCTCGTCTAGCCCTCCACAGTCCACAGTAGTTATAAGAATTTTGATAACTCAATTTCGTGTGCATAGAGGTATTCAAGCCTACGCTACGGTTCGTAGCGCGTAGGCGGGGCGATGCGGTGCGCGCGCGCCTGCGCGGGGCGGCGCGCCTCGAGCGGCGGATTACACTCGGACAAAGGCGACACATGAAAAGCGCCGCCGAATCTGCTTATCACACCTTATTGTTTGTTGGCCGCTCGCTGTAATATCACCCTCTATATATCAGCGTTCACGTGGACAGCGTTGATATATTATATCATACGAGTACGTGTGTGTGTTTATGTAACGATAAACTTGGAGTAGGTATTACGACTCTCCTTCCCGAGTGGCTATGTTGATAGTAATTGCTGTTTTGAAGTGTACCCGATTCCTGGATAAATATTGAATTTTCAAAAAGTAATGTCATAATCAATTATTGGATTAATAAACATATTAATTTAAGTTTCTTATTGTATTGTAGTAATTAGACAGAAAAATATCTATTTCAAAAGACATCATGTTTGAAAGTCAACATAAACGTTTGTTAACACCCTTCCCTAAATATTTACAAAAAGGATTCTCGGGGCGAAGTTGAACCTGTCAACGAATTCGGTAAACATTGTTAAGTCAAGTATTAAACAACATTAAAGTATGGTTAACTGTTCGCAGACCCTCTATGTTTAAGATCTAAGATAAGTGTTATAATCATTTCCGCACTAGGAGGTGAAAGGGCGCTAAGAGTAGGTAGGTACTTAGCTGTATTTCTAAGTTGCATGAACACAATGTTGCATGATAAAATGTAGGATGCAGCCGTACTTACACGACCATCAAGTCTGTTGCTTCACCAACAATCTTAGCACTTATCATTTTTTTTATCTCAGCTTCATTCAACTAGTTTCCTTCCACATAGTAATTAAGGTTGAAAAAGAAATAGAAAGTAACTACTTATCCCGCTGATAATTATATGACGTGTGTACGTACTAGGTACCATTATATAAATGCAACAAAGTCAGTGAGAATTCACAACGTACACACGACGACATACACGTATGTATCTAGCTACCTGGCAGATGTTAAGAGAAAACAAAAAAGCAATGTATCTGTCTATGCATGTTACCTACAGCTTTTTTAATGAACGTGGAACAGTATAAATAATGTACCTAATATAATATTTCCTAACAGTATAATAGGTATACATGACTAGAAACAAAGTGGATATTTTAAAACAATTTATTATTTTAAATGAAAATTTAGCTTGGTTATGAAACCAAGAAAACTTTTAATAATATTATAATATAAACTTTATTATTAATTTATCAGGCTTTAAAGGAAAAGCGTGTTAGTGTTGCAAATTAATTACTCAAAAACTGTAACGACAACCACGATAACGAAAACTGTAACCTGTTACCATACTTAGATTCAGTACATGATTCTCCTGAACACCCTAGCGTAGAAATTATATGTCGCGCGTCGGTACAAAAAAATGAGCATGGAACAGCTCATTTTTTTTACCCACGTATAATTTCAACACTATAGGGTGTTCAAATTTTGACAGCGTAGCACTTTTCTATGAAACGCAATTTTCATAGAAAGCTTGTGGTCTCGGATTCTCCCGCTTGGATGGTATAAATTATCTCACGGGAATGTACTACCGGGATAAAAAGTATCCTATGTCCCAAACGGTCATAGCCTATCTGTATACGTATACTTACCTATCATCCAAATCCACCTATCCGTATACCGTACCTATTATCCACATCCATTCAGCGGTTAAAGCGTGTAAAGCTAACAGGCAGACAGACAGATAATAAATGCAAATAATCTTTTTTTTAATTAAACAGGTTTTAATGCTTCTTAATGTCTAACTGAAAAATAATAATAAGTAATTCATTTTAATAGTTTCCTTTATCGCTGCCATTGACCACGTCAATAAATTCAGCCTAACGCTTGTCCACTGCTGGACATAGTACACTCGACGCATTGAACACGTAATACTTGAGCCTACATATTATTAGCTTAATTATTTTTATAACTTTTAAGCGGGTGGACCGGTTTTAATTAAATAAATACTAAAATAAATATTACGTCAAGATACTTGATTTAAGTCATTGGAATTATTTCCTAGTGAGATAAGGCCCTTACCATCAGGTGGACTATGCCTGCTTGTTCCCTACCCAACAACAACAACAAAAAACAAAAAATACATTTTATTGTTGTTTACTGCCATTTACTACAAAATTACAAAATATTCATATAACTCACTGACTTCGGCCCGTGACTTCTGCCCGCATTGGTTGGAAGTCCAACATATGAATTCAACAATTCAGGGTGTGGATGTGGAGCTATGTCGCAAACTATATGTTCTCAAACCTTCCAGGCAAAGCGACCTCTGCGCTGCCAACGACGATGTCGTGGAAGTGGTGAACTTTTGGGAAAACAAGCTCTGAGAAAAGTCGTGCTGAAGAGGAGGAAGAACAATAACCATTGCTTTATTTACTTAATTGTTGAGCAGACAAATTCTTCAAACATAATTTATGAAGCAATGGATTATTATTTATTATGAATTTTCTTCAAAATCCTTCGGATTGTGATTGCAAGTATGTTACGCAATTATTACGTAGTTGTTACGTAAAGCAAGGAATATGTATGTGACTCCAGAGCGACTTACTTATTTATTTTATACTAACTTTCATGGTGAACACTTTCATCCTCCTCATGTCGAAGAGAATATGTCTATACTTAGGTATTACTACCACTTAGATGTTAGTAAGATCAGTATGGACTACCAATGCTTACGATATAATCGCTTTAAAGCTTACCTAATATTCCTTATGATTTTAAGTTAAACGTTTAAGTTATATTCGTCTATCCACGTATAGCTGTATTGTAAGGGCTTGATTATTATTTGCAATTATGGGCATGGATACTGGTAGTTGGCTCACTCGGGGCGGAGCGCCGCAAATTGCCCACCGTCAGGGAACCCGGCTAACTACACATTTACAGCTTTTTATGGCGCATAATCGCTGCTCTTATTAAATTTTAAGTGGTTTCCTTTCCTGACGTAACTATGTACTTGTAAACGAATCTGTACGTTTGATTGTAAGGTGCACGTAAGTGGGTACCGCGTATCCTTTGCGGTCGTGGTACGAACATTAAAAAAACCCATTAAACTATTCATGATGCGTTGGCCAAAATCAATGTTGCGCCAAGGTACAAATAAAGTATTTTTTATCATGCGTAATAAAGTGTAATCGTAAGGTTATTATGAATGACGACAGTAAACTATAATTTATAGTACCTACATTTGTCATAATACTTTGGACGCCATGCCTACTGCTGAAAAGATAATTAATGTTTGTGCTAAGAAAACAATATTAGATTAGAAATAAAACAAATGAAAAAGTTGGTAACTCACTCTTCACGTCATCCGGAACTGGTGCTTATTAGCTTAGAATAAGCATCAGCAATGAAATCTACGCAAATACTCATAAGTGAAATGCAAAAAAAGGAGTAGTAGAAAACCGTAAAGAGAGGTAGGTAAATAGAACAAATTAATGCCTAATCCGAGAACATTTCGAACTGCTCAATTCTTAAAAAGTCAGACGCTTCTTAAACAATTGCTCAACTCTTCTAATAGCTAACCTAACTAAGCATTTGTTTGCGGATAATTAGGCTCATACGTAAACAGCAAACCCTGCTGACTTTCGCCTTCTTTGAACGCTCACTAAAAAGATTACTTCACTTGAATATACATAACAACATTAACAACTAATTCAATTATCTATTACAGTGTCGATAAGGTTCCGACTCGTCCACACTGCATTGTGGCGGCTCTCTTTGAACAATTAATACAATGGGTTTTTTAGATTGCAAGGGATTTTCCAGCAGTTCGCAGCTTTTAGACAATAGGGTTGAAACTAACTTTACGGCGGCGAAGCGGGTAATGCGGGCAGGTACGAGCCACCTTTGTTCAATTACCGACTAACTTGTATCTGTAACTGTTATGTCGTGCTCGGTACGATTTCTACGAGAACTTTGGATGCATGTGTTTCGTGGTAAATCCAAATTCCAAGAACAATAAATAATTTATTAGCATAAAAAATATGTACAAACAAAATGAAGCCCTGACTCCTGCGCTAAGTCACAACACCTGTGTTACAGGAACCAGTGTTTTCACCGAATCTGGTGAAGACACTGGTTTGGGATTTTATCCAATATAGGTACATACGTTTATATTATAATAATAATAATAATAATAATAAATTTATTTAGCTAAGTTTACATTCGAGTGGATTGAATTCCTAGACCTCACACTAGGATTCCCTGTGTTGTGAGATCCAGGGTCCTTCGTTCCGTTAACAAGTTCACATAATATGATACATTCTTAAACTTAAAACCTAAAATAGGTATGTAATGAGTTATGTATGGTGATGTGATTTGTGCCAGTTGTGTTAGTGTTGTAATAGTGTCTGTATGCTATAGGTACGTATGTAAGCGAGTACACTTATGTATTCGTGAATGGTCAATCTGTGTGAGTTTTACTTATACTACGAGACTTTCTGTCATATCGTAGTCCAGTGTTAGCAGCCAATTTGTTACCGTCACTCTGCATTTTTTTTGTGTTAGTTTTAGTATTCTGTGTAGATTATTGAGTTTTGTGTATATGTGAGGTCCCATAAAACCGTAAGATCTTCTGCCGATGGTTTTCCGACATCGGATTTTATCCCAATTTACCCTTCGGCTTGAAATGACACAAGTGCTCAAGGCAGTTTTATGGAATCGTAAGGTGACAGACAGTATGTAAAGCTGTCTAACCCTTAGTACTCCCACTTCAGTATATAGTTTGTTCGTGGGGTACCGGTACGGCCGTCTATAGGCAACTTTTAGTAGAGCACGTTGAGCTCGTTCTACTTTAATTAGCGAGGTCTTGCCTGCACCACCCCACGCTACTATGCAGTAATTGAGAATGGATTGACAGAGGGAGAAGTAAATCATCTTCAGGACAGAACCATCAGCAATCTTGCCTAGTCGTTTAAATATACGCAGCATCGTTCTGATCCTCCCCCTTAAAGCGCTCAGGTGTGCGGACCACGTCAATCTATTGTCTACAATGACTCCTAGGTATTTAATAGAGTCAGTTTGTTCAATGTAAGGACAAGAACACTGGTCGGAACTAATACAAGAGTGCAGCCGTAAACAAGTTACTAACTTAGGGGATGAACGTTCGGAAATAGCAAAGTTGATTGCCTTGGTTTTTTCAATGTTCAACGACAAAAGATTATATTGGAGCCAGTTCGCAACAGCCTTAACCCCGTCTCCAACCACGCGTTGCACTTCATCCCATGTTTTTCCATGAAAAACTATGGCGGTGTCATCAGCATAAGTGAAAATTTTAGCCTGTGGAAGGTTCATGCTGCATAATCCATTTATGTAAACAATAAAAAGAGTGGGACCGAGCACGCTTCCCTGGGGAACACCAAAATGTACGGTGGTTGAGTCACTACAATGTTCCCCCAGCACAACCCTTTGCGTTCTATCACAGAGATATGAGGTAAACCAGTCCAAAGCAACGCCACGAATTCCTAGAAGTGAAATTTTCTTGATAAGGATTTTTCTGGATATAGTATCGAAGGCTTTTGCAAGGTCCAGGAAGATCCCAGTACATGCCTGTCCTTGACCTAGGTTCATAGTTATATAGTCGGCTAAGTTCGTTACTGCATCTTCCGTGGACCTGCCAACCCGAAAGCCATACTGATTATCCGATAGTAACTTATTTTTTTCTAAATATGCCAGTAGTCTCTTGTTGACAACTTTCTCAAGGATTTTTGAGAGGGCTGTCAGCAGAGAAATTGGGCGATAGTTTGCGGGAGTTTTTGGATCTCCACTTTTAAATATTGGACAAATATTTGCAATTTTTATGCAGTCGGGTACTACACCTGTACTCAAGCTTAGATTGCATAAGAAGGCAATCGGCCCCACCAATACATGTGCGCACTGCTTGAAGAATGCGTTATTAATCTTATCATAACCCGATGCTGACGTAGTTTTAAGATGAGTAATAATTGTAGATATCTCTTTTTCGTCAGTCGGAGCAAGAAAGAAGGAGTTTGGACTAGTGTGTAGCGTACTATATTGCTCATTGTTAGAGGCCAGTTCAGTTTCAGTCATGTCAAGTTGTCTAAGAGTTTTGGCTGCAAGGTTTTCGCCAACGGTTGAAAAGTATTTATTAATGTAATTATAAATTAATGTAATTATATTGACGACAAACAAAAATAATAATTAAAATAGCGAGATAGTAGTCGTTATTTAAATTAATTATTAAATTAAATTATTAAATATGAGAAGCGAGCATAGGCGACTTGGGACCCGGTTGCAAACAGGAAAATTAAGCACTACTGAAAAGATGTAAGTACAGTAGGTACGTATATGTATCAATTTTCCGAAATCTGTTGCAAATATTTTTTTTTTCAACTGCACTTTGTCCATATTAATTTTAGGTGAAGTCTCCTTACTTTTGATAGAATTGCGTCTTCAATTAGTATACAAAGCTTTGAATTTCTTCACTTTGCGTAGATCAAAGATTATTTTGGTTTCACTAAATTTCCTTTGATGATTGGCGCCGATTCCTTTGTTCATAAATTAAACTTAATTTAAGTTCATTGCATCTTTTTCTTTCTATTGCATTAAGAACAAGACAGAAGATTAATATTAATTTAGTCCTGTCAAATTAAGATGATCCATAGACAGTTTAGACATGATTAAAAACATGGTTACTAAAAATACGTCAATAATTTACTTCAGGAGCTGACTAATTCGACAGGACTAAACTAATATTAATCTTCTGTCCTTTTCTTCATGAAATAGAAAGAAAAAGATGCACTGAACTTAAAAGAATAAGGGAATTGGCGCCATTTTAGATATCGGAGGGGTAATTCCCGTATTCTAAGGAACGTTCGCATTCTAATATCAGCCTCAATCTGTCAAAAACACCTCTAATTTCCCTACGTTTTTGATCATCATCATCGTCATTGATTGTCCCCGAGATGAGACAGCGACTAGGTTTTGAACGTTTTAAATTACGAGAATTTGCCTATAGGTACTATAATGATTAGTCAAAACAACAAATATGATAAAGTACTTGAACCAAATACCTAAATATGATAACTTTTCTTTACACGGCGTCTCTAAAACTTTAATCGTGTTTTTTTTTAACACAACGTGTGAACGTGATATTCACATTTATAGGTAGATATATACCTATGAGTAATAGGTAACACATAAGACATTTGGTTTGGAATGTGTGAAGTTCCATAAATAACTCAGATCATATAATGGGTTGAATAAAATAGAGTAGGTAGGAATAGGGAGCTAAGATTTTCCGAGAGATCAATTTGAATTTCTACTAAACAATTATGTGTCTATAAGCGCGCAGCCCGGCTCCGCTCAGGTACGTTTATTGACCGAATCGTGGACAAAGACGATGCTTTTACGACCTCGTAAAACTCACCATTGTTCAGGGCAACTCCGCACGAAACGCAGGCCCGCTTAATGCTTATTGTTAATACTTAAATAAGATATCCATTTTTTTATTGTTTAGGCCATTACGGTCTGGGTTTGTACATATTTTGACTCGGACGCCCTTGTAGGATGATTCCCTTTGAGATGCCGCCCGACTCCTTAGTTTTTGCAAAGAACCACGTGCTGAAAAGTTGTGCTTAGTTTTGACCAACAATTTTTTCTAACGTACTGACATTGTTTATACAAATTTGGCGTTAAACCATTAACATTATGCTTAATTGCAACAATAGTTTTAAATGAACAGTTAAACATGACTGTCAGCTACTTTTTCAAACACTCTTAACCTTGAAAATATTTTGAGAGAACTGAAGATGATAATACATGTTTATCATGATCAATATACCTACTTAATAAGTGACACAGGAACATAAAAGTTGAAGTAGGTAACTAGTTAATATGGTTAGTGGTATCACTGGAAATCATGCTCTATTATTGAGAATAAAGGTCAACCTATAATAATCTAAGGTTCTGTCCTACTACTGTAACGACCCACGTAATTTTCAGGTGTAGTAGGTAAACAAAATACGTTAGTAAAATAATAAGGCAAGAAAATTACATAAGTTTATTACTTTCGTTATTGTTTCACGATTTAAGTAACATAACATGAAGTTAACAATTTTATCTATGTGGGTATGTGTTAGTGCCTGCAATATCTAGATATACCTACTCGTACCAGCAACAATTCTCGGAACAAAACCGTAAAGTTTAATCGTTAACACGCGTCAGTCGTCCTTTATCATTTTAACCATTATGGCGCAACAAATCCAATTATTGATACTTCCCTACCTGATTTTATATATTTTTATACTTACTTTAATGACGCAACTACCTTAAAATTTCATGTGCATGATTATTTTCACGTAAGAGCAAAAAAAACCAACGTAAAACACATTTCAAAATTAGTTTCTTTACAAATAATTTATATTGATCCCCAAACGACATTAAAACGAATTTTAAGTATATAAAATGAATAAATTTGTACGTGTTAGAGACCTGTATTTATTTGATATAACAACGCAATCGTCAGGTAGGCAGTGCTCCTACACGACTATCGATCGACGGAGTTTCGACGTATTTTATTACCCGTCGTAAATTAAAAGTGCTATAAATATAAATCTTGGTCCGCGTCAAATCGCATCACATATTCATGCCTGGTGTTATTAAAAACCTAAAAAACCGATGCCACTTCAAAAGTGACCCGTATTAGGTAGGTACCTCGAATAAAATCTGGTCTGGATGTGGACCATGTATACCTACCACGAACACATTTTGGTCAATTTAAATTGTACCTACAAATTAACTTAATCGCTTTGTAAAGTGTTATTGCATTGAAATGAATGTTTACACTTTACTTGAAATACGACTATCTACAAACATTACTTGGAAACATTTTAAGAAAGCATCATCTACTGTTTTTAGTGTAGGGTCTACACCAGAAATGATCGAAAACATATTGGAAAAGTATCAAATGGATGACTAAGTATTTCATATTTTTTGGCATATGTTTTAAAATTCTACGAGGGAGTCGTAACAAACAATAAAACAACGTAGAGATTTATTTATTTTTCGTAAATTAATTTTAAAGGTTGTATTTCAATTAGAAATACAACCTTTAACCGTCCTCCTCTTGTGTTAGTTTTTAAAAATAACTACAATTTAGTGACAACCATGTAGTTCTTTTTATTAAGCTACTTCTACTTAAAATTTTATGCATATTACAATGCAAAGCTGCCGACAGCGCTTCATTTAATATTCAGTGTGAATTGCACATGTCTCAACTTCTCAAGGCAACTTGTTGGGCGAAAGTAGCAAATACGATGCATAATAATATTATGAATTCTGTTTGAGAAAAACCGCCGAATTTATTTTGAACTCAAGTTTAAATAAAATAACAATTCCACAGACATCAACTACTGATAGTAAAGCAAAGGAGAGTTTGTTTATTTGCACGCGCTAATCTCTAGAACTACCGGTCGGATTTGAAAAATTATTTTTGTATTTTATAGCTCAATTCTTGAGGAAAGCTAAGACCCTTAGGAGGCGAGAAGAAAGAAAAACAAAATCAGAAAGAACCTTAAGCGCGTAAACGAAGTACGAGTGCGCGCGCGGGGCAGGCGATGTTTTGTGACGGGGTGGGTCTGGGGAACAAAAAACCGGAGGGGGTTTTTTGTTCCCCAGGCCCAGACCCTTCCCCTGGATAGTTTTCTTGATTTCAGAATAAATGACATTCCATAAATTGTTAGTCAATAATCCTTATAACTAAGTTCGTAGGGCTTGTGGCTAAGTAATAACAGCTGCACGGGTCGATCGATCAGGTTAAGCTACGATAAGATAAGCTACGCTTGCTGCGGTTAGTCCGTGGATGGGTGACCATATCCACATAGCAATACCCCTTTTTTTTGGGTGGGAAATCATCAAATTACTTCTCCCGCTCTGAGCGACCCCTCTGTGCCTCGGAAAGCACGTTTAGTCGTTGGTCCCGGCTGTCATTCTTGCATCTTTGGCAGTCGTTACGGGTCGTCAGTAGCACAAAAGTCTGACAACCAGTTTTACCAAGGGGTATCGTATTACCAGGCAGTCGCTCCATGTAAAATACGACACCAACATAGTTGGGAAAAGGCTAGGCAGATGAGGAAAAAAAAATACTGATGAGCTAAAAATACATAACATACATTAAAAAGGCCATCTCCAGATCCGTGGACGGTATTCTAGTACCTCACAACAATGCAATCAACCCTTCGCAATGTGGTAATCATAAGGCTGTTGGTGCTGCCTCGTAAGCGGCGCTACAGGGAGGCCACTCTATTGGTATCAAATTAAATCTGAACAGTAAAGCTTATATTAATTCATTGGATTAATCAAAATAACCATAAAGCTAATGAGTTCCAGTCACGAGAGCGTAGCGCCGCGTACGTACGAAAATAAAATTAGATCAATATTCTTTTATTCGTTTGTAGTTCATAACAAATTCAGATTTGATTTCTTCAAGACAATATTCCTTTACTTATCAATGCATATAAACTTCAGTTTGACTTCAATAATTTTAATATTGACTAGAATATTTGTTCGCCGTTGACGATAAGACATACTTCATTTATTAATATCGACACTGGACTCTTTTGTTTACCTATGTTCTATAAGCAACAATGACTATAAAATTCTCTTTGATAAGCAAAAATATTAGAATATGAACTTTTCTAAAAAAGGGGAGGTTCTATGTTCGCGTGTATGTCTTTTTTTTATGTGAGTTCATCGATATTTTTATTAATTGTGGACTGATTATGAACATTCTTTTTTCATTATGTCAAAAGAAGAAGGGCCAAAATAACTACCACGTGGAGCCCTGACACAGCTAGAAGGCGTCGCGGCAGACCCCGTAGAAGATGGTGGGATCAGTGGTCTACTTTAGCCCTGGATCGTAAGAGCTGGAAGTCATGGGGAGAGGCGTTTGCCCAGCATTGGAATGATGCAGGCTAACAGTAACAATAACAGAAGAAGCTTACGCGATGTTCCCATATACTTTTTACTAACTCTGCAGTCGTTTTTGCTTCAATAATACGTATTTAATCCTCTTGGTGTTGTTGATGATGATGTTATAAATCTGTCCGTCACTATTGTTAGCATAGCAAGTATGTAGTTGTATACGAATTGGTGCGGGGTAGTTACCATAGCAACATAGAGAAAAAAAAATTGTTATTTCGATTGTTTTTTTTTGGAACGAAGTTCCTTATCGCGCGTTGCGAAAGGGGGCTAGACGGAAAAAATTAAGACCAAAAGTTGGAACGACACTTTTTGCTATAGTTATAAGCCGTGCGGCGTGCGCGTGTTTCTCTGTCTGTCTTTCTCTCTCTCTCTTATAGAAAGCAAGCCAGTTATACTTCGTTCCATCCGCGGTGTCCCTTGACACCTCTCAAGTTTTTTCTTTTATTTTTTGGGCCTAATCTTACTGATTAAAACAATAGCTTCGTACGAGCCTTCTACTGTCTGCCTGCCCCTAAACCACTCAGATTTAATATTAAGCCAATGAAAATAAAGTTTGCTAATCACTACTTAACTTTAAGCATATTTTATGAAATAAGGGGATAGTTATTATAAGTCTGAAATCGCTAACCCGTCTTCAGCAAGCTTGGTGATCATCTCGTGCCTTCTCTGTAGGTATGAGGAGAGGCCTTGCTCCTGCAGTGGCACAGTAACAGGCTAGTACTATTAATAAGGTATTAAGCTAAATATATACCTTTGAAAAATGATAAAATAATACGTGATATTAAGGAGATAACGTAAACAAAAGATATCAATTGTTTGGCAACTTAGGTATATGTAATGACGACGTAATCCGAGTTACTAAGGTGACCTCATGATCAAGGTCTTTAAATTAAACGTAATTTTCAATGTCGTGCTTTCCTAGTCCTACTTTAAAAATATTTTATTAAAAAACATAAAGACTTTTCTTCTTTAGCGGCGTTGTGCAGTTTTTTGTGATGGGTAAAAAATGTTAAACTCGCGTCAGGACACGTGACCTGATCGAAAATTCGTAAGACGGAGGGAGAGTAGACCACATTCCAAAATATCAAAAATGCACAACGCTAATATTCAAGTTTTCACTTCTGACGGCACTCCCGGAGTGCAACCCGTTTTTTTTTACAGTAGACAGGAGAAAAGAAGACTAAGGGCTGATTTCACCAAAGTCTTTTATTCGTGGACTGAACTTGACGTCTGACAGTTCTAGTATGGCAAAACTGTCAAAAATTCAAAATTTATTCTGAGGATAAAACTTATTCTAGGTATGGCTATAAAAGTTTGGTGAAATTCTCCCGAAACTGAACGCGATCAGCACATCTAAACCGCGTTCAATAGTGTGCCAATATTCCACAACAATGATGATACTGACCGCTCTTGAACGCGGTTTAGACGTTCAGTTTCATCGGCGAAGTTCGCCCTAAACGTTGAATGGGCTGTATGATGTATGAAATTGCCAGAAAAGGGGTTGAATACTGACATGACGGTTGACAGATGTACAGACGCCAGTACTTCAAGCTACTACGATCTTTTATCACTCAAGCATTAGGTTCAAGTTTGATTGGGAAAATTTGACAGTTTCGGGTACCTTGTTGTGCTGGCGTCTTTACATACCTAGTGGCAGAATAAGACACTGCACTGGCCTGACTCCAAATAAATAGGGATAAGAGCAGGAGTTTGACGATAATCTAGGTAGTAGAGGAAAAAATTTATTCTTTGGAGTCAATTAAACGTAGGAAAAAAGTCACTGCACGGTTTACTGAAAACGATAAACATTTCAGTGCTCATAAGTTTTTATTATGATGAAAAATATAGCAGAGATTGTCTACCTCTACTTGTGAGTATACTTAATAATCCTCTATGAATTATATTTCGGTAATATTCATAGATTAGCAGAGTAGATTTTATTTGATAAATTATAGTTTACACACAAAATTACGCGATATCAATAATATAGAACGTGGCGCTACAATGGCGACATTAATTTAACACACGGGTAGGGCTAGTGGCCAGTAATCATAAAAATTATAACAACATAAAAAAAATCGTAACTTAAAAACTTCCACCTGCGCCACTCGCCGACATAGGGCTCTCTCTCTTTCCTTCAATTCGCCTTCTCTTTGCACGTTATTTGTTTAAATTACATTCATGCGATGTTATGATCCGTGACCCCGGCAAATGACCCCTGCGCTACAGTTCTTTAAGTCAGATTGCTCTAAGATGCTAGTTTAGAAAATTGTTAATAAATAAATAAATATTAATGTTTAAATAAATTAAAATATATTCATAAAACTAAAACGCGAAACCGTACGCGTGTGTTAAATTAATGTCGCCATTAAAGCGTCACGCTGTATAGCCAGCCATGATTAAAATAATAATATACAATTTTAAATTTTAGTTTGTAGTACTTAAGTAGGCATCAGTAACAGGTAATAATTTAATGATATCGCAGGGGAAGTTTGGAGTAAGTACCTAGTATATCACTATTTATATCAGTAGGCAATACTAATAAGTATCGGAAAGTCATTCATTCGTAACATTTTGTGTCGTTCGTTAGGTACATAATTAATCTTACTTACATGTAAATAAAGGCTAAAACGTATCAAGGCTCTCAATCTGAACTTGCTTACAGACTGATACATAGTCAGCCCCTTAGCCCCCCTTCTACATAAAATCTTAATATTTCTTGTCTATCTACTTATTGTATAGTTTTATTTCTTTATTATCGTTTCCACTGACAATAAGAAATTTAAGTTAAATAATAAAAAAAATAAAAGTGTAAACTGTTTAAACTGACACAATGATTAAATTAGTTGCCATTTCTTTGTTTTTATTTATTACAATTTCAATGTCAATCTGACACAGTATGGTGTGCATAATAATGAGAAAATATGGGTACCATAAAGCTGAGTTAGGTTTTTAATATATATTGGTAAGGTTAAGGTTCATAAGGAACATGTCTTCAGCGTAGTTTATGGCAGTGGTGCGCGACACTGCGGTGCCCGCGCAGCGGTACGCTTGATATCGTACGATTCGTATCAACGACTTGTGTGCCTACGTCGACAAGATACGGCCAAGTCACCGAGGGAAAGCTGGATTAAAAATTAATTTAGGCGCTTTCATGTTCGCCGATAATCCAGACATTATCAAGATATCAAATCAAGTGGATTAAACCTACCTAGTTAAATGTAATGCCCGCGATAACAACTGATTATTTATCTACTTACGTGTTGTTCACAAAGTTTTATGTGATATTTTTTCTATAATGTAATACAAGGAAATCACATTTAATCGTTGATCCGCAGCAAAACGAGCTGCGAGTCTTGTAATTTTTGCGTCAAGGTTATTACTAATTTATGAGTCTACATTTCGGAGTGACTGTTGAATCTGACACGCATGGATGTTGTTCTTCGACTATTTCGGGCATGTGTAGTCTCTGTTTGTATAGTTTAATGACGTGTGTGATGATTTAATGCAATGATTAGAGCGGCTCCAGGTTCACGGTACGTTCAGTTAGGTGTGACATGTTAACGACCTGTGAGACTGCTGTCAAAGGGCAAACAAACGCAGGGTGAGCGCAAACACATGAAGCTCTGTTTGATGAACGGCCTCTGTGAGGCTCTGTTTGGAGAACACTGTACGTCGCGGTGGTCGGGTACACCCACAAGTACACACTCATGTTATAAACATTCACATTCGTGTATCCCAGATATCTATGACTCAGACTGGCAAATGCAGTTGGATCTCAATCCCTGCTGGAACTCTTATTTTAGAAAGGTGAGGAATTTTCAATTCCTGACGTGTCAATGTAGTTTATAGAGAGATTACATGTTATGTAATTATTAATGACTCACTATGAAGAAAATAACAACAATCTTCATTAGTCCAGTATCTGAAATATTTGATCAATTAAGTGTGGGAGTTATCAGCAGAAGTTTAATATAAATGCGGAAAAAAAATATGTCTTATAAACTACCTAATTCATACTTATTGATGTAATTTTGAGCATAACCTTTGTTCACATAAAGTATCACCAGTACCAGCCTGATACCAAGCCTACCAGTTTCTTCTTAAAAATGGTGGCATCCATTCTGATGATTACCTAGCTTCCTGAACACGTCACTTGCATTGTCAACCACAAAGGATACACCGAAATCCATAGTAGGTACTCATTGTAACTGGGGAAATATGGGTCCTGTTTTTGTTCCAACTTGTTTTCGTTGGCATTGTTTTTGCTAACAAACTCCGGGAAATAGAAAAAACAAAGTCTATTTTCGTGTGTCTGTGTGACCGCTTAGTTCTTTTAAACTACACAATGGATTTTGACGAGCCTTGACCGGGTGTAAATAAATTTGAAAAGTGGGTTGTATTTATTCTTTTTCCCAAGTTTCCAAAAGTCTGATTTAAGTCAGATCAGTGCTACTGATCAGCACCCTAATTGCGAAATATACTATCAATCTCAATCTGAATCATTTTGACGGATATTGCTAATGTATCTATATACAGGGTTTTCCAATAAGAGGTGTTATTTTGATATTCAAAGAAAAATCCATTTTTTTATATAAATGATCGGATGATGATTTCATTATAAAGAGGAAGGTATGCCGTTAATAGTGGAAAATAACATCAAGCAAATGACCACCACGACCACGCTTACAAGACCATATCCTTTTCATGAAATTTTCCATAACCAAATCGTAAAGGGGCTGCCTGGCTGCTCTATGTCCTCGATAGCCTCATGAATTCCATCTTTGAGGTCTTGAATCGACGCTGGGCTGTTGGCGTAGACCTTCTCTTTCACGTGGCCCCAAAGGAAGAATTCGCAAGGTGTTAAATCACAAGATCTCGGTGACATTTTCACGCCTAAACCACTGAACTTCTGATCTGGCATAGAGATAGATGGCGTCCTGGGGAAGCACATACATTTTATCCTGTTAGCACGTTCCCGTGGGATAATTTCCGACATCCACGCGGGCGAAGCCGCGGGCAGAAGCTAGTTGCTTCATATGTTCGAAAAATTTGTCTGCTCAACAAAGTAAAGGTAAAAATTTCGAAATACGTCGCCATTTTGAGGGGTTGTGAGTGGTTGGGGTAAGGGGGGAGGAGGGGTCGGACCATTTTCACCCGCCGGAAATACTTGGTTTACTTAGAAAAAATAAAAAACAGAAATTTGTACAAAAATGTGGCCCTCATTATGGCGACCTATAACAAAAAAAAAAAATATACAAAAACTGGGTTCAATTATGAGTCGACGGAGCCCTATCTCTGGGTGGTTTAAAAAAAATCGGATTGTGCCAATTATTAATTACCTAAGAATTATATCCTGTTCTTATACATTTCCTATAACACCTATTATATATGTCGGCGCAAGGCTAACTTAAGCTTTTAAAATATTAACTTTAAGTTAAACTTACTAGTTAAATATGTTTAAATTAGTTTAGATTAATAATTGATTGTTGTATTGAGTTTGCTACTTTTCAATGTAAAATGCCATGTTATGATTTCCGGTTACTATAGCAAATCATAACTGATAGTTTATACAAACTTTGGTTTAAATCACAAGTTGTCTATTGCTAAATTCATTTCCTGATTAATAAGCGATATGCGCTAGTTTAATAATGGTTTTTGGTTAATTTAAGTTTAATGGAAATAGGTAGTTGGTTGAACTACTATTGGTCAAGCGGAAATACATGGAGCGTGTTTAAAAAGACGTCTAAATGTTTTAAGCAATAAAGAATTAATTCAATGTTAAAATCAAGTGCTAAAAATAGTAAAACGAATTAGCAAATTATAGTTTGTTACTCTAATTAATGTTACCTGCAATTTGTAAAACAATAAGTGTAATGACTTCGCAACGACGACGCCATGGTTGTCATAAAAATGGCAAGCGGCTGCGAGGTCATGTTTGCAAGGAGAATTTTGTGAAAACGTGGTTTTCCATTAGAATATTTTGTGAGTACAAGCTTTATTAGTAATAAGAATAAAACGTGAGTAAATAAATTGGGTGTAATCATTTTACAATGAGTGAGCCTAGCGGCGGAGATGGTGACGTCAACTCTGCTGACGTCACCAATTCTAAAAATCCGGATGGTCCCGGCTCCCCGTTATCAGAAGTGGGATTGACCCCCACTTCTGCTCGTCCATCTGGCTTGAACAATGATAATTTAATCGCTTCTGTTAATGGGGTACCGACGGAGTTTTTCACTCAGATGTTGCAAATGATGAAGCACATGTCCGATCGCATGGCGACACAACCAGATGCACCCAAAGTCAAAATAAATGATGTGTTTTTGCCGTCATACGATCCGGACACCAATATTGGGGTTAGAGAGTGGTGTCAACATGTGACCACAGCCATGGAAACTTATGGCCTTAGCGATTATGAAGTGAGAATGAAAGCTGGTAGTTTGCTCAAAGGTCGCGCGAGGTTATGGGTTGACAATTGGCTTGTGTCTACCACTACGTGGCATGAATTGCGTGATGTTCTGATAACTACTTTTGAACCGGAGAATAGATACTCCCGGGATATTGTGCGCTTTAAGGAACATAATTATGATAATTCCAAAGACATTGCACAGTTCTTGTCACAAGCTTGGGTATTATGGAAACGTATTACTAAGGATAAGTTATCGAATGATGACGCAGTTGAGGCAGTTATCGGTTGCATTGGAGATGAGCGGTTGAGAATCGAGCTGTTGAATGCCCGGGCCAAATCAGTACCCGAACTTATTTCGGTTGCATCCTCTATACGAAGCGTTAAGCGCTTTCAGTCGGGTACATCAGGTGCACAGTCGGGTCCTGCTAAGCGATCACGTTATGATAAGCCCTCGATGTTTTGTCAAATCTGCAAAAAGACCGGTCATGATACACGTGACTGTCATTACTGTGACAAAAATGATAATTCTCAACTGCGTCAACACGATAATGAAACCTTACCTCAAAATATGGGTAAACCTACTCGTACGTGCACGTTCTGTTCAAAGACAGGCCACACTTACGAAACATGTTATAAGCGAGAACGCGCAGTGGTTTCCAACGTCAACTGCGTAGGTACATCGAAATAGAACTCGATGTGAAATGGGAATGTAACGAAAGGCATGATGAGGCTCGAAATCATGTCATAAAACAACTGTCTACTGCGCCTACCCTTATGCTATTTCAGGAAGACGCGCCAATCGAGCTCTACACAGACGCCAGCAGCATCGGCTACGGGGCGGTGCTCGTGCAGACCGTCGGCAGTCGCCAGCATACAGAAGCATACATGAGCCAGCGTACCACCAACGCCGAGAGACGCTACCATTCGTACGAGCTCGAGACCCTGGCGGTCGTAAGGGCAGTCGCGCATTTTTGGCATTACATATTCGGCCGAAAATTCAAGATAATAACAGACTGTAACGCCTCGAAAGCGTCCAAGAACAAAAAGGATCTTCCTCGAATCCAGAGGTGGAATCTATTCACTGAAATATCTGTCAACTTCATGATGAGAGACACTGAGTGACTGCAGATCGAGCAGCGCCGCGACGACGTGCTGCGCCCGCTTATAGACACCATGAGTGGTAATAGTCCAGGCGAAGGCTACGTCCTGAAAAAAAGGCGTGCTTAAGAAAACTCTCACGGATTCTAAACTTGGTATACATAAACCAATTGTAGTCCCTAGGTCATTCCAGTGGAGCCTGATAAACTCTTTCCATGTCGCTCTGCAACACCCTGGATGGGAGAAAACCTTACAGAAGCTGAAGGAATCGTATTGATTCCACAAAATGAATACAATCGTCAGAAGGTTTGTGGATAATTGTGTTGTATGTAAGACCTCGAAAGGGCCGTCGGGTGCTATCTAAGCCCAGCTTCATCCGCTTCAGAAGCCCACTGCAGCGTTCCAGGTCATCCATACGGATATTACTGGCAAGCTGGGTACGAGAAGTACTGAAGGACGAGATGAATATGTAATTGTTACGATTGACGCATACACCAAATACATCCTGCTTAGCTACTCAAATGACAAGAGTCCAAGCAGCTGCCTTGCAGTTTTGAAACGTGTCGTGCACCTGTTCGGAACCCCAGTGTAAGTCGTGGTAGATGGAGGTCGAGAGTTTCTTGGTGAATTCAAAGTCTATTCGGACCGTTTCGGAATCAACATACGTTCCATTACGTCAGGAGTAAGCCGAGCAAACGGACAGGTCGAACGCATTATGGGCACTTTGATAAACGCAATAACCATGATCAAAAACTACGACACTGGAGAATGCAGACGGGCGGTGCTAGAAGCTTTACAGCTCGCATTTGACTGCACTTCACATAGTGTAACGGGGGTCGCACCGCTTACACTACTGACCCGCCGCCAACACGGTTGGTAAATATTAATAACGAATGCATAGTCTTTGACTTGCTTGAGCAACACGTGCAAGAGAAAATGACAGCTACGGAACAATATGACAAGCAGCGATTTGACAGGAGCAAGGCGAAAATGTTATGCGTCCGTTTCAGCGAGGAGATTACGTATCAAGAATAATCTCCGAAACCTGGACAACGACCGATAGATAGTGAAGCGTGGAACCGGCAGAGGGCATCCACGTAAGGTTGCTCACGACCAACTGCGCCGAGAACCACAACCAGGCGAGCAGGAAACCGTGTCGACGAATAACGAAGATGATCCTCAGCAAGTGGCCGTCCGGCTGGCTGAAGACTCATCGGCGAACTTGGTCGATGACACACTACAACAAACTACATCTCAGATCATCAGTACGCCACCGTCGAAGCAGCCACAGCCGTCTACCTCCCAAGCTGCCCCGCTGCTGGATCCTAAACTATGTGTTAAGTTCTTCCCTCTTTACTGTTATCGTGATACTAAGACATATAAGACAGCAACAACAGCAAGGAGATCCGTTATTGGTGTTTGTCTTTGTTGACTGGCCAATACCATCATAAACTACAAAACAGCAAAACTGTACAATCCGTTTTTCCCGCTTCCCTCCTATCCTATCCTTTCCTTTTAGAGCCTCTGTGGACCACGGTCAAAATAATAAGGCCTAGACCACAGCATCGTCCTTTCCCAAATCCTTTAGAGCCCCTGTGGACCACGGCGTACAAGACCGCTCAGACCACAGCATCATACCCTAACAAGCAACAAAAAAAAAAAAAAAAAAAAAAAAAAAAAAAAAAAAAAAAAAAAAAAAAAAAAAAAAAAAAAAGAAGCTGTATAAACAGCTAACAACTTTTTTTCCATTCCTTTTTGTTTTAGAGCCTCTGAGGACCACGGTCATAAATATAAGGCCTAGACCTCAGCATCACCCTAGTTCCCTATTCCTTTAGAGCCTCTGTGGACCACGGCGTACAAGACCGCTCAGACCACAGCATCATCCCTGTCTACGAGAAATCAAATCAAGCATGTATGCGTGGAGCATTTGCATTGATATAAATCAAATCAAGCATGTATGCGTGGAGCATTTGCATTGATATAAATAAATAAACGTGTGAGTAAGCGTGTAGCGTTACAAGCACTTCAATATTTACAGCAAATCCTATTTATTTACTACTCATATGAATACACTACACACACTACACTTTTATACTCTTGTTCTTTCCATATACATGTACTTCGATATCTTTAACTTAGAATACCTAACTACATAACCTTTTGTTTGAGATTAACAAGGTATAAAAGTAATGGTTGATAACTTAGATTGTTGCGATCGAAGTTATCATTGAAAAGTTCAGCCTAAATTATGCTAAGAACCGCGACTGGTGCAGAGCACGCACACCGTCTCGCAGAATGGCCGTGTCGGCGCAAGGCTAACTTAAGCTTTTAAAATATTAACTTTAAGTTAAACTTACTAGTTAAATATGTTTAAATTAGTTTAGATTAATTGATTGTTGTATTGAGTTTGCTACTTTTCAATGTAAAATGCCATGTTATGATTTCCGGTTACTATAGCAAATCATAACTGATAGTTTATACAAACTTTGGTTTAAATCACAAGTTGTCTATTGCTAAATTCATTTCCTGATTAATAAGCGATATGCGCTAGTTTAATAATGGTTTTTGGTTAATTTAAGTTTAATGGAAATAGGTAGTTGGTTGAACTACTATTGGTCAAGCGGAAATACATGGAGCGTGTTTAAAAAGACGTCTAAATGTTTTAAGCAATAAAGAATTAATTCAATGTTAAAATCAAGTGCTAAAAATAGTAAAACGAATTAGCAAATTATAGTTTGTTACTCTAATTAATGTTACCTGCAATTTGTAAAACAATAAGTGTAATGACTTCGCAACGACGACGCCATGGTTGTCATAAAAATGGCAAGCGGCTGCGAGGTCATGTTTGCAAGGAGAATTTTGTGAAAACGTGGTTTTCCATTAGAATATTTTGTGAGTACAAGCTTTATTAGTAATAAGAATAAAACGTGAGTAAATAAATTGGGTGTAATCATTTTACAATGAGTGAGCCTAGCGGCGGAGATGGTGACGTCAACTCTGCTGACGTCACCAATTCTAAAAATCCGGATGGTCCCGGCTCCCCGTTATATAAAATATAAATAATTACATTAGCTGTCAATATCATCCATCCAAGATGGCGGATTGCGTTTCGTTTCACGTTTTTCACATAAAACCTAAAAATGACATTTGAAAAACTGTACTAAAGCATTAAAATTACGTTCCGTTTGGCATAATTGCAATAGTATTTAAGACATTTTGGAAATTGTTTAATAATATTTAAACCCAACTCCGGCAGCCAAAATTACTTTGGGGGGATTAAGACTAACTCCCTTATGGTCCATAAGTGGTTTACTGTAAATAATTTAGTATTAAATGAGAAAAAAACTAAACATGCATTAGATTCGCTTTACCGAATGTTAGAAGTAGTGAATGTCACGTTGTATTGAATAGGGAGATACTTGAATTCGTCGAAAATACGGTTTTCTTGGGGATCACGCTGGCCTTAACGCTGCAGTGGGGTCCTCATCTAACATCACTTGCAGGGCGGCAAAGTTCAGCCGCTTACGCTGTTTGGAAAATCCGTCAATTATTAACAGACGTGGATACCGCGAGACTGGTCTATTTAAGTTACTTCCATAGCATCATGTATTACTTACTGTATTTTGCGGTGGGGACGGGCTGCAGATATTGATTCTATCTTCATTCTGCAAAAGAAGGCTGTCAAAAAAAAAAAAAGCCATCTACAATCTCAGCAGACGCGAATCTCTAAGGGAACTGTTTAAAAAAATTAACATCATGACGGTTCCTTGTCAATATACGAGTATACGAAAACATTATGTACGTTCGAAAAAATCTACATCTTTTGAACACTAGGAATAGGAACAAACTAGATCAACCGCGCTTCAGATTGTCTAAAGTAAAAACTTCTTTTATGGGGTATTGTGTAAAATGTTACAATAAAATACCGCTCGATATTCTTAACTAAATGAGAAGAAATTTAAAACATGCATTAAACGCACACTATGTAGACAAGCATATTATAAGCTGGACGAGTATATCGTAGATAAAAATGCTTGGTTTAATGCTGGTCCTGCTCCACAGGCACTTGGGCTTACTAGTTGATCACAATTTCAATATTTGGAAGAGATGCTTCCCCTTTTTGTTTTTCTAGTGTTTCTGACATTACGAACATAATGTTTATTTTATTCAATCAAGATTTAATTCTTAATACTTCAATATTAAATAGCTCTTCCTGATTGGTAGTATTTTTTTTTCTCATCTCTTAAATAAATTGCAAACTATAGTTTTGTATAATTTAGAAGCATTTTTTAAATTTTGTAAATGTAAGAACCATGGATCCGTTTTTTTTTACGATATTTTGATGTTGACTTGAAGGAGCATGGCAGTTGAGAATATGTCATGCTCACTTAAATGTCTCACTGGTGGTGGCGCGTGTGTTGGATCATTCGGTTCCCTACGAAATGGTTGAACTGGGTGGTGCTGATCCACGCGTCATGTTTGTGAACGGGCGCCGTCGGTTGAGACTGGTCATCTCTTGGCTGCCAGGGGTTATTTTTAATTTTATATTTTAAATTGTTTCTTTTTTACATTGTTCTCACATATAGAAGCAATAAGAATAATGTACCCAGAATCTTGATTTAAAAGAGTGTCCGTGGAGTTTCTTGCCCGTTTCTTCTCCATAGAGATCTACATTTTGGAATGGGCAACTAGCTTCAACTTTCTGAATAACTGACCGACTATTTAATTTTGACAATTCAAAAGTGCCTGTAAATGTTTTAATTGAAATAAATGATTTGAGTTTGAGTTACCAAACGCCTGTTTTTAAAACAAGCCCTATCGTGGTGGAAAGGGAGGTCTGTCTGTTTACTTATTTGAAAAATTTTAATCCAGTGATCTATAAACTTCCTTAAAAAGGTAAAGTTGGTCCGAATATTCATTTATCTAAATCTATACTAATAATAAAGCTGAAGATTTTGTTTGTTTGTTTGAATGCGTTAATCTCAGGAATTACCAGCCGGATTTGAAACAAATCTTTTTGCATTTGATAGCCCATTTTTTTAGGAAAGGCTTTAGACTATTTAACATCACTCTAAGACCATTAGGAGCCGAGCTAAAAGAGAAAAAGTCAGAAATAAACGGCGAAAACGAAGTTAATGGCACGGGCAGGCTATGCGATGCGACGTGGTGGATCGGGGGAACAAAAAATTTCACGCGGGCGAAGTCGCCGGCAAAAGCTAGTTTTTATATTTGTAAATGTTATTTTATCTGCTTGTTTAAAAAAATATTTAAAAATGTAAATTACATTATTAAATATTTTTATTATACAAAAAAGAAATAAATTATTATTTATTAGTAAAAAAAGAAATATGATAAATAAAGAAATTAATAATAGTTTTGTAATCTTTTAAAAATGTATGGGTAGTATATTTGTCATGTTTCTGTGAATTTTTAATGTACTACATACATACTACTATTTGTTTTCTCTTATAAAATGAAATAAAGAAAACAAAACAGTGATTCAAAATTCACAGAACATGAAGAAAACTAGAAAAAGTGGTAAGTATAGGTGTGAAAGGCTTTCTGTTGCTACGCCCTTTGCTACGACGCGACGTGCCGTAGCATCGTTGTGAGTCATACGTTTATGTAGTACAATATTCTATTACTTCACTCGTTTGTGTTTCCTTATTTCTTGAGTTAGTTCCTCTTCCTTGTTTTTAAGAAAACTGTTTAGATGGCTAGGCGACTAAAATTCATATCTCTCGATATATTTTTGTACTATTGTAACCAGTAAGTCTTCTACGAAAACATTGCTTATTCATTTATACACACCTCATTGTTTACTTAATGTGTGTGTGTTTTTGGTGTGAATAAATAAAGCATAATTATGTAGACAATGAAAATTGATCCTACTGTACTTTTTAGTTAGACAAACAGCGGGGAAATTGCGCAACACATAGCTGATTTTTCAATAGTCAGATCACTTTTATCTGTAGAATAAATGTAGTTTGACATTGTCTATACAAACGCTGTCAAACCGAAATTTTTATGCAGACGGACTGTAGTATACATAGGTGCATAGTACTCTAAAATAAGTTATTCAGTTAAGTTCTTCCAGCACCCTTGACTTGATCGTACAATTTTATTTTGTTGTAGGTTCGAGCCCAGACAGGTGCTTAACTTTGTGTAAATTATTTCATCACCAATGCTCTCAAAACGGCGAAGGAAAACATCGTGAAGAAACCTGTCTTAGAACCAAAAGTTCGAAGACATGTGACATCTACTAACCCGCACCCCCGCGTGGTGGATTACGGCCCACTCCCTCTTGCCGAGAGGAGGCCTGTGTTCCAGCAGTGGGGACATTTATAGGCTGATTATGTTTATGCTTGGTAACGGAAGCGCTAGCGCTAGCGCTATACATTCCTACCTACATTTTTAATTTTTTGTTTCCTCCCTTTGTCAATCTAAAGCCAGCTCAGTGTTTATAAAATTAATAAGTTAAAATACATTGGAATGCCCGCTATTCCTAGCCTGGCCAGAAGGAACGGGGGGTCAGTAGGCGGTAAGATCCGAGGCGTCGGTGCCTTTGATGGTGCTCTCGAAATGCCCTCAATAAGCATCGGTTTACTCAACGTTTAGCGCATTCACATTCCTACTGTGTATGGTCCATGCTCTAGGGTTGACACCAGCGAACAAAAATGAATGACGATAAGGGCAGTTAAACAGCTTTAGAATTTTATAAGAAAATCTAAAGCTTAGCTGCTCTTTATTGTACTTTAATGTACTGTGAGCAATGTAAATCGTTCAAACGTAAATTTTATTTACCTATATAATTAAAGTTTTTTTAAGGCTTTGTAAAAAATTTAAACGTTGCTGGCTTTTAAGAAAGGCTTAATTTTGTAGAAAAATGGATTTTCATATTTGGTTTCTTACTTCTTATTGGCTTTTAATAATAATAATGCGCTAATGACCCCACGATGTCGTTTTTAAAACCTTTTGTGCAGTTAGTTTAATTGAATTCCCTTGCAATTTCGCCAATAACGCATTTATTGGCGACATTGCAAAGAAAAAAATCTACTGCCCTAAACACATTTGTTCACGAATGTTATATGATATCGGACTAAAATCACTATTTGCACCGCTACCTACAACAAAAAATAAACCAATAACGCTTTTATAGCTGCCGATCTATTCTGTAAAAATCTCACCGTGGAAACATAGGTAAAGTGAGCTTTAAGTGAGCTGTCAATATGCTCAACACTTATAGGATCAGGTGGAGTGACAGCTCACTTCAAAGTCTCCACGGTGAGATCGTTACAGAGCAGCTGCTGCAGTTAACCACCGTGTTAGAATTAGAATACTAATTAATAAGTAAAATCACACCAGTGTGAGACGCCCCCCAGCTAGATGGACGGACGACCTAAAGAAGGTTGCTGGGACGGACTGGATGCGGAAGGCGGAGGACAGGGTGTTGTGGCGCAGCCTGGGAGAGGCCTATGTCCAGCAGTGGACTGCGATAGGCTGAGTTGATTGATTGATTGACAAATCTCATTCCAACTTTGAAACGATCCATAACTATTATTTTACACAAAGTTTGCAGCAGCAGCAGAAGCAGTTTTATTACTTAGTTTTAAATTCAGTTTTCATCCTTACTAAAACAAAACGTTAATTTAACTAAGTACATATAATATAACGCAAAAAAGGAAATTTTCTTTCGGTGCAGCCCTATTGGCTCAATAATTCTCAATATTGACTGTGATGTTAAGTCAGTATCATGGGTCTAATTTAAAAGTAAGCGTTTATCTAACTTGAGGCTACACACTTCCGTTACACACTAACAATAAGTGACAGTACTTGAATGTTCCATTCATGTTTCTATGTAGACTCTTTGAAATTGAAAGTGAAGTAGGTTCAAGTTAACAGCTAAAACCCAGCGGAGTACCACCGGGGTCCACCAAGTCCTGGCCGTATCACCTGCACCGCACCGGTCTGTTTTTTCTATTCCGTGGGTGGTACGGCCGATTCACGCGGCTGTGACCCAGCGGTGCTGGATCTATATTTTAGTTTTTTACCACTGACTTTCGAACTTAAAGATATTCCATAATTTTGAGTTAATTTCTTTTTGGAGTCGATTTAGTGTTTCTTTTTTTTATTACTTTTTTATTTCGTAAATTTTAGTGTTGAAAAAAAACTGGACTATTTGTTTGTTATAAGTAGTTCATAGTTTTGTTGTAATTATTGCACTAGAATTTGACCAAGGTTTTGAGATGTTTTCCCTCTGACACCACACACCCGTAGCTATAGGTACCAAATAATGTCATGTAGACAAAAAAGGTCGATCGCAGCTGTCATTTTAGTCTAGCAAATCTCTAGCAAACTCCAGGCCCCGGGCCGATTATGAAAACTACCTAACGAAAGTTCCCAATGTTATCTTACCTTATTGTCTATTTTACGCAATGATATATAAACTATATATAATACGTCATTGATTTTACGACACTGAATTTTTGTCACGTTGCGCGTTGTAAGAGACAAAGCTAGATCATTTCCTGAAAAAAGACTTGTCACGAACTGCTCGAATTTCCATAACGGCTGAAGGTTCAACGTAAATCAGAGCGAGACGTGAATTATAATATAGGTATCTTTCTTGGATGGTCCCTACGTTCTTACTTTCACAAAAGAAAATTGTGCAAATTCTTTAGATAAGTATTTGTCTCATAAATTTGTCTCAGAGAAATTCCGAAGATCTTGGGAGCTTTAGAGGCTCCTACAAAGGAGGATATCTAAGTATATTTTTGTAAGCTTTTACAAATGTATGTAGGTATGTTAAAATACGAATTTTATTATTAGTTAATTATAAAGTAAAAGTATGAGGTTATCGTTTCTACTACAGGAGTACGTTGTCCTACTACATACCTATTTGACTTAGGCACAATAGTCACGCTTGAAGTCGAGAGCCGTCGGCAAGACAAGCCTCGATCGCACGTAAAATCCGCTTTTTAAAACAAAGCAATCTGCGCGACTGTAAAACGTGTGCCGGAACATCGCGAAACTAATTGCAATTATTCAAACTCGCACATCTTTTGTTATGAATGTACCAAGTACCCAGATCAGGAAAAAAAACAACAGTATAGATTAACATGAATTTATTTAGTTTATCAAATGTGTTTCGTGATAGTGCTGCGTAAATTCTAACAAATCATGTGTCTCTCTTCTAACAAAAATGTGTCCACAAACGATTCTCAAACATCAACCTTTAATACAACAAGCACAAAAATCACCAATTTATGACGTCACACAATGTCACTGAAGTCCAACAAAGGCATACAATGATACAATACAAATGAAAATGAATATTGTTAGCACCACAATATTATACATAATTGTTACCACAAAACAAACCGATAAACAATTACGTTACTTCCTCAGACTGGGTATGTATCAATCAATAAATAATATATCGTAACTCAGCATTTAACAAATCAACTCAATCGTAATCTTACTTATTTATGTCAAAATTATAATCAAACCCCTCTATAACGATTTTACCCACACAAGTATATGATTTCTCAACACAGCGACGTTTGTGAATTGAGTGATAATTCTTTACCGTGTTATGCTATAGAAATTGGCATAAGAATAAATTATTCTAAAATTTAAGATAATATTTACAGAACATTTAATACTAGGAATAATCTCATTCAACGTAAAAACTATTTGCACCTACTTCTCAAGGCCACAAATGCGATGATGATCATTATCATGCAATATAATAACACATTTCACTGCCGTACGTAAAGCTTGTACCTACTTATGAGATTCGCAATGAAAGTAAAATTACTTAACTCAAATTATGTAAAGGTTTTGCATCGTAAAACGTAGAAACAATAGTACAAACAATTAAATTGAACTCTTCAAACAATGGTAGGTTTATAATCTAACCAAGCTACCTTATTTAAATCACTGGAAAGGCACTTGCAGCATTGAGAAATAAATAAACCGTTTAAAAATAATCAATTTAATAATACTTAATTGTAATAATAATATAAAAATATAGTTATTCTATATTTACAGTCAAGAGACAAAATTCAATACATTACATTAATCTGCACCGTTTAAAAGAAAAGGTACCTACTAAAATAGCTATAAGGCGTGAACACTTAGTTATCTAGAATTAGGACTAAAACATAACGTATGTAATCGTTTCTGGTGCGATGGCTATTTCAGTAATGGTAGATTAAAAGAGGCATTTAATGTAAACAAGTGGCAAGTATCACATTAAAGAAAAAGCCTTAACTCCAGAAAGTCGGCTAAGTGTCTCCCCTTACAGCCGGTAACTAACCGTGTAGTACCCAGGAGTATTAATTTTAAGGTTTTTACTATGATGTTGAAATCCAACACGCATCACCACCGGATTGCACTGAATTTATCACACTTTTTTGTATATCGTGGATGCACTGCGACGCCCTGTCGGGGCCATTGTTCTATAAGGAGCGGCGGTGTTACGGACCACCGGTTAAAGTCACTACGCGAAGTTGTCACTGTGACCACAGTAGTGTTGCTGATGTGGTCACAGCAGCGGCACGGGGGGCACACCTGGTACGAGTGGCTCGGGGACGCCTTGCAGCACCCCCTGGTGGTAGTGGTGGTGGTGCATCATACCGTTCATCATCTGCTGGTGGTGTAACATCGTCGCGTGGTGCAGTTGCGCGTGCTGTAATGACGCGTGGTCCCCCTTCTCCTTCATCACAACTTCTTCACGTTTCTTCACTTGTTTGCGCTCCTTAGCGCGTCGGTTTTGGAACCATATTTTTACCTGCAACAAAGAGAATTTTGTTAGTGGGTTTAAAATGAAAACGTTCTTGTTCTTCACGTTTAAGTACCTAGATTATTTTTATTTCAAGTCATTTATTTTAGATTATCCAATTGCATAATATTCTATTTCAGTGTGCAATACTAACGATGTTTAGGTATGTCTTTATGATCCGCATACATATATACCCACTACCCACAGCCAAACCACAACACAATTTTTAAACTAACAAAATTTACGGGATCAGTAGATATTAGGTACTTAGTTCTCTTTAAACCTAGGTATATTTTTATTAGATTTATTTTAGATTCAAAGTAAATATAGACATAGACTTTTAACTTCCGCATTGCATGCAGTTTAAAGTCTTCACCATCTGGGTTGATAATGCAAGAAAATTGATTGAACGTGTGTTGCACATTACTAGTGTCCGCATTAACTTTACTTAAAGTAAATATGCTACTAATAAAAGTGTGTTGAGTGTGTTTACTTCATTTACCTGTCGCTCAGAGAGTCCAAGGCTGACAGCGAGTTCAGCCTTGCGTCGGATGGTGATGTAGCGGCTGTAGTGGAACTCCTTCTCGAGCTCCAGGCGCTGGTGATCACTGTAAACCACGCGGTACTTGTCCTTTGTGCGCGTTTTACCTGCAACAATGTCATCTTCTATTAAATATTATATAGTCTTTTTCTCAGAATGTTTTTATTGCAACATTCTTTCAAGTTTTCCTATAACATTACATCAATCTTGTACTCCCCGAAGAGGTACCTAGGTACTAGACCCACATTTCGCTACATAGGTTTAAGTCGAATGTAATAGGGAGGCCAGCATATCGCCCTCAACTGGGCTCAAATCCAGACTCCGGACGGCTATTGAGAATTTCCTATCATAGTGGAAATACCCAGTAATGCTTTGGACTTTTCAATAATACATACTTAAAATCTAAGGTACCCTGAAGAATATGGTAATATTTAAATATGAGCTAATATGGTCCTCAATCATTTAATATCTACATTATTAAATTGACAAATTACAAGACAAATGATTTAAAAAATGTTAAATGTTGGCGAACGTGGTTTCGTCCCACAAATGCCTCAACTATACAATTTTATTGTAACATAATTCCTCGATTTACTTCATGAGACGTCTTTTATATTCTCGTAACGAGTCAGGCAGCCGCAGAGCGTAATGTAGGGAGAGTTGTGAGGGCACAAATCCCGAGGGCTCGATAAGGTAAGCCAGGCGGCGCGATCAAGGGACGCCGGAGCGCTCGCGGCTTACCGTGGATCAAGCGGGGACCACACCTCGCGACTGACAAACCCACTGTCCCTAGCATAAGATTGCCATTTACTAGTAGAATCATTTTCAGCTCTAATAGAATATCATGTATTTACTTATAACATGGCCGTTTTGAAGTTCGGGTCGTTTAAATGAGCAATGATTTTATTTCTGTCAGTAAGTTTATACAGACACTTTTACACGTCAATTATATTTTAAAATCTAGTTGACGGTTTTTTTCCTATCTGACTACACTGAAAAGAAAGGCCGAAACAAACTCAGAGATCGCAGTCTCTTTTTTAAAGTCCAGCCATAATCTTGGTCAGATCATGTGAACACCGTGTAGATCGGTGTCTGAAATGGACTTTTGAGGAAAGAACCACACGGATTGAGTGGACATGTCCAGTCAGTACACGCATTTGTCAGTAATTGTGCAGCTCAACTCAGAGCTTATCGAGCTTAGCGAGCTCAACGTTTTTCACTGATCATGATCAAAACCAAAAATCGGTCAATTCTTATGCTAACAATAACTAGACGTCGTACTTTCTATTATTAAATTATGTGCATGTTATACGCAAACAAGATTGTATACTTATTAAAACGTTATTGTTTCACAAATGACAAATAGTACCAAGGAATTATGAGATAAAGTCGGGTATGCAATTCATTTGATATTTGCACAAGACCATAGCAAATACTGCGAAAGATAGTTAACTAATTAAATCAGAAACTATAAGGTAATTTATGATTTATATTGCAGGAGTTGCCTGAAGTTATAATGCTAACTATTCAGTATCAATTGACGTTGAAAAGAACTAACAGATTCGTATATGCTTACGTCTAAATAAGCTCAAAAATTGAGTTGCGCAATAATCACAAGGCCGCATGGTATCAATGTGTGTTTTGGTACATAAACTCCAAAACCCACTATCATCAGACTATCATGGACGATTGTTGAGTGATATTTACGTTTGAACTTTACAACACTAATGTAGACAGACAGATTAGACATTAAATCTGTATGGAATGGGGAATTCTGTGGGATTTTTCGTAGTGTCGAAAATGAAAATTTTGTTTACAATTTTTATCTGCTGTGTAGATGTCTCAACGAGTAAAATTACCAAGATACGTATATCTATGTACATACCACTAAGACAGAGGTGAGGTGTCTGCTTGTGTACCTACTCGGAGTGTGTAAATATTCCTTATCTCGGTATTAAGAACTTCATAAATTATGTTTGTCACTCGCGAGAGAATCACTGTGGAATTAGACACTTTACGTAACATTCAGACTTCAATTAATTGTTACAATTAAGTACCCTACATTCGCATAGGTAGGTATATTTGACATTATAATATTGAACTTGAAATGTAAAGGAAAATCGTGAGTATTGTATAGTGTCTGTGCATATTGAGCGTGAGTGGCTAAACACACTGGATGTTCAGAAAAATCTGGGTAAAATTTAGTTTTGGATTACAGCTCTTAAATAAAAATATACCTACGAAGCAAGAATTACCGCTAGACATAGTAAACAATAACAAAGAAAAGGTAACTAACCTCAAAGTTTGAACTGCAGTAAATCGTTACACAATATACAATCCGACAAGGTTCTACAATATTTACAACGTAATAAAAGCGATAATATTCTCTTTACCCCAAGGGGTCAAAAGACAACACGATGACATGTTTTTGAAGCCTCCTACAAGATAACTCTTTAAAGTGCTCGAATGACAGAAAATTATACCTTGAATAAATTTCCGGTTAGGGGAGCAAACAAAAGGGGATGGCTGATAACTGGTAGGACAAACAGAGATGTGTTCCATCCATCGGCGATACAGCCGATGCGGCGTTTGATAGCAGGCGCTAAGTGCTACAGCAAACAGCTATAAAAACGTCAAAAATTTAGCATATTTCTGTCCATTTTTTCGCCGCATTTTCGAGTGGGAGAACATAGTTTTTAAGTGCATGTATGAATAATTATACGTTTATTAATTACCTACGTCTCCACTCTGATAGATAAGTGGTATTGAAGGTCACCTTTATTAGCGTATTGTTTTCGTTTACAACTATTGTCTTACTTTAAATGTTGTTGACATTAAAAAATCTCTCTACTAACACAGAAGGACAAAAGGAAATTACGATTGTTATATAAACATCATAAAATATTTGCCTAACTTTTAGTTTAAATGATTGACATCTTTAAATACAACTCAACTACTAAAACCTCAATGTTAAATGACAGAATTTATGGTGCAACTAATAAAGTAAATAGCTGCATTATCATGGTAAGATTTAACCAAAAAATACTTGGTTGTTTGTGGTAGGCAAACATTGCGGGCGGGCGCGCCGGAGGGCGGCGGCGAATTCTGTTTGGTTCGGTTATCATGGACAAATAGGTGCACAGGCACTCAGATAGCCCGACTGACAGATAAAACGGGGCAAGTTGGACGGGGTCGGGGTGGATAGCAATAACAGTTTTAGCGATTTTGGAAAAGGAAGGCTAAAGAATGAGGCTTGTGCCTAACTGCCTGTTGGGTCGACTAAATAAAAATATTTATTGTTCAGGTAATACAGTAAACAGGTTTACTGGTTAACAGCAAGTTGAGATGACATGAGTAACTTAAAGTACTATCAACAATTCAACAGATATGTTACAATTTATTATTTGCCAGCGAGCCTCAAACTAAACAGTTAGTCTGTATGTTGGGGCTCAAATGAGTATTAGTTCGTTATTCAAAATGGATAGTCACTATGAATAATGTCCAAAATAAAGAGTACACAAATGTATTTAAAAAAAAAGAATCGGTATTAAATTATTAAAAGGCTTTCAACATAATATGTGACTACTCCAAAATAACGCACACAATTACAAAAGTAAGTTTATAGAAATAATAAAGTATCTACAAAAACAAATTGTTGACCGGTACCTAATCGGTCACTTCAGTAAATTCTTCAGTTGAACACAATAAAATTATTGCACACTATAAAGGTGAATGTGTTTTATAATTATTACTTATAGTAAACAACATAATTATTACTATTACAATATAGGAATTATGATAAGGCGAATCGCTCATTTATTCGAAGATAAACGTATACATGGGCTTATCTTCGAGTAAATGAGCGATTCCCAAAGTGTCATGAAGTACTAAATCAAAAAAAAAAAATAGTCCCTAGTTACTTATTTCGTCCAACATCATTATGTCTACATTTAGATCGAATCAGGAATGAAGGCATAAATTACATACTATTAGGTATATTCCTAAGTTAGTATATTAATAAATAAATACAGTGATATCCATTATACATATAAGTAGGTACTAGGAACAAACACAAAGTTGTACCTACAACAAGGCTCAAGAAAATAGGTGGCTCGTTCAGATGCAAATGTATACGCTTTTTTATTAAACTTCCAAGCCCCGTTCAAAATCATTCATTAAACCTAAGTTGTGCCAGAAAGTCTTTTATACCGTTAAAGATTATATCGAGGACAAACAGGCTTGGCATTGAATGAATGTTTTTTTTTTCTATTTTGTTGTGTAAAGTATTCTATTACTTCAATTATTGTGAATGTGAAAACTATGTGGGTCATTTTATTTATTTTATCTTTTATTTTTCTCTCTGTTCTGTTAGTTTTTGTCTTGGTCTGGCAGTTTGAGTAATTAATGTGGCCTATACCCAAATGTCAAAGGAGATTTGGGTAGGCCACTTAAGGAGCTCAACGATTCGACGAATACGTCGAATCGTTGAGGTCCTTAAGTTTTGAGTTGAGCTGCAGGCATTTGTCTCAATCTTTGTGGTTCTTTCCTCAAAAGACCATCTCAGACATCGATCTACACGGTCCTCATATGATCTGACCAAGATTATGTCTGGTCTTTAAAAGAGACTGTGACCTCTGAGACTGTGAGTTTGTTTCGGCCTTTCTTCTCAGAGTAAGAAGTCAGTTATGAAACGCCGGCTTCATCTGGTTTTAAAATATGATTGACGTGTAAAAATGTTTGTACTTACATACAAACCTTACAAAATAAAATCATTTATCATTTAATAATCATATTTATTACTCCTTTTGAGAGGATGGCGTGCAGGTAAAAGAATTTATGTACTCGCCCTCGACATAGAAAAGGCCTTTGACAACGTAGACCTCAATGCACTAAGAGATATCCTACTTCAACGTACCAACAAATCGCTAACTAACAGGATAATCAAAGTATGCTTGAATGAACGAACATGCATCAAATGGTGTGGCCAGCAAAGCAGTTGGATTATTAAAGGAAAGGGGGTCAAACAAGGTTGCCCTCTGTCCCCTCGCCTGTTTACACTGGTCATCGACGAAGTCCTTAGAACCCTCGAGGAGGAAACCCAATTAATAAAACTCGACCAGGATCGTGAAATCTCACTCCCCCTGGTACTATCATTTGCGGACGACCTTATCTTCATCACAGATGACCTAGAGGGGTTAGAAGGTATCCTATACCATATTAAACCCCTACTAGGTAGTGTAGGCCTCCAAGTAAACGAAACAAAAACAAAAATACTAATTAGGGACCCCATAGCTACACAGAAAGCGACCTACGTGACCCTTAATGGAACAAGGTTACCGACATGTGATGAGATTAAATACTTAGGTACACTTATAACATCTACATTAAGCAGAAAATGCACTATTAAAAAACGTTGCAAACAGGCCATAAGAAACGCCAAATCGTTACTACCATTCATAAAACACGCAAATATGGACTGGAAATTAGCCAGACTTATGTATCGAATGGTGATCGTTCCGTGCATGATACATGGTTTGAAAGTTAACGCTAACAGATCAAGACTCAGAAAATATGAGCGAGTTATCATGAGAGATTTGATAAACCACTCCAGGAATAAACCGAGACAAAAGAAAATGCATAAGATCTTAGACGGAAAAACAGTAACCAAACGCATCAAGAACCACAGGATGTGCTACCTCGCACATGTTTACAGGCGCCGCGTACCACATCTGCTGCATGCAGCAATGGAGTACAAGGCCAAACTCAAGAAGGTCAGTCGACCTATCTACACGTGGAACGACAACCTAAAACAGGACATGAAGTACTTCGACAAGGGAGTCGATTTCTGGATGGATACGGCTGAAGACAAAAACAAGATCAAGATTGCTGCTAGTGAAATATACAAAAAACCGGAAACTGATAGTAGCGAGAACTCCGACGACGACATCGAAACCAGAAACGTCTAACACAACATAACACAGCAGAGCAAGGACATACAAAAGAACCGAGAAAGCTGTGGAACCTCGCTGAAGCACCTGGCCGCGTAGTCTTTAAAAGATGCCCATCCATAGACAAATATCACCCATCTCTCCACTAATCCAAGGCTTGCTTTAGGATGCATATCCGGTAGGCTCTTAAATCCCCCCCTTCCTACGGGCACGTCTTCCTTACAAAAACCGCGCCCCCCGGTCTACTTCTTGATATGCAATGGTCGCTGTAGCACCATGAACATGAGGCTACAGGAGCTAGTGCGAATCCTGGGGTTCATTCGATTAATCGAGTCTGGTCAAACCACGCTGGGATCGGTGCCATTCATTCATTCATTCATTCATTCTTCATTCATTATTACTCCTTTTGAGAGGAGGTAACTATTTATATCAAATAAAAAATCTGCCGTACTAACATGAGTTTTAAGTTTTCTTTATGAACACTACAGTTTGGATTCTCTCTGGTATAAAATAGAAAAAGATTTATTATTAATGGCAGTAGCAGCTCGTAGCGCCAATTCATTTGCTAACGTACGTACTAAGGCGTTACATACGTATAGGCTGCAAATGAATATAAAAAGACGTATTTAATTGATTTACAAGATTACCAGTGTATAAATTATCGAACATTACCAATAGCTTGTCGAACACGTACTCGGGTTTAATTGTGAAAGGAAAACTATTAATCGGGCAGTTATCAACGTCGCCCGTGGCTTTGTCGGTCGGCCGAAATCCCGCTTTCAGTTAACGCGCGATAATCGCGACTCGGTACCGATAGCGGTGTCTTTGACAATGTTGACTCAAACGCTTGTCATATCACCTGGTTACCTTCTTGTAAACGTCTGTAATGCGTTTTTGATGGACGAGGGCGCGGCCGCTATCGGCTATCAGTATCGCGAATACAAACTGCCAAAAGAGTTATTGAGATACTCGAACTCGAGATGAGTGATACGGATTTGATAGCTTACAGATCTGATCTGATTTCAGAGATTTGTTATTTTATCAGTATCAGCTCGCTATGTTGTTGAGTATATAAAGCGAGGGTGAGTTACAATGTTCCCCGTGATCCTGTATACTCCCCCGGGAGGCGTCGGTATTTGTGTGGAAGGGCTCGCAGAGGGCGGACCATAAAGCGGCTCGAGCCAACTTTATATCCTGTTTTACTTCCACTTAGGGCTCGTCATGCCTGCAGCCCAATATCAACGGCGCCTCCCGGTACGACGGTCTAAAAGGCAGATGGAAACACAAATTCTTTTTAATTAGGTTTTTTTTGTTCTGTAAGAGTAGTACCAAAATGTGAAATAGAGAAATCAAAATTACGAATAACCTTATTTCGCCATCCATTATCCGATTAATCTTTGTTTGTTTATTATTTTTGGCGTCAAAACAAAGCAAATTCATAACCAACACAATAATGAATCGCCATCCACGCAAATCTCCGAAGCTGCGTGATCGATGATAGACGTCAGAGGGCTACACAATACACGTAATAGCATGCCTTGTGATGAACTTGTTCACTACAAACTTTTATAATCTCGCTCAGCATGAAGGTTGAATTTTGAATAAGTCAATTGACTCCAACAGAACGCCTGAAGTCACATTATTTACGAAAGTAAAAACATAATGACTGATAATCCACGCCTACTGTCCGCTCCCGACTTTTTGCAAACTCCCTGGCGCGCGGCTACCACATAAACAAGAAAGAGCCTTCAACACCACCCGAAATAATTTCTCGACATCCATTCATGCTTTGTGTTCCGACAGTCATTTGTCAGCCTCGATATATTTATCTCGTTGAGCGTGAAATGTGACAGTAATCTCCCGCTGAGACATGGGATTGGTGAATGTAGACAAATAGAGATTTATTTCTTCGAATGTCCCCAGGTTTATGCAAACACGACTCGAAGGCAAATAAAGGCAGAAGGTTTTGTACACAGAAAGCCGGTTGGGAAGGACACTGTGGACACAACCACAATATAAACACGTATTACATGTGTAAACTTGACATTGTATTGATGTAACGTAACATAATACTTGTAACGCATTTAACGTAGGTATGTAGGTAACGTTAATTGCTCAAAACTCGCGTAAAATTCTTCATCAATCTGTACGCTCGGTTGTCTGACATAACGTTTAGTTCCACTTTCTTTCTTCATATTTGCTAACAAAAAAATATATAGAATAAGTATTTCTGCAGCGTTTTAAATACACCGATACCTACATTTTATTTTCTACAAAGAACCGAAAACTCAAAAGTCTCTTTTTGGCTCAGTGCAGCAAGTTGGCAATAGTACATACAATATCGAATTGCGGCAGATCGGTCGCGAGGAGCAAGTTGGCAAAGATTTAACTTGTTCAGTTGGGTCCCGGGGGAGCCATTGTCGGTGATTGTCGCCGGGAGCCGGGATCCCGGGCATCCCGCGCCGCGCCCGGGATTAATTGCTCGCTTCATGCACTCGTTCCCAAGGCACGCGTTAACACACAGCCATTCCAGTAAACGCAAAATAACACATCTAATTTTATGCCCAGTGATAATTGCAACGACTTGACAAAATTATGAGAGGGAAGGATGACACGGATAAAATGTATCTAAAGTGTTCAGTGTTATGTTGGACATTTGAATTAGAGATTAAAATTATGGTTATTTTTATTAACTAAAGAAGAGTATACTTTCAAATAATAACGGTAGGCTGGAAGTTGCAGTTGCAGACAGGAGGGGTTGGGAAGGACATCTGGCTAGACGTGAAAATGGCAATTGGAGTAAGATTTGACCAAATGGTGGCGAAGGTTAAACCCTATTTGAGCTGAATATATCGCCACAGTGGAAAAGTATATACGACGGCCACACTGAGCCGGGAAGTATGGCAGAAAAGCATAGGCCTGGCTGTAGGAACCACAGAACTGATAAAAGAATAGGCCTGGCTAAAAGAACCACAGAACTGATAAAAGAATAGGCCTGGCTAAAAGAACCACAGAACAAATAAAAGAATAGGCCTGGCTGTAGGAACCACAGAACAGATGAAAGAATAGGCCTGGCTGTAGGAACCACAGAACAGATAAAAGAATATGCCTGGCTGTAGGAACCACAGAACAGATAAAAGAATAGACCTGGCTGTAGGAACCACAGAACAGATAAAAGAATAGGCCTGGCTGTAGGAACCACAGAACAGATAAAAGAATAGGCCTGGCTGTAGGAACCACAGAACAGATAAAAGAATAGGCCTGGCTGTAGGAACCACAGAACAGATAAAATAATAGGCCTGGCTGTAGGAACCACAGAACAGATAAAAGAATAGGCTCGGCTGTTTAGGAAACACAGAACAGATAAAAGAATAGGCCTGGCTGAAGGAACCACAGAACAGATAAAAGCTGTTCTGTGGTAGGAACCTACTTTACCACGTTTTCTATAGACATAACGTTGGTATTAAACTATCACTGGATGTGGAAAACAGCAAACGACCACAACTATTTTATTTATATTTTATACATAAGAGTTATTTATATATTTACTATTTAGTTAAATCGTATGGTTTAGATAAGGTACGAGTAAATATCTATTTAAGTTAACTCATTCTTACAATAAGTTTACCTTTAAACTACAAGTACCTATAAAGGCATTAGTTAAGACTGTAACATGAGCCCCAATTCAATGAACGGGCTATGAATAGAGCTTTGCTTGGAGGGTTTCCATACGTGTCAAAATATGACACAACGTGGTACACCTGCATGTAGTGAAATTATAGTCACACTTTATATTATATTAGCTTCTGTTCGCAGCTTCACCCAAGTGGATTACGGAAATTATTCCACGGCAACGTTATACCGGGATAAAAAATATCCTATGTCCTAACCCAGGTCATGCCCTATCCGTATACCTATCATCCAAATCCATTCAGCTGTTAAAGAGTAAAAGGTAACAGATAGACAGACAGATAATAAATGCAAAACAATCTTTTATTTTGAAGTAAAAACTGGTTTTTATGATTTTCAATGCCTAACTTAAAAATGATAATAATTAATTTTAATATTATCACCATTAATTTTAAATACTTTAGCGCCGCCATTGACCACGTAATACTTACATATTAACTAAGTGATTTTATAACTTTAAGTTATAATAACTTTTAAGCGGATGGACCGGTTTTAATTAAATAAATATTACCATTAGATACTTGATCTTGATCTTTCTAAAAAGAGGTTCACAAAAATTTCAATAAAACGCGAATTTTAAAATCATCCCCTCGATAGTCCATTAGCTGATCGACTTCACGTCAATCGTGACGAAAAAATAATCCTAATCTCCCAAGATTAGGATTATTTTTTCGTTTTCTTTCGGATTTAAAATTGGGATTATTTTTGACGCTCACAAAATAGCACAATAAGTCACTTTTAGAATTCGAAATCTCTACAACCATGACTTTTCAGTATCTTCTCTTCGACCCACTTGCACTACAACCCCTTTATTCATAAACGTTGCTTAAAGTTCAGTAGTGATTAGAGACTGTTTAACCATACAGTCACGAGCACCAATATGTCAACACTTGGCAACTTTCAATTGCGATTTTTACGTGTGATAACGAATGCAACGTTGAAATACGACACATTACATAAACCTATGGGTACGAAAATGCTATGTTCGTAACAACATAAAATTTTATTCAAAAGTAAAGGAATAAATCGCTTTTGAATAAAGCCGAGTGTATACATACTTTTGCTCGTGACTGTACATTTTTGACGTTTAAACATCACTTAACTTTATTTAAATGATTATACGTCATCTTCAAATGTTTGACAAAAACAGAACAATGCATGGTTTAAATACATTTAGCGCTAAGAATATCTTGTGGTGTTTGCACCACAAAATATTCTTAGCGCCTAAATGGCCTTAGTGTTTTTTCGCGGGAATTAATTTTGATAAACGTCGACAAAAAACGGCATCTACAAAGCGTCTACGCAGTTTCTATTTGCAACAACTACTGCTTACGCCTATGCTAGACAGAGCTAAAACTAAGCAAATCCAGTTCTGTGATAACTCTATAACTTTATGAAGTCTGAGAAAACTGTATATCTATCATTCTTTCTTGATGTGCTATTTACAAACACTTTCACATCACTCTCAATCATAGGCGACAACTCATTTCATCATCACCATCACCTGCCTAGCCTTTTTCCAACTATGTTAGGGTCTAAAGCATGTACCTACTTATCTAGGTAAATTTTGCTAGTACCTACCTGCATTTAAAAATAATACAAAGCTGCAATAAAGTTATTTCAATAAAGTCAATAGCTTAATCACAACGTGTGCCGGATAAATAAAACAGTAAAACTAAATAATAAGGGTAGTTATTTTAGGATTATATAATTAATAGGTAGGTACTATAGAGAGAGCTAGAAGAGCTCTCTGAGGTAACGGGAGGAATCAAACAACTATGACTTCTTTTATATTATATTGTAAGAAGGTCTGTACATATGTCTGACTAAATTACCACTCCCTGTTCTAAAGAAAAAACCTAATTAAAATTCACAACACTAGCTTGAACGTTCGAATGTCACCCGCGCCAAGTTATAGCCGGCCTGCATCAAATAAGGTTGCCTTCGGCAGACAAGCCTCTACAGTACCGTATTTACGTTATATATATAAACACACGCCTTCTTCCTATGAGAGTAGGCAGGAACTACAGAACGCCACCTGCTACGATCCTTACATTGGTACTCCTTTTGCCTCGTTAACGTGAACGTACTTTATTTTGCTATTGATCAATAGCAAACTACATTTATATGACTATAAAGTTGATTAGGTTACTGCTAACCGGACACCTTTACAGCTATTGGCTGTTTGGCTTCGTCTATTCTTTTTCTTCTAAATAATTTTTGATGGTTTTCGGTTATAAAAAAATAGATTAAGTAGTTTAATTTGTGACATTTCTTATAGGTTTATTTGAAGGCCGTAAATGGCTCTTCTAACTTCTATGTTAGTCCTTAGATACTTACTAAAATTTAAAACTATCTACGCTACATGTGAATATAGAGTTATTATGTATTTCGAACATGAAAATGAATATAATTGTGGGCGTCCAAGCAAAAACGGTCCAGTTTTCGGCATTTTGTTTCCGAGAAGTTGGGTGAAAAAATTGGATTTCGCGATTTTAATTGATTATTTTAATTGAAATGCCCAATTATCTACAATTTCAGGTAGTATTGTTTTTTCAGAATTGCAACTTCAAATACTGTCTGATAAAAAAAAATATGTGCCAGTTTTTGGATATATTTTCAATCCTTAGATACTATCAATTGACCATTCTAGATACCGAATCTAGTCTTAACTCAATACCTCACTATTGGACCCTTTTTGCTTGGACGCCCACAATTGGATGCCTTGTTGTACAGACGCCAGCAGGTCAAGCTACCCGAAACTGTCACAATTTCCCAATCAACCTTGAACCTTATGGCTTCAGCGATAAAGTTGAGAATCTATTATAGAAATTTGACAGATTGTAGTAGCTTGATGTGCTGGCGTCTGTACCTAACCATAACTAGTTGGTAGCTATAAAATACTTAAATAGTCTATTTTATCATTAAGATTTCATGTTTTTTGGCAGTTTGAGTACCTTATACGTATACCCAAATGTTCTTTCTTTGTTATTGTTCTTCGAGTCTTTCAGCTCTTTAAGTTCTGAATTGAGTTACACATACCTACGTGCACTGTCTGGGCAGGTCCACTTAACACCATTATTTATTATATGGTCATCATTGGTTATCAAAAGACCACCTCAGAACCTAATTTGCGTAGTCCTCATTAGTTCTTACCAGTATAATAAAGTCTTTAAAAGAGACTGACCTCTTCAGTTTGTTTTGGTGATTCTTCTGAGAGTTCTTCCGCTTGTTTTTAAAATATTATTGACATATAGAAGTGTTTGTATAAACCTACGTACAGAAATAAATAGCTTTTATCTTTGTTTCATACATAGTTACAAGTAGTAGTAGATACTTACATACTCTTAGTAAAATTACTTAAACTAATGAAATAATGTTATGTAAAAGAAATACCTATGTTGTTAAACAATTAAGTATAGCTGAAATGTTTATTAGGTGTGAAAACCAGTAGTGTTCCTAAAATATGAGTTTATGGAAAAATAACTTTAATGCCTACATGATAAAGTTCAGTTTACACTACAACTTCAAACATTTTTAAAACTTTTTCTACAGTGCTAGTCACTCTGAGATCAACTTATTAACCATTAGAATAAAGTTGATATTTGTTTAACTTGAAATAACGTCAATTTGAAACAAATAAATTTTAAAAATACCTAGGTACTTACTGCACATTTTATAAAGAGCTTTATTATTCAATAATTATGTTAAGACTAGATTCTGCCCGTCACTTTGTCCGCGACAAATTTCTTGTCCCCCCGTCTCACCCCGTCGCATCGCATCACCCGCCATGTTATTTCGTTTTCGTTTACCGTACGTTTTGACTTTCTTTTTCTTTTTGCTCGAATCCTAATTGTCTTAGCGCGATGTTAAATAGCCTAACCTAACCTAACCTTTCTCAAGAATTGAATTTTTTTTTTCAAATCATACTGCTTGGTAGTTCCAGAGATTAGTGCGTTCAAACAAACGAACAAACTCTTCTGCTACAAAACATACATCTACAAAACATGCCAACTATACTAATAATAATTAGTATAGTTGGCATGGTTTGTATCAAAGTATTATGTTTGCCTCGCTATGGTGCGATTATTTGCATTTTTTTAAATTACCTTCTTAAACATCTTGTCAAAAAGCATGTTAAAAAGAAAAATAAGTAGAAACATCCAAATCAGTAATTCGCGACACAAAGATTGCAATGGAAATCCTTTTTTTTAATATGCAAATAGATAGGATTAGATGTATTATATGTTGTTAGGTACAGATATAAATGAAATATCGGAATCGGTCAGAATATGTATGTGCGTGTGCGTGTGTGTGTGTGTGTGAATATAATAATGTTTATATATGTTCAAGACGTTATATTATCAATATACGTGCACCTGGCACGCAAACTGATACCGTAATAACATTTTGAATCGATTTTGATGTCTGTTATGTGATGGATATGAATATCTGTCGAGTAAATGAACTCGACACTCGGAGTTACTAAAAATAATGGTCCAAATTAAACTAAACTGCGTAATATACAAACTAAGTACTAAATTATTCGCCGATAATAATATTATATAAATTAAATACAAACGTCAACTACCCTCGACCCATCAGCCCTTATTCCAATTTATTTGGAGATCTTAACTTGCCATCACCCAGTAACCACGCCCTTTCAAGCCGTATCTTCATCATCATTCTCCTTATCCCTATTTATTTCGAGAGCATGTCTTTATCTTCTATACATTTCTATTAGCCATCATCTCAGTAGTTACTTACTTCCTTTCAAGCCATATTATCTGTCTATGAAATATCCCTGACTCCCGAAAACATATTAAATTTAATCTGCTGACAAATCTCGTGCTAAATGATTTGATTCGCGCCTGATTATTTCCGCCAAGTGTTCACAAAAGCTTAAATGAGATTTAAATACAGTCGGCATTTATTTATTTGTCTACGGCTATCCGCCAATTACATTACTTAAAGAAAATAAGTCAAAAGTCATAAACTCATCTCGTAAAACCGCTATTCGCCAATTACATTAATTAAAAGAAAATTAGTCAAAATTCATACACTCATCTCAGAGAACTCCAGCCATAAGTACCTACTGACATGATGATCGTCTTCCATTCATCCACAAACAAATCACAGTCAGCGTTTATGAGCATTGAACCGCGTTGGCACACTATCAAAAACCGCTCATAAGTCTAATGAAATACTTGAAAAACTTTGATTTCATAATAATAACGCTGTACGAGTAGCATACAGACACACAATAATGGGCATACAAAATGAGTCCGCTTATCACTGGTCAGTTTCCCTCAGTCGTCAGTTTATTTAATTCGCCAGTTTCGTTGATTAGTCAGTTTCACTGATTCGTCAGTTTTGCCGATTAGGCAGTTGTGTTAACTCGTCAGTTTCCAGTATTTGCCAGTTTCCGTCGAATCGTCAGTTTTGTACACTCAAGGGAAAAAGTTTTTACGTGTTTTTATTATAACACACTGAAAACGTGAAAATACGTACGTGAATTGTTTTTTTTTTCGGTAAAAGGCAATAAGCAAGAGAAACAACATTTGTCTCGTTGTATGCAGATACTAGCCATGTCTGCATGAATAGATGAAAACTGTGTAAAACTGAGTGATAAATTGCGATGGAATGCACTTAAATGTAACATCGCAAAATATTTCTTTTAAATCGGCAGCTAATTTTAATGCATATATTATATATCATAAAAATTAAAATAATGTCACCTGTGCTAAAAGTTATCAAATAGATCGCAATATCAATTTAAATTAGCAGATGTGACGTGCAGTTTTCTACCGACTGTACTTTGGCTGACGTATCGACGAATACTGGCGAATACTGGAAACTGTCGAGTTAACACAACTGTCTAATCGGTAAAACTGACGTATCAGTGAAACTGACTAATCAACGAAACTGTTGAATTAAATAAACTGACGACTGAGGGAAACTGATCAGTGATAGGCGGACTCATTTTGTATGCCCATTATTGTGTGTCTGTATGCTATACGCGGACTCTACAAAGTATACTGTTTAGTTGTTTATATAATTTCCTGTGTATAATGCGACGAAGAATGGTTATATTGTGGTTACCTGCCCAGCCCACTCCGATTTGTGATGCATCACTCCGTACATAAGGAAATACGTTGCATGCGCACGTCATGACGCCATCTTTGAAACGCAGTTAATTTTAACATTAGTTACAGTCTTAAAATAATTAAAAATTATACTTTGGTTTATTTTTATGGCGTTAAAGAAATATTCACGTTTTATAAACTACCGTTTAAAATACTCAGTAAAATATTAATATACAATCCTGAAGGTGCATCCACACAGGAGTTACTTTTTGTGGAGCAACTTTTACAAGTTAGTAGGCAACAACGGATAGGAAAAAGTTATAGCGAAAAACGTAACATTTTTAGAAAGTTACTTCATGTTATCATGTTGCGAAATGTTGCTAAGTATTTTATGCTTCGATGTGGATGCACCTAAAGGTAAAATACTAATAAATAATAATCCGATAACATAGTTAACGTTTTTGGTCGTCAATACAATATAAGCTCAACTTTAGCGTAATATTCACTAATTGCGTATTGCTGATTCATCAATTTTAGGTTTTTAAGAGCTTTAAGCTAACTTATACTAAAGTATAAGAAAAAAAATAAAAAAATACCATGACGGATTTCGGTCACAGTGGCCGATCTCCACGAAGATTAGCCAGGTGCGCAGAAGATATTATAGATAGTGCACAAGTGTATGCACACACACAGAGCACACAGATGCACTCTCTGTTCCTTTACTCTCATAGTCCGATGGGATGGCAATCCGACACGACCGCTCGACCGGGGAGAGATCAGGAGCAGGACCAACTCCTTTACGTGCTTTCCGAGACACGGGGTATCACACCAGTTCACACCACCAACTTCCAAACTCTGGGAATGTACTGAGAAATTCCCAATGGAAAAACCCAATAACACGTTGCCCGACCTGGGAATCGAACCCAGGACCCCATGCACAGCAGTCGCGCTTGCGACCACGAGACCAACGGGGCTGTGAAGCCGTACTATAGGCCTACACCAAAGCACTTAAAACTATTCAAATAATATATAGATCTTCCGTTTTTCTTCTATACCTACCTACTGCTACGTCTAGTGTATATCTTTTTGTTGGAGATCCTAAATAAATAAATCTTCTTCTTAGCGTGTCGTTGGCAAATAGGTATATAATTTTTTTTTTCTTAAATTTGTTTTGCCCAAAATTCAGCAACGCGGATAGCGTTCGCCGACGCAGCCATTAGATCCTCACGTGTACAGATGACAGGGCATGCGGTGCAAGATGGGAGGTGAGCCATTGTCTGTGGAGAGACGCCGCATACACATCGGAGGTCAGAGCCTACTATGAGCTGCCACTTGTGGAGGTTGTCCTTGCTGCGGCCTACTTGTGTACGAAGATTTCTTGGGTTTTCCATGTAGGCAATGGTAAATGCCCGGATGAGAGACTCTCTGATGATTTGACAAAGAGATCAGGAGGATTAAGTTGTTCTTTCCAAAGATCACTCATCTTTCCGTGGAGGGGTTGCCTTTGGCTGGACTCACGCACCCAAGAAAATTATTTCGGCTTTTGGGCCTCTGCGGCACTGAATTAAAATTGTGTATTGAGGGGCGTGGGTAATCCAGTAGCTTCGCCCTCTCGATGCGGCTGGCTATAGTCCTGCGAATTTCTGAAGGCGGGATGCCAGTCAGTGGATACATCATTCGCAACAGGGTCGGTTTTAAGCAACCAGTAATAATTAAACCTATTATTTATGTCTCATAAATAAATGACGGCGAAGTTTTTAAAATTTTGCATTACAAATTAATTCAACATAACATAACATCACGCCTGTTTTATCCGAAGTATTACGCAGAGTAAATACATTGGTAAATTAAATTTATTTAAAAGATTTATGCTAGCACAAGAAAAATCTTTAATAATTTAAGTTATTTTTACCAGACATGTGTCTGGTAAAAATGTACAAATGTTATTTGAGTGGCTTAAAATCAATTAAGTAATCCAGAATGATAGCTCTTTCATTTCAGTAATAATTGAATTTTGTTAAAAAGAGGTATATACGTAAACTAAAACTACGATAAACTAATGATTCCTGAATATGTGATTTTGAGGTATGGATGGTATCAAAAATTTTTTTTTTTTTTTTTTTTTTTTTTATTGTTCTCAAAAATACATTAATTTGTTGTTTTTACAATTTTACTCGCCAAACTTTCGAGTTTGATGGCGAGAAGCGCCCGTTAGATATTTACACATAATATAGTAAAAAACTAACCTTTAAAACTATCAACTTTGCACTATTTCACTCAGGGATCAATCACACCGGCACGGCCAGATTGCGGACGAACCGTGAACACCGGACACTGACAGGTTCTAAGTGCGTGTCCATCTGGAGAAGTCCGCGCCCAGAGCCACATCCACAAGTATCCGCAACCTGCCCGCGCCGGCCCGACCAAACCCCTAGCGTGATTCACATGATAATAATAATAATACCATTTTAACACTTACAACTTCGCCTCTGTACATTTGTGTGCTTAAGGTATTAAAGAAATTAACGAAATAACTACTTTAAATTTAAATCGCGACATATTCGCCAAAAATGTAAACAAACATGAGTTTATGGAAAATTAAATTTAATTCCTACACATTAAAGTTCAGTTCACGCTACAACTTCAAACATTCTTATAACTTTCCTAACAGTGCCAGTCACTCTGAAATCAACATAAATACCATTACAATAAAGTTGATATTTGTTTAACCTGAAATAACGTCAATTTGAAACATGAATAAAAATTTGAATATAGCTAGGTAGGTATATGGTATGAATTTACTTCTCGATAAAGGCAGATTCATCGTTACCGAGAAACACACTCCTTAATTTAGATTTAATTATACCTTTACTCAATTTAGGGGTTTGTCTTAACATATCTATTCTGTTAAACACTTTTGGCACTAAATATTTAGAAGTTCTCTCCCCATAATAATTTGTTATTTTCGGTTGAACTAGTCTTTTCTCTCTTACACTTTTTGTGTTATATTTATTTTTAACAGGTACTTTAAACTCATCACTGTAATAGTGTTCGATGCTTATCAAATAATCGACTTTCTTATCTATTGGTAGGATTTTACAAATGGGAAATAAGTTTTCATATTCTTTGTTACATTTTTTCTTAACCTTTTTGCTGACTAGGAACTTAATTAATCGTATTTGTAGTTTTTTTATGTCTTGCAAGTACGTCTTAAACGTTCGCCCATACACACTCAGTCCATAGCTGATTAGTGAGTCAGCAAGTGCATAATATACAATCAATAGCGTCTGTTTATTTACCACATTGTTCAACTGATAGAACTTCCCCAATACTGATCTCAACTTGTTACATATGTCAGTTACATGCGTTTTCCAATTAAAATTTGAATCAATATTAAGGCCTAAATATTTAAATGTGCTAACATAATCCAATTTCACACATACGCAGTTAGCCTTATCGCTATGTAGGCATTCGTATGTATGTCCTATTACATCAAGGTCCTCTCTTTGTACAGTTTTAGCTCGTAGATTGTGTGGCGAGCGTATATGCATGCATTTTGTCTTAGACAGATTTAAAATGATTCCATTATCATGTGCCCATTTGGTGATACGCTCGAAGTCTTCTTGTATGCACTGTCGTGCCTCAATTATATCTTTCGAAGCATAAGCTACACACATGTCATCTGCATACATAAACACTCGACACCCCTCCACAACATTCGACACACTGTTCACGTGCATTATATAACCTACTGGCCCAAACACTGATCCGGTCGGCACACCGAGATCCACACCCGCCTCTTCACCTGTCACACCAGCTATGATCGTGCGTATTTTTCTGTTAGTCAGATAGTTTTTGAACCACTTATTCGTGGGACCACGTATTCCGCATTCATCCATCGCCTGTAGTAGTATGTCGTGATCTAATGTGTCGAACGCCTTCTTATAATCAATGAAAAGTGCTATCAGCTGTTTACCAGAGTCTAGGCACTCATTAACATAGTCACTAAACGCTGTTAGGGCTGATGTAGTACTACGCCCTTTCCGGAACCCATACTGTGTGTCTGACAATATATTATGACATTCTAAGAATTTATTAATTTGGTTAACAATGTTTTTTTCTACTATCTTATCAATGACAGACAGTATGGCTATGGGTCTGTAATTTACATATTCCAGGTGACTTCCAGACTTATAAATAGGGCGTATAATTGCATTCTTTAACTCACCAGGATAAACACTCTCAGTCAAGCACATGTTCATGAATTTGGCCAAAATAGGACTTAACTGTTTTCGTAGGTATTTAATGTCTTTTACCCTCACTTTATCCAGACCTGGTGCTTTTTCACACGACAGCATATTTATTACTTTTTCTATGTCTGACGAACTTACAGGAGTGTACCTAAAACTCACCTCGCTCGGCCTTACATAACTATTTCTGTCAAAAAATTTTACGTCACAAATGTGTTTAATACCTTTAATTTCTTCAGTAAAAGTTTTTGCAAACTTTGTACAAATTTCATTAATGCTGTCTGTTTTCCCTAAATGCCTCAATATGACATCGTCTAGACTAGTTTTTTTTCGGCCCAGCCACGAGTTAATGTTTACCCATATTTTTCTAAAATCCCCATTACACTTTTTTATTTCTGCTTGTTTATATCTATTTCTTGCCTCGTTTACAATTTTATTTACCTTATTTCTAAACTTTGTATATTCCAATCGCTTATTCATGTTTTTTGGTGATGCTTTCCATATTCTAAATAAGTGGTCCCTACGACACAACATTTTATATAAATACTCATCTATCCACGGCTGTGTTATTCTTTTGTCATAATTTGGGATATCAACCGTGCTTTCCTTATAAATTTGGTAAAATACTGCACACAATTTTTGAAACAACATTAATGGGCATGACACTACGAGTAATTGCGTCCAGTCATATGCATCTAGCTTTTGTTTTACAAGTTTTTCACTAATAACTTCTCGCGTTTTGTTACCACTAATCACTTTTGAACACGTATTATTGCTTACACTCGTAGCCAGCGCTAGTCCGACGGCATGATGGTCAGAGATGTGCGTCTCGAGCACAAATGAAAACGAACCGCATTCGTTACGTCCCGCTCGCACCCATACATGATCCAAGCACGACGACTGAAGATTACCGTCCACGATCGCCTCACGTGTTATCTCTGCACTAGGTATTACGCACTGTAGGCCGCATCCACACAAGGTGTTTTTGTATTTTGTTGAGATTGGGTTTACTCCATCATTCAGAATATCTATATTTGTGTCACCAATCACAATTATGTTTTCAGATGCACAGATAGATCTGATGATAGTTTCTAGTCGTTCTATGAATAGTAACTTATTTTTATTAGGTGGTCTGTATAAAGAAATTATATGCGTAATATTTTTTCCTGTCCTAAGCTGGCCATGCAGCATTTCCACGGCTTCCATCTCAATGCAGTGTTAACACGTCGCCTACGCCGAGCCTACGATACTTCTACGAAACGTAGCGCCGGCTACGCAGCTTCTATGGTGCGCCTACGCGGCGTAGGCGCGTCATAGGCCGAAATGTAACTTTCCCCAGTGTGAGGACATTAGTTTGATCATGCGATGATAGCTATATAATCGAAAACAGTGCTTATGTATGGAACTCATATGAGGTCATCTTTACTACTCACTTTACTTTTTAAAGTTCAACAAGCAATTAACAAATTTTTGCGGGCTCAATGGTGATGTTGTGGTCTGTATACTGCCTCCAAATTTGAAACTAGTTTTTGCCGAAATTAAATGTTGAAATTAATTTAAAAAAAATTTTCGTCTTTAATTTTGTTATCACATTGGAAGAAAGCCTGGGACTGTGAGCAGTTCATAGGTAAGGAAGTATGTTTAGTAAATATATAATAATGATCATAATATGTTATTGTTGCTAACGAGATAATCTTTAGTAAAAAATAGCCTTTTCCAATTTCTACTTTTAGGTAGAAATACTCGTATTTGATGAATTAATTTTATGTTAATGTTTAATTGGCCTATGTTTAACAGATACATCGCCGTTGTTAAGAACATTTTCGGTTCATGATGGAGGATGCTTCATTGGCACTGACGAAAGAGATTTTGAGACAAAGCGCGCGCGACTTAGCACACTATGCCTTTTGAGAAGCCATTTTCAATATAATAATTAATGAATGTATAATGTGCGTGATGTGTGTGTGCTCATTTGTTGCGTCATTTATGTGTCGCAGATGGATTACAGAATCCGCTGTTATGTAAAACAACTGGACAACGTTCAGCTGCCACCGACGTTTAGACGTAGGTAATGCAGAATGGCTTATCTGCAGTCACAATGAGCGTCTTTCAAGGTTTTCAAACTGTACTCTGTGACATGAGACAAAGAAACCTGTGAAAATTAAAGAACTTGTTATGTGGTCTCCACAATTGGCAAGCGAGATCTCGAGTTGCCAATTCCGACTCGTGATTTCATTCGATTCGGCAGTATTTCTTGGGCCACAAAGCCGATCCGAAGCAATTACAACATACATTTGATTTAGCTCCCCGGTTTTACCGATTAATGCCGACCTGAACCAATCTGTAGCACGACAGAACACATTCGCTTGACTAGCGTCTGTCATCGAACCTTTGCCCAACCTAACCAACAAGTCGAGCTCACATTCCACATGTCAACAAGGGACAACTGAACCAATCAATTACTGTTGCATTGCACATTATCCTTTCCGTCCTCTGTGACTTTCCTCAAAAACTAAAATATTTTAACACCAGCCAAACAAGTTTTGCACTTTGATTTTACACCTCATTCTTTTACATTTTTTATCTTATTGATGCTTAATAAAATTTATTAAAAGTGTTTTATGGTTATAACATGTCAACATGTTTTTATTTAGTGGGTGTTTGATATATATTGTGCTATTCACTGTTTCGTATTCAGTTATTCGAAGGACTGAAATATGCAATTAATTAAGCAAGATAATGGACAGAATAAAAACTTATTAGATTTCTAAATTTTATTGTGGGCTGTTCAGTTTGGCGGTCAAATTGTAACAATAATTTTAGAATATTCAATTAAGTATATATCTATCTTCATTAAAAAGTACAATTTCAACTGTACCTACTATCGTTACCTACATAACGGTGCACTTTCGCCACTGACAGCGATTCTGACGATTTTGTTTATATACCTATTTGTGTTCAGTACATAATATAATATGTATTTTTAGTATAGACTGTATATTGTATTTAAGATTTCTTAATAATCTAACTAATCAGATTAACAAGACCTTTCTTTTTACTTCAGTAATTGTATATCTGTTAAAAGCATTATTATTTTGTGTTAATAATTAACTTCTACCATGTATTTCTGTAAGTTGATTCATGCAAAATAAACATCTGTCGCCACTTAAAAAAGTTAATCTACCTTAGTTTGGATACGATTCCCAGTCATGAAGCTTTTAAAATAAAACAATAGCGTTATTACCGACTTAGTGGAGCCATTAATCAAACAATGTTTACAATATCTTTGTCGGGCTTTTAAATAGTTAACTTTTATGGCCATTCGCCGCCTCAAACTGTCATAAAAACAATGTCAAGGAACAATTTCATATTTACTACTGGACTGACCCTTGGGCCTATATATGTATGTATAATGGGGAGATACTGGGGTACAGGTAAATTTAAAAAAGAGTACATCTAAAATAATATAATTTTAAGAACCTGACTTACCACAAACCTGTTTTCAAGTTTTCATAAGCAGATTATTATACGCTCAAATGGGGACAGAAATATTGTGTGTAACGTTGGATGACGTCATAAAAAGTATAACATTTTACTTAATTTTATAGCAGTAAAAATAATTTTGTGTAAGCAAATTCTATTTTCTGACAAATAGTATGTGGTACAAATGTCCCAAAGTCCCAAATGCATACAGTACGTTTGGGACATTTTTACCTGCACTAAACGCATAAACAAAAACGCAAGTAGGGTTGAACAATATTAGGGCCTAGAGGAATTTCGTTATGTCGGGGTACCAAATAACAAACACAACAATAATTTCAGTAGTCAATATTTAAATAATGAATTCCTGTCGCATGCCAATACTTCATTGGTATGAGACAGGCATTCATTACCTAAATATTGACTACGACAGGCACAGTGTAGAAATCAATAATTTTCTTTTAGTCCTTATCGTTATCAGTGAATTCAACGTACCTATAGGTCATGTATTGGTCTAATCAAACCACGGGATTGATTTCCAGGTTACACATAGTTACTAGTTAATTTTTACATTTAATTATAACATTGATTTAATTATAACAACGTCGATTATATTTGTAGATATTCATATCGAAAGAAAGACAAACAAACCATTCAAAAATGGGGTAGGTAGGGGGTGTAATACTTAATATAAGTACGACATTATATTTGAGCCAATCACTTACGATATGGGTAGGTCACAAAATTAAAGGTATTGTAAGCGTTTAAAAAGATGTCTTTACTATGGTGTCAATCTTAAATGCAGACCTGCTAACCTAACCTAGCGATACCTATTTACAAGTCCACCCAACACAATTCAATAAAATAGGCTTATTGTTTGAATAAATTTGTCAAAGAAACCTTAAACATAAAACCAAAATTCTTAAGTGCAGTAATTCGTGGGTATTTCCACAAAAATAGGTACCCTGTTTACTTTTTAGAAACATGTAGGTATGCCCTACCACAACAACAAAATACAACAAGAACTTTTTGTTTTCGGGTTTCTTTTTAGAAAAGATAAAAGAAAAAGATAAAAACCTGGATTGGGCTGTGTCTGGTAGTTCGGTTTCTTCATCCATTCGTATGGGGAACGTGGAGGGGCCGGCGGCTGCGCAGGTCTCGAGCCCGGGGACCCCTCGCTGGGGCTGGCCAGGTCGCCCCGTGCCGGGGAAGGCATATCCGCAATCTCGCGTTCCCCAGGCTCACGCTTCGGGAAGTGGTGAGGATCCGGCGCCCACTCTCCTCCCGCGGGCGCACCATTCCATGCACACCACTGTTGCTCCTCAAAGTTTTGGTGCTGCCAGCCATACCAGCCGCTGCCGTATTGCCCGCCCTTGCCTTGGTACATGGCGAGCGGATTAACGTAATTCACCATGCTTCGATCACCGTCCGAGCATCGCACATACACTCGCTGTCACAACACGACCGTTCTGTTAACAGGTGCCGGCACGAGAATCGGAATACACCACACGCGACGTATCGGACGCGACTGAGCGAAACGATGGAGGTAAGCGAGGCCGGCAGTGTTGGAAACGGGAGGGACGATAACGGAGTTGGAGGGCGGCGTCCATGGCGGCCAATGAGCGCGGCAGACGGCCCGGCCCGCCCCGGCGCGGGGCCCGGCGCGGGGCCCGGCGCCCGCCGGCCGCACTCCGCCGCACTCTGCCGCACTCGCGTATCATTTGCCTAATTACTACAAAAATAATGAACACTGCCATAATGAAGTGCGCCTCTTGTGAGAAATTTCTTAAGGCATACTTACCATTTTTTTTTTCTATTTTGAAATTAAACAGTTTACCTAATCTAACCTAACCTAATCTACGTGGTATAATAAAGTTGTAAGTACCCGAAAAATGATTCTTCTTTATTTCATTTTCCTAGACGTAACTTCTTAGTACCTATATTTACATAAATGATTCTTGAAATTATTTTAATTACCTATCTAACTTGAAGGCACAAGAAATAAAAATAAGCAGGTTATATCTGTTTAGTTTCCCAAACCAAAAGTCACAATTTATCTATTTATTTATTTTTAGCCTTTTTTGTCCCACGGCAGGGCAAATGCTAGTGTGTCTATTTTTATTTTTTATTAAAAAAATGTTAATATCTATCTATCAAATGTAAAAAATAAAGGAGCAAGGCGTTATTGGAGTAGGTAGGTACTTTTCTCTATGAGCTCGAATTTACAGCTTAGGATCTGAAAAAATAATTACTTACTATATTTGTCTCTCCTTAATTTTAATCAAAGGTTGTATTTAAAGACCGCCCACTGTGTCACCCTTTCTAAAATGTTAGGTATATATTTATGTTCTGTAATTAGCATGGTGTACCGTGTAGGTACAATAAAGAGTGTTCTATTCTATTCTAAGAAAATGCTGCCCTGAAAGCACTACGTGACACAAAATAATATTCATCTTATTATTTTTACATTCTAAATCCATTCTTAGATTTCTTATCTTAAATTTCATCAGCTTAAATTTCATAGAATACTTTGTAGACCCGTCATAAATGCAAACATGTTTGAATACTACGCATTCTATTTAATACTCTTATTCACTTACACATTCTACAAAATCTTTAGAAAAATATTTAGGTACGCCGACGGCGGCGCGGCGGCCTTTTCAAAGGAGCATGCTTAGTAGTTATTGTATTGTTTTATTATCTCCCTGAATGTATCTGGAATAATCGCCGCTTTAGACTTCGTACCTACCTACCAGCAGGTAAGTCCGTGTCGCTTAGGTAAGTACGTATTTCTATGGATTCCCGAAGTAAGTAGGTATTTACCTGTATACCTCGCTGCCATTTCTGTAAGATTTCATTACAGAAAACCCTAACGAAATCAAAGCTACCAAGTTCATTTTTCTTTATTAAAGAAGGAGAAATTCAATAGATAAACCGAACACTATTATTACTTAGCGCTTTTCGTCTCTTCTAATTTTGTTGTGCCCGACAGGGTCCATATTGACCTTTTACTTTGTATATACCATCTATGTTACACATATGAAATGCAATAAAGAATTGAATTATTAATCTCTCCATATTTTTAAAACGATTCTGATAATTTTAAGGAACATTATTAAGTACATATCAAACTTAGGACTGATAATAATTAATAACACAAGAAAGACAAAATCATAAATTCATAACTAAAAACATTGTGAAACTACAAAAATTCGTATCGTAGCCGCGTAGCAATCTCGTAGCAATAGATTTTTATTGCGTAGCCAAGCGTTTTAAATTACGAAAAACATTATTTACTGTCTTTTTTCAAGTCATCATCATCATCAGCCTAGAGCATAGCTGCTGGACATAGTCCTCTCCTATTGCACTGCACGCCAGTCAACTCGATTTTCGGCAACTCTCATCCAGCTGCTACCAGCCATCCTGCGAAGATCGTCGCTACAACTAGCCTGAAGGCGTCCCACCTTACGTTTATCGATTCGTGGTCTCCACTCAAGAATACATCAACCTCAAGTTGAGGTAGATGCTGTAGAACCGATGACCGTTGAGGTCCTCAACGGTCATCGGTTCTACGGCTAATATGGCCGGCCGTTGCCACTTCAGCTTGCTTATTCTGTGAGCTAAGTATGTCGACAACTTTTTTCAAGTGCTTTATAATAATTAAGTAAGTAAGTAAACATGTCAACCGACAATCTAACAAGATAGACTAGATAACTGAGCCTCTGATATTTTGTAACTTTTTTCCATAAATCAGTTAAGTAGTAAGTAATTCGATCGGTTTAATCTAATTTCTGCGCTAAGTCAAAAAAAGCCAGTCGGTAATATTTTCAGAAATAGTAGGTAAGTAATGCAGAATGGCTTATCAGCAGTCAAAATAAGCGTTTGGTGTGGCTTATAATGCCTAATTGGTCGCAGTAACTAAGCTAGGGCACTCTGAACAATTTACGTTAGGTTAGAACTGTGAACAACTACATACTTACGAGTTTGTCGCAGTTACTCGGCCATTTAGTATTTGTAGGACTGACTTTCACATTGATATTTTTTAATTTTAATTGTCCTTAGAGACACTGGTTAAAGCATTAAGGTTGGTAGGTTGGTTTAAGCATTAAGGTTCAAGGTTGATTGGGAAAATTTGACAGTTTCGGGTAGCTTGACCTGTTGAGTAGCTTTCCGGGTAACATCACGGCATTGCTGACCTGCCGATCGATTTTAATTTTATATTTTTAATTTTTAATTTTATGTTTTAATTTGTTTCTTAACATTGTTCTCACATATAGAAGCAATAAGAATAATGTAACCAGGATTTTGTAAAAATGTCTTGATTTAAAAGAGTGTCCGTGGAGTTTCTTGCCCGTTCTTCTCCATAGAGATCTACGCTTTGGAATGGGCAACTAGCTTCAACTTTCTGACTAACTGACCGACTATTTAATTTTGACAATTCAAAAGTGCCTGTAAATGGTTTAATTGAAATAAATGATTTGAGTTTGAGTTTGAATTCTGTAAAAAACTCACCGTGAAAAGTTAGGTGAAGTGAGCTTAGAGTGACCTGTGAATAGTGTCAATCGCTAGCATTAGTAGGAATCACAGCTCACTCCACGCTCACTTCACCTACGTTTTCACGGTGATATGGTTACAGAATTGCACTGCTGTGGGGTAGCTGCGTAACACACTAACAGTAGGAATGGCTTTCATTTTGACAGTTCAACAACATTCATTGCGTTATTTTACGTTGTTGAGTAGACAATTTTTTCAAACATGAAGCAGTGGATTGTGATTGAAAGTATGTTACGCATTTAGGGTGCTGGTGGAACCGTTTGAAACACAAAATTGTGCACCAAAACCCGTGATTTTGGTTTTGGCGCGACATTTTGTGTCCCTGATTCGAAGCAGATAGGTAAGTAGGTACCTACTACGCTCATACATTTTCATACATTGGGTATGTGTAGGAAAATAATCCAGCAAAGTTGTTTTTAATATTGGTACAGCCCGATTCAAACTTTCTGGCGGTTCAGAACATGAGGCGAGTCGCTGCGCAGTAACAAATTCATGTGTCAGCTGGGGTGAGGGGTGAAGTACCTACTGCGCAAGCTAGATGAATTGTATTATTGTTAACTAGCTTCTGCCCGCGGCTTCGCCCGCATCGATGTCGGAAATTATCCCACGGGAACATGCTACCAGGATAAAAATTATGTCCTTCCCCAGGATGCCATCTATCTCTTTGCCAAATCAGAAGTTCGGTTTAGGTTTGAAAATATAACATACCTACAGTTTCAAGTTGAAATCCTCCCCTTAAAAATCGAATTACCCCTTTTTGCCCCGTCAGGGGTAAATTTTTGACAACTTTACATACTTATTATTAACTAGCTTCTGCCCGCGGCTTCGTCCGCGTGGATGTCGGAAATTTACCCACGGGAACGTGCTAACAGGATAAAATGTATGTGCTTCCCCAGAATGCCATCTATGTCGCGGGCCCTTTGTGGCTAATTACAATAGAAAACCAATTGTGTCTCAATAGTGGTGATTAAGAGGGTACCTATATGATATCTTTACCTAAGTACCTAACTAATTAAAAAAAAAAACTCAATAACAGAAAATTAAATACCTACCTACCTAAATAAACCTATTTCTGATGATAACTAATCTAAACTCAATAAATAAGCAAAATCCCTAAAAACTAATATCTATATGAATGACTAAACCTACCTAACAGTAGAGGTATTATAAAATAACCTACGGTCACTACGTACACTATCAAATATACTACCTATTACGTACTTTAAAATTAAAAGCTATACCTACGACTCATATAAAAATAAACCTAAATAACTCTAAAAACTAAAAGGAATAAAAATGAACTCCACTGCGGGTGACCCAACCTACGACAAACTTAGTATTTGCGGTTGGTACAGTACAGACAGTGGTAATCGGGTATAGGGATCGAACCGCAAAATTAAGTTTGTTTTTTATTGTATATACTTTTCCGGGATAAAAAGTACCCAGTGTAGTGCCCAGGATATTAAAGAATAATTATACCAAGTTTCATCGTAATCGAACCGGTAGTTTTTGCGTGATGCCTGAACAAACAGACAGACAGACAAAAAATTTTTTAATCACATTTTTGGGTTCGGTGTCGGTCAAGTAACACCCCCTGCCATTTATTTTTTGGATATTTTCAATGTACAGAATTTTCACTTCTACAGATTTATTATAAGTATAGATATAGATTATTTTATTATAATTTTTTTGAGTTAATTGGACCGCGCATTAAATTAAAAAAAACACCTCACGTAATTTATGGACGCCCACTAAGTATTCGTGCCAAGTTTCAAGTTTATTAACCCAAGGAATAAGGTTTTTCATACAAACGAATTCCCCCCCTTTTCACCCTCTTAGGGGTGGAATTTCGAAAAATCCTTTCTTAGTGGATGCTTATTCTTCACGAAGAACACACCCTCCAAATTTCATGTCTCTAGGACCAGCGGTTTAGGCTGTGCGTTGATCTATCAGTAAGTCAGTCAGTCAGGACTTTGAATTTTATATATATAGACTAGCTTCTGCCCGCGGCTTCGCCCGCGTGGATGTCGGAAATTATCCCATGGGAACGTGCTAACAGGATAAAATGTTTTTGTGCTTCCCCAGGATGCCATCTATCTCTATGCCAAATCAAAAGTTCAGTGATTAGGCGTGAAAATGTAACATACAATTTCAAGTTCAAATCCTCCCCTTAAAAACTGAATTACCCCGTTTTGTCCCGTCAGTGGTAAATTTTCGACAACTTTACATACTTATTATTAATTATTTTCTGTCAAAAGTATCAATACTGAGTTTCGAGTTACTCGGACCGCGCATTCAATTTCTTCCACACAAACTTAACACCCCTATATCCCCCTTTGAGGGGTAGTTATGAAAAACTTATAATGATAAACTTTTTATTACTTAGGCAAATGTCAAGTTTATTAACTAAATGAATAAGATTTTTCATATAAACTGTATCCCACGCTTTTCACACCCACAGGGGTGGAATTTTGAAAAATCGTTTGGGATTATACATAACTTGATTCAAAGATTATTTATACCAATTTTCGAATTAATCAAGCCACGCATTATAATCCTCCCTTGTAAAATTAACTACCCCTTTTCAACCCGTTAGGGGTAGATTTTCGAAAAACCCTGATACATGTTACTCTTTATTTTTGGTCTTAAGTATAAACACTGAGTTTCGAGTTAATCGGACCGCGCATTCAAATTATTCCACACAAACTTCAACACCCCTATATCCCCCTTTGAGGGGTAGGTTTGAAAAACTTATAATGATAAACTTTATTACTTACTTAGGCAATAGGCAAGTATTCTTACCAAGTTTCAAGTTTATTAATTAAATGAATAAGATTTTTCATATAAACTGTATCCCCCGTTTTTCACCCCCACAGGGGTGGAATTTTGAATAATCGTTTGGGATTATTCATAACTTGATTCAAAGATTATTTATACCAATTTTCGAATTAATCAAGCCACGCATTATAATCCTCCCTTGTAAAATTAACTACCCCTTTCAACCCGTTAAGGAGTAGATTTTCGAAAAACCCTGATTCATGTTACTCTTTATTTTTGGTCTTAAGTATACACACTGAGTTTCGAGTTAATCGGACCGCGCATTCAAATTATTCCACGCAAACTTCAACACCCTCATTGAGGGGTAGTTTTGAAAAACTTATAAGTATAAAATTTATTACTCACTTAGGCGAGTATTCTTGAAAAGTTTAAAGTTTATTAACCTAATGAAGAAGATTTTTCATATAAACTGTATCCCCACTTTTCACCCCCACAAGGGGGGAATTTAAAAAAAATCGTTTGGGATATATTCATAACTTGACTCAAAGATTATTTAAGTATACTATTTTTCGAGTTAATCAAGCCATGCAGTAAAATCCTCCCCTGAAAAATTGACTACCCCATTTCAACCCGTCAGGGGTAGATTTTCAAAAAACCCTGATACACATTATTCTTTACTTTCAATATTAGGTATAAATACTGAGTTTCGAGTAAATCGGACTGCGCGCTAAAATTCTTCCATACAAACTTTGAAACCCCCCAATCCCTTATTAGGGGGTAGTTTAGAAGAAAAAAAAATGACAATCTTCATAATTTATTTAGATAAGTATTCGTGCCAAGTTTCAAGTTTATTAACTCAAGGAATAAGATTTTTCATACAAACGAATTCCCCCCTTTTCACCCTCTTAGGGGTGGAATTTCAAAAAATCCTTTCTTAGTGGATGCCTACTCTTCACGAAGAACACACCCTCCAAATTTCATGTCTCTAGGACCAGCGGTTTAGGCTGTGCGTTGATCTATCAGTCAGTCAGTCAGTCAGTCAATCAGTCAGTCAGTCAGTCAGGACTTTGAATTTTATATATATAGATATATACTAGATTGCGTGCCCGTCTTATCTTATCGTTTTAATTCTTACTAAAATAAAAAACAGTGATCCGCCAACCAAAACCTGCTTATGCGAGAGCACCATGTTCTAGGATCGTTGGTGGGCAGTCAGAGCGAGCCTTGCTCGAACACTTCCTTATGCTAGCTGACAGTAAAAAATACCTTATAAGTTTTGCATTGTGGAATGGTTGCGAGCTATTAATATAAAAAATCTACTTACTTCATTTTGTAAATAATTTTAGATTAATTTAGATTATTCAAATAATTGTGTAAAACTAAAGCCATTAGCCACGTGACATTGAACGCGAATCAGAGCCCTACACGCTTCGATCAATAATAGTATGTACTAGATTCCCGCTAAGCGCTTCAAAAACGGCCCGAAAAATAAGACCACACATAGTTTTGTGGTCTTATTTCAAATTAGTATGTTTTTAACCTTACCTATTAGGTACTTAAGACTTTAAGTTTCATTTTAGAATACATGACTAATAGAATGATTTTATTTTCAAGTGACATTTTAAATATATTTTGCAATGGTAATTAAACTTTATGTTTAAGCATTAAGGTTTATAATAAACTGAAGTTGTTAATATTATTAAACTTTTTTCTAAGAAATGTAGATGTTTACGTGTGTGCAAACGTGGCCACTTGAGCGACTTTATTGCTCGAAGCCTACAACACGTCACGACTTTCAGTAACTTGTGGCACCATTGTATGGAAACTATACCCACGCTGTAAAGAAATAAAATAGGTAGGAATAGACTAATTAATGTCTCTAGTTTACGATGGTACCTATGGGTGTAGTATTAGTGTGGGGACTGGGTAAAGCCTGTTTGGCCAAAAAATTAAAGTGTATTTTGCCAAGTGTATTGTCTTTATGTCTATATATATTTTTTTACGAATAACTTCTTAATCAGGCAATATTATTAACTTTTAATTATTTTGCGCCATTAATTATTACTGTTATCTAAACATTTCTGTATTGGAATAAATAAAAATAAACTTTTTTTTATAATTTATGTTCAATGCGGCAAGCTTCTACAACAATGAGATAGTGTTTGCTCGCCTGGTGTGTTACGGCCGCTGTAGGTATATCCCGTACCAAAGTTTTCTGATATGCGATACGGCCGGTATAAACATCAATTTTTTATTGACCTGTAAATTTTTTCTCACATAGTTAAACAAAAAAAAAGTACATGAAATTAAAAGTAGGGTATAACTTAGCAAGTTAAATCTATTTACCATATAAATACACACATCTAGGTACGAGTATATTAGGTTGGGGAAAAGTCTTTTCGCATTATAAGTAGTATGTATGAACTTGTAATAAAATCTCTTTGGCTATACTATTTACTTATGTATCTGGCTGGTTTTGGTATCATTGAAAGTTTAAATTTTAAAGAAAATAATTCCAAATTCAAAGTAGGAAAATGTGTGATTTTTATTTGTTATTCGTACTGTCAAGATGAGTGAATCTAATGGAGAAATTCGATACATTTTAAAATTTTACTACAAAAAAGGTAAAACAGCAACGCAAGCCGCGAAAAAAATTTGAGATGTTTATGATATACCTAGTGCAGTGTCTGTGAGAGTAGCACAAAGGTTTAAGTGTTTTCAATCCGGAAATTTTGATGTCAAAGATGCACGTCGCTCTGGTCGCCCTATTACCGATAAAATGGATGCCATTTTTGAAAAAGTGGAGCAAGATCGGCATATCAGTAGTTACGATGTAGCTGAAGAACTGGGAATTGACCACAAAACAGTTTTGGCGCATTTCATAAAAACTGGGTACACAAAAAAGCTCGATATTTGGGTATGTACCTAACGAGCTCACTGAAAGAAACCTAATGAACTGTGTACTCATTTGTGATTCTTTATTACGACGTAATGAAACCGAACCATTTTTGAAGAAGCTCATAACTGGTGATGAAAAGTGGATCACGTACGACAAGAACGTGCGAAAAAGGTCGTGGTCAAAGGCCGGTCAGGCTTCACAGACTGTGGCGAAACCCGGGTTAACTCGCAACAAGGTGATGCTGTGTGCGTGGTGGGATTGGAAGGGCATTATTCATTATGAGCTTTTACCACCAGGCAGGACCATCGATTCTGAACTCTACTGCGAACAAGTGATGAGATTAAAGCAATAAGTTGAGAGAAAGCGGCCGGAATTAATCAACAGAAGGGGTATGGTTTTTCATCGTGATAACGCTAGACCTCACACATCTTTAGCCACTCAGCAAAAATTAAGAGAGTTTGGCTGGGAGGTGTTAATGCATCCGCCGTATAGTCCTGACCTTGCACCTTCAGATTTCCACCTGTTTCGGTCTCTTCAGAATTCTTTAGGCAGTGTCAGGTTAACATCACGAGAGGACTGCCAAAACCACTTGTAGCGGTATTTTGATCAGAAGTCCCAAAATTTCTATAGCAATGGGATCATGTCCCTACCTAGGTACAAGATGGCAAAAAGTTATCGAACAAATTGGTACCTACATACTTTAGTTAAATGTAAGTAAACTATATTAAAAAATGTTATGAATTTTCTTAAAAAATGCAAAGAAACTTTTTCCCCAACCTATTATAAACAGACAATGAAAAACAGAACAGAAAAAATAGGTAAGTTTTCAGATTACGCCCAATGGTCTTTCTTTTGCAATATCAATAGACGTAGGAAAAACTCAAAAAAAACAAGGGACACCCGGATGGAACGAAGTTCAAAGAGAGAGAGAGAGACAGACAGAGAAAGACGCGCACGCCGCACAGCTTACAACTACCTATAGCAAAAAGTGTCGTTCCAACTTTTGGTCTTAATTTTTTCCGTCTAGCCTCCTTTCGCAACGCGCGATAAGGAACTTCGTTCCAAAAACTCGAGAGGTGTCAAGGGACACCCGGATGGAACGAAGTTCAAAGAGAGAGAGAGAGACAGACAGAGAAACATGCGCACGCTGCTCGCACGGCTTACAAATATAGCAAAAAGTGTCGTTCCAACTTTTGGTCTTAATTTTTTCCGTCTAGCCCCCTTTCGCAACGCGCGATAAGGAACTTCGTTCCAAAAACTCGAGAGGTGTCAAGGGACACCCGGGTGGAACGAAGTTCCTTTCGAATAATTAGTGAAGGAATTGTAATTTTTTTTTTTTTTTTTACGTTATAATAATATTAAATATAACTAAAACAAACGAAATATAGAAACGAAAATAACTGGCTTGCTTTCTATATGAGAGAGAGAGAGAGAAACACGCGCACGCCGCACGGCTTACAACTATGGCAAAAAGTGTCGTTCCAACTTTTGGTCTTAATTTTTTCCGTCTAGCCCCCTTTCGCAACGCGCGATAAGGAACTTCGTTCCAAAAAAAACTCAAACTCAAATCATTTAATTCAACTAAACCAATTACAGGCACTTTTGAATTGTCAAAGGGTCGGTTTTTAAGTGTATAGTCTATGAAGCTAGTTGCCCATTCCAAAGCGTAGGTATGCGTACAAGGAGAAGAACCGCAAGAAACTCCATGAACACTCTTTTAAATCATAAAATTGTTTCAAAATATTTGATTAAGTACAGACGCCAGCACATCAAGCTACTACAATCTGTCAGATTTCTTTAATAGATTTTCGACTTTATTGCTAAAGTATTAGGTTCAAGGTTAATTGCGAAAATCTGACAGTTTCGGGTAGGTTGACCTGCTGGCGTCCGTACATACATCATTCATGTTGAAATTAACCATGTGAGAACGATGTAGAAATACGTGCACGTTAAAAGCGTCCGTTATAGAAAACCTAAAAACAATTCAGAAAATTAAAATAGGCCGTAGCAGCTAAGAGATGACCAGTCCCTACTGACGGCGCCCGTTCACGAACATGACGTATGGATCAGCACCATTCAGCTCAACCATTTTGGAGGGAACTTAATGATCCAACACACACGCCATGGCAGACAGATGGTTTCTAACTAACATTAACTTATAGGATACTTTTTATCCCGATATTCCCACGGGATCGAAACTTATGCAGGTGAAACCGCGGGGCGCAACTAGTGATTATATATTATTTTTATGGGGAAACATTATTATTATTTATTTCCATTTACCGCTCCACAACGAGCATCATTCACTGCACAATCTACTATTTAAGTATAATAAAGTCGGGTTGGTACGCGAGTTGGGTCGTCTGTAAACAACTTCTTGTCCTTGTAAATTAAAGGGGAAGGTAAAATGGTAACACTGGTTAGGATTTCTTTTCCTACATATTAGTAATCTGTGGTCTTGTACATATTAATAGTCTGTGGTCTCTTGTCATTATTGTCTATGATCTCGTACACGGTACACATCTCATCTCGTCTCATACAAACTAAATTATTCTATGGACAGTCTATGATTCTACGATCGTACGCGAAGGTGACTCGTTCTTGTTTCGTGGGATTTACAGATTTATTCAGTGTAATCAAGTGCATAAAGCTGATTAGAAAGCGTTTTTTTATACAAACTGGTTCTATAAACAGCAGACATGTCAGCAGATAATATTGAAAAATTGTACCAAAATTATGGTGTGTTAGCCGACGCCAAAGATGACATTTCTAAGGTAACCTAATTTTTACGCCCAAAAACACTTCGCTCTTGTAAAGTTTGATTACCTTGTATTTAACATAATTGTGTCTTAATATTTTAGCACGAAAAGGAATACTTAGAAATACTAGCCGCTGTCAAGGGATCCGACAAGGAAAAACGCCTGGCGTCACAGTTTATTGCGAAATTTTTCAACAGCTTTCCTACTCTAGCTGATCAAGCCATTGAAGCTCAATTCGATTTGTGTGAGGATGATGACGTTGCTGTAAGTCTTAATCTGGATATTATATTGTTATTGTCTGTAAATAATTTCATAATGACGAAGTGGTATTGGCACATGCTTCCGTGACCACAGATATTACCATAATTAAATGTTTTCAATGTGGTCTTTTTCACTTTTTTTTTACAGATCCGTAAACAAGCTATCAAGGACTTGCCAACATTGTGCAAAGATCACAAAGAGCATACTCAAAGAATTGCAGATATTTTAGCACAGCTATTACAGTCTGATGACACAACTGAAATAAATGTAGTCTCTAACTCCTTATTGACTATTTTGAAGATAGACCCAAAAGGTGCACTAACGGGTATGTTCTCCCAAATACACCAGAATGCAGACAGTGAAGTTACTAATGAGATTGTCAGAGAGAGATGCATTAAGTTTTTAGCATCAAAAGTAAAACAACTTGGCAGAGAAGTTATCACTAAGGAGGCTGAAGAATTGATTATCGCTGAATGCAGGAAACTTTTGGAGGTGAGATATAAATCTAATATCTGTCATATTACCAAACTAGAAGTTGCTACCAAATAAGAAATAGCATGTTCTTATTTTTATTTGCTATTTTGTGTAGATTTGAACTAGAGTTTTGGTAATGACCACAATTAGTTCAGCATTAATGGTCAGTTTCTTCATCAATAGTAACAGCCAAAGTAACATCATAAAGTCAAAATAACGGTTAAGTTTGTTTCTTCACTATTTTAGCTGTTGCCCCTAACTTTTACTGCTCACTAAGCAGATATGAAAGCTAAAGTAATGGTCATTTTGTCAAAGTTGTATTGTTATAGGTTAACATGTGGTAATTTAAAACAATGGGTTACCCCATTGTTTTAAATTACCACTAAAAGAAGTGTAGAGATCTTTTGTAACAAATATAATTGTAATAAAATGAAAAATGCACATAAACTTAAACCAAACATCTAACATGTGGTATATAAAGTAGTCAACTAAAAATATTATAATAATGACAACATACATTATGTATGTTGTCATTATAATAATATTTAAAAAAAATAAAATAATATATAAATAATAAAATAATATTTAAAAAATAATAATAATATCCCTGGACATTTCACACAGCGCCATCTAGTCCCAAGCTAAGCAACCTAATGCTTGTGCTAAGGTAACACGATGGCTGATAAACTACTTATAAACATTTTTTTTTTTTTGTAAATACATACATATACATTTTTGTAAATACACCTATGATAGGTGACAAGTTTATTTTTATTTTATTTTTTTATTTAAGTTGGATCACTGTGCTCCATATTTATGTTACTAAACTTAAAAATTATGTTAGTAACCAAAGAATAAAATACATGCCACAATAAATACTATTATAACTAAACTAAATAATTGAAGTACCTACTTAAAATCAAATTATAAAATAAATTTATACGTTAAATCACAGTTATCTTTAAATTCATTAACATCTTTAAATTAATTACAAAATAATATCAATTTAAATCAAGAAATTCATTAAGATTATAAAACAAACATAAATAAAAATATTAATGAATTATTTTAACATTTTGTCAGTAGTTATGTCCACATTTTCTTCATAACTCCAATAAACTCCATATTCAATATGATACAGTTTCAATCAAATTTCAATAATAACAGTTCAGACGATAACTTGACAGTGAAATTCCGGTGCTGCCATGTGTAAAAAGATCTTTTTACAAATGGCAGCACCACGATTCTTTGGGGAAATAACAACATTTGTGTGGCAACTCTTTTAACTTTTACTTTAGCTACTACTTGAATGAAGAAACACATTTGCCGTAGTATCAATAAAGGTCAAGTAAAATTCAATACTTTTACTGTTTACTTTAGTTGTTGATGAAGAAACTGGCCGTAAAAAATTGTTAATATTCATAATCCAAACAGGTATAACAGTTATATACCTTTTAGCTACAGGATGTCGTGGCTGAGGAATTTGAGCATATAATGGAGTTGTTGACATGGTCAAAGTTAGGGAAGACACCAGCAGGCAAAAAGGAACTGGTACAAATTGTTGCTGCTCTTGCATTTACACCTGACGACTGGCACCCAGAAGATCCTGAATATGTGGACCGAGTTATACAGTGCTCCCAACATGCATTGCCATTGTTCTCAGTAAGTCTATTTAATTTAACAGATAAGTACCTTGTAACATACTCCTTATCCTTTTAATGATGAAATAGGCTAGTTTCCTAAAAAATTCTAATTAGTCTGTCAGTATCTAAAAAATATTGGACCCGTATTTTTTCTTTTGTCAATTATATAAAAAATTACGAAGATATCGCCCGTTAAAGTTCCGCGTGACGTCACTTGCCTGTCTTGCCTTGCTACACTTTTAAGCATGGCGTGACGTCACGACTTTTGTTACAAACTGTATTCCAACCTGCACTTTTTTACATTTTACAATGTAGATGTTAATCTATGCTTGTGTGAATAACAATTTTTTCATTCTATGTATACAGGCACTAGTTGACTCCACCCAATTCGTCAACTTCTTCTGTGACCATGTGCTCCCAGGATGGGACAATCTAACTACAGCAGAAGGGGGTACAGACTCAAAACTAGAACTTTTGAAGATATTTGCAGAGATCACAGAACATTGTGGAGAAATTGAAAATCCACAGCAAAAAATTGATGCAGTGTACGAGTTGCTAATGGTAAGTCAAATCAAACACATTTATGGGCCATGAAAGAGATAGCTTACAAAACAATTTTTTTTTTCTAATAGGAACACCTCTTTTATTGTTATTTTTGTAGGAGATTATTACATAATTATTTTATTTGTTATTTAGAAATACTTGCCAGAAGCACCAGTTGAAGAAATAACTGAGGGTGATAAATCTGAAGAGAAGACGGAAGAGTCAAAGACCACACCATCACTTCAATTTTCTCATGTAGAGTGTGCATTGTTTGGCCTACACTCGCTGTGTCGTAAGGCACCAGAGGCACTGACTGCTGATGCCACAAAAATAAAAGCCTTACGTCTGCGTTTACAATATACTGCGCGACTAACACAAGGATATATAAAGAAATTGAAGGAAGTCACAAAAGTATGAATCCCTTATAATTTTAAATTACAACAATACATTGCTGTGATATCTATAAACGCACTTGGACTTAACACATTTTATTTTACAGGGCCAAAAAGGCGAAGATGCAAATTCAGAAGAAAACAAGTTGAAAATAGCGGCTCTAAAGACTACTTCTAATATCAACACACTGATAAGAGATTTGTTCCGCACTCCACCCAGCTTTAAAAGTAAAGTTCAACTGTCATTCCAATCCAAGAAATCTGAAAAAGAGGTATGTATTGTCCTAATATATTATTAATCATTATACTAAAATAGATCAGCAGTTTTATGTTAACACTCAAGTATAAACCAATGTCATAAAGTAACGCAAATTGATGATAAATTTTCTTTTCAGGAAAAGCACTCTGCTGACACTGATGATAAGAAACATTCACCAGTTAACAAACGACATCGCCCTATCACATTTGACAATGAACACGACAAAGAATCTCCTGAGAAAAGGTCACGCAGTGGTGATAGAAATGTCAAAATGTACACACCACCCTCTGGCAAATACAGCTCAAGACTGAATAATAATGGAAGGTTCTCTGGAAATAACTCTGGAGGCAGGGGAGGACGAGGGGGATATGGTAGACGTGACTTCAGAAACAATGGGGCGCCCTTCCGAAGGCGTAACAACTACTAAACAGTAGTTTCTGAGATAGTCACTCAAAATGACATTGATTTTAATTTAAAAGAATTACAGTAGAGTTAATTATTTACTCCAAAAGCTTTATAAAACTCGAGAATTTCTATTAACATCCAAGTGTTGCAATGGCAGAAACAACAAAAGACCAACAATTTGCTCATGTAACACATTTGAACATTTTAGTTTAGGATGCAGTGTGCACTTAGTCTCCCTGGCCTTTCGTTGTGGTTGTTTAGGTAGTTCGTAAGTTCCACCGGTTTGTTGATCGTCTGGCCCTATTCCGAGTGCAGATATTGAAGAAAATGCAGTTTTTAGAAGGATAATGATTTAGTTGAGCTGTAGGTATTGTGGGTTGATTTTCGTCTGCAGTTATTAGGTTATCTCTTTTGTAATAGATGCAGCAGTCCAACATTTGATTTTTCATCATCAACAATGGAATCCACCTTTTTCAGTTCTAGCAGCCACTCCCAACATTTTCGAGTAGTTGTGCAGCATGGTAAGTAGCATTGTTATTAAGACTTAATTATTAATTTAGCAGTCGTGTCTTATAAAAGCAACTGATTAGTATTAAACGCGTCGTCACTTTGTAAGTATTAGAATTAATTTAGGATTATAGTCATCCAAGAATCATCTCTATGCTGACATTGTGTGTGGAGACACTGTAATACCGTAAGTAACTATTAATATGTGTCAGTCCAAGCGAAAAGGGTCCAGTGCGCGGCATTTAGTTTCCGAGATATAAGAGGTTTTGTAAAGTTGGGTATAAAAATTGCATTTCGCGATTTTAATTGGTTATAAATAAATGCTCAATTATCTACAATTTCATATAGTAAATGACTATATACGATGTTTCTAAGTACCAGAAACTTTATGAAAAAAGTTTACTAAAAAGGTACCAGTGGGTGGCATGTCGATATTCAGGATTTAAAGTCAGTTTATTTGGTGTTGCTGCAGAGCCTTTGAGAAAGTTCGTTTTGTACGTAATTCCTGAACCCTGTGCTACTGGGAAAGGAGCTAATGTAATAATTTCAATGCTACATCATTTTTTCGAAAATTTTGGTATAGGCGAAAAAGATGTTGTTTGTCATGCAGATAATTGTGCTGGACAAAATAAAAATAACTATGTCATGCAATATGCAACATGGCGAGTTTTAACAGGCAGACACCGAAGTTTCCGTATATCTTTCCTTCCCGTGGGTCATACGAAGTTTGCACCCGACATGTATTTCGGTCTATTCAAAAAAAGTTTTAGAAAATGGGAATGCAATAACTTAAAGGATATTCTTGCAGCTGCTGTTCAAGCTTGTCCGAAAACAAAATCTATAGTAGCTGTTCTAACTGGTGATGAGAAAGGAGAAACTTTTGTGAAAACTTACGACTGGGCCAATTTTTTTCAACCTGATTGTGTAACTATTAACCAACTTCTGCATTTTAGTCATTTTGAAACAAATGAAGATAATAGAGGGCACATGTTATGTTACAAAAAATATACTGACAGTCAACCAACTGTATCAAAGGTTTTGAACCCGAATAAAGTATACGGTTTTCCTTTAGAAAAATCCCCTGCAGGCATGACGTACGAAAGAAAATCGTATCTTTATAATAAGATTCGTGAATTTGTACGTGAAGAATCTAAAGACATTTTATGCCCGAAACCCATTCCAAATGTTGATGTTGACCACAACTCTGTCCCAACAACATCTGTCGAGTACTCTTTTCAGAAACCATCAATTGAAAAGAGTATTCGACAAAAACCAACATGTTCGTACTGCAAACAGGTTGGTCATAGGAATCAGGTGCGAGGAGGAATTTATTTTTGTCCAAAACGTAAGTTGGAGTCCCAAATAGAATAAGTTTTATTTTTATGTTTGTATTGGCTTTTTTCAAATATTATTGCAACAGAATAATGATTATTTTAGCCACTGGTACCTTTTATGACATTACATAAAAGGTACCAGTGGCTAAAATAATCATTATTCTGTTGCAGTAATGTTTGAAAAAAGCCTGTCTTGTTATTTTGTTAGTTCCTAAATAGAGTAAGAATACTTAATTTTAGTTTTTTATTGTTAATTACTATCGCAATAACTAACTTTTTATTAAATATCGGCAAGTGGACCTTTTTTACTAGACTGTGTATCCTTCTTTTATTTTGATAATAATTGTTTTAGTTTTGATGTCAAAAGTATAATTATAAGTTGATTCTATGGAAAACATATCAATCTACAATAATGAATAAAAATCTACGTAACAAGCAAGTAAAAGTGTGTTTTTTTTTCACTCAAACTTTCAAAATGCTTTTTCTCAAATCAAGCTTTTTCAGAATTTCAACTTCAAATGTCTGATAAAAAAAAACGTGTGCTACTTTTTGATTATTTTTTCAATCCATACTATCAATTGACTATTCTAGATACCGAATCCAGTCTTAACTCAATACCCCACTACTGGACCCTTTATGCCTGGACTGACACATATATATATTTTTTTTAATGCAGTGCCAGCAGGAACTTCAGCTATAATTTTTCTACAAATTCTTCGTATAGACTCTTTTTTTCAGATTTTTGTTGAATTCTTCTTTGATGAACAAGAAGACTGCTACAATGGTTTTTAATTACAGAATACTTGTGGAATTCACTTCGAGAATAAAATACTTTTTATAGAAGCATTGTTTTATTTATAACACCATATTATTAACCTACTACCTAATTTAGCATCAATATTTAACGATTCCTCTAAAACATATTATTCTTAGTGAAATCATTTTGTAGTCAATATGAACTACAAAATACTAAAAATACACTCTCGGACTCATTAAATCGAGCCACTTTTGTCTATTTATTAGATCCAAAATTATAGACCTGAGTATAGACAATAAGTTGGCGTGTCACTGACTAGCAGGAAGTGGCAGGAACTCATTATCTCCTAAGACCCGATTAAATCTGACTTGGCGACAAATTATAGGAGAAAACATCATCTCTAGATGCCCTTGTTTTTGACATATAAATGTGGCCCTGCTGGGGAGACTCCAGATCGGCCACTTATAAACCCAGTATACCTATCTTTTGAACCAGTGACCGACAAATTATGATATTTGAAGACAAATTTTTTGTGTTATCAAAATTAAAATCCCTGATGGTGGCCCTGCCAGAGTCAGTGACACTATTATAGGTCTATAATTTTTTAAACGGTCGCGGTGGTGAATTCAAATTCGGAACAATAATGACACCAAAATAGCCAGTATTTCAGAGGGGCAATTCTCGTAATTTTAAGAACATTCACAGTCTGATCTGTCTCAATCTGTCAAATATTACTTCTAATTTCCCTACATTTTGAAAAGTTTTTGACATTTGTTTGTCGCCGTGATGAGACTGCGACTAGATTTTGAACGTTTTAAATTACGAGAATTGGCCTTCAGCTTCAAAACTGCATGAAAACTTGTTCTTAGATTCATCATTATTTTGAAGTTTTGTTTCTATATAGCTTACAAATGCACCGTGGCTCAATTTAGGAGTCCAGGGGCTGCAGTCTCGACATTCATAGCGATCGCTTTACGACCGAATTCGGTGGCAGTCCCGGATTGACAGGTGTAATGTATGGAGTGACAGGACTTTGCGACTTGCGACCGAATTCGGTCGTAAAGCGATCGATAAGATTGTCGAGACTGCAGCCCCTGAAGTCTAGTTACGATCTAGCTAGGGCAACTACTGGCTAGTAAATTCTAATACACGAAACAAAAGCAGACTATTTCGATGGTACTTTATCATCTGCCCTGAGCCAAGTTGCAAGTATATTTACATAACCTGCAATTATTATTTCCACAAAACATGACAAAATGAGACAATATAGATATAACATATTATGATTAAAGAAAAATGTTTTTTTTTTTCCCTTTGGGTATTATGGATTTCATGAGTTTTTGTTTGTAGACCGATAACAACATTAGTTACAATATTAAAATTTGAAGTTTAACATATTGTCGTAATTATGTCCCCCACCCTTCACACAGGTTGTGGCATAGTGGTTCAACGTTAAGGGGTTGAAACACTGTATATCCAGTTATCACATACCACAATATGTCTGTGGGAATTTAGTGTCCCACAAAGTGTTTGTTGGATCACTATCTTTGCCACACCTGTATAAGAATGGTCCTGTCATCTTTTGAGAGCAACTTTCAGAACTTTATGTTCACGACTTCTAAGAAAAATACATACAAAATAATATTTCCAATCAAAATTAAATTATAACTATGTTGTACCTAGTAAGAACTTATCTCATATTATCAACAACATTACACATGAGGCGATCTAGCTCATAGCATGGATCAGGATTCGACATATCATTGGTACTGCAATCCATGTGTTCAAGTATTTCAACAGGGACCTTGAAGTTGGCTTCTAATTCGTTCTGGTCTGGTAAACTTTGTAGAGCACTTTGCAATATATCTTGTACTTTGTCCAAGTGCTTCTTGAACCTGAAAGATAAAAATGAGTTAATAACAAAATATTTGATTTAATTATGTAAATGTTGTATTTGAAAAATCACATTACCGTGTAGCAGTTTCAACACGTTGGCGCTTCTGCAATTCCATCATTACTCTCAAAGTTTCTCTAGCTTGATGGGGTCTAAACTCATTTAATAAATGATGAATGTGTATGAACAACAAACTAAGATCCTCAACTTTTTCTGCTCTTTTAGGAGAGTCAGGACAATGGACCAACAAATCTAATAGATCTAAAAAGTTGACTAGTAAAGAGTGGTTTAGTTTCTTCAGTTCTCTTCTTCTTTCAAAATGCATAGGATATAGCCGCCGAAATCCCTAGAAGCATAAAATTAATTTTACATTTGTTTATTTAGTTAAATGGTATTCATTGTTTGCACAATATGAGATTGTTACCTGACTTTCCAGGGACCTGATTATCGTATCATCCGCATTGAAAGTGTGGCCAAACATCGAATATGAATCGTGAATAGGTCGCGGTGGTAAAGGTGCTCTATTTCTTCGAACATTTTCATCAGTATAGAAGTTTATATATTGCATGGGGGGCAAAGGTAATGAACTAACTTGTGCTGTGTCGGAAGACATTTTTGCGGCAAGTTAGAACACACCTAGTAAAACCAAATTAACTGTATTGTCTAAATGACTGCACAAACAAAACCATTAAACCAATATTGACTGCATATAGTAAAGTAATATATCGGTGATTGACTGTCACCAGTGTCACTGTCTGTCGTCTGCATTGGTAATTTGGTATCAGTGTTGCCAGATGACCGTCTGACGTTCTCCCCAAAGCTTCCCCGAAATCCCCCCAAAAATTAAGGTTTTGAAAAAAAAAACCCCACAAATGACAACATATTTTTTTAATCAATTATTTATTTTTTAACCCCGACACAAAATAATAATAGAAATAGTATGAATGTAAAAAGCCTGAAATAATAAAAAAAAAACTATTGAAAAATAGCCACAAATAGAACAAAAAAGGTATAAACGTGAAACCCTTTAAAAAGAAAAAAATAACCTTGAAATTATGACCCGTAAGTACCTACGTATGAATTTTTTTGATTAAATGTCCCGTCGGGAGACCGCTAGGTACTATTTTAAAAACAGAACGTTAGGCTAATAATTAGAGCGGTCCCCCAACGGGCGAGCAACCGACCGCCCGAGACGTAGAGTCGTAGACGCGGACGCGAACTATGCGCGGGGCGAGGGGGCGTGGCAACTTCGGAGTCACTCGGCTATCATCGCATCGTGAGCAGCATTTTGTTTTCGTGTGTGTGCTTTCAAAGATTAGTTAGTGGTTTGATCGCGTTCACACATAGATCTATTCGTGATCGATGCATTCAGATAATATTATATTTAATCATCAATGCTAGCCGCGGCTTTGCCCAGACTACTTATGTTAATAAAAACCCCCCTAGTCCCCCCACACTCAGTTTTCTCCCTCCAAATATCCCCCCAATAATATTGTCCCCCCAATTCTCCCCCCATAACTATAAAAAACCCCCAAACTTGGGGGGATTCCCCCCAATCTGGCATCACTGTTTGGTATAGGTAACCATTGTTTTTTTTTTTTTTTTTTTCTTCTTTGGCACCTGAGCCGTGTCGACTATTCTGCCAGCGTCATGTGGTGGTTTTTAATGTTATATCGTTACTTTCTTGTAAATAGCCCACTTTGGAGCTTGGGAATGGTCGGGGACCATGGACTTATAAGTGAATGATGAAAATATGAATGACGGAAAAAAAAGTACTAAAGCCGGGCATACACATCAAGCGGTACATCTCCAGTTTTACCAGATACAGTTTTCGCATTGTATAGGTTTTTCGTAGAATCAGAAGTCGGCTTTTAGTGGTTATGTATAGCATTATAAATTCCAATTTTTATTTTTACTCGAAAGTAACTAAACCGATGTTAATGCCTATGGTACGCACGACGACATGTCCTTTCATTGTAACCGAAAAGCCTATACAATGCTAGGTCAACTAAAACTGGACTAGCTTATTAGAATATTTAAATATGTATTATGCTACCCATGAATGTGCGTTAATTAAGAGTTAAGAGAGTAGAGTAAAAAGCTCAAAGTTAACGCCAGTCTTTCATATTTAGCCCGAAAGTTTATTAATTTATCTCCTTTCGCCTGTAAATGCGGCATTTTGATGAAACTAATGGTCTAGGCTAAAAACATAAAAATGAGGGATTTTGAACATCTACATTTCACTACAGGGACAGTGAATAATACATTATTCACGATTAATACGATTCATCCATTGTAAACATTCCATGCCATGGCATGGAATTAGTAAGTACTATTGCACACAGTCTTCGTGTTAGTTTAGTCTTCATTTCATAGATTACTTTCATACTTAGCTGTCAAAATAGTTTCATTCATTCATTCATTACTCATTTTATTTCATTCTTCGTGCTTCGGGTTTTGGAATAATATTTTTAGCCCGAAAAAGTGAAAATTGCAAAGGAATGTGATTTTTGTTCGATTTTAATGTGTCGTGTATTGATGACGAATCAGTAAATGTAATTTAGCCTATTAAAAAAATATCGTCAACATATTTTTCAGTTCAATACTGATACTCATCTATTTCTGATGGATTTGGATGTCTAAAGGTATATAATTATGGGTTTACGTGTTTTAAAAGGTCTTACCGGTGTTTCTGGAGTGTTTAATCTAAAATTAAGGTTTGTCTGTTATGCTTCAGGCTTAAAATGGCAGGAAAGGATGATGATGAAGTAATACTGCAAACGTTTATGGTCAAGAGGTCTCAAAATAAAAAGCTATTTACACCGGTCAACTACAAGGAACGGTGGCTGGTTTTGACTCGTCGAGCGCTTATTTATTATGACACGGATGGCGAGGTAAATTTTGTTGATCTACTTTTGTTACTAAACCATTGATTTGAATAATACTATTTCTTGTTGACTATCAACAGTTTATTTACCTTTTCCTTATAACTCAATGGTTGGGCCTGGAAGTTTTTATAGTTATTCAACATAATTTTGATTTTAATGTCTTGCAAATTTATTGTTTTATCAAAAAGCTTTTCTCATAGTTTAGATTTAATTAATTTTTATTCATTCTATTTTATTTTTGTGCCGCTAAGGACATGTCCTAAAACTTTAGGTAAGTAGTTTTAAGTGATATTCACATGGCATAATTATGACAAACAAATGTCCAGGGATATTATTATTATTATTAATGACATACTCAATTATTTTGGTGATTCAAGAAATAAGTGAAACAAAGCTGAACAACTTCTTATCTTGTAATTTTTTTATTTATAGAAATATTAATTACCAGATTTTATTATTTGTTAAATGTTTAAATAACAACTAATAAATTGTGGGTTTACTTAAAGCATGTACCTTCACATTTTACTAATTGCATGAATGCTGCATGTTACTACCACTATCTAGGTATAATACAAACAATATTTACCACCCACATTAAAAAAAAGATAAGTTTACAAAAAATTACACCCTAACATATCCCCGAATCTTGAAAAAAAAACTTTTTTCATAAAGCAATCAATATAAAATGATTTAACTTATAGTTTCTCAGTAGCAGCCCGGAGTCTGGTTTGTCATTTACATGGTAAAAGGGGGCCATTTTACCTTGTAAATGATTTAAACATAACTGGCAATATGTTGGTGTACTATAGGTAAACCTAGGCCTTACCCTTACGGGAATACACAGGTGTGATATTATGTTATGTGCATATTTTTTTGCTGTCTCCAAATTTCACTATTGGATATACATTCCATAAAAACAGCATGCTTGCCTACAAATTAGAAAAAGAATAGATATGAAGCTATTTAAAAGTAAATCTTAAAAGTTGCACTTTTTTGAGATAATGCTTTAATATATGTATCACATACCAAAGATAGGAGACGTGTTTCCCAGCACTGGGCACATTGTAGACTGATTATTTTATTGACACATAGTCATAAATGTTGATTTAATTACATGTATTTGTATCTTCCCCATGCCGTTTGACCTGCATTATGTGTATTTGACCATACCATACAATAGATCATACATGAAACATAAAAGACTTCTTTGTTATTTTTCTTGGTCAAACAAAAAGTAAAGAACTATCAGCTGATACATTCTTTAATAAAATACACCAGTAATTTCTAATCAATAAGTACACACAATCAGCCTTTAACATTTCTGTTGCTGGGACACAGGCCTCTTCCAGTGTGAGGGATCCTGTGTTATTGCTGGGTATACAGTTTAGTGATTAGATTTTGTCCTACAAGAAGCAATTTCAAATGTTAATCTTTTCAGCCTGGAAAGTTAAAAAAAAAAACAATAAACAAAGCGATTATTTTAAACATAATTTAAACAAAATTATTCCACTTTTTATTATTATTTTTCTCTTAAAAACATTGCCCCACTAGGAATTTCTCCTGTATTGTGGGTGCGTTTACAAACATTTAAACTCACATACACAAACGGCCAGACCCGGAACAACTACTTATATAAGAAATAGTTCTGTGTGAGACAAATTTGTTTCAAATTTAATGTGTTTGATCCTTTCAGCAACACTGTTCCTTAGTGAAATAATATGGGTGTTTTTCTTTTTCGAATTACTTAGTTTGATCCTGTCTACTGTAGGAATAGATTTTACAACAAACTTAAAATGGAGTTTACAAGTTTTGTACAAAAAGGTCATGGTTCCTTTGACCACTTTGCTTATTTATCATATTTACAGTTCTGCCCTAAAAATCACATCTTAAGATTCACTCTGTATAAAAAAAATCTACAGTAGGTTTAGAGTTCTCTAATCTACAGTACGTTTTTTTTTTATAAATAAAAGAGTTCTTGGGATTAAAAATACCCACTGAAAATTTTACTGAAGTGCTAAAAAAAAATCAAACGCGATTTTACTTCAATTTAGTTTACCTGCATAAGATAAAGTACATTTATTTAATAATAAATTCACCACAATTTAATTTTAAATAGTAGATATTCATAGTAATTTAGAGCACATCACAAAACTACTAGGTGCAACATGCTACTACTATAGCAATATAATTTATTATGCTAATAGTACTATCGCATGAAATAAGACATTAAAAGAATTTAAATGTTTTTTATTTATTTATATAATAATAAAAAAATAAAATCTCTTCCTCCTTACGTATTCATACCATAATCAGCCTATAATGTTCCCACTGCTGGGACACAGGCCTCTTCTCTGTGAGAGAGAGTGGGCCATAATCCACCACGCGGGCCCAGTGCTGCTTGGTAGTTGTCGCATGTCTTCGAATTTTTTGGTTCTAGGACATGCCGGTTTCCTCATGATGTTTTCCTTGACCGTTTTGAGAGCAGTGGTGATGAAATAAATTACACAAAGTAAAGCGCCTGCCTGTGTTCGAACCCACGATCTACAACTCGTAAGTCGGGGTCGCTACCGCTAGGCCACCACTGCTCACCTGTCTCTGCCAGCAGTAGTGAGGGCTATGCTGTCGGAGACAGAAAATTGGAGGGAAGTTGCCTCCTGTGAGACCAGAACAGGCGTTGCACAGAGGGGGCTCCGGATTGGTCTTTTGAGAGGTAACAGTGCCCCTTCCATGTGCTGATGATGACCACCGGGGTGGATTTAGTGAGGTAAAAATCCTACACAGGTTTTATCCCCAAAGACCAGGCGCCTTTTGAAGGTTTCCCCCCCTAAAACAAAAAAAAAAGGCCACCACTGCTCACTTACGTATTACTCAACCAAAAAAGAAAATCTAGGGCCACGGCATATTAATCTTAAAAATGTCTTCCCAAAGAAAGCCATCTAGATTAACAAAAACTTGGAGAGCTTAGTTTTTGTTATAACAAAAGAATTCCAGTGCGCAGGTAGCCAAGTGGAATAATTGAACATCAGCACCAAACGCAAGATATGATTCACAACCTAATTGCTGGTTCATTCAAAAACACTTTGTTTTACCTTGCTAAACTATTCTTAAGCTTGGAGCAAAAAACGTAAAAAATTATAACCCATCCGCGCTGACTGCGCGACACGTCGGCAACAGAAAACTATAAAACATTAGTAAGATTATTATAGTATCATGCTATTAGACAAACTAATCACGTTCTAATCGGAAAGTTACCGTAAATCTGGACACTTGACTTTAATAATAGGTACTTAAGATTTCAATCTACGATAGATCTATAGATGCAGTGTATGCGTCGTTAAAAATAAAAACATTACTGAAAAGTTAAGGACATTACAGATGACATTTAAGAATCTTGTGGCCATTCGTTAGCCGGGAGTCTTAACTAGACTGCATCTCAACGGTATGCTAAGTGAGCATTAAAATACTACAGTTGCATTTTAACTGCAAGTAAACTTTACGACTCGGACTCGGCTACTCCAAATAGCGATTTTTAGGGTTCCGTAGCCAAATGGCAAAAAACGGAACCCTTATGGATTCGTCATGTCTGTCTGTCTGTCCGTCCGTATGTCACAGCCACTTTTTTCCGAAAATATAAGAAATATACTGTTGAAACTTGGTTAGTAGATGTATTCTGTGAACCGCATTAAGATTTTTACACAAAAATAGAAAAAAAAACAACAATAAATTTTAGGGGTTCCCCATACTTAGAACTGAAACTCAAATTTTTTTTTCATCAAACCCAAAATGTGGGGTATCTATGGATAGGTCTTCAAAAATGATATTAAGGTTTCTAATATATTTTTTTCCTAAAATGAATAGTTTGCGCGAGAAACACTTCCAAAGTGGTAAAATGTCCCCCCCCCCCCTGTAACTTCTAAAATAAGAGAATGATAAAACTAAAAAAAATATATGACGTACATTACCATGTCAACTTCCACCGAAAATTGGTTTGAACGAGATCTAGTAAGTAGTTTTTTTTTAATACGTCTGCTCGATATCAATAATGGCAACAGGTAGGCACTTGAAATATTCACAAAATACTTACTTAGTTGTATTTTTACTTTAATAATCTATACTTATAATAAATCTGTAGAAGTTAAAATTCTGTACATTGAAAATATCCAAAAAATAAATGGCAGGGGGTGTTACTTGACCGACACCGAACCCAAAAATGTGATTAAAAAAATTTTTGTCTGTCTGTCTGTCTGTTTGTTCAGGCATCACGCAAAAACTACCGGTTCGATTACGATGAAACTTGGTATAATTATTCTTTAATATCCTGGGCACCACACTGGGTACTTTTTATCCCGGAAAAGTATATACAATAAAAAACAAACTTAATTTTGCGGTTCGATCCCTATACCCGATTACCACTGTCTGTACTGTACCAACCGCAAATACTAAGTTTGTCGTAGGTTGGGTCACCCGCAGTGGAGTTCATTTTTATTCCTTTTAGTTTTTAGAGTTATTTAGGTTTATTTTTAAATAAGTCGTAGGTATAGATTTTAATTGTAGTATATTTGATAGTGTACGTAGTGACCGTAGGTTATTTTATAATACTGTTAGGTAGGATTAGTCATTCGTATAGATTTGGTTTTTAGGGATTTTTTATTGAGTTTAGATTAGTTATCATCAGAAATAGGTTTATTTAGGTAGGTAGGTAGGTATTTAATTTTCTGTTATTGAGTTTTTTTTTTTAAATTAGTTAGGTACTTAGGTAAAGATATCATATAGGTACCCTCTTAATCACCACTAATGAGACACAATTGCTTTTCTATTGTAATTAGCCACAAAGGGCCCGCGACATAGATGGCATTCTGGGGAAGCACATACATTTTATCCTGTTAGCACATTCCCGTGGGTAAATTTCCGACATCCACGCGGGCGAAGCCGCGGGCAGAAGCTAGTAAATCATAAAAATAAAATAAATATTTAAGGGCTCCCATACAACAGACGTGCTTTTTATAGCTATAAGGGTACGGAACCCTTCGTGCGCGAGACCGACTCGCACTTGGCCGGTTTTTTTTAAATTAATTGCCATTGAATTGGTCCTCTGATTACATACAACCAAACTTATTTTTAGTAAAAGGTGTGATAGACGTTTGTATTTTGGATTATTAAGAATCAAAAACTACATTGCATCTTGACTAAGGGCAACCTATGTGCAGAATCTTCCTGTTTGGGTGACTAATGCAGGATACATTCAGGAAAGTAGTGCAAACTTAAAAAAGTTAAAACACGAGATCCAATACACGCATTCAAGTTATTTTTTGTGAAATCTTCCGATGTACAATATTAAATTATGCAGTTGACTCAGAAAATCATACGATTTGTGTTCAATTAGTATTTATGACAACGTCTCGTATAAAAAAATAGTCACTTGCTCTGATTGTGTAATGTAAATTACACAATCAGTGCAAGTGACATATTATTATCTGGTTGGGTTATTAACTATAGCTTGCTAGCTCAATATACCAATCAAAATGTTCTCCGTCCATAGTATCGACGCACTGCCCTGGCTCACGCGGCTACGAATGGATCAGAAAGGCCCGCCCGCACTTACTCGGAATAAGTTTAAACTCGCTTAAGAGGACATAATTTTGCCGTCTGGCAAGACACCATTTCGCCAATTGTCGATAGGTCGCCAGATCTATATCGGTTAGTAGCCGGCGACCGGATGCTTCACGAATAGGTGAGGCGGTTTAGGGAAGTCGTTCTTATCGTTTTCCACATCTTATGCTAGATAATTAAGAGGTAATCTTTGCTTCCACCCCATTATTTGCAAAACATGGATGGCCTTATCCACTAATAGTTTTTTAATTTCATTTTGACTAGCTCGTCCCGCCATTCCCTTCGTGGTCTACTGCGGCGTTGCGTCGATGTATCAGGGGCCCACTGCGTACTAACTTTGGCCTACGACTCATCAGACATACGGCAGACGTGGTCAGTCTAACCCCATTTTAGTTCTAGTTGTACCTTTATTAATTCATATTATGGTAGGACAGTCGGACTGTCTCTGAAACTTGTCTAGTTTCAAGCTCATGGCAGTGTCATTTGTGTGGGAATCGTGGATAAACTGCTAAACCTGCCTAAACTGACAAACGGTTAAACATTTGAACGACGGGGGTATATAATCCAAACATTCCAGAGGAAACATCGAGCTCAGAACGAATTAAGTACACTCAGAAGATATTTGAGCTCTGTGTTGCCTTTGGGTGAAGCCATGCCTCGAAAGCTCCTTGGGACTTTTCGATATGCAAGCTTTGCCTTAGGGGAAGTTTACGCCTATACCTTTACACGTTATTAAGCTGCATTGCTATTGCTCTTCACTATTCACTGCTATATTATCTATGACCGCTTACGCTAAAATGCGTAGCTCGTTTCTTCCCAAGGACAGTTTACTGCATTGCTGTTTCTATCACAGCGGGACTCCATTCTTCGAAGAGCATTTATGTTAAACTGACCTCCTTGTATAAACACAAAAGTCGTCGCTGGCGACGTATAACCAAGCAAAACAGCCTCCAGACTAAAAATTAAATTGAGTTAAAAATATTGAGAGAAAAGATCTTTGGAGTTGGGGCCAATCCCAGCGAATTTGTTCTAAAATGTAAAGCCTCAATAGTGATGTATACATATTTTGGAGTACTTACCTAACATTGGAATGTATGATTCATACATAAAACAAGGAAATTTAAGTCCTGTTACTGTGAATCAAATAATATTACGACAAATTATTAATTACGACATTATCTCTACTTAATAGTAGCAGGACAATTTCTCAATACAGACAGGGCAAAGTTGACATTCAGTTTTCAGTGAGTTTTGACTGGTCCTTGTTATCACAATCAACATAAACTTATTAAATATCAATTCCATAATTAACTTTCATCCTTTCTTGATAGCTTTTATAAACATTTTAACAAACCTATCGAACTTCAATAACGTTGCATATCATGATTATAGTGGTTGAGTTGTCTCCTACCACATAACAGTTCTGAAGTGACGGACAACCAACTCGTGCGCGAAAGTCACGTCGCTTTTGCGCTGCATACGATCAGATGGCTTGTTCAGCTAACCTAAATTATCTTAGTGCATATTTAGGATATACCTATATACTATTTAGGATAGTTGGATCTAATTACCTGCACTCTACAGTTTAATTAGGTAATTATTATTGTAACACATGTTACAATAATAATTAGGTACCTAATTAAACTTCAATAAATGTCGTTGTAGCATAAAAATTAAATAAATGATACTGTCATTTAGAAGTCAGCTGATAATAAAATAGTTTTACAAACTACGTTGCATTTTAGTGTAGTAAAACTGTAGAACGCGCAGGTGATGTTAGTTTTGTTCGATGTTTTAAATGGAAGCTCGAGGACGTAGGGGTGAATGTGTGGGGTGGGAGCGCATGCGCGAGCTGGGTGTGTCTGCCGTCCGGCGCGACGCCCGGCGGCGGTAGCGGCAGTTCCGCTACACCGTCCGTCGCCGGCCCGCACCGCACCCGAACCACCGCTGGTAAAATACCAATCACTTACACCTCAATCACACATAAAGTCTTTACTTAAAATAACACACAAATATGTTTAATTTACGTTTTTCATCTCAGTGTTGCTAATATCTCTCTTTTTGGTGTTATTGAGACATCGAACCGGTGGCCAAATACGTGCGCATTCCTTTTTCAGTTTCCACCTACGCAAAAACCACTTTTTTACACAATTCTAAATCGGCATTTTTATTCCTGATTGAATAATTACCGCGTGGTATTTTGATACATGACGTTAATGCTATTGGTTTTTATTATTTAGCTTTTACGTGACTGCTTGATGTGCGATAGCGGCGTGTGATAGGTTGCTACAATTAACGTGATCAGTTTCTCCAGCCATTTGCTGGAACTTCATTAGGTATTTATTTAAGTATTTTTGCGCTGAACGTCTTTTAATAAATGACATAAAGTATTTGAGGCTATATTTTATGCGGGATTTATTCTGTCTACTCAAACTTGGGGATGCAATTGACCACGTCTCAATTGCTAAAATAACATTCCGGACATATATTTATTTCAAACTTAATTGTTTGACTATTCTTGCTTTTAAAATATGCTATTATATGCCCGTTTTTGGATTCTCTTTTAATCAAATGCCAGTGTTACAATTCTCATAAGCATAAATAAAATACATTTCAATAATATAGAATTCTAAAATGTTCATGAAACTCTTAAAACATAAGTAACTACAAATTTTATCCAAAAAGTAAGTAGAATTGAATTGAAATCTGCTCATATTCAGAAATACACTTAAAAGAACACTATGTTCATACGATTTTAAAATATAAAACGCTGTTCTAAAGAGAATTTAATTGTGTAAACATATAAAAAAAGGAAGTGTCTTCAAAACAAAAAGTGCACATTTTTGTTGATAGGTTGTTTAGCACCTCTGAGTTTTTTAGGAATAAACAATCTTCTGGAAGACATTTTGTTTCTCATCGCTAAAAAGTTATCATTTTGAAATTTCTACAATCTATTGATGCAAACAAAAACAACCTTTAACCCAAATATTGAGCTTTTTGGCCAAACATAATAAAAACACATAAAATTTATGCAAAAACGAGCACTGTTTCTTTTTACCATGGTTATTTTTTAGTTTTATTGAACATCATAGTTAAAAGATATAAGTACAAGCATACAAAAACCAGTAGGCAGACAAATCATAAAACAAAAACAGTGTTCTAAATTCGCGCAACCAAATACAAAGAAAGCAAAGAGAATTCACTGACATTCCTGATGTATTAAACTCTGCACAGTAACAGAAAGCTCGAAAAGTGCAGTAAAATAAACAAAAAGTGTGTCGTAGCCCTCCCGTGCTTAAATAGACTTGGCAATCACTCCCCGATCCCCACAGCGAGTACCGTCAACCCCTCGCACTTCGCAGTAATGTATGTACCGTCATGCCGCGTGTGGTCCCTCGTTATGTGAGCAATTTTAATGGAGAGCCCTCCGACGCCCGCTAATTGTTTGAAAAAGCTTCACTCTACTGACTTAACCGCATCTCTCTTCTGTGCTGTGTTGTTCCAGTTCACTTCAAAGAATCTTGCTGCTTTGTATGTTTCAACTCTTAAAATGTAGAGCGCTTACCTTAGTGCAAAAGTTTGACGTCCATTTCTTCGAGATTTAGTTGATCATCATATTAACTTTCGGCTCAACTAATCGAAGTCAATTATTAACAAAAAATTGCTTCTAGTAAGTACCATGATGATGTCGAAGTAAACTAAATGATTTAGCTGCTAATGATCGGAAAAGAAATACAAAAATTAATACAAATCCTAATTTGCGATATTCAGCAACGCCTTCCTAGTTCTCACGCTAACGAATCTGTTCAGTTAATCTATTGCTTATCTCTGCACGTGTACATTATTAACCATTAATTAATTAACCCAGCACTATGCAAACAATATGATTGAGACAATTAAGTTATTGAATGATATTATGTATCTATTAATGAATCAACACTGTTCGTCAATGGTGTTTTGAAACACCATAAAACACGAACAGCTAGATATGATTGGGACCAATTGACAATATCGGAGATAGGTTTGTCGGGTGTTCCTGTAAGCGGAGCTGTATATCCTCCCCGCAGGAAATCAACTCAGTGATTTGATTCATTACGCAACCCGGTGCTCGGCCGTTGTGCGCTTTCAGGATGTTATTAGATGAAGTCATCTGGCATGAGGCAAATTCGATAGAAAATCTGCATTTGTACTGATGAACTCCTTTTTCGGCATCAATTTAACTGAACGGGATATTTGATTTGAGAATCAGAAAATGTCAGCTCAATTTGAAGCCTGTGATATAGACAGATGTTAAAAGTATTCGAACTAGCTATACGAGCAAGTGTTTGCGAAAACTCTCGTAAATAAAGTTAAGTAAGTGTTCCGGGACAGGTTGTGATGTCGGTAATTGGTGTAGTGTGTTACTTAGAGAGGGCTGCTCGCTAGCCGGTTGGCATGACGCCAGCCCAGTCGTTGCTCTTATCGTGGCTTGCTAACCGACACACTAATGTAGTATACCTATACGTTTCGTCATCCATACACTTACGTACTTCCACAAGTACATACGCAAAAGTGTTAAGTTTGCTGATTATTCCTTTTCCTTCCTTTAAGGACTATTAGGCTAAAAAGTTCTAAGTTTGCCTGTATTGGTTATACATTTTCATTTCCTCAGTCCTAGTTGCATGAAAATATCGAATTTCACTGGGAAGTGCCAGTGAATATGGAAATTTTCACGCATCAGCGAAATTGGAGCTTGGCTCTGAAAAATATCCGAGCTTTCAGTGCCGACCAGAATTCAATTAGTGAGAACTGTAGCGTAGCGTGAACTACTTCTTTTGTGCATGTTTAATTGGATTTAAAACATTTTTGAAGCTAAATGTAAAATGATCTCCATGTTTCTGTTCATGTAATATTTTCGATAACGTAACAAGAGCTTTTGTAAAACAAGAAAATTAGCTGTTTTTCCAAGTTTCAAGGAATCATTATGTAGATCAGTACCTGCTCCTTAAGTCACGTCTCGTTTTCCACTGTTGGCTTGCAGGTAATCCGTCTTGAATAAAACCCTGTTCGTTGCCAGACCGATTTGGTTTCTCGCCCGGCCTGCCCTGCCCCCAAATAGGCACATTAAAGGCACTTTTGAACGTCAAAATTAAAATAAAATTGATTCTGTTAGTTTTCTAACTTGATTGGTTTTCTAAGCTTTATTGTAAACATTATCTAGATCGCGGTTGATGATTAGACGTTTATAAAAGCTTTATAAGAAAGGCAAGACATTTTAGCTGCTAATATTTTCGAAGGTCAACTTCGGTTAAATATGTATTATTTTCAAACTTTATCTTCTAATAAATAGGATGTCGTAACAAACCAGCGCTAGATTCAGGATAGCTCGCAAGAAACACATCTCCAACTCCAAGCTTGATTATAATTATGTTATTCATTTATTAGGTAGTGTGTGGTCTAGTCGCGGTCATTTATACACTGTAAACAATCGAAAATGGCCTCGGTTTAATGACTAGTTGACGTCAGGACGTTACTGCCAGCGGTACCACACTACCACGCTCATACCGTGTGTATTAAGGTGACCTAGCGTTGTGCGTTGAATCGTTGAATGGGCAACTTCCTTGAATCTTAAAATTATTAAAATATTCTAGTGAGGGGTGTGACGAAAGGCTGACGATTGTTTAGTTCTATTGTGGAAAATACGTTTCAAATCGATTGTAAAATGGTTTATATCTCGTGTGTGGTAGAGACGGAAGGAGCGCGGGCGCATCGAAACAGGCGCAATCCATACTGTGGAGCAGGCGCAGTTGGGGGAGCTGAGCAAACACATACCCGAGGGTGACGGTGAGAAGAGCCCCGTTTATAGATATCCCTTTCAGGTAATAATATATTACATAGTAACCTAAGCGTACGCAAGAATAATGTCAGTGATATTTCATAACAAACTGTTTATTTATTTGTGAACTAATATCCGTACAAACTCATTATCATTATGTGTGAATGTAAAAAATCTTACTCACGTGTGTGTACGGTCAGGTGGGGTACTCGGAACAAAACACAGACTACACGCTTTACCTCGTCGCCGGTGACCATACGGAACGCCTGCAGTGGATCCACACAATCCGATCGGGTACGTACCCACCACCGTTACATAATGTCGTTTATTACGTGTGACGTAGTTGAACCCTGTAACTGACAATCTGTATTGTTAACTTTGTACGCTCTATGTATATAAAATCTATTATATACCGACTGTATTTGAGCAGTTATAGATAATTTTATCTGGTTGTTGTGCCTTTTATCCTTTGAACTGAATATTCCGGTACTTAAAACGAAGTTTTTTTGGTGATCATTTATCCATAAGTATTATTGGAACGTTAAGGCATGGTGGTTTACAGTGTGCACAGTCACTGGTCGTCGGAGTCGGTACCACCCAGGCGCGTGGGCCGCGCGACGCTGGAGTTGCTGTGACGCGGAGCGACGCGCCGCCCCCGGGTGCGCGGGCGCAGACCTCTGGACCCTCATAGAGTCTGACATTGACCTGGTCGTGCCGCCGCAGGAAAATCGACTGTCGAACGACGTAACACGTGCGTATATTTTTCACTAAAGGCCTGCCACCAACACGTTTTCGCGACACACTTCCAGGGGGTCTACTCCGAAGTAGTATCGGCCGAATGTTCGGCCGTTTCCTACTACGAAGATACTATTTGGTTCGGTCGGTTCCGATCCTACACTCCTACACTCTTTCGAATATTGACTATGGTCCCGACCCAACTGAGCCGATCCAATTTTTTTTCGCATTTTTCAATAATATTCGGTTCGGCCATGTGTCGGTCCGATCCGAACATTCGCACTTTGCACTTCGGAGTAGGCCCCCAGGCTCCTTACCTGCTGTATTTCAAACTCGAATATTTGTTTGCACTCACATGGTAAGTTTATATTAAGTACAAGATATCCGGAACCTTACATGAACTGTCACGGCACAGCCACTTGCAAAGTATTAAAATAACTTTATATCTAGTTTAAGACTATTATAGAGAAAGTACCTACTTATCACTTATGTAGTTCTATAAATCACAAGTATTTGCAAATTTTGAGATAAATATTTAGCATAAACTATACAATGCATATTTCTGCATTTTATAACATGTTTATTTGGTTTAAAAATAAAAGAAGTTTATAGGTTCTCATAATTATTAGGGGTTAAAGTGTGAAATTGCCGATTTCTACTGAAAGATTTTTTTAAAATTTAACATAAGTAAGTATTTATTTAATCAAAATAATTACGATTATTTTTATTATCTATACATTGCTGCCATCTAATAGGAAGATCATTTATGCCTTTGCGATAGAACTCTCGTGATCTAGATTCGACAAACTGTGTGAAAGCATTTTGGACTGCCTCTTGAGAAGAAAACTTTTTATCACGTAGAAAATTGTCCAAATCACGAAAAAAATGGTAGTCCGTTGGAGCAAGGTCTGGCAAATACGGAGGGTGACGAATGGTTTCTAAATGCAGTTCCTGTAGAGTTAAAACGGTTTCTCGTGCTGTATGAGGTCTCGAGTTATCATGTAGCAATAATGGTGAAGATCGATTCATGATTCGAGGCTGTTTCACTGCTAGTTTTGCTATCATTGTTCGGAGTTCGGCACAGTAGACATCTGCCGTTATTGCTTGACCAGATTGGAGAAAGCTATAGTGAATAAGACCATGCTGAGACCACCAAACAGTTACCATTACCTTTTTATTGGTAAGCTTTGCTTTAGGACACTGTTGCGGCGTTTGACCTGGGGTCAGCCATTGCATTTTTCGCTTACGGTTATCGTAAAGAATCCACTTTTCATCACATGTCACAATTCGATCCAATATTCCTTCATTTCTGTATCGATTCAACAAGGCAACACAAGTTTCAACACGCGTTTCTTTCTGCAGATCAGTCAAATCATGAGGCACCCATTTCTCATATTTTTTATTTTATTTTATTGATTTGACGCATTGTTGGTAAGGTAACGTTAAACCATGCCGCTAATTCCTGGGTAGTTTGGTTCGAATCGGCTTCCACCATCTCTTTCAATTCATTGTTGTTCACCTGTGTGGGCGGTCTTCCACGTGGTTCGTTCTTCAAATCAAAGTTTCCATCACGAAAGCGTTTAAACCAAAATCGCTCGGTGCGTTCATTAGCAGTCCCCTCTCCAAACGCAACATTGATATTGCGAGCTGTTTCTGCCGCGTTAGTTCCGCGTCGGAACTCGTATTAAAAAATAACTCGAATTTTCGAAGTATCCATCTTTCTTGTCTAAGCTGAATAAAAAAAACAACTGAAAGTCGATAATCGAATGTTGCACATTTTTAAAAGAAGAACGAAAGAAAAAAGTTTCACTCAAAAATCTCGAACCATGAAGCTTCTATGTCAATTCGGAGTACCTATTACAATAAAACGGCAATTTCATACTTTAACCCCTATTATTACAATAGAATAATTTTATAGCTACAACAACAAATTACCAACTTAAAAAATAAACAACATAGGTAAACTAAGTCACAGTGTGTATATTAAATATACATACCTACTACTATTTCGATTATTCGAGATAACTCTACAAAAAAGAGTTGGCCATTTCAATCGCAAGGCTTCTGTTGAAGATGTTATAATCTCTGAGCGAGTCAATTGCCGTTAATGACGTATAAATTACCTGTCCTCTTTCCACGTAGCAAAATACCAGTAAGTGAAAGGGAGAGCGCGCACCGCCTGCGCTCGCGCATCGAATGGTGAATGTAGGCCGAGCGCGACCATCTTTGAGCCCTCGCTCCTCGTCTCGACAACTATAAAGCCTAGTTCTCCATGGCCCATCATATACATAATTTATGCAGTGTACACTGTGTAGGTACATGACTAAACTAAAATTAGGTACCGTCATGTCAGTGCAGAACACATCTTTACGATTTATTATCTCCTTTATTCAACTTTCGTCATATTGTAAACTTTTATATACGTATTAATAATAAAACTTTTTGACAAAAATAAACAACCGACTTCAAAAAAAATACATTAAAATTTGAAAAAAGTTCATACTGACGTCCGTTCTCCTTTTTTTTAAGTGGGTTAATAAATAAATAAGGGTCCACCGCATTTATCATTTTTAAGTATATTTATTTTACGATAACTTCAAGCAGTTTAAAACATATATTTTTCAAATGAGTAGAGAGAGTAGAGTTCATAGATTATGGGTTTCTAAATAATGAAAAACCAAGTATAGACGTGGTTTTCCGTATTGTTTTTACTCAATAATTTCATTATTTTATTGGTACCTTTTGAAAAGTTACAACAAATAAAAGTTGTCTCAATCACGTTTTACGTGCCGTATCGGCGGCACCACCGTTATGTATCACGCTTTACCTTCGCCGCGGTACTTGGACACGTTTGTAGGCAGTCGGAGCGAGGTGTCGCGCGCGGACGTCCGGTCTCTAAAGTCCCGTTCCCATGTTGCCGAGTAAACCCGAAGACGAGCCAATGGTGACTAAGAAGAAGTCAAAAATACCATGTCTCTCGCTGGCGTCGTTCCTCCCGGCTCTAGAGGGTACGGTACATTTCGTCTGACCTCTATTTATTTGGCCTCGTCGCCATCGGTTGCGTTCACTGGTCTCGTTGCACTCACTTTCTTGTCTTGGTCAGGTGTAATGTAATGCGTTTGTGTAATGTCTGCAGAAGTGATACTGTGCAGTGATTCTGATACCCAGATAGTGTTTGAGGATAGTGCTCATTGTGCCATGGATATAGGTCATCACTATTTAGTGCCCTAGCTATAAGAAATTGGTTCTGCAATGGGTTTGTTATTGTGTCAGATGGATTGTTGATTTGTCAAATTGAGACGTCGATTCATCTCTTTTAAGGTTATCGTACCTACTTTCTAACAAGAACCACAGGCTAAACTTCAACATCCCAAAGTAGTTGTAGAGGTTTAATACTTTTGTCGAGTTTCACCTGCTCAATCTGTGTGACATTACAAGTGTATGTCATAATATTATCGTGTTGATATTTGTAATATATATATATATAATAAATTTATCTATATTATAATATATAATAAATTGTATAATATTAACATGGTTACATTTTACTCGAATGTTGTTAGTGCATATTGTGTCATTATTATGATAATTTCTGTCAAATGTATTAATAGTTCCGTGGCCTTTGCACAATGAGTAGTTTTACGGCTCTTAAACAAGATTTTGTGTAAAGGAAAACGACCTATTGATTTTGGAGGTGTTATCTGCATTCACCCGCTTGAAATATTATGTTCATGACATTTTGATCATGATCAATTGTTTATAAGTAATATAATAAAAAAAAACTTAATTTACTCTAACAGAAGTTATTAAAGTTAAATCTAAAAATAAATATGCCAACCCTTAGATTAGTTATGATGAGCAGCAAGTAGGATAAAAATAAATATGCTGTCATCAATATTAATGCCTAGGTTTCTGGATATATGTCATTCATCGTATCCCATTTCACTCAAAAGTCTTTGACCAATTTATTTCTTTCGATATACGAGGGCGGAGTGATAAGTCTGGTAAAAATCTATTTTGGAATAAAATGATCGCAAATTGCATGGAACCTCCTTGTTCAGAACTCTTTTGAAGGACTAAATTAAAATTTTCAGCCAGTAATGCCGGTTAGTTTTTTTTTAACAGCCATTAAAGAAAAACTGCAGAACACGTTTTTGCAAAGATGGAGAAAAGTGAATTTCGTGTCGTGATTAAACATTATTTTTTGCGCAAAAAAACTAAAGCGGAAACGAAACAAAAACTTGATAAATATTATGGGGACTGCGCCGTCGGTTAAAATTATTAAGTGGTTCAACGATTTTCGGCGTGGTCGTACAAGCACAAGTGATGCTGTGCGTCCAGGACGCCCAGTTGAGGTCACTACTTCAGAGATGATCGCTAAAATCCACGATATAGTGTTGAACGGCCGAAGAGTAAAAGTGAGGGAGATAGTCGAGATAGTAGGCATCTCAGACGAACGAGTTCGCAATATCTTACACCAACATTTAGATATGAAGAAGCGATCGGCGCGATGGGTGTCGCGTTTACTGATTGTTGATCAAAAAACGCATGAGTGTGACCACTTCGGTAGGTTTGGCGTTATTTCAACGGGATAAAACCGAATTTTTGCGTCGTTTTATAGAAGTAGACGAAACATGGATCCACCATCATACCCCAGAAACCAGGCAACAATCGAAACAGTGGATTGCTACCGGCGAACCAGCTCCAAAGAAGGTCAAAGCAGTTTTATCGCCCAATAAAGTGATGGCTACAGTTTTTTGGGATGCACGTCGGGTAATCTATATTGACTACCTAAAGAAGGGTAAAACGATTATGGCGCATATTATGCCAATTTATTGGACCAATTTGCCAAAATTTTACGTGAAAAACGACCGCATTTGGCTAAGAAGAAAATCCTCATCCACCAACTACCAAGACAACGCACGAGTGCAAACCTGCTCGATTGCCATGGCCAAACTTCATGAGTTGCGCTATGAGTTCCTTTCTCACCCACCGTATTCGCAAGATTTAGCCCCTTGCGACTATTTTCGGTTTCCGAATTTAAAAAAATGGCTTAGTGGGAAAAGATTTGGAACGAAGAGATCATGCACGAAACCAATGCCTATTTCGAAGCTACCTAAGTCGTACTTTATAGAAAGAATCGAAAAGCTAGAGAAATGCTGGATGAAGTACATTGAGTTACAAGGAAACTACGTTGAAAATAAATTTAATAATTAAATAACATTGACTCCTTGTTTAATTTTTACCTGACTTATCACTCCGCCCTCGTATTTAATGCTATAGTAATAATATTACTTACCAGAAAAATATATAAAGCTGACCATAGGTTTTCCTTTTAGTTAGCATTTAACCTCCTCAGTAAAATAGGCATTTCTGGTAAACGTTTAAAGAAGATCCATTTTTAAATATTATGAATGTTGTTTGTTTAGCCGTCACGGCGGCAGTCACAATGCCGGGGGGAGGCGGCGCTCCTCCAGGCACTCCGTCCGCCAAGCCAAAGGTAACACAAAATGCTGCTGTAAGTATCTCAAATGTTTTATATTTTATTTTATTCTTAAGTCATCTATACTTAATTGCAATTTTATTTTTTATAATGAATACCCAATTAAGGCCATGGTTTAATATTCTAGATGAAAAAAAATATAAAGAAGTTAAAACAGAAAGTTTATTGCTATCACTTCAATCTTAATGCAGACCTCCGTTTAATTTCAACTGCAATTTTTTATGCCCAAAATTTAAACTGGGAAATAGAAAAAGAAGAAAATAGCGGTTTCATTCATTTTGGCTAAGTTAAAAAAGCTTTAAAAAAAACTTTAATCTTTTACGATTTATAGTTTCGGAGGGGCCATAGTAAAAGTTATGTTGTACCTACAGAATAATGAGCACAAGCTATGCTTCTCAGAGTAAAAACGATACTTATCTGTGTATTATTGCATTGCATTATAGAATGGTAAAAGACGTGTTTAAAAATTTACAGGTTTTTTTTTTAGATTGATCAGCCTTCTAGACTTGCCATTTGGAATATTAAGCCATAGCAGTTTGCCCTTATTTAAATATGAGCCTTATATTTGAATTACAATCAGATTAAAATATGATTTTGGCTTAAATCAAATATCTATAAAGTAACTATTATTAACAGGAGAAGCAGAGAACCAAAGTTGTGGTGGCCCTATATCCATTCAAAGCTATTGAAAGTGGAGATCTCTCACTGGAAAAGGTGAGCTTAGTTCATAGATACAGTACATACCCAAATATTTATCTATAGAAATAAATAAAATTGAAGTGTCTGTTTGTAAAGTCAAAATAACAAGCTTTTTACTAAATGCTTATGAAAATATAACGATACTTATAGAAAACAACAATTTTTAAAATTTTTGTATATCAATCTTGTTTGTTCCGGCTAATCTCCGAAACGGCTGAACCGATTTTGACGTAAAATAAGACTTGGAAATTACTTATTTTTGAAAAGAATAATAGTGACGAGACTCATTATTTTTTCTGAAATCCATGGGAACGAAGTCGCGGGCCCAGCTAGTTAAAAATAATGTTTTACTATTATGGTGACACAGCTACTTGTTATATTGTAGGAGGATATTTAGTGCCAAAAGATTAGCACGTTCAAATGAATCATTACGTTTTCACCACAGTGCCTTGCATGGGACTCAAATGTAGTAAATGGTCATTATTAATCAAGAACAAAGTACATGAAGTTTTTGGTAAAACCGTGGGTGTCGAGCACAAAAAACGAACAAACTCCGCGGAGGCAATTATCCAATTATCTTTTTTTTCGTCCATTTTCGTAGTTTGTCTCTATGGGAATTTTAAGAATATTTTTGCATCGTCAATAAGACTCAGCCAAAATATCAATACTAATATTATAAATTCGAAAGTAAGTCTGTCTGTATGTTACTTTTTCACACATAAACCACTGAACGGATTCGAAATAGAGAGATAGATGACATCCCATGGAAAGCCATAGGCTACTTTTTGACCAGGTAGCACGTTCCCGTGGGATAATTTCCGACATCCACACCAGACCAGACTAGGTTCTGCCCGCGGCTTCGCCCGTGTGGATGTCACGTGGATGCCCGTGTAAATAACACGTACCTTACTAACTTAGGATATAGTACACACGGCTACACGTCAAGCTATATAAAACCAGTTTGTCTTGGCCTCACTTTGTATGATATTTTCTCACAATGAACGGTCAGCTAATACTGGTTTTGCAAAGCTTGATGTGTAGCCGTGTGTACACAGACTGATGTTTAATTCAATGTGCAAAAGGTGCAGTCTCTTTTATTGACTCCCAATTTAAATACGCAATTTGAGGTTCCTTTATGACAACAACGCAGTCGCAAAAGTTGAATCAATTGATCATTATTATTCTCTTCATCATCTGCCTAGCCTTTTCCCAACTATGTTGGGGTCGGCTTCCAGTATAACCGGATGCAGCTGAATACCAGTATTTTACATGGAGCGACTGCCTATCTGACCTACACAACCCAGGTACTGGGTAATACGATACCCTTTGGTATGACTGGTTGTCAGACTTTCGGGCTTCTGACTACCCGTAACGAGTGTCAAAGATCCGTGAATGACAGCTGGGACCAAAGGCTTAACGTGCTTTTCGAGCCACGGAGGGGTCTTTGTATGTAAAGATGGTCACCCATCTACAGACCAACCGCGGCAAGCGTAGCTGCGCACGTAGTGCGGCTGTTATTATTTGCCAGCCATGGGCCCCATCATTATTATTCACTTGAAATTATCAATTGTGTGACTAACATAGAATACATTACGTTATAGGGCGCCGAATATGAAGTTATAGACGACTCTCAAGATCATTGGTGGAAAGTTAAAGATGAGAACGGGTATGTACTTATTTATTTTTATACTATACCTTCGAACTTATGCTTTAGAACTTTTAAGTACAAATATTTGATACCTATATTTACTTATACTCCATTTTCAGGTTGGTTGGCTACATTCCTAGTAATTACGTTAAAGAAAAGGAAACAATAGGATTGCAGAAATATGAGTGAGTATTAGTGTTTTATTTTACGTTTAATTTATGATAGTAAACATAATCGCGTTGCACAAGTAATTAGCTGATGGATCACACAGGATAGTCATATATTTGGAAATTATATAGGGAAACAACACAGCGCCAGCGTTTGAAAAACATGACTTTGTGTCAATAGGAGGATAATTTTAGATATTTCAGGTATTCTTATAAATAGCACTAGGATTTATTATGTTACTGACATTAAAATTTGATTTGATTTATTTATGATTAATGAAGAAGAAAACACAATTAAACAATAAAACAACAACACACAACAATTAAACATAATTATTTTAAACACGTTCAGTTTTTTCCCGCGTCGTAGCTTTTGCACATAGAATATTGGATAATATTAACAAACACGCCATAATATTAAAAAATAAGCTACATGAAGTTGCTATTTCCTATCTGACTATACCCCTGAGAAGAAATGGCGCAACAAACTCAAGGGTCACAGTTTCTTATAAAGTCCAGACATAATTTTGGTCAGATTATGTGAAGACAATGTAGTATTAGTGCTTGAAATGGTATTTTATGCCATTACCTACTCATGAGCTCACTCTCAGTGCACGTAGAACAGAGGATCCTCTAATAGGAAACCTATACTACCATTGCACTTGATTTAGGCATAGAACTGAGGTTTTTACCTTAACCTCCACCACTTGCAAACATAAACTTTGAAGAGGATATATTTGAATAGTTATTTTGTGGCGTTTACAATTCTCAAGGTTTAGGATAACTACTTATTCGATGCGCATATTTGTCGTCATTGACATAATGAGAACTTGGAAAATTCGGTGTTATATTTTACACAGATAAGTTAAATGTTTCATTTTGCTGAGTTTCCGAGAGCATTTGCCGTTTTGTTTTTAAATATTTGATGGAGAGATTATAGGAATTTCAGGAACCAATCAGATTATTTGGCGCAGAGAACATGTGGACTTCATAATCTGTTTGGGGTAATCCTGACGGTCTTATCTCCTCTTAGTCAGCGCCATGTCAGTACTTTATCTTCCGCCTTTCGTCCCCAGGAACAAGGACAAATAAAAAATACTGTATTTGCATAAAATAAATTTAAAACGTGTAAGAATTCCCAGGACATACGTCCATACCTCTAGAAGGTTAAGACAGACGTGTGTGGTTTGTTCCGTGCATTAATTACGCTTGTATGCAGGTGGTACGTCGGCGAGATGTCGCGGCAGCGTGCGGAATCTCTTCTCAAGCAGGAAGATAAAGAAGGATGCTTCGTGGTCCGCAACTCCTCAACCAAGGGCATGTACACGCTCTCGTTATATACCAAAGTGTAAGTATCCTTAACCAAACACTTTTATTTATCTCATCTAGAAAGTTGAATCGCATTACTTGTGAAAATATTATACGGCTGTTTTGAGCAGTTTGGCAGTTGGCACTTATCGCCTTGGCACGATGTCAACATCGCTTTAAGTTGATTCGGTCTTATTTCTTTATATCATTGTACAGTCAGCGTCAAAAATATCGGGACGAATAGACTGTTCAAAATGATCTCAACAACTATGAAAATGACACAAGGAATGTTTCAGAATGAAGACAGTACACGACAACTGTCATTCTGACAAGAACTTTATCCAATTGAGATAAAGTTTAATTTTCTTAGTTGTTGAGATCATTTTGAACAGTCTATTCGTCCTGATATTTTTGACGCTGACTGTACTAGCTACAATGATATAAAGAAATATGACAGACTACTTTCTACAGATTGAGGCACATACTCATACTATGTTGCGAGCATCCAAACTAGCACAACATATATTGTATATAGCAAAACAGTTTCAACATCACAATGCTTATCAACATTATCTTTGATATAGCTACTGATCTACCAAGAAACATGACGATTGTCAGTCTTCATGTCTTTAACCAATGTTCTCGATAGCAAAAAAAAATATTTTAACACTCGAAACTGTTTGCACAGTTAACATCTATGTCACCATTGTTAACATCAGTATTTTGATTTTTAATTAGAAGATGGGAGTTTCTTGTTCGTTCTTTTCTATAGGATTCTACTACGCTTTGGAAATGAAATGGAGCTTCATATAATAGACTCTTCCTTATTTTTAATGAAATAAAGGCTGTGAGTTTGACCATCATATTACACAAATTATAGTTACCACTCCCAAACGAAGCACTACCACATAAAGCAGAACAGTCGCAGCGAGTACTTCCTATCGGACAAGCATTGCTGTGCGAGTATACCCGAGCTGATCAACTACCACAAGCACAACAGCGGCGGCCTGTGCTCGCGCCTCAAGACCACGCCGTGCGACCGGCCCGCGCCGCCCACAGCCGGACTGTCGCATGGTCAGTACGGTTAGTCGAAACATCGTCATTATCATTCTCTAACCATTACTAACGCCATTTGTGAGCGGTACTACTAATGCTGGAACTTACTATCTGTCTTTTCTGAGGGTGGAAGATTGCGGTCAATCGATGTCGGATTTGATCGACTCAAAATATGGCACCTTATCATGACAACAAATATGTCAAGATGTCATTGATTCACGTCAATCGACTGCAGTTTAGTGACACTCTGTAAATGCGCTTGATCGAAGGATTAACGCTTGTAATTTTACTTTCTTACTAACTAAAGTTAAGTCCTGTGTTCTAACACAGGAAGTGACTGCCCAAGTCGTATCGGTAGCAGGAAAGATATTTTCTCGCCGTTTTCAAGAATACCATAAGATGAAATCCTACTTCGTTCCTTCTATCAGCACCAAGGGCGGTTCATAACATTGAGAAACCTCTCTGCCATTATATTTATGCTTTTTATTTTGGACTCGTATCGATCGAAAATTAGTAAGTAATGATTATTTTAGTTGTCGATAATATTGGATAGGCGTAGGCATTATAAATACTAATTTTTCAACCAAAATATAACTTTCCTCAGAGGAAAAGCTTATAGCAATATAGTATTGCGGTTTTGACAGCGTTTGTATAGAAAATAATTATGCCCATTCGCCGCCGCGCCGTAGGCTCTAGAAATTAAATGGAAACCATTTGTTACATTTAATTATCATTAATTTTCTGCCTTTAAACGTCCGCTTTTAAACATGACGAAAATATTAAGGAAAATCAAAATAATTCCCTGATGTTGCCATATTTGGAAATCGCGTGCAACCGTTTTGCACGGCAGTCATTTTACAAACTCATGCAGTGGCAGCACACAAAAATTGTAATAATAATAGTTTATTTCCAAAAACTTAGTATTACTTTACAATGGCAATTTGTTTCTAAATAAGAGTAGTTTTACTTGGTTGTAATCTTTGTAATATAATAATAGATAACGGAGCATACGTTTGACGCGTAACGAAACTAGTTATCACAGTACTTTATGGTACACGCTTTAATAAGGAATAACATAATCGTATCATACGGAATGGAAACAAAACAATTCTACGCAGGGCGCACTAGAATCGTGCTGGTTTCATTTTAAGCATATACCAGCCTGTAGGTATATTCTGACTACTACAGAACCACTTATTTAATTGTAATAAAATGTTACAAAACAGATCATCATATGTTTAGCCTTTTCCCAACGTTGGGATCCCAGTCTAACTGAACGCAGCTGAATACCAGTATTTTACATGGAGCGACTGCCTACCTGACCTCCACAACCCAGGTACTGGGTAATACGATACCCCGAAACAAACGGACGTAAGCAACAAATGCGTCAAAATGTAATGTGACGTCAACTAGAAATTAGTACTACATGCATGCGATATAATTATGTAATTGTGTATGCCTGCTGTAATTTAATGGGGCAATTTTCCTCGGCTCGCACTGAAGAAGTTAATGTCGGATCATTTATGCAAATTAGTTTCAAAACCATTTTATTTATTGTATCCTAGACAAGTCAAAGTCAAATCATTTATTTTCAAATAGGCACATATAAGGCACTTTTGAATGTCAAAAATTAAATTAAAATAAAATTGATTCTAGTCGCCCCTTCCAAAAGGTAGTTTTCGTATGGAGAAGAATGGGCAAGACTGGAAAATAAGAAGAATGGAAAATATTGTAAAACATTTTGCATACATTCATTATATAACTACATATATGTGAAGACGATGCACCTAAAAATAAAATTACAATACCACAATTATAGGTAAAAGAATTAAAATGGATTAACCTTTCGTATTCCGGAACGTAGATCTACGCGAGACACAATGGCTTTTTAATTGTGTCTGTAATTACGGCATTCAACAGGTTAATGAAATCATGAGATATAAATTAACTATGTGATAGATACATGGTGCTCACATATTTACAAACATTGTAGACGATTTTCATAAATAAATAATGAGTAATAAGTCCGGGTGTGACTAAGTAATTACAGAATGTAATTTATTTTTAGTTTTGGACACTATTATGATTTGGACATTATTATAGTAACCCAATTAATGTAAAAAAAATAATAAATTATACAATTACATTAGCAACCAGTTTGATTTTGTCTAGACTCTAGAGATTGTCCTATGGAGCAGGACCAGCATGTATCCAAGCATTCTTATATTGGATATAATCCTCTAATCTATACTTATAATAAATCTGTAGAAGTGAAAATTCTGTACATTGAAAATATCCAAAAAATAAATGGCAGGGGGTGTTACATGACCGACACCGAACCCAAAAATGTGATTAAAAAAATTTTTGTCTGTCTGTCTGTCTGTCTGTTTGTTCAGGCATCACGCAAAAACTACCGGTTCGATTTCGATGAAACTTGGTATAATTATTCTTTAATATCCTGGGCACCACACTGGGTACTTTTTATCCCGGAAAAGTATATACAATAAAAAACAAACTTAATTTTGCGGTTCGATCCCTATACCCGATTACCACTGTCTGTACTGTACCAACCGCAAATACTAAGTTTGTCGTAGGTTGGGTCACCCGCAGTGGAGTTCATTTTTATTCCTTTTAGTTTTTAGAGTTATTTAGGTTTATTTTTACATGAGTCGTAGGTATAGATTTTAATTTTAAAGTATAGGTAGTATATTTGATAGTGTACGTAGTGACCGTAGGTTATTTTATAATACTGTTAAGTAGGTTTAGTCATTCGTATAGATATTAGTTTTTAGGAATTTTGCTTATTTATTGAGTTTAGATTAGTTATCATCAGAAATAGGTTTATTTAGGTAGGTAGGTATTTAATTTTCTGTTATTGAGTTTTTTTTTTTAATTAGTTAGGTACTTAGGTAAAGATATCATATAGGTACCCTCTTAATCACCACTAATGAGACACAATTGGTTTTCTATTGTAATTAGCCATAAAGGGCCCGCGACATAGATGGCATTCTGGGGAAGCACATACATTTTATCCTGTTAGCACGTTCCCGTGGGTAAATTTCCGACATCCACGCGGGCGAAGCCGCGGGCAGAAGCTAGTTTGTAATATCCTTGCTTACAATGTGTACTTTTAATATAAGTTTTAAATTTTCTTTCATTTAATTGCAATATTTCACAAGATATTTTGTTGTAACATTTAACACAGTGTTATAGATAAATTATGTCTATCACTTATTTTATTAAAAAGATGTTGATTGTTTTTTACATACATAATATTTTCATAAATGAATTGGCAAGGTACCGTCATAATATTAACCCTTTTAAATAGTTCCCTAAGAGATTCGCGGCGACGTAGATTGTAAATGGCTCTGACAGCTCTCTTTTGCAAAATAAAAATGGATTCAATGTCAGCAGCCCGACCCCACAGCAAAATGCCATATGACATAATACTGTGGAAGTAACTAAAATAGACCAAACGCGCGGTTTCTTCATCTGTTAGCTGTCTTATCTTTCTAACAGCATATGCGGCCGAGCTTAGCCGCCCCGCTATTTTATATGAGGTCCCCATTGTAATTTCTCGTCTAGCGTGATTCCTAGGAAAACTGTCTTATTAATTAATTCTAGTTTTTGGCCATTCAATATGATGTCACATTCGCTAATTCTAACATTAGGTAATTTAAATCTAATGCATTTGGTATTTTTTTCATTAAGTACTAAATTATTTACCATAAAACAATCTTCGACCTGAAAAATAGAGTTATTCACGTTATAACCCCAAGGGCTAACAATTATGGGGTTTTATCTAATCCGATCGCAAAGGATTGCTATAAATAGCACAACTTACGGTACCTGAGATATTTAGTCACCGCAGCATATTTTTTCTCTCAGGTCTTTTTATAAATTTGGCATTGAATGCAGTTTTAGTTCAGTGACTGCATACAATGCAGTCAAGGCAGTACAAGGGTGGTCGATATTTGAAATCATTCAAACTCAAATCATAAGCATAATCAGCCTATAATCATCCCAGTGCTGGGACCCAGGACTACAATATGTGAGGAGTGGGCCGTAATCCACCACGCGGGCCCAGTGCGGGTTGGTATAAATAGAAATTTCTGATTCAAACCAAAATCAACTTATAGTAGGTTTTTGACACGACTGTCTTTCCTATTGCGTTACTAAAGCGAGCTACAATTTCAAGTAGGCAAATAAATTTTATTCTGATTCTGATACAATTTCAAACTAAGTGACAGTCACTGTTTGGAAGACCCTAAAATTACCGGTAGTCTACTTCGTTCGCATTATTTGAACAGACTGGTAAAAAGCCCGAACTTCTATTTCCAGACAAATGGGAGATCGATCCATCGGAGTTAGTGTTGCTGGAGGAGTTGGGCGCGGGGCAGTTCGGAGTGGTGCGGCGCGGCAAGTGGCGCGGCCGCATCGACACCGCCGTCAAGATGATGAAGGAGGGCACCATGTCGGAAGACGACTTTATTGACGAAGCCAAGGTTATGACGTGAGTATCTATATCATAATTATTATTAATTGAAGTCACTTTTCATGTCTGTCGGTGTGACCGCGTTGCTCTTCTAAACTTCGCAACGGATTTTGATGCGGTTTTCACCATCATTTAGAGAATTTATTCCGGAAGGTTTATGTGAAGGTCTTGATATTTTGACATGTCGTCACATTAGTAGATTGGCAGCAGGGCGGGCCACTAGTACACTTATGAATACATCTCTGATATAAATAGGTTTCTTACCAAGCCTGTATGATTTTTCAGGACTGGGCAAGAAATTGAGCTATACGTCCTGTATAGCTCCATCGCTTTCCCACTCTCAAGTAAGATTAAAATAATACTGCTATAAGATCTGTGGTAAGCCCCCAGATCTTTGATGCCTCTAGTACTACAAGTGTACATAAGTAGTGGTGACCACTTACGATTGGGTGGACCGTCAGATTTTTGCCATCTAACAACAAAAGGCTATGTTAGGCATGTGCCTAACATAGCCTTTTGTTGTTCAAACCACTTCAGTCTAACCACAAGTGAAGCTACTTTCGGCATCGGATATGACGATAGTACCGTGAGTCCAATTTTTTTTCTATATTTCACATTGCATTAACATTATAAAATGTTTGTGGAGTTTCTTGGCCATTCTCCATAGGAACCTACTATGCTACGGAATGGGCAACTAGCTACATCTTTCTGACTGACCGACCCCTTGACAATTCAAAAGTGCCTGTAATTGATTTATTTGAAATAAATGCTTTGAGTTGATTTGAATCCTCCAAAATTCCCGATTGTTCTGTGTCTCAGGCTAATTGAATCCCAAACGTGTCTTGTATAGATTCTTTCAGCGATTATATTTGTATTTAATGTATCTCACAATTAAGCATATTATTGTATTGCTGTCCAGTACAAAACTAACCTTCACAAATAAACAATTTCAGGAAACTTCAGCATCAGAACCTCGTCCAGCTATACGGCGTATGTTCAAAGCATCGACCGATCTACATAGTGACGGAGTTCATGCGGCACGGCTCCCTGTTCAACTACCTGCGACGAACGTCTCCCGACCAGCTCGGACCCGCCGTCCTACTAGATATGTGCATACAAGTAAGATGGTCTAGCTTTTTCCCTAACATCAACTAATGTAACGACTGGGACGTTGGTCTAGCATGAGGAGACCAACGACCCAGTCCAGACCCAGAGTATGGCTGAGCATGAGGTCCTGGGTTCGATTTAGGGGACTTTGTATTTTTATTTGGGACCAGTAAGGTATTACCGGTTCCAATTTTCCACGATTTAAATTATTCTTAAAAATCTTCCGATACTAGAGAAGGAAATGTCACTTTTGCTAAACGAAACATCTTTATTTCAGGTTTGCAAAGGAATGGCGTATTTAGAAAGGCACAACTATATTCATCGAGATTTAGCTGCAAGAAATTGTTTAGTCGGAGATGAGAATGTTGTAAAGGTACGTAAGCTGCATTATGGCCAGTGATCGGAATAGGTACAACTATTTTACGTACTTCAGACGTGCGTACGAAATGTTTTCATAGAATGGACGAGCCTGAGATCCCGGGATTCACCTGGTGTTTAAAAATATACTGTTAAACTGTTGTGATTTTTAAAGGTACTTGTGTGTGTATAAGTCACGGGGAATATCAGAAGGCCAATTCTCATAATTTTTAAAACGTTCAAAATCTAGTCGCTGTCTCATCTCGGCGACAAAGAAACGTCAGAAACTTGTCAAAATGTAGGGAAATTAGAGGTATTTTTGACAGATTGAGACAGAGATCAGACTGTGAACGTTCTTAAAATTACGAGAATGGCCCTTCAGAACTAGGATAAAACTAGGTTCATCCGCATGGAAATAGATTACTCTTAAACTTACGCGAAACAGGTTTGGTGGGTAATAATATTGTTTGAATATCTAACAATGTTATCTTATCCGACTTTTTAATAAATTTCTCGTTAAATTGAGAATCCCGGGATCCCGGGGCATGTCTATTTATATTTACAAGATCTTAAACTAATTAATTGTGTAGTAATAAATATGAATACTTGCAGGTGGCCGACTTCGGCCTGGCGCGCTACGTGCTGGACGACCAGTACACCAGCTCGGGCGGCACCAAGTTCCCCATCAAGTGGGCGCCGCCCGAGGTGCTCAACTACACGCGCTTCTCGTCCAAGTCAGACGTCTGGGCCTTCGGTCTGTTACTAGTCCTGTCAATATCGAAACCTTTCTTGAGGAAGTTTGCTTCCAGTATTATACCTATCTTGAGATTTAGAAAAATAAAAATCTTAAATTCATTCACCGACAGATAACGCGCAACCTAATCTGCTTGGTCTAGAAGCATGAAATTTTGCACAAGAGTTCGTTATATCGCAAGTATCCTTTCACACAGACCGGCTCGGAGAGGAGAGTACAAATTTTATCGCGTTTACAAGAGTTTTGGGTCATTGAAATAATAAGGTTGATTTTTCATGTCACTTCTTTTTTAAATGAGAATGCTTAAGTGGCGACCTAACGCGCAGTAACATGAAAAAATCAACCTTATTTCCATGAACCAAAACTCTTTTTTAAACGCGATAAAAATTTACTCTTTCCGAGCCGGTCTGTATGAACGGACACTAAGGAAGGATTAGTTTTAATTGAACCCCTAAAGGGGTCTAATAGAGAATGAAAGTTTGTATGGAAGTTTATCATTTTTGCTGATGTAAAAACTTAAAAACCCAACGGGCGCACGACTAGACAAGCTGTGAAGGAATGGTTGTAAGTTGTATTTTCAGTTTAAATGAACAGTGGGGAGGCTGCCTACTCCTCATAGGTTAGAAGCATTTTAGAACGATAGACCTGCTGATTTAATTAACGATAACCTTTTTATTTGTTCAGGTGTGCTAATGTGGGAAGTATTTACTTGTGGGAAAGTACCATATGGTCGGATGAAGAACTGTGAAGTAGCGGACATGGTTCAGCGGGGTATGTTACTTGAGAAACCCAAGGGCTGTCTCAACGAAATATATAATGTGAGTATCCTGGTGCCATTTATAATATTATTATTACTTAACTGGCCAACCGTTCCTGTTCAATTTTCAATAATTCATCAAAAAATCCCATAGGAAAAAAGACATTCGTTTTTCCGTTCAATTTTGAAAACTTCTCAGGAAAGGTACCAGTTTTTCTTTCTTTGAAATCCTAATTCGGACTGTTACGAACATTTTGAAGCAAATAATAGCCATATCAGTTCAACCGTTGTCAAGTGATCCGCTTACCGGAAAACAGCAATCAATTTTTATTAAAATAGATTAAATGTCTTAAGTCAGACGGTAGACATACTTAACCCACTGCCTGTATATTGGCTTCATGAATCTTGCTATTCCTCGGAGACAACGAGTTAAACCTCATAAGAAAGGTCTTGTGAAGGTCTTGTGGGCGGGTCGTGTGAAGGTGTTCTGAAATAGTGTTTTATATCTTCGTCAGTTTAGAAATTCTTCCCCGTATCAAGCCCGGTCACCATATTTTTTAAAGCTATGGCATTTAGCCTTGCCAAAAAAAATTATATGTTGAATCGGTAAAGCAGATTCTATCGTGCAATAAGCACACAAAACTACTTAGCTACAAAACTGTTAATTATTTTGTAGTATTTAAGATGTGGATAACGTCGCGAGCTACACATTTGTAATGTCTTGTTTCCCTCACTATCTGTTAATTAAGATGTTCATGTAACCGTCTGTATAAACAAACATGCCTTGGCCTGTGCGGCCGCGCAGGTGATGCGGCTGTGCTGGCGCCGCGCGCCCGAGGAGCGGCCGTCGTTCCGCGCGCTGAAGGAGGAGCTGGGCAGCATCGCGCACGCCGTGCTGGCCGACTGACTGCGCCTGCTGCTGCGCCTGCTGCGGCCCGCGCCGCGCGCCGACTGACTGCCGGCGGGGTGCCGCCCGGGATTCTCACTAGGCGATTTTTTACTGCACCCCGTATCTACGACACGATGCTTAGCGTCGAGAGTTCAAAATCAAGCGGTGTATTTTTTTGACGCGCCGGGATGAACCGTTGGATTCTCAATGCTCGGCTCGACACCGAGAGTTGAAAAACCATTGCACGACAAAAATCGTCGCGTTAAAAAAGCACCTGGGCTCGCAGCCGACGAACTGTGTCGCCGCCGACGTACGGAGCGGGTCCCGTTACACGTCTACACATTCGGGACTGAGCATAGGTCTTGCGAATAGCTTCCGCCGCGTTGGAATTGCGCGGGGCGGGACGGTAGCCGGCGACGGGTACGTGTCGGAGTGCGGGTGGCGACGTGGCGAGGTTACCGTGAGCGCCCCGACGTTTGTACTATTCAAATTTTCATGATATAAATTCGGAAATCAGATGATTCGATGTTTATTTTGTGATTTCGGCCACATTACTCGCGTATTTGGAATCTCCCGGTCGTGAACGACAGCAATTTTATATCACCGAAAATTTTCATGGTAAGGGCAAACAGAAGCAGACATCGAATTCCGACAATAACAGATCTATGACACGGAATTGATCTCATATTAGGAATTGACATATTATACCCGTAAGCCGCGCGAGTAATCGTAGGTGCCGTCCACTGCCACTTTAGGGTTTCAATAAAAAGTAATTTTTAGAAGCTTCGAGTCGTCTTTCTAAGGAGAGTAAAAGAGGAGGTAAAGAATACAGGAGAACTGTTGTCCTTACGAAGACCACTTGATTCAAAATAATAAACGTTTTTTTTATACGTAGTAAACGTACATTATAATACTGATGCAATGTAATGTAAACATGCAAAAAGACAAGTTCAATCGTTTATTAGTTTTCTGTTACCTACCTTTAAGCCGTTTATGTGTACTTTAGCTATGATTTCGGCTAAAATTAGATAAAAACTCATTTTTACATCCTCATATCATTATCCATGGTAGTTTTATTGTAAATATTATACTGTAGCTATTTAATATACTAGTCGGTACATACACAGCGACGTTATAGTTTGTACAATGCCGTCGGCGTTTAGTTCGCACATCACGTTTATCTGAGTATCCTTTTCTCGTATGTTCCTACACAAGGCGCGTTTTCAACACATGTGTAACCTAGTTTCCCAATAACTCACTGATTAGCTCACTGTTGTTTTATCTCGTAATCGTCACAAAATCATTCCAATTATTGATTGAATATATTTTTTGTACATTCCTTTTAAAAGTACTAGTCATTAAGAGAATTAAAAAAAACCGTCTAAACATTTTATTGTGAAATTTTTAAATCAAAATTAAAAAGGAATAAAGGTAATTGAGTAAGTGTAACCACAACATTGCAATGAATAGTTACATAACAATTTGTAGATATATATTTATTAAATGAGACTTGGATATCTGTGTCCGTTGCATGTTGTGTTACAAATTACTTAACTTGGGATATACTGAAATGGTGGTAACACTAAGAAAATGTGCCAATTATGTATAAACCCTTATTAATTTTAGGCATTTATGACTGAATATAAATTCTCAATAAATAATAATTTTAGGTTCTTTTTCTGATTTGTAATTCAATTAAAATGGGCGTGAAATTCGAGTTCCAGTATTTATAAAACATTTTTACAAAATGGTATTTTAATTCCATTAAGTTATAAGTAAATGTATTTTTTGTGATAAATCTTAATTTTTTAGTAAGTATTCTATAATAGGAATTATGAAGAAAAGACTACCTGTAGTTTTAAATTTTACAAAAAACTGTACTAATGTAATATTCCAGAATTAAGAACCAGTACATTAATGGAGGTAAAACGACTTTAACCGGGAGAACGGTTTAGGTGTGGTGTAGAAAAACTAATGAATTTAACGTTAAATAGGATATGAGTTTCCATAATATTACCCTAGCCCGTTCTTCCGATTAAGATACTGCCTGTAGTAATACATGTCGCTCGATACATACAATACTGCATTCTAATAAAATTCGCTACACATTTGTACAGCGAGTGTTTGTATAACTGTTTTGTAAAACTATTAAGTCAAGTAAAATAATTATTAAATTCGTGTGTTTTTATTTAAAAAACCTTGCTTCTGCCTGCGACTTCGTTTGCGTGAAGTCATAAGACACCACAATACAAAAATAACAGCCAAATGTTTATTAAACGAATGGTACTGGTCTGTGCTAAATAGACTCCGTGGCATGTTCGGTGCTCCGTGGCAGCCCCAGCAGCATTCTACCCGCTATAGCCGGGAGACATGACAGCCAGTTGGTGAGGTCCCTTGTCACCTGCTACTACGTTCATACTAAAAAATTGTAGGCTTCAATTTTTTTTTTCTTTTATTGTACCATTCGTTTCAGAAAACTTCAAAATCAAATTTCAAACAGTTTCAACCAAATGGAATAAGTGCTTTGTGATATTTTGTAAAATTCAAGGCAATATAAATCCAACGATAATTTCACGCAACCGGTCTCTGAAATTGAACACGGAAAGGGAAACAATTATTGCTTTAATGCTACTGTCGGTATATACTTTATAGCTAGTAGTCGCAAAAGCCCCAAGACCTCATGTCTTGGTTTCAACTCCGAGGTCGAAGTGATATTAGATTTTTCTATATGGAATATCTCAGTCGGTCCGGAGTCTGGATTTGGTGCCCGGTTTACTCGTCCCCTATTACATGGGAATTAAACATGACTGCCTAACCCTTCGATGAAACACGGCGTGACGTTATGTATGTATGTCAACTGTCAGGGAAAGAAACTTGCGTCGTGTAATTGGAGCTTGAGGCCCGCTTGCACCACAAACCTCTAAACAGATTTAGCGCTAAACGAATTTAAAACATCGTTCCGTTTCTGTCAGCCGTTTAAAGTTGACAGAGACGGAGTGATGTTTTAAATACATTCACACCTGTATTCCTCGAAGGGTTAGGCAGAGATGTACCTACATTTCACCAGTTATGGTGAATTCACATGTAACAGGCGAGCCTATTGCCATCAACCGGGCACAAATCGACTCCGGGCTGTTACTGAGTAATTCCAGAGGGGCAATTCTCATAACTTTAAGAACGTTCAGTCTGATCTGTCAAAAATATGTCTTATTTCCATAGAAGTTCTTGACATTTGTTTGTCGCCGAGATGAGACTGCGACTAGATTTTGAACGGTTTTAATTACGGGAATTAGCCTTCTGATGGAAAACTCCAATAAAACTGCGCGCGGGACTCGAACCCAGGACCTCATGCTCAGCAGTAGCGCTTGCGACCCACAAGACCAACTAGCAGCATGTTCTAAATACGTTTAGCGTTAAACGCATATAGTGAGTGATGGTGCAAGGGACCCTTGAACTTAATAAAAATAAAAGGAACTTGTGTAAAAATGTTCAAAATAAAATATCGTTTATTATGATCTTTTATTTATTATAATACGTAGATAAGTCAAAATATAACTTAACAAATAAGTACATAACGAAGATACTTCATATTTTTATAATAAAGATGGCATTCAGCAGGTACTAAATTGTAAAATTACACCAGAAATCAATATTATCTAGAGAAACCTTTTATTAATAATAAAATTGTTATTACGCAGGTACGACATTAACGGTATGCATTGTGTTGATGGAAACGAGTCTGGTGACGGAAGCCCACTAATACTGAGCCTAAGAGGCCAAGACTGGTCTGCTTGACTTACAATGAACATGCTCTCTACGTGAGTTCCCTACTACGCTTTGGAACGGGCAACTGGCTTCATCTTTCTGACTGACCGACCCCTTGACAATTCAAAAGTGCCTGTAATTGGTTTATTTGAAATATAAATGTTTTGAGTTTGAGTGGGCTATACAAATTATAAATAAATGTTAAATATAAATGTCTTAACTCTTGCATACATTTATGGTCCATGATTTGGAGTTATTCCACTTGGCATCCCTAAAGAATCCTCCGTAAGGGCAGTTCACGGTACCGAATGTTCAATAATCCCTCTTAAACGGGCCAACCGGAAAGTCATAATTTTCTCATTAAAGTTGCATGCCTCGCTATTTAAGTTTGTTCGAGGTAGGTATGCATTTAGGCTTGGCTGAATAAAGGCTTAAAAAAAAAAGTTTCTTTAATGCATTTGGAATATACTGTATCGGTGGAATACAAGATTTTATATGTTACTATTATTACCTATTATCTAGTTTTAAAATATGAAGATGAATGGCGTTATCTGTATCGTAGGAGACACATACACCTACTTACTACATAAGCTACATGTTTGTAACTAACATACATTCATAATTCGTGAAATCATATTTAAGAACCTAATAAATTCTTAGTATTAACAACAAGAGACCCTGTAACTTTTCAGGATGTACATTGACTATCGGCGTCAATTTTGTGTTAGTGTGTTTATGGATTTAACTGAAATATTGGCGCCTAAATATTCCCTTGTTCACAAACTAAACAAAATTTAAGTTCAGTGCATCTGTTTCTTTCTATTGCATTAAGAAAAGGACAGAAGATTAATATTAGTTTAGTCTTGTCAAATTAGTCAGCGCCTGACGTAAATTGACGTATTTTTAGTTGCCAATTTTTCGGAAAACCATTAAAAATAATCTCATTCACAATGATTAATTGACTTTTTGGTGTTAATGTTTTGCTAACTATGCTAACAAATTAAGCGTATATAAATGACAAGTACCTATTTCTTTCAAGAAATTAATCTCTGAAACAACAGCCTATACAGGTCGTACCTATTTACAGCGTTGCCAGATTTTTTTTCGGGCAAAGCTGGAATTCGAAACCTTTTGGGTATAAAAAGCTCCCATTAAAAAAAACGTAATTAATTATCCAACCATCGTAGATAGAATGCGTTCCTTACACCTATCATTGCGACAATTCTAGTAGCTTGCTTATAAAGATCAAATTCGCAAAACACGTATTCGTTTTTATGAAACAACGCATTCATTCATTATTTTTTTTCATGCATTTTTTTGTGTGAAGAACGCATTCTCTCGATGGCCACATTGTAAAAAAAATAAAATAATAAGTAGTAAAAAATAACTAGGTAAGTAATCTACTTAGTTATTTTTACTACTTATTATTTTATCTGAGTTTCAAATTAAGTTTACATTGATCATAGATAGTCGTAGAAAATGTATTTTAATGAAAATATGTTGCTTTACTATTCAAATAACAATAACTGTCTGGTTTACCCTGTAAGGCAGCCAGCCAGCAGTGGCAGCAGTTGTCTTCAGAGGAATATAATGTTACATAAATAAGTAATATATACACTTACGAATAACTTATTTATTTTTCTATCCCCGAAAAACGGGACTGAGCCTGACCCGCGCGGGACATTTAATGTTAGGCTAAAAATCGGGACGTCTGGCAACGCTGCCTATTTAGTATGAAAGGGCGACTAGTCAGGCGTATAATAAAAAAGTAATTATTATATTTTAACACAAGTAAGTTCTTATGGCAAGTCTTCGGCAAAAGAATTGACGACAGCGATTGACAGCGAACAGCAGCCGGCAGCGCAGTTCTTTTTATTATTTTCATAACAACAATCCTGTATTCGCTAATGGGGTAGGCAGACCCCACATTTTGCCAGTCATATTGTTTAAGTCCCACGTAATTCAAATACTTTAATTCCAGTTAAGACATAATAGGGTTGGTAACATTGTCCTTACAATTAATTTAGTTAACAACACGATACGATGGCACATGTACCTGACAATAGTGAATCATGTACGGACAGTCCACTCTGGCAGCAATCATTTTCAGAACCCTGTTGGGGCTGGCCATGACTCGAGCCACCATCGACGCTGCGCGATTGCGCATTTTTGTGTAAAAAACAGTCGACATCTCTTGTCCAGTCTGTCCCAGTCGACGCTTACATCCCTAACGCACTGCAACGCCATGGCAACCCCATCAGTTTTCTGAATGTATTATTAATTTATTATATTGGACACGAAGGGCTCCATACGACGCCAGCGAATACGTTTGTTCCCACTAGTTCTACTGAACAGTTCTACGGTAGAACTAATGGAACAGAATGCTCTAAAGAGCGTCACCTTTACATCTGCAGTACAACGTGCAAAGCTGCGGACTATCATATCTACACGCACCGAAAGAGCCCTAGGCCCTGGCTCTAGTAATAGGGGCAAGTGTATTACCATGTATTACCATAAACGAAGAACAAATCCAGACCCCATGCTTCGCCCGTTATTATTCGTCGTTGTAAAAGTTATAAGATAAGAAATAGAAAAAAAATAACTTGTATTTTGATAAAATCGAAGTTAATTTAGCTACATACCTTCGCATGAAACACTAGAGTGATTTCACAAATGTTTAAGGAAAAAAAAACATACATATTTAATTATAGTTTAACTTTACTGATTTCATCCTGATGCCTGCTGCTGTGCTGTTTCGCCAAAACTTCTATCGTCAATTACACCAGGGTGGGCAAATCTTTGCAGACATTTAATATAGATTATCCATAGTCAAGGAATACATATTTAATTATTTGATATTTAGTTCAATGTTAATTGCTAGTAAGTTTTCTTTTTTACAGAATGCATTTAACACAAACTATCATTCAAAAATTTAACTCTAAACAATGAAATATAATTATATTGTAATTAATTTGGTTCCTGTTACTATGTAGTTAATTCTAACAATTAATAACAAAATGTTAACTATTCTTGGTGGTAATAATTAGTGGTTTATCTAAAGGACACATAGTAAATATATACATTTACATATAAGATATATCTTAATGCTAGACATTCATACCGGTAAATCTTTGCTTTTGTCTGTATTATGTTGTTCGTAGGTTCACATATCATCAGGAAGTATATCTGGTATCAGATATTGGCATAGGTCCATCTCTGAGTGCATGAATATAACCTTGCTGGCTGTGTTTTCATCAAGCCTGTAAAAAAGGCGAAAAATAAATTTTGTGGTAAGCTAATAGTTGTGACCGAACGGCGGCCAAGGTTAGGTCAAAGAAAACAGGGGGTCTACTCCGAAGTAGTATCGGCCGAATGTTCGGCCGTTTCGTGCTAGGAAGTTACTATTAGGTTCGGTCGGTTCCAATCCTACACTCCTACACTCTTTCGAATATTGACTATGGTCCCGACCCAACTGAGCCGATCCGAACTTTTTTCGCATTTTTCAATAATATTCGGTTCGGCCATGTGTCGGTCCGATCCGAACATTCGCACGTTGCACTTCGGAGTAGGCCCCCAGGGCTGTCCAAACGCGTGTTGGGTTGACAATATCGTCTAATTAGCAGGAAACACCTGGATGAGAGACCCATGGAACCGAGAAGTATGGCAGAAGGAAGGGGTACCCTATACTCAGCAGTGGGTGATTCCGGGCTGAAATTATGAGATAATAGTCGTGGCTCAGTTCTCTATAGCAGCCCAGAACTTAGATCAAAATTGACTTATGGAAACAGGTCCAATGAATAACTTCCACTATTGGCATTTTTTCAGTTGAAACCATCAGAGCATACATGATACATGTAAGTATAATTTTGCCTCTAATCTGTTTTGTTCAGAACCAATTAAAAGTTATCTTACCATCCTTTAATAACGGCCCAACATCCGGAGAAGAAAGCTGGTGCATTAGTGACAAGACAAACACCAAGCCTCTCAGGGTAATGCCGACTGAGCAACCAGATCAGATTCTTTAACACTTGATAGTCCATACAAGACAGTGTGAAGCCATTCAAGTCAAAAACTATGCATAAGTTATCCACCACTTCTTCAAAACATTTCTTACTTGCATCTTCCTGTAAATAAACAAAAAATATTAATTTTAGGGTCAATTTAATTGGTCAATTTTGTTAAGGTACCTTACATTTACCTAAGTTAAAAAAAAAAAAACTATTATGTGGGAGGCATAAGGATTCAACAACCACTAAAAAGTTCAAATATTATTGTTAACATTGACTGCATGAATATCAATGATCTGGTTGACTTCAGTAATCAAGTTTCAATCAGGTTATACAAATTAACATTACCAAGCAGTAGACTATGAATTTAGTCAAATCATCAATATTTCTGTCGCTGGAACTGTGGTTCTTTGCTGGAATGTATATTATAGGCCGGCCGGTGATGTCCCTGTGTCTCAGTACCCTTGCCTTGTTGGAATACTTTTCTATAATCTCTTTGTTTTCACCTAACTCGGCTACACCATACTCCACTCTCCATTTGTTTGTTTTTATTATAGCCTGAAATATAGGAAAGTTATAAATTAAAACATTGTTATGATATCCTCTTCTCTGCTATGCAAGCTTATTAAGTTTGGTAACAATAGACAGTCATTGTCTCATTAGTGACAGTTACTACAGATGTAACTTAAACATTAGGGCTTCATAATTATGAGAACTAAATTAGAAGAACCTTTAGTTCCTGAAGGCTTGTAGGTACCTAAATAGGTAGTTAGAAGCCAGACCTTGAAACCAGCAATGCCTTATCCTCTTCTGCTTTTTGAGACCTCAACCTGGCCAACTGATGACATCTAGTAGCATTACCACTTAGAAGAAGCAGTTAGTACTTACCTGAAATGCATTGTCGACTGTTTTAAACGCTCTTAGGTATCTTCGCAGTGAGTATTCATTGTGATATTGTGCTGGATCTGCACTGACGATTAAGTTCATCCTTTCTTTTATTTGTTTCAAATCATCTTCGTTTACAGGTTTCGGTTCATCGGCCATGGCTATTAAAGCTCTCACTTACTAGAGTTTGAACGATTGTCTCACTTAATGTAAATAAATTAACCTAAGACCACCGGCATAACTCACAAAAAATAAGGATTTTAGAACGAAAAATTATTTTTCAGTTCATTAGATTTTCTACACGTAGGTATCAAAATCAAAAATCAAATTACTATAATTTGATTTATAGCATGAGCCTTTCCTTCTTTATGAAAGAAATCATAAGTGTGAAAGAGATAGATGTCAGCATGGCATATAGCCGTAGATTCACAGTATGGAACGCGCTAAGCTTTATCAGCTGCTGTCAAACGTGACGGGTGGGGAGAGGCCGTAGACAGAGATTTCTCTGTCTACGGGAGAGGCAAAACGGAACTGGGGAGGGATGAGACGTAGTTAGCAGAACACAGAGTAAGTTATTCAGAACATTCAGAAGTGCAAGTTTTCTTTCTAATGAATTAAGTACATAATTCCGAATGTATACGAGTATTATTTTATGTTAGGTATGGTCAGCAGACAAACAGAACAGAAGTTCTGTTTTTTATTTATTTTACAGTTGTAAAAACAATACAAACTCTAAATGACTACCGAACTACTACTTAACTTTTGAATAAAATTAAATGTATCTAAAACTAATCCTGTTGATTGACTTTCAGTGCCTACACCGGAAGTCGAGATGTAGCATAGGGCACACAGTAAACTTGGCCCCACATCTGCGTTCCACCCGAGAATCCAAAAGAGTGGCTCCTTGTCGAAGTTTGTGTTACTTACATACACACATACAGGGGGCTTCTTCTCATGGGGACAGAAACTTCAGAACGCCACCTGCTACGATCCTACTTACTCCTTTTGCTCGGTTTATGTTCATACATGCACGCCGGTTGCGAGTAGGTTCTATAATAAGAATGACGTTTATTTATTTATAAAAATGGTGCAGATTTACAATAACTTATCTTAAAAAATATAGATGACACAGTTGCTCATTTGCCTGAACTAGGTGGAGACCGGTGTTTCAGGCTAGACGGGTGCTTAGAATTTTAAAATATATTATAATTAACAAATGAGAAGATTAATATTTATATTACTTAAAAACTAATATTAGGTACCTTAAAAAACTAACATGTTTTATATACAGACAACGAGTAAATCCTCTGTTTCACTGTATACTATGCTAAGTAAAAATTGCAGAATAACCTTTTTATAGTCGTAATTATTTAATTTAAAGATACTTAATTTCCTATTTAATTTATTGTATAGAAATGGGCCTAAAAATTTATAAAATCTGTTTACAAAGAGACATATATAAAGGATGCATTTGACTCACATACAATATCATTCCGTCTCTTATTAGTAATTTCAATGTTATAGGAGAGCATGGTGTACGGTTTTAAAACCAAGTGCGTTATGAAAAGCTGGCGAACAGTCAGCACGTTACAGGATTTGTATAGCAGATCTGTAGGATAGAGAAAGGGATGGAAGTTAGCTACTTTTAATATAGCTCTCTGTGCTCTTTCAAGAGGCTGTAAGTAAGTTTTAGGTGCTCCACCCCTTGAAGTAATACAGTACTGTATTACAGATTGACCTAGGGCCAAGTAAACTTGTGACACTAGTTTTTTATCTGCAATTGCTCGCAATTTTTATAAAACAAACATTAACTTGCGCACTCTTTTAACCAAACTATCAATATGTGGTCCGAGATATTTTATGTTACATGTTTTAAGGATAAAAGGACACTTACATAATATGCTGACTGAGCGGAGTCCGCAATGATGGGCATACAGATGAGAGTTAGTAATATTTAAATGTGGTTTGCGGATGGAGAACTGAATATATTTTGTCTTGTCGGCATTTAATGTTAGTAAGTTACTTTGGAGCCAGTTAGACACAGTATTGACACCTATTTGAGCATATTCGTACAATTCGCTATTTCTTTTAGCGGTGAATAATTATAGCGCCATTTCATCTGTATACGATATAATTTTGCCTTGATTAATAAATAAACTACACAAATCGTTGATATAAATCAGGAAAAGGGTGGGGCCCAAAATACTTCCCTGGGGAACACCAAAACCTGTGTTTTTTTGCTCGTCGCTACTAATATTGTCAATTTTAACACATTGATAATGATCGTCTAAGTAGTCAGCAAAAAGTTTCAGCGGCGTTCTCCTTATTCCCAAGGCTTCTAATTTATACAAAATCGTCGAAACGGAGACTGAATCAAAAGCTTTCGCCAGATCAAGGAAGATCCCTAGGGTCTGGTTTCCTTTACCGAGTTCTTCTGAGACATAATCTGTTAAACTAATGACAATCTAATCAAATGTGTAATCTGTTAGACTGTGCACTGCATCGGCTGTGCATAATTTGGCTCTAAAACCAAATTGCGCAGATGATAAGAATACATTTTTCTCTAGATAGTTATCTAGTCTACTGTTTATAATTTTTTCTAGTATTTTAGATATTGAGGGGAGTAGTGATATTGGCCGATAATTGTTAACTAGGTCTTTGTTTCCGGATTTGAAGATAGGGATTACAATTGCTTATAATAGACATTTAGGGAAAATGCCTTCAGAAAGACACATACGAAAGATATGTGTTAAGGGAGGTACAATGATATGCTTAAAGAGTTTAAGGGTCTTATTGTTAATGTTATCCCATCCAACAGCACATTCATCTTTTAGTCCACAGATTATTCGGGTAATTTCGTCTTCGTCGGTATCTAGCAAGGCAAAAGATTTTAGGGTACACCTATTTTCACACTTTTCGGAAGGTTGAACACAGTCAGCTTTTGGAATCTGCTCAGCAAGAGTTTTCCCAACATTTACGAAAAAATCCAAGGTTTAATATTATAATTTTTCTTGTTTACTGTAATAACGTTCGTGTCGTGTAATATAGCTGATTAAACATAAAGCAAAACGAAGTACGATAAAGCAAAATTAGCGTCAAAATCAATGTTGCATAATCATATTCAAGTTTGTTTGTGTTTAGTTGCGTTTTGGTCTGTGGGCGATTTTGCTTAGGCAGCGTTAAGTTAAGGGACAGTAAAACTGCGTGATGGTCGGTAATTGTAGAGTTAGTAACAAGCGTAATAAATGAAAAACTGGATTTGATTATCATATGATCGAGGCAGGAACCGCTTTGATGAGTAGGCAGTGTATGTGCGGACAGAAAACCATGGAATGAGCAGATATTTAGATAGTCTTGGATCCCTGCATTGCACTTATCAGAGTTAATGTTTATATTTATATCTCCTGTTAGTATAACATTCTTAAAAGTGCCTACTGCTTGAAAAATTTGGTTTAAGGAAGCATGAAAAGCATCCAAGTTTCTAGCAGAAGGGGATCTATATATAGCAATTACTGCTGCAGTTGTACCAATTTTGATAATCAAGCAATTACTCTTACAGTCATGTAGATTGGGTTCCTCGACCGTGACCATTAAATAATATTTTGAATAGACAACCACACCATCATTTTGATTGTTATTGATTCTGGTAAAAGATACGTTGTACCCTGGTATTACTGGGAGGTTATCCTGGCGATTAGATAACCAGCACTCAGTTAGTATTATTATATCACAATTAACGTTAAGTCTATGAAGAAAAATATTAAAGCTATCCATGTTCTTATAAATACTACGAATATTTTGCGTTAGTATGGTTAGTTTGCTGGGGAGTTTGTTGCGTCACTTCTTCTTCCCAGCGATAGCACTAGGAAGTGGTGAAGGGCGGGCGTTTTTGGGGGACTGTCTTTTGTAATTTTGACGTTCGAAAAGTGCTGATTCTCAGCCTAATTTGAATAAATGACTTTTGATTTGATTTGATTAGTGACTGTTGATACACGGAAAGATATTGTCTGCAGTCCTCAACCTTACATGACTTTGAAACAGTTTGAAAACTATTATCTATGTCCGTAATTAAGGTAGGTACTATCCATTATTTATTAAAAATAAAAAGTAAAGTCTAAAATAAAAACAAGTATAGTAGCGCTCTTAGGCGCCTTCATAGTCTATTGAGTTGATGTACCTATTGTCGGCCGACTTCTTAGCTGGAAAATCTAGATCTCCCATTTTGTGGTACCGTCGCTGGTTTTTTGAAGCGCAGACATGTTGCACATTTTGGCGCTTCTGCTTTCTTTGTGCGGTCTTGAATGGTGTGCCCTTCTTCACCGCAATGACCACACGTAGGGACAGTAGCTTTGCAGAACTTGGCTGCGTGGCCGTACTGCTGGCACTTGTAACATCTGGTTACCAGAGTGAAGTCACGTACTGGGCATGACGTCCAATTAATAAATAGTCGTTCCTGGGTGATTAGGGCCTTACGAATGTCGGCTGGAACTTCTAGTATATACTTAATTGCAGTTTTCAGTATCTTTTCTCCCAGATTTGTGGCTTAGTTTTATTGAGGTCATAAAAGTATCTCGGGGCATAATAGGCAGATTGTCAGCAAAATTTTGTTCATATAGACATTTAAAGAACTCATTTTCAGTCATAGATGCGGGCACTCCAATTACTACAATGCGAGGTTTGCGCTTTCGGGGTTCGTCTACGGTAAGCTCTGACGAAGCAGTTTGGGCTGTTTGCTTGAGCTTGTCCAGGTCATCTTTAGTCTCCGTGCTGATTATGAGACCTCCTTTTCCGATTTTGCGTACGCCTCGTACTTTCAGCTTCATTTCACCTGGGCATATAATGTTTTGGACTATGATCCTGGTTTCGTCACTGGTCTTTGTGTTGTCACATGGGAAAATTGCCACGGAGCTTAGTTGGTTCGGACGAACAAAATTGTTGGATCCTTCTTCACCATGTCGGCAAAAGATGTATCACTCCTCCCAGCTCCTTGCTTCGTGTCGGACTCCTGAATGGTGCGGTTCATCTCTGTAAGCCAGTCCGCTAGGTCTCGAGCTTCAGTCATGGTTTTAAGGGCGGTATGTGTTTGTATGGCACTTGATTTCAGGGACTGGTATCGCACGGCCAATTGAGAAACTCCGTGTCCAATTTTTCGGCAAAGATTGCTGATTCTTAACTTCTGGTCCGAATTGAGTTTTCCTTCATTAGCAGTGGCACAAACCTCATTTAAACATTGTTCAATGGACCCCAACCAGTTCGGAATTTCCGGAGTGGGGATAGGTTCAGCTGGGTCAACAGCTAGTTCTTGGTTCTGCTTGGGTTCATGAGGTGATCTTGGTGCGGGGGTCGATGGGGGACTGCGCGGAGTCAACCCGCTCCGAGGAAAGGGGCTGCCGTCCATACTTCAGATTATAAAAATTGTATGTTATTATAATCTAGTCAGATCATCCACATTACTTGATTTATAAAACACGCTAGTACACTAGGTGAGTGCTGGGTCAATATTTATGCAAGTGTTAATTAATTAATTTTTATAATGCATTGATGTGCACGTCTGTATGTGTTGACCGATCAATGAGTTTCTATGGACCAATTAAGTAGGTCAGTACCTATCTAATTAGGTATAACACTTCAAATAATAGCTATTAGTAAATATAGTCTAGGTAAAACGGATTAAGTATGTGAGGAATGGTAGGTATTGTGATTAGTAATAATGTGAATAATAGGTAGTATATAATATTAATGACTGTCTAGCAGCCAATAGGAACTAAAATTATAACTAAATGTGTAATTCAGCTATAGTTAATTACAAAAGTTTCGCGTCTTTCATGCAACAAACGGTGAAAGCGCTTAGGTAAGAAGGTCTTCGACAGGAAAATCAGGAAGATGCGGCACAGTTTTCCTGAAATCATCAACTGTGCAGCAGAAGCTGTATCCGAGGTCAATGCGGTCAGGTAGCCACTTGAGCCAGTTGAACGTGCTGTTGTTGCGGCAGCGGTCCGTGCAGAATGCAAGAACTTTCACTTCTGTCTCGTTGTAGTACGGATTGTTGATGCCCACGAACGCCGTGCCGAGGCGACGAGATGCGTCATACACCACCTGCAGGAAGGAAGATTAGATAGGTAAAGTCCGGTCGCGGAGCAGGAAGAATTTCGTACATTAACCTGTTATTACTTGTCTCTGTCACTCCCGCGTAAATATAATGCGCCCCGCTTGCACAGATGCAATGACCGCCGTCCTCAGGGATTGTAAACCTTTTACCTGCGACCGTAAGGTTTGTTAAGACTTAGACTAGATAATAATGTAGACAAAACTGTTGATTCTTTTGTGATAAATGTGACAGGCGAGACGTCGTCGTAAAGCAGTAACTCCAATACAGAGAAATCGGAATCTGATTTTTGAATTTTCTCTTTTTATTTCTACAAAATAAGTAATTATAACTCGATTTTTATAACTGTTTTCATACTAAAATCAAAATAAATAATTTATATTATAACTATTTAATAAGCTAGTAAATATATTTTTTTCTCCTTCAAATATAAACCGCACTTAATACAAACAAGTTTGTGACCACTGTCAGTAGGCAAAGAGGTCACTGTACGAAATTCTTCCTGCTCCGCGACCGGACTTTAGTAAAATATCAGCGAATCAATATAATATCATCATTGCGTTACCAAAACTCAGAGAAAAAAAAGTGTATTCTCCCGCTTGCATTTTACTATTGATCTTAAAGCTTAGGTATGTCAAACCTTGTTACTTACACATTTTATTTTATTTGATTTCTATTGTTGGTGGTACTTGCGTTACCTTGTAATAGAAGAGAGGCACTGGGATTTGGGGGTTGTTGTTAACGTCTGTATACAAATAGATATCGACGAGTTTGTCGTTCTTGTCGCGAAGCTGACTTGTTTGGAAGGTACCCGTGTATATGGTGGTGTTGTAGCCGGCCTCACCGATGCGGGTACGGAGGTTCTGTGATCAAAGAGAATTTAGTTTATCCCACTGCAGATGCAAGTAGCTATTTCTTGTACAGTCGATTACACGACAGTAGGAACACTTTGACCTTGAGCTGCCGGTCGATTCTGTAAAAATCTCACCGTGAAAAGTCAAGTGAAGTGAGCTTGATGTGAGTTGTCAGTAGTGTCAATCCCTAGCATTATTTGGAATGACAGCTCACTCCACGCTCACTTCACCTAAGTTTTCACGGTGAGATGGTTACAGAATCGCACTGCTGGCCTAGCGTAGAAAGGAGTTTCAATAGAATAAGAGCCAGCCATAGCATAAGCATAATCAGCCTATAATGTTCTCACTCCTGGGACACAGGCCTCCTCTCGGCGAGAGGGAGTGGGCTAATAATCTCCCACCGGGGCGCAGTGCGTGTTGGTAGATGTCATAATATGTCTTCGAATTTTTGGTTCTAGGACATGCCGGTTTCGTCACGATGTTTTCGTTCACCGAGCAGTGTTCAGTGGCGTACCAATAGGCAGGGGCAAAATGCCACGGGCCCCCAGTTGGAGGGGGCCCCGGTCCGAGAGGGCCATGAGCACAGGAGGATCCTAACATAAGTATAGAAATGTAAACTTTTTTCGACGACTACACCAACGAAGTAGTCGTATGCAATTTTGTAGGGGAAATTACAAAATTACGTGCACGAAGTCGCAAGCGAAGTGCCAGTAAAAAAAAGAAATAATTTTGGTTGAGCTTCTTTACATTGAAGGAGGGCCCTATCTCATGAATTTGCCACGGGCCCCAAAGGGTATGGTTACGCCACTGGCAGTGGTGATTAAATTATTTACACTAAGTAAAGCGCCTGCCTGGGTTCGATCTTCAATTCGTATGTCGGGGCCATTTCCGCTGGGCCACCACTGCTCTCTTAGGGCCGGCGCTCACTGCCGGCATGGCACGGCAGATTGTGCTGCGGCATCCCACGGCGTTCCGTGGTATCCCGTGGCGTTCTGCTGAAAGCCCACAGCCACTCTGGCATCAATCATTTTTGCTCCGCGCGGATTCGAAGTTGGTTGTGTCGTTATGGTTGACTGGGATTTAGTATTAATAGCACTTCTAGCTGAAGATGAAGAGAGACAAATGAGTCTCGGTCCATACGTCTCGCGAGATGCAATGGCGTGCCGCGGCAACCCGTGGAATGGAATGAAATGGCATGACTCGTCATGCCGCAGCATCCCGCGGCATGCCGGGACGCGTCGCGTCATGCCACAGCATCCCGCGGCACGTCGCGGCATCGTGCTATCGAAATAAAGTAACATGAGCTCTAAACTCATTGAAATAAGATTCAAAATAACTTGATTAGTAATAAAATCCTTTGCCATGCCATGCCGTGCCGTGCTGGCAGTGAGCGCCGGCCCTTAGAGAGCCAGCCATAACCATAATTTGCTTTGTATTTTAGTTATACCTAACAACATATACTTGCTTTTTCATTTATTTTTTATAAAAGATAATATTAGTATGGTGCTGTTTATTGGATGGCTCAACGTCGTAATGTAACCTACAACATATTGTTAATTTAGTTAAGTTTCTCTATAAGTGAACTGTATGTTCTTTGAGTAAATAAATGTATAAACTGCACTGACGGCACCGGCACTGCGGCCTACTGTACGATAATTACAGCGAAATTGAAGAACCGTAATGAATAAGCATTGGAAATAATCAGAGTTCGCGTTCTCTCTTTTTTTAAGTAGTTAGGTTCTTACTTGTTCCACACAGTTCCAGTTACCACCGTTGAAGGACTGCCACTGAGGAGCAGCATTGATGAAGTAGAAAGAGGCTCTCTGACCGTTAGCATAGATGAAGTCAGTTTTAGCAGCAAGGTGACCACGAGAAAGAAACTGAGTGTTAGTAATGTATTTGCTTGCTAGTTTACTGCCAACAATACTGGAAATCGTAGCGTTTTGTTGAACTTGAGTGTACATTTTGTCTACAGCAACACCGTGGTAGAAAGTACCCGCTATAAGGAGAAAATAAAGATTAACTAAGCAGTGTGATAATACACAGGTCTTTAAAAATATACAACATGTCCCGGAATTAACGCACACCACCAGACACCCCAATTAGATTATTATGTTATAATCATAATACTTACATAGATAGGTACACTGATTTTTTATTATTATGTAAAAAAACTTTGTTTGTTTTTTAATAAACAAGTTATACTGATTGTGGGTGAATATTATGGTCACATTACAAATCTACGCATGCACATCACAGTCGCACTCGTGGTAAGGGTCTAGCTTAGTAGGTATGTCATCCATTTTGCTTTGTTTTGACTGTACAGCGGAAGCGTGACAGCAGTTTTCATAGGTAGTTTTAATTATTTTTGGGATAAATTTATTACCTATATTAAAAATTACAGAAATCGATTCAGTAAACGATTCTGAACAAACTACTTTCATAATGTGTAATGCACATTATGAAAGTAGTTTGTTCAGAATCGTTTCAGTCACATTCAGTTACACGTTGTATATAAGTACATATTTGCTTCTTACCGGAAAATTGGCCTGGTCTTTTAACACCGGTCTGGGGTAAAGCATTCTGGGAGTTCTGTCCGTACCACACGTATAGAACTTCGAGACGGTTCTGGTCAAAGCACGACCAGTACAAAGGGTAGAACACACCCTCAACTTTGAACCCAACCCTGGTAGGAGATGAAATAAATAATAATAATGATTATTTAATATTAGGTAACGACTTTTATGAATTATAATAATGATCGAAAAAGCCTGATATGGAGTTGTCAATGCCTAAAACCTTTTTCCTGTTTATTTACCTACCTTTTACAACGTCACAGGGAAGACCAAGCCACATGCGACTGTATTTGGAGTTGTTGTGCTTGCCCATAACCCCAAATAGGAACAGTCACCAAACCGATGGATGTTTTTGAATAACATTAAATTAATAGAAAACAAACAGTTCATTTATCAAATTTAATTTAATTCGAAAACATCCATCTGTTTCTTACTAAACTTCAACTATATCCTACGACCCTGGTTACTTATCTCCTTTGTTGACTGTATCTACGGTCATTTATTAAAGTTTTAGTCACTGACCGAAGTCATAGACACCTGAGATACAGGACATGTCCTAGTTTGGATGTCAGGAGTTTCACACAACGTGCGTACTTAGCTTATTAATATTATAGGTTAAAGAATGAAATTGCCGATTTGTACTGAAAAATTGAAATTCGTTTTTTTTGGAACGAAGTTCCTTATCGCGCGTTGCGAAAGGGGGCTAGACGGAAAAAAATTGGAACGACACTTTTTGCTATAGTTGTAAGCCGTGCGGCGTGCGCGTGTTTCTCTCTCTGTCTCTCTCTCTCTCTCTTATAGAAAGCAAGCCAGTTATACTTCGTTCCATCCGGGTGTCTCTTGACACCTCTTTAGTTTAGTTTAGTTAGTTTTAGTAAGTTCACACCTTTAGTTTTTAAATTTAACATGATATTTATTAAATCAAAATAATTACCATTATTATCTTTACATTGCTGCCATCTAATAGTAAGGTCATTTATGCCTTTGCGATAGAACTCTCGTGATCTAGATTCGACAAACTGTGTGAAAGCATTTTGTACTGCCTTCTGAGAAGAAAACTTTATCACGTAGAAAATTGTCCAAATCACGAAAAAAATGGTAGTCCGTTGGAGGAAGGTCTGGCGAATACGGAGGGTGACGAATGGTTTCTAATTGCAGCTCCTGTAGAGTTAAAACGGTTTCTCGTGCTGTATGAGGTCTCGAGTTATCATGGAGCAATAATGGTGAAGATCGATTCATGAGTCGGGGCTGTTTCACTGCTAGTTTTGCTATCATTGTTCGAAGTTCGGCACAGTAGACATCTGCCGTTATTGCTTGACCAGATCGGAGAAAGCTACAGTGAATAACACCATGCTGAGACCACCAAACAGTTACCATTACCTTTTTATTGGTAAGCTTTGCTTTAGGACACCGTTGCGGCGTTTGACCTGGGGTCAGCCATTGCATTTTTCGCTTACGGTTATCGTAAAGAATCCACTTTTCATCACATGTCACAATTCGATCCAATATTCCTTCATTTCTGTATCGATTCAACAAGGCAACACAAGTTTCAACACGCGTTTCTTTCTGCAGATCAGTCGAATCATGAGGCATCCATTTCTCATATTTTTTTATTTTGTTGATTTGACGCAAATGAGTCAATATTGTTGGTAAGGTAACGTTAAACCCATGCCGCTAATTCCTGGGTAGTTTGGCTTGGATCGGCTTCCACCATCTCTTTCAATTCATTGTTATTCACCTGTGTCGGCGGTCTTCCACGTGGTTCGTTCTTCAAATCAAACTTTCCATCACGAAAGCGTTTAAACCACAATCGCACGGTGCGTTCGTTAGCAGTCCCCTCTCAAACGCAACATTGATATTGCGAGCTGTTTCTGCCGCGTTAGTTCCGCGTCGGAACTCGGATTCAAAAATAGCTCGAATTTTCGAAGTATCCATGTTTCTTTCCTAAGCTGAATAAAAAAAACAACTGAAAGTCGATAATCGAATGTTGTACATTTTTTAAAAGAAGAGCTTCATTGAAAAAGTTTCTCTCAAAAATCTCAAACCATGAAGGTTCTATGTCAATTCGAAGTACCTATTACAATAAAACGGCAATTTCATACTAAGCCCTATTATAAGGATATAAGATATTTAAGTGATGCATTGTTAACCCTTTTTTTCTCTCCTTATTGTATTAGGCTTATGAAAATAAATGATTATTATCTATTTATTTTTCATTTTGTTTTTTACTTATGCATAAAGTTTCAATAAATAAATAACTTCCCAACCTCCACGAGGACAAAGCCGCGGGCAAAAGCTATTATTATCATTCATTCATTATTATTTTGTCCACAAACCTAATAACAGAGTTGTTATTATAACATCTGTCAGTGGTTAATACAGCCTCGCTGTTCAGAAGTGCAGAGCAAGTCAGTCCACTGAACGTTCCAATACCGTCCAACCATCCGGCGCCGGAAACTAGATCCTTGTTCACACACGTTGCTGTCTGAAATTTAATTAGTAGATATTTAGTATTGAATATGGCTTTGTTGTACTTAAATTAATAGGTAACGAAAATTTTATTTAATTATTTATTATTCACAAAAACACACACGTTCGTTTTCGTTCGTTCGTTTTTTTTCCACATGCTTGTGTCGATACTGAATTATTTCCAGAAACTTTGCTGGTGACCGACTGGTCGCAATTCCATTGCTCCGATAAAAAAATCAGTAGCAACACCTACTTTGATTCAGATTTAATTATTTAAGAAAATTAAATACTTACAGCTAAGTCAACGGAAGCATTTATTTTCGGGTACAGGATCTTGCGGCCTGGGCAGGCGATAACGACTTGATCACCGGTGTTGAGTTTGATGATACCCGAGTTACCATTGGGCTCTAAATAGTTGTCGTTGTGTAGGTACAAGGGCTGCGGTTGTCCGAGGTCGTTCACCCTGAAAGAGCAACCTGACCACAAAAAAAAAGCAAAGTAAATAAATGAATAAACAATTTATTTATTTATTTATCCTCACACTGGAACGCCATACGGCAATTACACCAAAGGAGCAAAAAATCACTTCATGTGCTGATGCTTTCCATCCATCCTGTGAGCGGTGGACATCGAACGAGTGGCGATGGATCACGGTACGCTCACGCAGCGTACAATGAACGCTTCGTAGTTGTACAAAGGCACAAACATTATTTCTTTCTGTGCTTAGCTGGTTAAATTTTAACCCAGGAATTAAGAAGTTTTCGAAGTCATCACCACTTACCTAAGTTAATTAGCTCACTGGTCCCCGATAGGTTCGTGGTTATAAGTGTAGTCACTGCAGCTACGATAGCTGCTAGCAGAATCAATGAACACACCAATTTAGCTCTTGAAATATGTACAACCGAATAAATAGTTAAGCCTTGCTGCACATCACATCCACCAGCAGATACGGCGCGCCCGTCCTGATTCTGGCAATTTCCGTGAAACATCAGTAAAATCAACTCCTTTTCCTGATAATCATCTGAATCAGACGTTTTTCGAATCGCTTTGATGGTATTTTGTGACTAAATTAACTTCATTATAAATATTGGTATGTAATTGGTTCAAAGAAAAGATTTATAAAGTTTTTGTAGTGACTGCAAGTGCTATCTAGTCTAAAAAGAGTGTCATCAAACATCGAAGGCTTGATATCTCGCAGATAGTAGTGATAAATATGCGATACGGTATCGTGTCGCCCGCTCGCACCAACCTGCACCTTAATGGCGTAAATAATCAATCGTAACCTGAATAATTTTGAAGCATATTGCTAATCCATTGATTCATAAGTTCGAAAAATTTGTCTGCTCAACACGTAAATAACGCAATGCATGTTGTTGAACTGTCAAAATGAAACCGCTTCCGATTGATTGTGTGTTACGCAATTAGGGTGCTGGTGACGCTGACGCGCGCGCTACTTACATACACTCAATACGATGTCAGAACAGATTGACTTGATTGCTTCAAGTGCCCAACATGTCCTGAGGTGCTTATCTGGAGTGGAGAGGTATTCCACGTCTTTCAGACCAATCCCAGAGCCCGGAAGATCCCTACGAGCACTTACTGGAATACTTCCTTCCCCCGAGCACGTTTGCTCTTGGGAGTTTCCACTCACGCCGGCCAGTAAAGGCAAGAATGAGGTGGGAGCTCTGTTCCTCGTCGTTGTTCACTTCAGCCGGCCAATAAAGGCAAGCCGGAGGTGAGGAAAAAGATTCCTCCCGGGAGATAGGGTCCGTAGTGGGGTCGCTATTGCCCAACAGCTCGCCACATGCTGCCCTGCGGGTTTCTGTATCTCTCTTGGTCTGGCTCCTCACCTAGACCGGTTTTGGTAAAGTAAACTCTTTCGGCGCAGGTCTAGGCCTGCGCCGGAAGAGTTCGGAGTCAACGTAGAGATACGGCGGCTGGGTTATTATTATAATTATAACTACACTATTGTATTAGGTATGCCTGTGATAATAGATGTATATGTTTTTTAAATAAAAAACAATTTACTTAATTGAAAACCTTTAACCACGACCCAGTTTCATTACAGTACGGCGTATAAACGCTTCATAGAAAAAAAAAACAAGTCTGTGAACAACCTCCCTTAGTGATCCAAACAATACTGAAAACTGTAGTTTGTCACGTGTGTATAACTCCAGCTTCCTCATACGTGATAGAATAATTTTATTCTGCCTATGCCAATATTTAAGGCATAATAGCTGCAATCAAAGTTCACAGTCTTAATTTAGCTGCCACAAAAACTTCGTTAATACTTTAAGTCCTTTAGGGTGTGTTAGCTGAAGTGACGTCACCCCAGCTTCCTCATTCGATACAGGCAAACCAGTGAGGTTAGGGTTTTTCAGAAAAATAAGGCATAATAGCTGCATACAGAAGGAAAAAACTGAACGATAATACTTAAAAAGTGTTGAAACTACGATCAAAAACGTGTGAGTAAGTAAGAGTGACGTAACCCCAGCTGCTCATTCATATCTTCCAAACGAAAGAAGATATGATTATTTATTATGGCTTAAAAAATAAGGCATAGTAGCTGCGATTGGCATCAAAATGTTCAAATCTCTGGTCAAAATACTCTATGAGTCCTATTAAATCGATAAATCAAACCAACCTCTCAACCAAAGCACCTGCCATCTAATCTCTTCACCACCCTTGGTTGACTGGTAGAGAATGCCTAAGGCATTAAGTCCGCCTTTGTACCTTTTTGTGCGAAAAGTTTCAATAAATAAATATGTGTAAGCTGGAGTGACGGCACCCTGGCAGTTGCTCATGTCATATCTTCAGAACGAAAGAAGATATCATTATGTATTATAGCTCAAAAACTTAGGCATAATAGCTGCCATAGGCAGCAAAATTTTCAAATCTCTAGGCCTTGCAGTTTCCACGTAATAAACAAAAAACAGTTTTCACGCCAAAAACATCAAATTTTTGCTTCAGAGTAGGTAACGAGCGGCGTTGCCGTTCCGTGCGCAACATTATCAGTTTGAAGTAGTTTTAACTAGATTATAGACTGGGAGCTGACTACACACTTTAATCGTACTATCGTATAATCGTATTGAGGTTTTTTATAGTCATATTGTGTGTCATAGGATGAAAGAAAAAATCTAAGTGTAACAATTTCGTATATTTTTATCATAAATCACAATTTGAGTTGTTCAGATTAATGGGTACATTCACCAGGTAAAATATTGTTCACTTATTTTTCTACACCTAACATTATATCGGCGCCGGATCTTCCGCTATAGGCTGATGATGATGTTTTTTTGTTTTTTATTAGTTTTTGTTTTGTCATGTGTGCTTAGAAGGTACTCAAAATGAATATTATACTTAAAATAAAGATACCGTAGGTACTTATATTAACATCAGAAATATTAACTTTATAAAATCAGTTCTCTGTAAACTTGTAACATGTGTCCCTATTAAGTTTACCTTAGGGCAACAATTCGTCGAGACTCCGAAAGTAGATCACCTATCACGAACACGAAATTGATCTTCGGCAACTTTAGTAGCTACAGAGTTTTCAAGATAAATAATTACCCAAGTTTAATGAGACCCTTCGTCTCAGTAAATGGTGCAATCAATGAAGTTTCTCCGTGTACCCAGATGAAGATAATGGCGTTTAAGTTTGTTTTATGTTAATCTAAGTATTGTATTAGCTGATGCAGGCATTCTTGGACGTTTCGGGAAGTCGTACCTAGGATGCAAAAGCAAGGTATATTTAAAACCTCCAGATATTTTTTTCTGCAGAGACTGCCCCTTGGACAAGAGCAGCTCATGCTTATCAGTACTTCTATTCATTGTCGGCGATGTACAGACGCCAGCACACCAAGCTACTACAATCTGTCAAATTTCTTTAATAGATTTTCAACTTTATCGCTAAAGCATTAAGGTTTTCAAGGTTGATTGGGAAAATTTGACAGTTTCGGGTAGCTTGACCTGCTGGCGTCTGTACAAAATCAGAAGCGGTTCTTTTCTTTTGAAAGGAGGCAATGTTCGCAGCGGATGTCCCAGCCTACATTTTCATATAACGCTAAAGTACACGTGTGTAGTTTCGCCGTGGGCTGCTGTGGAGCATCTAATCTAACCGGCAATTGATTATATGTAATATGTCATAATTAAAGTACAATGACCTTGTCGTATCGCACTTTAGCATCAGATGTTTGTATAATTACTGCAGTACAGTACACACTACACAGGGTGGCAGGGACTTCGATGCGCAAACTGGAACCATGAATTCAGCAAATGAGTCTAGACCTCGGAGGCTAGAAATATTTCTTTGGTTTAAAAAAAAAATCTGGATTGTAGAAAAGTGCAACACCGATGTGGTCAAAATGTATAATCAGCCTATAATGTTCCCACTGCTGGGACACAAGCCTCCTCTCAGTGAGAGGGGCTGGACCACAATCTACCACGCGGGTTGGTAGATGTCACATGTCTTCGAATTTTTGGTTCTAGGACATGCCGGTTTCCTCACGATGTTTTCCATCATCGTTTTGAGAGCAAAAATCTAAATCAAAGTCAAAATATAATATGGAACAGCAAATTAAAGAAAAAATAACGCAGGGCGGTTCAGGATGTTGTACTGAATTCATGGTAACAGGTTACGCGTCGACGTCCTTGCCACCCTGTATGTTCAGAAAGCCCATTTTAATTGTAATGTACAGACGCCAGCACATCAAGCTACTACAATCTGTGAAATTTCTTTAATAGATTTTCTACTTTATCGCTAAAGCATTAAGGTTCAAGGTTGATTGGGAAATTTGACAGTTTCGGGTAGCTTGACCAGCTGGCGTCTGTACATGGACGTTAAATTGCTCAGCCCGTTGCCTACTAGGATCAGCACACTCACTGCTGATCATTTCTTGCAACTTGCACTAAACTTTACGAATTTTAAGGATAGCGCTCATACCTATTTCCTGTATAGTTTAGAATTTAATCGGATAAACCGCTGAACCGCATCTCCGCCGCAGTGTCGCTTTAGTTAGGGCAACATAAAGCAAAATGCATAAATAGTTATTATGTTTTACGATTAAGCAATTGTTTCCCTTAAGGAGGATCTCACACTACCACACGTCACGCTCCGGGGCGCGTGTCCCGCGCCCCCGCGCGTAGTTTCTACATATAAATTTCCGCGCAGGGCATTTGGCTCCGCTTCCCGCGCCCCGTCGCGTGTTGTGTTGTAGTATGAGATCCGCCTTACGCATAGTTTACCGTGTCCAATTTGTAAAAGTCACTTTGTTATTGAATTCTAGTTACAAAAGAATACCTACGTTATATTATAAATACCTATGTTGGAATTGTTGTGGGTTTGCTTCATCATACTATCGGAATTTCGATGTCATCTACCTATGTAGATAAGGGCGACCACTATAAGCTGTAGTCGATTGTGAAAGTTTGAAATTAACCGGATAAGCCGTGATTGTGTGAATCCTCGACAAACAAACAAAACTTTTCTTTGTATAATAGTGCTAGTGGTCCTCTAGCGGCTTTGCGCGTTGTTTTATTGCTCAAAAGCTTTTACTATAGAGTGTTCTATGATGAAATCGTACCCACAGTACCCTTCAAGTGATAATCAACAGATTAACTCGCCATTAGGTCCTTATTGTTTTCGATAGGTATGTGTAGTACATAATTATATTAGTATACATTGGTGCATTATTAAGTAGATCTTCAAACACACTACTAGTTAATATCTAAGTACTTCAGCAAACACAGGAGACAGTAACAATAGGAATCCTCTGCCCTTGAGTCTATGGATGAAGATTCTACCTTCATCCAAATATAGAAATATTGGATCAGAGAGGTGTAATATGATTCCTTTGCCGGGAATTAGTATAACTATATTAGATTAAGGGCGCATTTCCCAAAACTTTTATGCCTAGAATAAGTCTTATCCTGAGAATTAATTTTTATATTTTTACAGTTTTTCCATACTAGAACTGTCAGACGTCAATTTTATTCCACGGATACATAAAATCTAACTGACTTTGGCAAAATCAGAGATTTTGGAACATAAGTTAGTACCTAATAGGTAAGAAAACCGAGTAGGAAATACACACACACATGTAAAAGATTTCTGAATGTAGTAGATACCTCGCTAGAGTTGAAACTGTAAAACCAACCATTTTAATATTCCATTACACCAGGGATTCAGCCGTAAAACTAATAGAACTATCACCGCATAACATAAAACTCTCGCCCGTACAAGACGTCGGTTAGCCAAGTGTGAGTTCGATAAGCACAGCTAAGAAAAGAAGGGACTACTTGCGATGAAAGTATGTATTTACGTTAATAAGAATACCACTAACATTGAATATGCACCCTTTGTCTATTAAAATATCCTGAAACAAGCAGTCGATCTTCTCTCAAATCATCATCATCTGCCGAGCCTTTTCCCAACTATGCTGTGATCGACTTCCAGTCTAACCGGATGCAGCTGAATACCACTATTTTAAATGGAGCGACTGCCTATCTGACTTCCATAACCCAGTTACAGGGTAATACGTATAGTACCGGGTCTTACCCGGTAGCTGGGTAAGACCCTTGGTAAGACTGTTAGTCGATCTTCTCAAATATTTATAGTATTTTATAGCATTGTCAGCCTATAATGTTCCCATTCCTGGAATACAGGCCTCCCCTCGGTGAAAAAGTCCCGTCGAAGTAAAGTCTTGTCGGTGTTCAGTTGTCGGCGTAGTGTCTGTCGGTGTTACGTCATATACTCGACAGGGAAAGAGCCGTTATCCACTACGCGGGCCCAGTGCGGGTTGGTAGATGTCACGTTTTCGAATTTTAGGTTCTAGGATATTTCCTCACGATGTTTCCCGTCATCGTTTTGAGAGCAGAATATTATTAAAGGAAAAAAATAATTGGAAGTACTCTCTCATTTTGTTGTCAATTTATTATAATAGACTATAAGTGCTTGAGGAGATTGATTATATTTAAAGCCCCGCTAATACTTGTGTTATCAGGAATTATTAATTTATTAGGTAGATTATGGAAACCAAGCAGGTAGGTACCTGTTTAATATGAATGAAACTAGTAAAATAATCCATAATGAAGCTGGTAGTTCTGTATTACGGTCGTAGATCGCATCGCCACGGTTGTATTGTTAGCTGAATAAAGATAGAAGGTATACCTGGCTGATAAAGGTCTTAAAAAAACTAGATTCAGTACACTGGTTTCCAGTTGCTTATATACCTCTCTCCACAAGGAAAACATTGTAGTACCTAACCGAATGACAAGCTATTAAAATAATTGGGTTTCTTTTTTACCACTGGGAAATAACATTTATTTTCCGACCACAATAGGCCAAGAATAATAACTATTCAAGATGTACGTATGTACAGAAATATGTGACAACGAACAATAAATAAGTGCTACGAAAGCAGCGCGTAGCGCGTAGCACTTATTGTGCGTAGACTAGGGTCTGCTCGTAGCCGCTACGCTACCTACGTACATTTGCTACGAAACTTTCATTCGATTTTTTTTTGGAGGTCTGTTTACAGAACTACTTATTTGGTTTGGCTTGCTATCTTTTTAAAGTAGGTGTGTTTTAGTTATATCGATAATAGATAAATGATAAAAAAATTACGATCATCCTAATGCCGCTCAATTCAATCGATGGGACTTTGGTGTGGCTTGCTATCTTTTTAAAGTAGGTGTGTTTTAGTTTTATCGATAATATCGAAAATAGATAAATGATAAAAAAATTACGATCATCCTAATGCCGCTCAACTCAATCGATGGGACTTTGGTTTGGCTTGCTATCTTTTTAAAGTAGGTGTGTTTTAGTTTTATCGATAATATCGAACCTAGCTAAATGATAAAAAAATCACGATCATCCTAATGCCGCTCAACTCAATCGATGGCACTAAGCATAATTGTTATCGTCAACGTTATTTATAATATTGGAGTAATATTAAAAAATGAAATGTAGTATAATAAATTACATAAATCAATTTCTGTTATTATTTTCCTGTCAACAAAATTAAAACATTACCTTTATAAATATCTACCAGCCGGCACTGTGCCCGCGTGGTGGATTATGGCCCATTCCCACTCGCAGAGAGGAGGCCTGTGGGAACATTATAGGCTGATTATGATTATGCTTTATAAAACAATAAGGTTTTAATGTCATATATACATTTCAATTAATTAAAGGAATATACCAGTTCTTTTTGTTAACTGAAATCAAACAGCCGTTTCAACTTGGACCCAAATTTAAAGGGCTCAAAGAAGTAGTCTCGTATTACGAGTAAAGTAATAGACTCGCTACATTGTATACGACCTTATTCAGTGGTCAGCGGGATGGAGTTAAGCCTATAAAATTACCTCGATACAAGTTTATGGATCATCATACACTGGTTGGCCCTTGATCCCATAAAGATTATGGGCGACTTGCTAGATTGAACCGCGTGCTTTATGGTATGACGTTGGCTTACGTGTACCTACTACAGACTACGGAGTTTCAGAAGTTCCGATATTATAAACCATTAAGTTAATAACCCATTTTTTATGAGCAGTTAACATTTATTTCATATGACTAACTAACGAATGTAACAAATAAATACAGAAAACCAAAGGACACTCAATCGTCGAAATACTCGTCCGCATCGCTGTCATCCGGAAACGTGTCTAGAAGACTGGTATTTATAGGATATTATGACAGAATACTTATGTATATTTATATAATAACTAGCTGACCCGGCAAACGTTGTTTTGCCATATAAATTCTTTCCAGCTGCCCGGCACTACTTCGTTTGCGTTTTGTCCTACCCCCTACCCTTCTCCTACACTACTCCTACCCTACTCCTACACTACTCCTACCTTACTCCTACCCTACTTCTACCCTACTCCTACCCTACACCTACCCTACTCCTAACCTACTCCTACACTACTCCTAGCCTACTCCTACCCTACATCTACCCTACTCCTAACCTACTTCTACCCTACTCCTATCCTACTCCTAACCTAACCTACTCCTACACTACTCCTACCCTGCTCCTAACCTACTCCTACACTACTCCTACCCTACTTCTATAAGTAAAACGCTGATTGATTGATAGAACCTAGCGGAACCAGCAGAAATCATCCCACCCGAAAAATCAGCGCCACCTACCGGGTCCAATTATGTATACAAACCTTGTCCTGACAATAACGAACACAAAAAAAAAGAATTATCCAATTTGGTGCAGTCGTTCTTGAGTTATAAAATTACAACGAAAAGTGGCATTGATTTTTTATAGATATTTAATTAGATCGATGACGATCGGGTGCCGGCGTTACGTAATGTTATGTTTTTATCTTGAGACTTCTGTTCGCGACTTCGGCCGCGTGAAATTCCTTGTTCCCCCAGACCACCCCGACGCGACGCACCGCATCGCCCGCCCGTGCTATTAGCGTTCCTTTCGATTTTTTTATTTTTGCTCGGCTCTTTTGTGTCCTAGCGTGACGTAAAATAGCCTTTAGAGTTCTTCAGGAATTGTGCTATCGAATGCAAATATTTTTTCAAATCCGGCTGGTAGTTCCAGAGATTGGCGTGTTCAAATAAACAAACAAACAAACTCTTCAGCTTTGTTATTAGTATAGATTACATATTATTCTGAATATGATACCAATGAGAAATAGTAGAACTGCGGGTAATTGCATAACACGCATAAAATGACAATCGATCGCAATGAATTTAATTTTGACATCCATTGCTAAATAGGTTTGAAAAAATCGTTTACTCAGCAACGTAAATAACGCATTAATTGTTGCTGAAACTGACTTTCCTATTTTATAGGAAAAAAATTCTTCTCTTCTTCAATCCTATTAACATTTTTCTATGTAGGTTTGCGGATTAGTCGTTTTATAATAATGAATGGCAGCATAACGTGCCCGCATTAAGCCCAGCATAGGTGAACCGAGCGAGTTAATTTTCTCTCATTCCGCGGTAACGTCGGTGTACGGCGCCCGGGTAATAGAAGCAGTCCCGGGACCCGGGCCATGACCCGTATCCTGAAATATTAGTAATTCAATGACCTTTCTCAAATTACTGCCTCATATACATGAGTACAATACACGCCTTTACACGTATTCGTCGTTATTGAACCTTTAGTAAAGGAAACCATTTTCCATGGCTCCATTTTCACTTTGATTTGATTATTGTGAGTAAATCTATAAATTTCGATGTATGCAATGTGGGGGGCTCGAACCACTGATTAATAGAGTGAAACTTTTATTTAAACAAAGACACCTGTTCTGAAGGATAAAGTATTTAACTTAGTGGGCATGTGTAGTAAGTAATCATAGATAAAACATAAATTATAACAGCAGCATTTTAATGCTGCTAATTATGCTATTAATTATGCATAATCAGCCTATAATGTTCCCACTGCTGAGACACAGGCCTCCTCTTTGAAAGAGTGGAGTGGGCCGTTATCCACCACGTGGGCCCAGTGCGGGTTGGTGGATGTCACATGTCTTCGAATTTTTTGGTTCTAGGCCATGCCGGTTTCCTCACGATGTTTTCCTTCACCGTCTTGAGAGCAGTGGTGATGAAATGAAATTCACAAATTAAAGTGCCTGCCTGGGTTCGAACTCACGACCTACAACTCATAAGTTGGGGTCAATACCACCTGGCCACCACTGTCCCAACACTGCTGAACGTATTGGCAAACTATTAAAAATAATCAGCCTTATTCATAAAAATCTCGCTAATCACTCATTAGCTACTGTTTAGCTAACCATTTATTTAGCTCTTAATCAGTGCTTAACTTTTCTTTATTCATAAACACTAGTTAGCAGGTGATTAGTAGCGAAACGAAATAGAGGAGAAATTATGCGTTCGGCACAGATTATAATCAAAATAGTCGACTAAAAAACGGAATTTTTAGAATAAACTTGTCAAAACTACGATTTTTTATCTGTCGTGACTGGCAGCTGGCAGATAAATGTCAGAAATTTCATCGGATAATTTGAATATAAATAAAATATTTTTTTTTATAATTAAATCATTGTAAATGCGGTGATAGCAATGAAAATAATAAGCTCCAATAATTAGAGTAAACAGAAAAAGGTATTTATCATTGAATTTATATCTACTTACTAATAAAAACTGAGCAAATGAATGTGAGAGCAGTAGCCGATAATAACTTGTATTTTCATGTCCTTTAGGATTGTTAACATCAATTTGCTCTTTTAGAAATGTAAGTGGGTACTTGTGTCTATATGATATTACTTCCTACTGTTTTTTGTAACGGGGTTTCAGTGTCTTTTAGTAAAAATTATTATACTTGTTTACAGATATAAGTTTGACTGCTGCTATGAAAACCACTATTAATACCTAGCACTAATACCATTCAACCTCGCAAAGACGGCGATGGATGAGACCATGCTACGCGAAAAAGATGAGGAATGAGAGTGGCATGAGTAAAGAATGGCACCCATGTCTTTGGAGGAAGAGTATTGGAAAACAAAAACAATGAATACCTTTAGAGAACAAAAATGTAGTTTTATTACGTATCAAAATAAATTATTTCTACAAAATGTCTCTTATTATTTGTGTGTGACTGCCACAACGTGGTTTTTCTTTAGTTCTGTACCATAGAACTGGCGTCATAGGATAACACATGGGCACATGGGATAACATATTGAATAATCACTATCTGTGATAAGCTTGTTCACGAATTCATTCTCTTCAAACCTCCTGAGCACCTACTGAGCCACCTCATTGAGCTTTCCCTATAAATCCTTTCATCATATATGTACTCGAAATGTAGAATATGCAATAGGTAATCATTCTCGTAGCGGTTTTGTACGAGCTTTGTAGGTCTTCCTTCTGTTACTTCCCTCCGTCGTTTCAAAATTATTTAACATGCTACATCGTTTTGGAAATCCAGTAAAAGATTGTCGAAATCCATATTTACGCACTACTCGATACTATGACCAAAATAACCTCGAAGTGCAATGATCCGATCAGCTGATTCAAATAAAATCCGCCATGTTGCCTCTTAGCATCCTCTTAGCAGTGGTCCGGTGGTGTTTAATTTTGACAGCTACTAATCAATTGCTTAGCATCCTCTTAGCGCTAAATAGCTATTATGAATAAGAATTTTGCTAATCACTTGCTTAGCAATTGATTAAAGTTTTATGAATAAGACTGTAAATGCTTATTTAATTGGAAATGGTTGCCAATTAAGCTTATCACGGGATAGTTTTATACATTCATAGTAGTTGGGATCGGCTCTGGCATAAGTTTAATGATTCAATTCAAAAGTAACAGCCCGTCCCTCACCCTAAACGAGCTATAATGACGGTGCCCGATTTGCTTTATTATACAACTTTGAGAGTTGATACTGTGAGATAAGCACCGATATTAATATAACCCAAAATAGTTCACAAACTTTTGTCTGGGGTATTAATCAATGTCATCAATATCTAACATGAGGAGATAACATGAGGTTGGGCCTAAATAAACAAAAGAACTTGACCTTAGTAGTGACCTTTAATTTTTAAAGTCTGCTGTTAAGACATTCAAGAGCAGGATGCAGGCATTTTGCGTCCGCTCATCCCATCGACTGGGGCTTTTCACCTACGAGTGAGGTTTTATTCTATAGAGGTATGAGGAACAGAGTGTAAAATTCATCCTCCATAGAAAAGGGAGGTACCTGTTAAATTGAAACCATTTACTTAAAAAGTTTTTTATGAGTACCGCTAGATTGTTTTGCACAATCTCCTGACGTCAGTTTGATGCGTAGTTTGCATGTGGCGATGTAGATGCCGCCACATCTAGTACCATTCAGCTTATTTGAATGCTGAACGTTTAAGTATCCAGTTTTACACAATCTACCAGTCCTCGTAGATTCATGTGACATACTCATTTTACGGCTACTCACCGCTACGAGTAGGGTACATTTGGCTCGAACATCAAACAAATTCGGGTGGAAGTTTTAAATGACGTCGTATCCAAACTTGATTTACTAATGTTTGTGTGCAAACAAACAAACTTTGTCAATTATAGATTTGTTATTAGGTACCGTAGGGAATCCTTTGTAATTTTTTTAAGTATATAATATTTGTTTAATTTCGAGAACTGAAGCATAGTAAAAGCAAACAAGTACGACATCTTCATACATTCGCACCGCGCACGGTTTGTATGTGAGCGCGCTCGTACGTATGCGTCGTCGCACGCACACACTGACAAAATTTATCGCTGCTAAAGGTGCGCCAGTCGTGGCTGTGACGCCGGTAATATCGCCCGCGCCCGCGTACGCTTCGCCGCTGCCCTGCTGCTCGTAATAAATAATTTGTACGTGTACCTACCTACCTCCTTTAACTACAAAGACTTCATAATCATTTCATTTTATTTGAATAAATACATGATTCAGTAAAACCACGTTTTTATTAGTCATATTTCGATCGTAATTTTTCAAATAACTGTTTAGTTATTTGAAAAATTACGATCGAAATTACACACACATACACACGAGTACATTTTTTTTCATTGCCTACGTCATCTTATCTGTTTAGATAAGATGACGTAGGCAATGAAAAAAAATGTACTTACACACGGCTACACGTCAAGCTATACAAAACCAGTTTGTCTTGGCCTCACTTTGTATGATATTTTCTCACAATGAACGGTCAGCTAATACTGGTTTTGCATAGCTTGATGTCTAGCCGTGTGTAGAAAAAATAATTTAAAAAAAACTTTGTATTAAAGGTCCCTGATGCTTACCCTACAGGGGAACATTGTTTTGTATAGAGATTGACTATGCATTTTTGACGATTGAATAAAGTACAAGTGACAGCCCTACGAGTTTAGGCTATTATCGCTCGCTCGGGGCTTGAGTTGGCCTACTTATTTGCTTTTATTATGACTGAAGCGACTCAATCAGTCAACAATTTTTAATTTAATACGAACAATTTAAAAAAAAGAGATTTATGAAAGCCTAAATTGCTACACAACTTCTAGAATAGGTGGTACAGTATCGCTCAAAACTCCAGTGGCATACTAAGGACTACATTGCTATGAACTGTGCGAGCACGATTCCGCCAGTGCGTGTGCGTGTATGAGTGATGTCTCAACATTCCACAGATAACACACACTAATGAACTGACGTTGCACTACGCGAAGTAGCATTATATTTCTGTTGCATTTAGAATACGCGTCATAGTGGCGACCTGTTCTTACCATTGCATTGCTAAAATTCGCATAAATGTAACACATGCTGGTAGTGGTTTTGGCTAAGCAATGGATACACGATCAACGAAGTTTGAGTTCCAATCTTAATTAAAATGTGTGGCTGTTTTTTGTTTCTTTGAAACCATAATAATATTTGTATTAGGCAATATTTATGTTTATTTATAATGTATGCATGCTTATTATTTATTTATCGGAGTCATTCGTTTGACTATTCGGAACGTTAGCGCCATCTCATGGCGCTAGACAGAGTCTAGCCTGAGTTCGTGGGGAGACGAGAGCAACATTTACAAAAAGCGGTGTGAGCAGAGCTCTCGAGATCATAGAAACATTGGACATCGTACGAACAACATGTGGATAGAAACTGTCGCGCGTTCCGTATCGTTGAGTTGTGTGTGTATGTGATTCGCTAGTGTGACTAACTGGTTCGTAAATTATAATCTGATTTGAACTGTAAACCGTGTTTCGATTGCGGAATAGCCAACACTACCCATAGTACGCCCACAGTAATTAAAATATGCCTGATGTTAACGAGAGACAGTCATACCTTCTCCTACATATTTATAAGAAGTTAAATATTAGTTATTGTATTATTAATTAACTATTTATATTTAATTTATATTTTCGGCGTTGGAATGTGTTAATAAAAAAGTCGTGCTGAATGATAACAAAAATGTTTATTCGTTTTATTTATTTATAAAATTAACAAAGTTTTATGAGAATTGTGACGTCACATTCCTGCCTATATAAATAATAATAATAATTTATTTCAGATTTCTCCATATAAATTGTTAGTAACACGAAAATACTTAAGAGCTAATGTTAGTAAACAAAACAAATATAGATACAGATACAGAAACATAGATTTTAGGACAATCCGACACCCTGAACGCATGTATGCCACTTCACTGCGTGCAGCCACATCCAGCGCTCAAGCATCGGAGAATCCCACCGGTCCGTCAATACGCTCAAGATGCTGTTGGAACTAGCTCGCATGCGAGTTAGGGTCGAGGTGTAACGTTTACGCATGATTGTCGCAAAACTGTCGACGTGGCCATATCAGTAGCACCATATCGTCAGAATAGCTTATATTGTTAACACAGACACTATCTATATGACAGCTGATTCTAGTGCTTCTGAGCTCCTCGATCAGCTCGTTCACATAGAAGTTAAAAGGGAGAGGGGAGGAGAGTCCCCCTTGTCTCACTCCGCACTCCAGCTTGTACTCGTCCGATAGCCTGCCAGCCCATCTCACCTGATTTTTCTGTGTACCATGCCAATGCCTCAGTACAGAAACGATCTCTCTGGGTACACTGGTATCCTGTAACTTGTCCCATAGCTTGTCGTAAGACACTAGGTCAAAAGCTTTTGACAAGTCTAAAAGCAGGCATAGACAGGAGATTTTCTACCTAGTAGTGGACTGTCTGCTTGAGCGACAAAATAGCACTTTCGGTTGAGAGACCTGATCTAAAACCAAACTTTGCATCGCTCAACTTTAAGTGTGACTCTAAATGTCGCTCAATCAGACCGTCCAACACCTTAGCTATAGTTGTAGCCAGAGAGATCGGTCTATAATTTGCGACATCTGAAGAGTCACCTGTTTTATTTATTTTTAATAGCAGAGACTACGATGGTGCATGCGTCATTTTCTCAGTATAATAAAATAAATCAGGATATCATATATAATAAAATATATATATTCAGTATATAAAATAAGTTGTCTAGTTTTTCGTTCATAAGATTTTTTGTTGTATACCCATAATAACATAACAAGGATAGGATATTCTGGGTGTTTTTCTATCTATAATATGTAAGTATTTACAAAAAAAATGTATATAAGTAGTTTATCAGCCGTCTTGTTACCATAACACAAGCATTAGGTTGCTTAACTTGGGACTAGATGGCGCTGTGTGAAATGTCCAGGGATATTATTATTATTATTATTCTAATAACACAAATATAATTCTTGATACCCACTTATTATAGGTATCGGTATTCAGCAGAGCTTATTGAAAACTAATATATGATTTAGACTGAACATGTTTTTTATTTGACGTCACAATTAATCTACTGAGGTTATAGCTTAAGTGTTCAGGGGGCCTACTCTGAAGTGCAAAGTGCGAATGTTCGGATCGGACCGACACATGGCCGAATCGAATATTATTGAAAAATGCGAAAAAAGTTCGGATCGGCTCAGTTGGGTCGGGACCATAGTCAATATTCGAAAGAGTGTAGGGGGTCTACTCCGAAGTAGTATCGGCCGAATGTTCGGCCGTTTCCTGCTACGAAGTTACTATTTGGTTCGGTCGGTTCCGATCCTACACTCCTACACTCTTTCGAATATTGACTATGGTCCCGACCCAACTGAGCCGATCCAAACTTTTTTCGCATTTTTCAATAATATTCGGTTCGGCCATGTGTCGGTCAGATCCGAACATTCGCACTTTGCACTTCGGAGTGGGCCCCTAGGAGTGTAGGATTGGAACCGACCGAACCAAATAGTAACTTCGTAGCAGAAAACGGCCGAACATTCGGCCGATACTATTTCGGAGTAGACCCCCAGTTTCTTGACGAAAAGAAGACTGAAACTAAACCTCAATTTAAAATAATTACGGATATATCAATAGGTATTACTAAATATTTAGTTACACCGTCTAATTATTAAAAACTATTAAATTAAAAATTATTATTATTATTATAGGTTATAGAATATTTGGTGAATAGGACAATTGTCCTGGACAAATGTTATTTGTGTCAACTCATCAGCTGGGTAATGTTGCGCACAGTTATAGGTACTTAGCATGACATCGTCTAATACTTCTACATAAGTAGAACTGTTGGTGCGTGGAGGAATAAAAACCAGTTCTCCTGGCCCTGCTGCACTCATCCATCCCCACATAATAATTGTAACCGCTAGGTCATCTTGCTTGACTCATATTATAACGTTCAAATTATGAACTACAATCACTTGTTGACGACAATGTGTTTATTTTCTTGAAACTAGAAGGACGTACGTCAAATTAAACGTCAAGCTATTGCTTTGTGAGATTGCCTATGGACTTTTGGTTGACACTGTATATGAAAATAAAGAACTTTCCGTATCGTATACAACGCTAATCTTACTATCCCAGTCGTCATTGGATATCCGGTCTGACCTTGCTGAGCTGTAAACCTCATTTTATAAATTTAAAGATACTAACTTTGCCGTCCTTATACATCTACGAAACTGTCCTCTTCGTTAGGCGCAACCTGTCTAAATTTTCGCAAGTTAGTAGCCTGCGTAGAGCTGATAAGCTACATTCGGTTCCAAACAAGACTGCATTATTTCAGAAAAGCATATTCGCAATGGCTCCGAAATTGTATAATAAAGTGCCAAAATCCATCAAATCAGCAGACAACATTAATATATTTAAAAAGAGGTTGTTTCTATTCCTGATCGAGAAGGCATATTATTCTATACAGGACTTTCTTAATGATAAAATATGAGTTTTATGTGTGCTGTAATACAACCATATTGACAGGTATTATTATTATTATTATTATTTTTTGACTATGTAATCTAATGCTTTTATCTGACATTATTAATTTATATCATTATTTTATTTTATTATTATTTGTACACCTTTTTATTCTGACATTCTTAACTTGTACCATTATTTTATTATTATTTGTACACCATTAACTGGTAGGACATAGAGATCGTAATATATTTGACTGTAACAACTTTGTAACCTATGTACACAAATAAAAAAAAAACAACAACAACAAACCTTAGAGGTCGATGTTTCAGTAATTGGTTGGCAGAAGATCACATGGCTTTACAATTTTTTTATTAGAACCCGGTTAATGGATTGCACAATACTATGCACATAGTGTTCCTATGAACCCTTTCAACTAAGCTAAATAGGATGTTAGGTTGCTAGGAATGGGTCCCATTAACGGTGCAATGGGAGGTTCGAAATATCGGCTTAGCTCGGAATTTCGTGCCACAACCGTTGAGCCATTGCTTCTGTATGTTATATTTTAAAATAATAAATATTTATTTCATTTTGTATTGTGGTGTTGTATTGTAACCGCAATAATAATTTCAGAAATAAATGAGCTTTGTGAATCAATTCATTATTGTTCAAAGTGACACCAATTTATTAATTTTGTGACCAACAATTACGTTGATTAAAATCAGTGAAATATAAAATGATCGTTGTTTGGTCAGTCATCGCAATATTGCGCAGTGCACACTATACGTAGGAAGTGGTGTGAGGTGGGGTTGGAAAAACTGGGAGTGGGGTAACACATGCACTGACCGGAAACAATACGATTAGCGAATTGGTAGGCACGGATAGGAAAGCTATCTCGTTGGAGTAAAACCCAATTTATTTATGACCTACTTTTAATTGATGAGGAATATTGCAGTTGACCCAGCCTAATTATTGCAATATTCAGCCCATAATGTTCCCACTGCTGGGACACAGGCCTCCTCTCGGTGAGAGGGAGTGGGCCGTAATTCACCACGCGGGCCCAGTGCGGGTTGGCAGATGTCACATTTATTTATTATTATTTATTATACATGTCTTCGAATTGTTGGTTCTAGGACATGCTGGTTTCCTCACGATGTTTTCCTTCACCGTTTTGAGAGCAGTGGTGGTGAAATAATTTACACAAAGTAAAGCGCCTGTCTGGGTTCGAACCTACGACCTACAGCTCGTAAGTCGCGGCCGTTACCACTTGGCTACCACTCTCGCCTAATATAATTAATCCTAATCTTAATTAATCCTAAGCCTATCCTAACTTAATATTATAAATGCGAAAGTGAGTTTATTTGTTTGTTAACTTTGCCTGAACAGGTTTCGATGAAATTTGGAGGTAGACAATAACACCTGGGTTAGACTTTTTATTCCGGCAGTTCGATCCCATGAGATTATTTCCGAAATCGCTGGGGGTAAGTATAAGCTAGACTTTAATATTAAGGGGTATTGAGGGCTTCCGTTTTATGCATGTTTTTCTAAGTGCTGTTCGTTACGTATGAACGACATTTACCATCTTTTGAAAAGGTCACAAACAAACATTGAAAGCCAACTTTATGGCGTTAAAGTTCTAGTAGGTACCATTTATCCATAAAATGTATCAAAAGAAGCACAAAATACAATTCTTTTTCTGCCAAAACATCCCTTTTTTTGCCGTCGCGGTCGGTGCATGAACAATGAGGTATTGTTTGTTAAAATAATGTGTCGGACACACAAATAAAAATCTATAACATTTTCATAGAATTACTTCATAACAAGTTATTGTCATAAGAGTACGTATACAGCAATATTCTGCGATTTAGTGTCGAGCACACAATAGCAACATACATATAAAGTTAACATGAAGGTTTTTCGTATTCTTTCTATTTTACTCGCCAAGCACGTTCTTGGTTGTACCCACCTACTATTCTCAGACTGATGAAATTGTTGCTTTTCAAAAGATAAATTTGCACTTTGCACACAATGTGGCAGCTCATTTCAGCTTCGAAACCAATGGAACCGAAACAACAAACTCAGCAACAATATTGGCAGTTTTGGAGATTACCTACCCAGCAATAATGATTATCAATGGACTTGAAAACATACAAGTAACAAATCGCAGCGGTCGTTTAGCGAAACAACGTCATGATCATGATGGCACCTACCACTGTTTGTTTCTGCATCACCCAAAGCTTGATTGGTCCGCCTCTGTACATTTTTGTGCTGGAAGTGTTAAATAAATAAAATGTTTGTGAGTCTTTCAAAACACCAGCAGCCATGCTTTACGTAGCGAAGACATGTAAAGCATGGTAAACAGTGTTTATAGTTTGGCTTGTCATTATGCCGAAGATAGACTGTCAGACTTTCGGGCTTCTGACTACCCGTAACGACTGTCAAAGATCCACGAATGACAGTCGGGACCAACGGCTTAACGTGCTTTCCGGGGCACGGAGGGGTCTCGGTATGTAAAGATGGTCACCCATCCACAGACCAACCGCGACAAGCGTAGCTTAACCTGATCGATCAACATGTGCGGCTGTTATTATTTAGCCACGGTCCCCTCCGAATAAAAAACGATATGTCCAGAAAATAATGTCCAGGGATATATATATATATATATATATCCATCCATCCAGCAGCGGCCGTACCATGCGAGGCACCGCATAAATAAAGAATCGTTTTGTGATTTTTACATAGCTTGTCTAGTCACTTAGTGACATACTTAGGCAGTGGTTAAGGAGCAATGTATTTACTGCGAAAACAGTACGGTCGATAACACGTATGTTCTTTCTCAGTATTTACCTAAACTGGTGACACAGACAAAGTGAGATCAGTGATTTCGATATTTATAATGAGAAAACAATCTAAGCTAATCAGATTGTTATCAAGTAATTAATAAGTAATTAGCCATGTTATTATTTTTTGTCATTTGTTAATGTAATCTATCATTAACACGGTTGTGTTAACAACACAGCCGTGTGCGCAGCCGTGTGTGTGTGTGTGCCGTGTGTGATAGATAACATTAACATACCATGCATGCAGCATGCGTGAAACGTGAAAACAAGCACATAGCTATGTGCTCGGATTAAGGTTGACTTGTTTTCACGTGCATATTATGCATGTCTAAGTCGTTCTTAGTTCTCTTGATCTTTAAGTCTATATTTTATCCACCAACCCGCACTGAGTCTGTGTTGTAGATCCGTGTGGTGGAGCCGGTCGAAACCCAACAAAGTTTTGAAAAGGCAGGGTCCAGAGAGACGACACGTGCGACAAGGATGGTTTCATCAAGGTGAACAAGAAGAAGAAGAAGAAGCCTCCTTGTCAGAACAAGTACGGCACCACGCCGGCAGGACCCAACATGCTGCTGCGTCCAGCAATCCCGACGACGCAGCTGTACGTGTCCAGACTGCACCACTCCACGAAGGTTGAGGAGATCGTGGAGTACATGCGTGTGAAGACCAACTGGACTTTGAGGGTCGAGAAGTTGGAGTCGCGTCACAACACGAACTTCAAGTCGTTCGTGGTGCGTGTTCCGAAAAACTTCTCGAGAAGTTCCTCAAGGAAGAGTTCAAGTCAGCGAAACGCGACACAGACACTTCGTGTGCGTTAGTTAGTTTTTAGTGTAATTATAATGTTGTATGTATTTATCGTATTTTTAAGTTATATATTGTATTGTATGTGTTTATATGGGCCTTGATGCCTGAAATAAATCGATAAATAGATTACGACCCACTCCATAAAGAGCAGGCTTGCGTGCGCGGTGCGGTGCGCGGTGCGGTGCCTGTGGTATAACATAAGTTGAAGCAACAATAGTAGTTGCACCGTCTAAACAATTTTTCGACGATGTAAGACATTTGTTGCTTCAATTTTACTACAGACAAAAACACTAGCGTCATTTAAATGGGGCTTACGAAAGTGTTTTTTAGTTTTTTCGACAGCTACCTACATTGTTTAAAGTAAAAAAAAGCTCCATAAAACAAAGTTCGCGTCCGTGACTAATCTTCAAAGAATAGTTCCATAACCGCGGTTCGACGGGAGGATTGATGACTTGCGGCTCTGACGTCCGCTGGGATGCTGTAATACATGTTGCTGAAGCATACGAGCAGTGGTGACCCGGTAGGAACGCCCTCGACTTACTAGTTAGGTCGTAGTTTCAAACCCAGTCAGGCGCTTTACTTTGTGCAAATTATTTCATCACCACTGCTTCCAAAACGGTGAAGGAAATATCTAGAGGAAACCGGCACGTTCAAGAACCTAACCCGCCGCACGTCACACGCATCCGCACGGCCCCCGTGGTGGATTACGGTCCACTCCCTCTCACCGAGAGGAGGCCTGTGTCCCAGTAGTGCCACATTATAAGCTGATTATGCTATAACATACGAATATGAATCGAAACTTTATTTGGATATATTTCTATGGTGGTTTTTTTCAAATTGAATGTTTGGCTTATTTGGCTAAAAGGGACTTTATTTGGCTAAAATGAATATGATGTACTGTTTATTTTCCAGAACCGAAACATAATCTTTTTTCAAGTGCATGTAAGCCCGCAGATTTTAGACGGTAGATTTCATCATGGATACACAGGCGACTATTTTGCACAGCAAGACGTTCATCCACTAAAGATCATAATTATTTTTCAAACTTTACTTTGTAGAGCTGAGGCAACATGTTGAGCACCGTTCACAAGGCATGTAGCTCGCCAAGCAAAGGGATTGGTGATCGCAGTATTACCTCGTTAATGTTTGTACCAACAATACATTATTATTATTAATCGCCACTACCACTTTAATACAGGAAGTGTAAAAGTGGTAGAGGTGATTTGGTATCTGAAATGATAATCACAGATACTATTGCTTATAAGTAATAAGTGATAGTAATCAATAAGATTGGTATTGTATTTTTGGTAGGGAATTTCCAATATCGTTCAATTCGTTACGTATAAGTATTTTTTTACAAGATTTATAATTAGATATAGTTTACACGAGTGTGTTAGGTTTTGGATCTACGCGACGCAAAAAAATTGTAACTAAGCAAGAATTTCAAAACTGGTGATAACCAGTATTGATTTTTTTTTATCATGAAATGATCATTTTACAGACACGATGTTTATCATCTTTGTTCTTTAGTATATATAATTTGAATTTATGTTTGTAAGTCTGAGAAAGGCGTATATATTCTTTTCTTTTGTTCCATGAAGTGAAGAGGATGACGAAGCCTCTTGACAGAACATTACTCCGGCCATTGTGTTAAAAGAATTGACGTTATATCCGACTTCAACGGATTTGGACTCTTAACGACGACTTCAGCGAGGGCTCGAAACAATACTGTAAAGAAGCTCTTGACAAAAGAGAACGGTTCTACTGACGCCACGGTTATATTGTCGGACATTTTGTGAGCTACTTAATGAGTAGAAATATTAATGGCAACCGACCTTAGGCGATATGTTGCCAGAGCAAGAGCTATAGTTACTATGACATGAATTTATCTATATAAAGAAAAAACCGGTCAAGTGCGTGTCGGGCCACGCGCAGTGTAGGGTTCCGTAGTTTTTATAACAGCCAAGTGCGGGTCGTATTCGCTGACTGATAGTTTCGTACCATGCTCTAACTAAAACTGAAAATGAATAACTTAAATAAGATCTGGTTTGACACAATCCTGAACTAATTTAATTACTTAGGCACAAATAACTATAACTTTATTCGACAGCAACGGTTTTTTTTTTAAACTTATTTAGGGATGAAACAATAGCGCGATAAAATTGACGCTTAGCGCCATCTATCGACATTTCTATGGAGTTGTTCGAAATTGTCGAGTCAAGTACAATTGGTCGACTTTTACTCGTAAACTTGTAAAGCCCACTTAAGTGTGACAGTTTTAGTTTGACAGACAGACGGACATGGCGAAACTATAAGGGTTCCTTGTTAACTACGGAACCCTAAAAATGGATCTTCGAAATGTACGTATGCCCATAACTTTCGAACGACTGCACCAAATTGGATAATTGTTTTTTTTTGTGTTGGTTATTGACAGGACAAGGTTTGTATACATTTTACACAAATTGGACCCGGTGGGTGGCGCTGCTTATTCGGGTGGGATGACGTCTGCCGGGTCCGCTAGGTTCTATCAATCAATGAGCGTTTTACTTATAGGAGTAGGGTAGGAGTAGTGTAGGAGTAGGTTAGGAGTAGGATACGAGTAGGTTAGGAGTAGGGTAGGAGTAGGGTAGGAGTAGGTTAGGAGTAGGGTAGGAGTAGGGTAGGAGTAGGGTAGGAGTAGTGTAGGAGTAGGGTAGGACACCACGCGAACGAAGTAGCGCCGGGCAGCTAGAAATAATTTATATGGCAAAACAACGTTTGCCGGGTCAGCTAGTTTTGTATATAATATAATGTCCTTACCTATATGAAATTGCCGATTTTTGATACTGGCTATTGTGAAAATAGATATCTTTCATTCTGTTTAGAATTTCAAATGCAAATTAATTTTATAGCATGAAATTTTGTTTTTCAGAATCAGTTGTTTTACGCCGTTCGATTTTTTTAAAATATCGCTGTTTATGTAACCATGGAAAACTTAATATTGCGCGCTATTTTGGAATACCTTCGTGGCACCAACGCAACACTGACAGCAGTTTAACGACGTGTGTGGTGGACATGGTACCGCATGTGAACGCACGGTCCGGTTTTAGTTTGATCGCTTCCATTCTGGAATTTTTGATCTTAACAATGAGCCGCGTGGCCAAGCCATAGTGGAAGCAGATTCATCTCAATCCACGTTGACACTTGCAGCAGTCTTCAACGTACGTGATAATTTGATACTGATCCATTTGACCTTGCTCTAACTAATTTCCATTTTTATTCGGAATCAGGATAACTTTTTACAGAGGAATTTTAAATCCAATAAGCCGGTAAAAACGCCTCTAAAGAGTTCATTGATTCCCGTCTCAAGGATTTTTATAGCAGAGCTATCAACGAACTTCCACTAAAATGGCAAAAGTGCATCTTCACTAATGGCCAATACTTCGATTAATTTAATAAATTAAAAACGCGTTTTTCTATGTAAAACGGCAATTTCATATTATAGGTGTGTTCATGTGAAGACTATGTGGGTAATTTTTTTTTCTCAGTTAATTTTAGCGAGTAATTTATGCGGCCTACACAAATGTAATTTCTTTGGTAGGTATTATTCGTGGAATCGTTGAGCTCATTAAGTTATGAGTTGAGCTGCACGATTACTGACAACTGACTGGACAGGTCCACTCAATCTGTTTGGTTATTTCCTCAAAAATCCATTTCAGTCACCAATCTACATGGTCTTCACATGATCTGATCAAGATTATGTCTGGGCTTTCAAAGAGACCTCTGATATGTTTCGGACTTTTTTCTCAGAGTAGTCCGATCGGAAACGCCGACCTCAGCTAGTTTTTATTAAAATATAATTGACGTTGTTTGTACATATGTATCTACAGAAATAAAGTCGTTTATCGTTTACATTCTGAGTTTTTTTTTTTTCATTATGTGTAGAACGAGATTTAATTTGATCGATTGCATTAATCTGCCGCTTGCTATGATCCTCATTACAAACATCGTGATAAAGTACTTATTTAACGAATTACTCATAATCAAAGAACGCTAATCATTCAGTTTTTGTGGTGTGGTGATGGTGATGGATAACATGATATCTTGCACTGGTTGGTCACGCACTAGCCCACATTTTGCGAATAATACTCTATATCAAATCAACTATAGGTAGACTTGTCATTTTGATTATAATGTGATAATGTTTTGGCAATTTCGCATTAAAACTTTTCTGGCCCCGCCCACGTGTTATACAGGTTGACTGGTAATTTGACATATTACTTCCAGGACGTGATAGTGTGACCCATTTCCAACATTTAAGCACCCCGTAAAGCCTAGATTTTTGAAAATAGTTAATAAACTTGTTCCTTTAACTTTTAACCGTTTGATATTTTAGAAAATTTGGTTAAATCGAAAGGTGTGTAAATAAAGCAATTAAGGCCATTCAATTACAGAGTTTAGAGAAAAGTTATATATAGTGACCAATCCTGGGAAATTTTCAAAAATACATGAAAATAGGGGTGAAATTTAAATGGGTCATAGTATCAGTACTATGACCCATTACAATTAAGCACCCCATAAAGCTTAGGCGAAAATTCAAGGAATTCGAATTCCTTCCAGGACCTGAGTCCTGGAAGGAATACGTCAAATTACAAGTCACCCTGTATATAGTGTCTGTTTTCCTCGGCTTTATACTAGGCATAAAACGATCATTCAACTCATCTATCAATATATCTTATTACCCTGTTTTGTCCCACTGCAGTCTTCTTCTTCCTTTTCCACAGACTCGATCGGTGCTTATGTGGGCTACTCCTTAGGAGTCAAGCCCATATCTGTCATGGCCAGCCACGGTGGAAAACTTAATAATAAAAAAAAACTTACTACAGTCTATTCAGCCGTTATAAAAAATAACTTTGCCACTCGTACTTGACGTTACCCACGAATCTTCATACCAGATTGATATACAACAATTATTACATTAAATCGTAATTAGACAAAATAATGATAAGATATAGGATTTTAAAGACACGTTTGCCAAAAGAACGTTTGCAATTGGCAACAGTTGTCCGAACAAAAATGACCTATTAATTTTGATAAGAATGAGTACATAATATTAAAATAAATTACGAAACATCCGGGGCCCGATGGTATACCGCCATATTATCTTAAAAAAACTGCAGATTCTATATGTACACCCCTGCATATCATATATATACAATAAATGTATTTCAGAGGGTTCATTTCCAGAAATATGGAAAAGTGCAAACATGACGCCCGTTCATAAATCTGAGGGGCAATTCTCGTAATTTTAAAAACGTTCACAGTCTGATCTCAGTCTCAATCTGTAAAATATACGTCAAATTTCCCTACATTTTGACAAGTTTTTGACATTTGTTTGTCGCCGAGATGACACTGCGAATTGAACGTTTTAAATTACGAGAATTGGTCTTCAGGTTCTAAACAAAATATTGAGAACTACCGTCCCATCTCCATTTTGTTCACCTTGTCGAAGCTTTTTGAGAGACTGGTTCACGACGAGCTCTATCCTATGTTACACTACTCAATAATTAAGCAGCTGCAGCATGGATTTGTTCAAAAAAGGTCCACAGTCACAAATCTATTGGTTTTCACAGATTTTTTGTTCAATAACATGGACCATCAATTGCAAGTAGATGCTGTTTATACAGATTTTCAGAATGCTTTTGACAAGGTGGATCACGAACTCCATCTGACAAAAATAGCTTTCAATGGTATACGAGGTGATTTATTATTACGCTGGTTTGCATCATACGTCACTAATAGAACTCAGAAAGTAGTCATTAAAGGCTTTGAATCCACATCCATACATATCACATCCGGGGTACCCCAGGGTTCAATTTTAGGCAGTCTCCTATTTGTTCTTTTTATTAATGACTTGAATCAATGTTTCAGATATTCAAAATTTCTGCTAACTGCCGATGACCTAAAATTTTTTGGAAAAATTAAAATAAAGCTTCTTGTATTTTATTTCAAGAGGATTTGGATAGATTCTCGGCATATTGGATTAAAAATAAGTTAAAGTTAAACCTCCTAAAGTGCTCATCTATAACATTTACCAAAAATAAAAATATTATAACTCATATATACAACCTAAATAACACCTCATTGCATAGAGTCTCTGTAGTCAGGGACCTTGGAGCACTTCTGGATAGTAAACTTCACCTGGATCAACACATTGAAGAAAGAAGAACACATTGAGAAAAGAAGAATGAAAGAACACTATCTGTCCACTTCATCATAGTTGCGAATGTTTTTTTTTTTTTTTGAGTATGATATTATTATTACCATTCTAGTAATATTTATTTTAGAAGTATTTATGTATGTTTATTTGTATTCATACATACAAATAAACATACATACATACTTCGAGTGTATTCACGTAATTTTTATTTAGTTTTTAAGTTAATTGTTTTTTTTTGATTCTATGTATTATTTTTGGTCTCCTTTGCTCTATCACACGCTGCACGCTGTCTACATCTCTGTATCTATTGTCCTATCTCAGGTATGCTGGAAGAGATTTCTTATGAAATAAGCATCACCTCTGTACCTATTTTTAACCGACTTCAAAAAAGGAGGAGGTTCTCAATTCGACGGCATGTTTTTTTTTTTTTTTTTCTGTGTTTGTTACGCGATTACTCCGCCAATTGTAGACCGATTTTCAAAATTCTTTTTTTGTTCGAAAGGACATACTTCTGAAGTGGTCCCATAGAAATTTCATTAAAAACGGTTCAGTAGTTTAGTTTTTAAACCAAAATTACTGGTAAAAATTACAACTTAAAAGTGAAAAATAAAAACTTTTTTGCAAAAAAAACAACCGACTTCCAAAAACGACACTACAAAGTGAAAAATAACTTTAATTTCGGAAGTCGGTGGCAAACAACGAAAATTCGAACCCAACGACACCGACTTCCGAAATTAAAGTTATTTTTCACTTTGTAGTGTCGTTTTTGGAAGTCGGTTGTTTTTTTTTGCAAAAAAGTTTTTATTTCTGTTCTGTTTTTCAATGTCTGTTTATATATGTGTGTACATAAATGGTAAAATAAAATAAAAAAAAATTGACAACATTATTATTAACGCATTTCGCATGTATGAATTTGTGATGATGATGCATGACCGATTTTATACGTACTCGCACGTACATTCATTTATACAATCTTTGGTAAGATCATAGTTAGAGTATACTGTAATGGTATGGAAACCCTTGTACAAAAAATACATAGATAATCTTGAAATCGTTCAACATAAATTTCTTATAGCCACACATTATCGTTGCTTCCGTAAAAAAAACAGCCTACGTTAATTTATTGAAATATTGGAAACTAACTACTTTAAGTAATAGACGCATTTTTTTGGAAACTAAGTTTCTCTATGACCTGTGTAATAACAAGTATGATTGCTCAGAGTTAACAAACAAATTGTGCTACGTAGTACCCAGAACTGTTGTGCGGCGTGGAGTGCGTGGGCGCCCGCTGTTTTCAGTACCCTCTTGTCGCATCAACGCGGGTGCCCGCGCACCTCTACGACGTTTAGCAAAAAATTATAATACCCTTTTTTTCAAAATTAGATTTACATTTAGTATTTTCTTTGTCAGCTAATAAAATTCGCATTGATCTACTTAAAATGGTCGAAGAAGCAGATGATTAACCGTTTTTTCATATATCTATAAATTTTAGTATTAAAAGAATAGGATTTATTAACTTGCAAGATTAATTAGTAATGTTGTAGGTACTCATGATCTTCTAGATTTCGATTCGAATTTGTAATATGTGGATAACTTAGTTAGTTACGCACTGATGTATCTAGATTATAAGCTATTATTAACCATGTATACTTAGTGTGTAATTGTTAGTTTTCCTTAATAAATAAAATAAAAATATCGTGTAATAGCAAAATCTTGTGCTTTTTTTTTTTTTTTTTTGAGGATGGGAAATCATCAAATGACTCCTCCCGCTCTGGGTGGAGCAGAAGGGAGTGTCAGACTTTTACTGACTAAAACCCACCCGTGTTCCTTCCTTAGCCCTTTATGTTCCAGGGCAGCGGTAAACCCTTTCGGATGGTCCCGCTACCCTGGCAGGCTTCGGCCCTGTGGGGCCCCGTCACTTGCTGACATCTCTTTGAGGCGCGCGTGGAACACGAACACGCCGTCCGGCACGGGCCTAGTCCTGATCGGACGGAGAGCTACCCATTACTCTCCGCCCGCAGGCCCGCGCCTACGGTGGCCGGGAGTCGTCACGCGGCTCCCGACGCCCGGAGCGTCTCCCGCGGCGGCTGAGGCGTGAGGTGCGCAAGGCGCGTTCCCTCGCCCACCCCGCCACCTCCTTCGCTAGCATGACTGCTTCGCAGAAGGAGGTGACTGCCTCCCACTCCCTCTCACCCCGGACCATGGCTTGAACCAGGGCCGGGCGCGAGAGGTCGCCGCCGCTGCCAATCGCCTCTACGAGGACACGGCGGTGCTCTGCCCAAGCAGGGCAGACCTCCACCGTATGCTCCACCGTGTCCTCTGGGCGATCCTGACAGTGGTGACACCCGGGCGTCTCCTCCCGCCTGATGATGTGCAGGAACCTCCCGAAACATCCGTGTCCGGAGAGGACCTGCGTCAGGCGGTAGGTGAGAGCGCCGTGACGTCTCTCTAGCCACTCCTCAAAGAGGGGTCTTACCGCCGCTATCGTGGCGTGCCCTGCGCTGGGTTGCGATAGTCGCTCCTTCCATGCCGCCATGAGATCGCACCGGAGGTTCGTCCGCTCCGCCGCGGTTTGCCGCGGATGCGGAGTTTCCCCCCGGCGTAGTGCCTCCGCGCGCCAATCATATAGGCGCGCGAGGACTATCGCCTCCAGATCCCATGGTGGCAGTCCGGCAAGGAGGCTTGCTGCCTCGCCTGAGATCGTGCGGTAGCCCCGGATCAGCCTTACGGCTACCACCTTTTGGGGCGCGTTCAGATAGTGTGCGGCTCGAAGCCGCAGTGAACGCGCCCATACCGGGGCCCCATATAGGGCCATGGACCGCACGACCCCCGCGTAAAGCCTCCGGCAGGAGGCGTTTGGTCCCCTCAGGTTGGGCAAGAGCCGCTTTAGGGCGGCCCCGGCCCGTTCCAGTTTGGGGGCCAAACGTCGGAAATGCTCGACGAAGTTCCATCGGCTGTCGAGGACGAGACCCAGGTACCTCATCGTGGTCTCGACGCCGATGTGAACCCCTCCTACCACTAGTTGGGATCCCGGAGGTGGCCCGTACCGAGGCCCATGAAAGGACATGGCCTCGGACTTGTGCAATGCCACCTCGAGACCCAACCGCCGGATCCTTTCCACGACTATCGCAACCCCGCGTGTCATCGCGTCGGCCGCCGCCTGATGCGACCTCCCCTGCGCCAGGACCAGCGTGTCGTCAGCGTAGCAAACTACGCTGACGCCTTCAGGGAGGTCGGCCCGCAGCACCCAGTCGTAACCGATGTCCCACAGGAGCGGCCCCAGAACCGATCCCTGTGGGACACCGCACGACATCTCTCGCCGGTTCCAGTTCCCGTCGCGACCGGGGTAGATGACGGCTCTGTCCGTCAAATACGCCCCGACTACTCGACGGAGGTAGGTCGGCACCCGGTGATACCGGAGTGCCTCCCCAATGCAGCTCCAGGGCAGGGTGTTGAACGCGTTGGCGATGTCGAGTGACACCGCCACGACCACCCCACCCCGGGACACCGCGTCCCCCGTCGTGAGGGCTCTTACGCGCATGATGGCGTCCACCGTAGAGCGCCCCTTGCGGAAGCCAAACTGGCAATCCGCAAGATCCGGCCCAGTCCCCACAAGGTGCCCGACGAGGCGGCCCGCAATCACTCTCTCAAAGAGCTTGCCAACCTCGTCGAGCAGCACTATGGGCCGGTATGCGGACGGAGAGTCCGCAGGGCGCCCCGGCTTCTGAATGAGGACCAGCTTCCCCGTCTTCCAACGGAGTGGAAACTGGCCTCTCTCCATGCATGCGCTTAAGAGCGCCTCCAGTCGAGGCCCGAGAGCCGTCGAGGCCAGGACCCAGGCTTTACCCGGCAAGCCGTCGGGTCCTGGGGCGGTGTTTTTGGCCTTAAGCCTGCCTACCGCCGCTCTCAGATCTACCCCGGTCACTTCAGGGGTGTCGTCGTCGTCGTCCGTGTGGTCCGCTTCGGGCACCGTGAGTGGCGGAGCCATAGGCGGGGGAGTATGCTCCCCGCGTGAAGGGAACAGAGCGCTCACCACCTCCTCCACCAGCTGAGGGCGGAGACTCTGAGTCAGCGGGGGGGCCCAGGTGCGGAGTTTATTCCGCACCATTTTGTAAGGGCGCCCCCATGGATCTCTGTTCAGAGTCTCCAGCATCTCCTCGCGGGCCGTGGCCTTGGCCCGCTGGATAGCCTCTCGGAGGGCGGTCTTCGCCGCTCTGTACCCCTCGTACAGCTCCGCCTCTGTGGCTTCCGCATCCGGAGGGCGGATGCGGCGCCTGCGGTGCCTGGTGTACCGGTGTCGCGCGTCGACGCACGCCTTGCGCAACGCCTCCACCTCCTGCGACCACCAGTACACCCGACGTCGGGCGCATCCTGGCCGGACTCGGGGCATTGCCACGTCGCAGATCTCGGACATGGCCTCCCGGAACCACTCCGCCTCATCGTCAATATCAGCAGGCCTGTCCGGTGAAGACACCCAGGCCTGCACGATCGAGGCTTCCAGGAGGAGCTCCCGGTCCAGCTGCTTCAGCGCCCAACGCGGACCACTCGGGGCCTGTCGGACCAGCGCGCTAGAGGTCTGGGTGGAGACATCGAACCGGATATACCGGTGATCGGAGTAGGTCTCCACCTCCTCCATGACGCGCCAGTCGATGACACGCTGTGACAGAACGGGGCTGGCGAACGTGATGTCCACTACCGACTCGCCCCGCATCCGCACACACGTAGGGACAGAACCCCGATTCACGGCGACCAGGCCTGTTTCCAGAGCCCAGTCCTCTACCATCCTGCCCCGCACATCCGTGCAACGGGAACCCCAGGCCACATTCTTGGCGTTGAAGTCCCCGAGCACTAGCACGGAGAAAGGATGGCTTCTGGCGACGACGACACCCAACTCTGTTAAAGAGTTCTGGAACTCGGCGAGAGTTCGGCTCGGAGAGAAGTAGACTCCCACTACCACAATCTCTCCGAACCGTGCTGCTACGCACCCCTGTCCCTTCGTGACACCTTCGAGGGACGGGGTACCGGCGGCAGCCGACGAAATTATGGCCACTGAGCCGCTAAGGTCCTCCACCCAGTTATCCCTGGGCGGGACAAAGTACGGCTCAGCGACCACGGCGATATTAATCGACCACTGCGCCATGCTCTGGAGCAACAGGTCCTGAGCGCAGGCGCAGTGGTTGATATTCGCCTGGAGGAGGCGTAAAGGCGGAGCCATTACTCCTCCATTTCAGCCCCCTCCCGGGCCCCTTGTGAGGGACCCTCAGCAGCGGCGGCGGCGGCAGCGGCGGCGGCGGCGGCGGCGGCGGCAGTGGTGGCGGCGGCGGCAGCGGCGGCGGCAGTGGCGGCGACGGTGGTGGTGGTGGCGACGGTGGCGGAGGGCCTGCCTTTCCTCCTGGCTTCGGCGGGTGGGGCGCAGGACTTGCTGCCCGCCCGGTGATCGGCCGGCTTGCCAGCAGCCGCACATGCAGCGCAGTGCGGCGCGGCGTTGCACGAGCCGGCCTTATGTCCGGGCTTACCGCAGCGGAAGCACAAAGTGCTGCGGTCCTCCGAGGTGCACTGGACGCTCACGTGGTGACCCACGTGGCATCGATAGCACCTCAGAGGTCTGGGCTCCAGCAGTTTGACCTGCGCGGACACCCAGCCCACCAGGAGCCTTCCACCCTCCACTATCTTTCTAGCCGCCGTCACCGAGCAGCTTACCGTTACGGTTCGCATGCCCGTGAAGTCAGGACGTATGGTGCCCGCCTTCACCTGGTCGGCAAGACACCCGCCCGTCCTGACGACGGCGGCTACCACCTCCGTTTCCGTGATGGAGTCATCCAGGCCCACAATGCGCATGTCTGCGCACTTGACGGGCCTGGAGACTCGAGCCTCGTCCGCGTTGAGGGACGCCCTTAGCTTCTCAGCTAGGGCGTCAGCGGTGGGGCCACTCGTAGCACCGGGGATCTTGTGCTTGCACCGTTATTTGCTGCAGAGTTTAGATCGTACGTAGTAAATATACCACAACATACCGGTAAAAACTCATTTGCAAGAATGTTACAATAAACCCCCAATCCACAAAAATAAAATCCCAATTTGGTTAAATATACATATTATCATTAGTTATCTTAAAAATATTAAGATCTTATTGATAGATTGTTTTGAAACGTCATAAACCAACTGTGACGTATATGTATTAATGTAATTTGTGTGTTAATTTTAGAGATATGGTTTAAGAACTTTATTATTTCTCATTAAGAATTAACAATAATTCACTTACTGAGAAACTAAAATACACAAAATGTTTACGAGCGTACAATAACATCGTTAACAAAATGGATTTACAATAATTGATATGTAGGTAGTGTTAAAAAAAAGTAAATATCAACTAGTTACCAACCGAGTAAACACGGATCTAAAGTAATTCGATGTATTAGGTACTAGATGTGGCATTCATGGCAGCGTACTGACAAAATAAAGAACTTTTGTTTTTATTTTGTTTGTTTGTATGAACCCGTTAGCGTTAGCAATAAAGGAAGTTTTTTTTTTTTTTTTTTTTTTAATATTATTATTGTTGTTGACACATTATATACGATTTAAGTTGATTTTTAAAACAAGACATGCTTTTCGCCTCCTTTATTTCCATGGGTATTTTATTGTACATGTTAACCCCCTCAAATTCGATATTTCGTTTCCCGTAATTAACTGTTCTGGGAGGACGTGTTACTAAGTAATTGGAGTTTCGTAGTTTAATTTTTTGTACTTGATGTTTTCTTGTGAAATTTAGTGTTGTATGAATATCTTTATGTAATATTTTGCGTATTAGTACACATGTATAGTATTTATATGTTTGGGAAATGTTCATTATTTTTGTTTCCTTGTATATTTTCTGAGTTGACGTTCTAAAATGGTAATTAAATAATATTTTGATTAATCTATTTTGTGCCGTTTGTAATATTTCTAAATTCGATTTAGCTGCGGTCCCCCAGATTTCTATTAGGTAGTCTATATGTGGTTTAACTAAAGAATTATAAATTATGTATCGAACTTTCCGAGGAAGGCATTTGTTTATATTGTGAAGAGCTCCTGTAAGTGACAAGAGTTTACATCTGATTTTCTCTATATGAGGCTTCCAACTCAGGTAGTTGTCTAAAATTAAACCTAAATATTTCTCTTTAGTTTTTCTTTGAATCAATTGATCATTTATTTTAAGTTGTATATTATCGGTTATTTTTTTATTTTTGGGGGCGATGACAACATAATTCGTTTTTGTGGTATTGATAGTGAGGAGGTTAGATTCGAACCATTCATTAAGCAAATTCAAATCGTCTTGGATGTTTGGTATCATAGCTTCGATTGAAAACCCAAAGTAGAAGAGACTTGTATCATCTGCGTAAAGCGAGATGTCTCCCTTGAGGCCAATCTGGGATATGTTATTAATGTAAATAAGGAACAACAGTGGCCCCAGAATTGATCCTTGAGGTACACCAAATGTGACAGAATGTGAACTACTTTGATATTGACCTATTTTGACAATTTGTTTACGATTTTGCAGGTATGACTCAAAAATCTGGAGTGCTTTGCCTGTGATACCAACGTGAGATAGTTTTTGTAATAACAGATGGGGACTAATTGTATCAAAAGCTTTTTTGAGGTCTATGAAAACTCCTACAGCTGTTTGCTTGTGATCGATTTTGTTTTTAATTTTAGTAACGAGATCAATAGTTGCCGAGAGAGTATTCGAGTGAGGTCGAAAACCGTATTGGTTTTGATATAAAAAGTTTTTTTGATTTAAGGAAACTTTCCAAACGGCGATAAAGGATTTTCTCGAAAATTTTTGAGATAACAGGAAGGACAGATATGGGACGGTAGTTACAAGGATCAGACTTACTTCCAGATTTGTAAATAGGGATAACTTTAGCAATTTTTAAGTCATCGGGAAAAACACCTCGATCCAAACAAAGATTTAAACATGCTGTAAGTTCATTAGCAATCAGTTTTTTAACACATATTAGAGATTTTGTACTTATGCCGTCAATGCCAGAACTAGTATTTGGATCTAAATCCTCAATAATTTTAATAATTTCATCCGTAGTTGCTGGTGTTAAACACTTAAGTTCCATTGAGTCACTTGTTGTAGGTTCTTGAGCTAGGTTTCCGTTTATCTTATTGGTGATGAGATTTGCTAGCGATGACCCAATAGTTGAAAAGTAAGTGTTGAACCTTTCACATATTTTCCTTTGATCTGTAATAGTACCATTTTCAGTCTCGAGTTTTTCTGGTCCAGTCCTTTCTCTTATTTTATTTTTGGATAGATCGTTTATTAGTTGCCACATTTTCCGAGGTTTTGTCATATTGTCTTTAAAACTTTTATAGTAATATGTATTTTTCGTCTTTTGTATGTTGAACGCTACTCTCGCTTTTATTTTCTCAAATTCCGTTTTTAATGTCGCGTCCGATTTACATTTTTGCCATAATATGTTCCGTTTGTTAATATCATGTATAATTTCTTTTTTTATCCAATCTTGTCGTGGAAGGTTTAAAATTTTTAGTTTCGTAATTTTGCTCTTAGATAAGCAAGACTGTAATTTGTTAGCCAATTTCTCATATATAGGTTCTTCATCGTTTGCATCATTTAAAATGTCATCAAATGACTTGTACAGTTTTGGGTAATCCAATGCCGTGTATTCCACTTTCATAAGGGGGGGAGGAACATATTGTTTGACTTCTAAAAATATTTGCTTATGGTCGGACATCGCAGATTCAATCATGACGATGTGAAAATTATTTTCCTGTAGGTTGGACGACACATGATCTAGTATGGTTTTGGTCGAGGTAGTTTCTCGGGTACAATATTTACGATCAATTTTGTTTAAAATTTTGAAGTTATTTTCTTTCAGTGTGTTCCTGTAGTCACGAATAGCTCGGTCTGGGTTCAGCAAGTCTAGGTTAAAATCGCCAAATACTATTGCTCTCTTCTTTTTCTGTAAATGTTGCGAGTAAATCTCAAGGAAGTTGTTTATATTGCTTTTGTCTGGTTTATATATGGCACCAATATTCAAGGAGAACTTTTTTACATAAATCCAGAGGTAATGAGTATTGTCTAGACAATTTTCTTCTACAAGATGGTGTTTTAGATTGTTGTGGACGAATATTGAGACCCCGCCTCCTCTTCTATTTTGTCTAAAGTTATAGTAGTGCGTGTAGCACGGAATTTGAAGTCTTCTTACCTCATCATCATTTTTGATCCATGTCTCAGAAAGTACAATAATGTGCGTAGTTGCTTGTAAAGATGCGATTATACATTTTAGCTCATCGAATTTACCTGGTTTAACTATGCTACGAGCATTGGCATAGAAACCAAAGATCCATAAAGAACAACCTATTTTTTTGAAAATTTATGTTTTCTAGGACTAATCCCGAAAACAGTACTCGTAAGCATATTTCAATATGCACATTTCATATAATACAAAGAAAGAAAGTGTTTTGTGTTTGTGTGTTGTTTTTGTTTGTTTTGTTTTTGTGTGTGTGTGTTGTGTGTGTTTTAGTTAAGTGTTTTGTAAGTATAGTGGTAGATACCTACATTAAAGAAAACATCACATACCTAACTCCCTGAAAAACCCATTTATTTGCTATGTGTTTGTGTTCGCTACTCCAATCTAGGGGAAGAACCGAGTTTTAAGGCTGAACTCGTTAATCATGCATAAACCTGCGAGGACAATAATTATTGGTACTGACTATAATAACAGTGCTTGGTAATAAGCCCCAAACCCCACGATGAGCAGAGATTTCTCAATAGTACATTATACCAAAGTTAAAGAATTATCTTGAAACCTACGGAACTTGCACAAATGAAAAAATGTCGTGAGTTTAAAAAAAAAACTGATAATAAGAAATAATCGGCAAGGCACATCTAGTTTGATAAAAAATAAAATACAACTGGTCTAGGCTATAAAATGTAGAGGCCAATCTCCACAACAGTAGTACAAGGTGTGCCTTACTCAAAGATGCGATCAGTGTTAGTGCTAGCAGCTCTGTTGGCTGTGGCGGCAGCGTTGCCGACTGAAATACCGGAGCCGGGACATCTGGCTCTGGTTCTCGGCGAAGATGATTTTGAAGACTACCTCGACGCCTGGCTGGAGCTTGAAGAATCCAGATCAGCTAATTCATCTAACGCTGAAGCTGAACTCAGAAGCGGTAACTTTTTTAAATATACCAATCAATTTTTCATGGCTTGACGCATATGCTCTTTTCATCTCTCTGTATCTCGTTTAGTTTAATACACATGAAATCTTGTGTTCAGGTTGCACGATCAGAGTAAAAGAAGATCTTGGGCAGCCACAGCCGGTGTACCTCCGCGGAGGTAACAGGTATTTGGCCGCCAATGGCAACACCGGTCAGATACGACTCAACACGGGTGAACAAGTCGTGGTCGCGTGTCCCGGCCCCGGACGATCCATCCTGCACCCAAACATCGCCGCAACTAGAGACGTCGCTGTAAGTTGTCATATAAACAAATAAATTATAATGCAATTTGATGAGCACCATAAATTAATAAACTTATATTCCTTGAATTAAATTCCTTGCCTGTAGACAGCGACTTGTGTGAACAACAATCTAGTCTCCGGTCCCGGCTGGTTGAGCGGCAACGGAGCTTTCGGTCAGCTGACTTGCTCTGCACACGCACATCATGAGGCTCAAACGACTTCCAAGCGTTGTTTCAATAACAACATCGTTATTCGGTAAGTAGTAAGTTTTCGTAATAATAACTCAATTGTATCAACACGACTTCTTGACTTGAGATACGGTTTGATTTCTTTTATGATAACTTATAATGATGTTCTTTTTTCAGTGTGGGCTTCATTGTCAACAATGTCTTCTACCCACTCTACTGGTCTTGCTTCGACCAGAACCGCCTGGAAGTTTTGTACGTCTGGTATGACCAGACGCCCGAAAATACAGTTCACCAATCTAACGTCGCCAGACCTGGTTGGCTAGGTCATTACAATTAATCTAGTACTGACTTAGGTTTTTTCGTTTTCGCATTCTTGCGTGTTCTATGAAAATAGACGATACGATTAAGTTATTGGACAAATTTCATTCTTAACACTTAGTAAAACGTGGCTTTGGAAATCATAGAGCTGAATAGAACATTTACATTACATTTACATTGAACACAATGTTTTTTTTTTACTATAGCTGGAAGCTACTTCCCTGGAGTTGCTGCCAATACCATGTACACTCAAGCTAACCAGAAGGCCGTCATCACCCAATACGTTGGAGCCGCATTAGCTGACAGATATGTCACTACCCAGCAGTTCATGGCTCGTGGTCATCTTGCCGCTAAAAGTGACTACGTTTTCGCCACCGGTCAGCGCGCTACTTTCTACTTCATCAATGCTGCTCCTCAATGGCAGCCCTTCAACGCTGGTAACTGGAACTGGCTGGAACAGGTAACATTTTCGTCGAGAACTATCAACCATTTAATGTCCAAGAGGACAAATGGATGTACTCGTATTAAAATGGAATGGAAAGGTCACAATTTTTAACAACAATTTATATAATTGTAGAATCTCCGTGCTCGCATCGGCGCTGCTGGGTACAACACTGTCATTTACACTGGTACCTTTGGCATTACACAGCTTCGTGATCAAAACAATCACCTCGTTGACATCTACCTGGTACCGGAGCGCAACCAGCTTCCAGTACCGCTTTACTTCTATAAGGTAAAAATCTTTCCTTTAACTCTTATAAAAAGTAAAACGTTCGTAGCAATGGCAGGTTAGTTAGTTACAGGGTTTGCTAGCCGAAGAAGCAGTGGGGTGGCCATATCTACTGTAGGACCGATGGTCAACGTCTGAATGCTGTTCAGTTTTATTTCCCTATTTCGCAACTTTTCATTAGCACCAAATCGTCAATCCTGCGTTTTAAGCTCTTTTTTTCTAATGAAATCCGATGTTGTTTTTAGTTTTATCTTTAAAGCAAAGAAATCTTTATTTTTAGGTGGTGTACGATGCATCTCGCCGCATCGGCACGGCGTTCGTGAGCATCAACAACCCTTATTACACGCAGGCGGAGGTACAAGCCCTGACTTTCTGCACGGACCGCTGTCGCAACAACAGCGCGTTCAGCTGGCTCAACTGGCAACCTGACCGCATTGACATTGGATATAGTTTCTGCTGCACAGTCGATGACTTCAGGAGAACTATTCCGCATTTACCCGCTTTCACAACCAATGGTCTCCTTGCATAAGTTTTGGTGTCATTACCATCTTATCAAATACTAGTATTACTTATTTCTTGTAAATATACTGATAAAGAAATATCATTTGTGTTTTGTTTTCTTCGTTTTTGTATCGGTAGTAGTTGAAATCACATAGACTGGAATGTTTGAACTGATTAATTGAATGTATCAAAGATTTTAGTTAGTCGAAGCTTTTAGTTATAGTTACTGCTGCGTTTAACTACCAAACATAAATGTTACCCGAAAGCTATCCCCGACGACTGAATTAGGAATAGCTCAATACTAGATACAAGAAAAATCATAGATAACTTAAAAGTAACATCTTTCTTGTTGTGCCTTGCTGAATTTGAAGGCCATAACCATAACCATATTATTATATTGGCCATAACCTTTAAACTTCAAGCGTCACGGCTCGAACTCAAATATTAAGTGCTAACTAAAAGAGTCCTTTTTCTCGTGAATTTCCCGCAAGCAACTACGATAAATATCTACTAATTTATACAAATAAATTTATCTTAGAATATATATAATCTTAAAATATTGTGACATCATAATCGAATGGGCACGCCGCATGCACGTCTTATCGAAATAATATTTGTGTATCATGTAGGTCATTACATAAATTAGCTATACATTTTTAGTGATCCATTATGAACAAAAGTGAATCGTTTCGTTTTAGTTCTGAGACACATTTAAATAAATTGCACTTGACAATTGCAGTAAGCGTTCAGGAGCTCTATGTCTTCAACGTTAATTTAATAAAAAAATATTATTGACGGACTGTAAATCAAAGAAATATCTAATAAACTTGTCTGGTCAAAGTATTTATTGAGCTAATGATACGATTGGCACAGTGTTTGTGCTAATCGTTTTTGAGAATCTCGGTCTTAGAGACTCATCATCATCATCGTCTTGCCTCTATCCCAATTTAATTGGGGTCGGCGCAGTATATCTTTTCCACCATATTCATACATATCACAAGTAGTCGTCACATCGGTCATGCCGGTCATGCTGGTTCATGCCAGGAATCTCGGTCTCGAAAATTTCGAGATTCTCGACGATTTTTTGGTATTTTCGAGACTCGAGATTGATATTTTCGGTTTCGAAAATAATGAGATTTTACAGACTTAAGTCACATCATTAACGGTATAAAATAATCTACTAAGCCTACAGTTATTTCTATTGCGGTTACAGGGGCATGGAAACAACGAAGAGTACAGCTTTTACAGTTCACCAGTGATTTTGTTAGCTCCCGTGTAATAGCAGGTCAGAGCAGGTGTTTGCGTCCGGCAGTACACTGTGAAGTGCGGTAACCGTCAGGATGCAAAATGACTACCTTCCTTGCGCAGTCGCGCGGAGACAGGCAATTCAGGCGAACACAACCTCACCTACACGCTGCGCGACACAGATTCTATGACGATGCGGCGGCGGCGGTGCGGACCACGCACCAGGCCATCGCCTTCGGCACGTCAGAATAAGGTTTTATGCAAATTTTCTCAAGCAGTTTTAAAAATTATAATAATTACTTAAGTAAAATAAAAACCACTTAGTGTTTTTTTTTTTCGTTTCTATTGGCTCCTTTTTTTAATGATATAAGCTAGTGCTTGACTGCGATTCTGCCTGATTGAAAGCATTGATGCAATCGTTGATGGTAAAGCGCACTAATTTACTAAGTGCCTATTCACTCTAGCCGTAAAGACACTTAAATTATAATCGGACGGGAAGACCGCTGCAGGCAAATTGTTCCAGTTCTTCGATGTACGCGGTATAAACGAAGAGGCGAAACGCTTCGTCCGGATCGTAGCGGTGATAACAACGTAAGGGTGGAAACTCCCCGTACGACGGGTTGCCCGATGATGGAACGGTAATGACGGAATTAAGTCATGTAATTCCCGCGCACACTCTCCAGAATGCATCCTATAGAATATGGAAAGGCTGGCTACCCTACCGCCTGTGCTCCAGGCTTTGTAGATTGGTCTTAACCAAATCTGGATCACCAATTGGCATCTTCGCACGCCTCTTCACTGAGTCCAAAGCTGCTAGATGGCATTTTGCAGCACCAGCCTATATGTGGCTGCAGTATTCCACACACGATCGGACCTGCGCTTTGTATAACATTAGAAGCTGTCCCGGCGTGAAGTACCACCGTACCTTTGCAAGAACGCCAAGTTTCCTAGCAGCCATCTTGACTTTGGACTCAATGAACCGCCCAAAGTTTAGGTTTGAGGAAATTTCAACTCCCAAGAGCTGAATGCGGTCGGTGCACTCCAAGGATACATTCTGAAAAGCAGGAGCCAAGTAGGTTAACGGGCTCCTTTTGGCGGTGAACAGACATGCTTGAGTTTTGGCGGCGTTGAATCCCACAAGGTTGGCTTCGCCCCACTTGGAGGCTACCTGAAGTGCAACATTCGTACGCACTACCATTGCCTCTCTTTCGGACCGGATTACTTCCTTACAAGCCCGAACACTCGGCAGGTATCTCTCTACAACTGTGCTGTCATCTGCATACCCATAGATTCCGGGCATCAGCAGATCGTTGATATGTAGCAGGAAGAGAGTTGAAGAGAGAACAGACCCCTGAGGAACACCGGCATTAGTCGTCCGATGAACATCCGTCGACAATAACTCGGAGAGACCGTTCACTCAGAAAGTCTTTTACCCAGCCAGTCAGACCAAGGGAAATGCCGTACACTGGAAGCTTACTCAAAAGGTTAGTGCGCCGCAACCTGTCGACAGGCCTTCGAGACGTCTAAGGAGATGGCAATTGCTTCACCATTCCTCTCGAGGGCCTTGCCCGACAAGTGAGTGGCATACACTAGTAGGTCCCCAGTAGATCGATTGCGGCGAAACCTGTACTCTCGGTCACTGATGAGATCATTACCTTCGTGCGTTGAACTGACGCCTCATGGCATACCTGGCCATGAGGCGCGAGTTCAACACACGCTCCATAATCTTGCAGAGTATGGAGATTATTGAAATCGGCCGATAGTTGCTACGATCGGTATGACTGCCTTTTTTGGGCACGGGCTGCACGTTGGCCAACTTCTAGGACTTGGGCACTATACCAGTCCCAAATGAGAGGCGATACAAGCGTGTCAATACAGGAGACAACTCGGGCGTACAAGCCTTGAGAACAATCACTAGTCCACCCATCCATCGATTCGTCCATCTGGTCCACTAGCTTTATTCACGTCCAGCGTCCATGAGACAGTGCTCTCAGAAACTCCCTGTTCCTAATGCGAACCTCGTGCATCGACGTGTCGCAATGAGGCAAATTCGGTGGAGGAGCGCTGCCAGTATCAAGACGTTAACTGTGGGTAAAAAGAGATGCAAAGAGACCTGCTTTCTCTCCCGCCGTATGCGCCAGTGTTCCATCTGTTTTAACCAGCGGAGGCAGCGTGGGCCGACAGAAGTTCGCTTCGACCGATTTGGCAAGGGACCAGAAAAATCTGCACCCGCCCCTTGCACCATCATCGCCTGAGGTGTTTTACTAGAAATAGCTACTAAATAATTGAGTCAAACAAAGCCTTGAAGCTTTTAACTTTGTTAATATTCTAGTTTTAAAACCTGACACACAATAAACAACAAAAAGTTCATGGCTAAAAGCACAAGGTATAAATAGCTTTTTGCCAATATGGGTGATGCGGTCGAAGCACCTTCTTTAGCGCCTTTTTGTAGGACTTGGCAGCATGGTTGGAGGCTCTCTTCTTAGAGCTCAAATCTGGAGCTTTGCGGTCACGAGCGTCAACCCAGTTGAGAAACGCCGAGTGCTTACGCTGTTCAGCTTGAGCACAATCGGCGTTAAACCATGGGTGAGCCACCGATGGGTACGTCACCATAGGGGATAAAATACTCCATAACTTGACGCACCACATCGGATATAGCATCCGCACAGTTCGACAGTTTTCAGAGGAGAAGCAGACCTGCTGCCAAGGATAAGACGAGAAAAACACGGCGCACCTCCTCAGGTCAGGGGTGGAGCGAGGTGTTTGACTCCCCCCGAGACGTCAAAGAGGGGCGCGGGTGGAACAATGCTCGCCGCCCGCCTCGGGTCTGGTTGAATGGGGGGCTGGAAGAGGGCTTTATCCACCCTCGGACGACGCCCAGTGCGCCTGCTGCGGCGGGTGAGTGGACGAGATCTCCCTCTCCCTTTCCGCAGATTCACGATAAGGGCACGGCGTAGCCGTGCTTCCTCCCGAGCCAGCGCTCGAGTACCGGCCGGACCAGCTCGATGGTGATGAGGCTTGAAAGCCTGTCCCGCTATTCCACAACCAGGACCCCACGAAGCTGAGACTGACGCAGCTCCATGTGTCGCTGCATCGGACGCTCGCCCCGTGCCCTCGCTTCCTCGCGCCACCGATACAATGACGAGAGTACTTTTGCCTCGAGGTCCCAGGGCCATCCAGCCAGTACACAAGCCGCCTCGTAGGAGATAGCGAGATACCCCCTGACGACTCAGAAGGCCATCGCTCTCTGCGGTTTTCACAAAACTGCGATGTTACCGGCAGTCAGGTCAGTCGCCCAGACGGGGGCCCCGTATAGGCCCATCGATCGATCCTCACGTAGAGCCGCCTACAGGCGGCACTCGGCCCCCCCTGTTGGGAAGCAGCGTTGATAACGCCCCAGCCGTGCGCAACAACTTGGAAGTGGGGGTCACCAATCCCAGGTATTTCATGGTAGACTCGAGAGCGATCGGAGCCCCCCCGACCACGACGTGTGACCCGGGTGGTGGCGCCCGCCGGGGGCTTGAAACACCATGGCCTCCAACTACCTGGGGCCACCTCCAGGCATGGAGCTCTACTTAACTTAACCTACGGAACTTGAAACGACACCAAAGAAATTTTTGACAAAATCGATAAAAATGTTAATCTTTTAAGTCTTGTTTGATAAAATTGTCAATATGGAAAGAGATAGATAGATAGAAAATTCGATAATGGACAAAGATTGGTATAAAACAGAAGACTATATCTACAAATCAGTAATGCAAGGTGTGCCATCCTCAAAGATGCATTCAGTGTTAGTACTAGCAGCTCTGTTGGCATTGGCGGCAGCGTTGCCGACTGAAATACCGGAGCCAGGACAGCTGGCTCTGGTTCTCGGCGAAGATGATTTTGAAAACTACCTCGACGCCTGGCTGGAGCTTGAACAATCCAGATCAGCTAATTCGTCTAACGTCAAAGCCGGACCAAGGAGTGGTAAATCTTTTTACAACTGGATTTGTAGCGCTATTGTGTCAAGCTGGCAAAAGAAGTTAACGTTCTTTTCACCGCATGATTGCTCTCAAATAACTAGTTTAGTAACTAAATCTTGTGTTTAGGTTGCACGCTCCGAATAAATGGAGATCTTGGACAGCCTCAGCCGGTGTACCTTCGCGGCAACAGGTACTTGGCTGCTAACGGCAACACCGGTCAGATCAGACTGAACACCGGAGAACAAGTCGTGGTCGCATGCACCGGCTCTGGACGATCCATCCGGCACCCAAATATTGCAGCCACAAGAAACGTCGCGGTAAGTTGCGAGATGTTTTTTGGCAGATATTGGCTCACAGAAAACAGAGGATATCCAATTAATTAAACAGAGCTGACAATTAGACGATACAAAAATCAAACATTCTCGTAAATTTTTGTAATATTTTATGATTCCCTGTAGACAGCGACATGTGTGAACAACAATCTAGTCTCCGGTGCCGGCTGGTTAAACGGAAACGGAGCCTTCGGTCAGCTGACTTGCTCTGCACACTCGCAATCCGAAGCTCAAGCGACTAACACTCGTTGTTGGAATAACAACCTCATTATTCGGTGAGTACATCCTACTAATAGTATAAAGGTGAAAGTTTGTATGGATGGATGTTTGTTATTCTTTCACGCAAAAACTACTGAATGGATTTGGATGAAATTTGGACACACAGATGGTTTATAACTAGGATTAACATATAGGATACTTTTATTCTGATATTCCCATGGGATCGAAACTTATGCGGGTGAAACCGCGGGGCGCAGCTAGTGTTTTTATAATTCCAATAATTTTAGGCTGTATTCACGACCTCAAGCGATGCCATTTGTGACCTGTTTCCGTCTGTCACTCCCCAAATCTTGTCGCGGTGACTTGTCGCGGTGTGCGTGTAGTTTGAGCATCTAACGCCTGAGAACGAGGTTAAGCTTAATTTAGCCTAGACTAGTCGAGCTCAGGCCACTCTACAATATCTATTTAACGAATGCTAGTCTTCTCTCGAGTTTCGGCCATTGCCTTCTTGTTTTTTCACGTACACTAACGACGATTTTTATTTTCAGTGTCGGTTTCATCGTCAACAATGTTTTCCATCCTGTCTACTGGTCTTGCTTCAACCAGAACCGTATGGAAGTTCTATACGTTTGGTATGATCAGACTCGCGAAAATGCAGTTTCCCAAACTGGCGTGGATAGACCCAATTGGCTAGGTAATAATAGTTACCTGAGTACTCTGTAGATAATACAAATATGTAAAGAAATTTATTTAACGGCATCAGAATATAATCAAGCTCATATCAAAAAAAGTCTTTCAGAACATTATGATTTTGGAAGCCATATCTCATTTAACATTTGTATTTATAGCTGGAAGTTTCTTCCCTGGAGTTGCTGTCAATAACGTATACACTCAAGTCAACCAGAAGGCCGTCGTCACGCAATATGTCGGAGCTGCATTAGCTGACAGATATATCACAAACCACCAGTTCATGTCTCGTGGTCATCTTGCCGCTAAGAGTGACTACGTTTTCGCCACCGCTCAGCGCGCTACTTTCTACTTCATCAATGCTGCTCCTCAATGGCAGCCCTTCAACGCTGGTAACTGGAACTGGCTGGAGCAGGTAAAAGTTTTGTCTTGAATATACCTACCATTTAATATTCTTTGACATAAGAAGTCATAATTTTTAACATTTATGGCCTTGCAGAACCTCCGTGCTCGCATAAGTGCTGCTGGCTACAACACGGTTATCTACACTGGCACCTTTGGAGTGACGCAACTGCGTGATCAGAACAATCGCTTCGTCGACATCTACCTGGTGCCACAGCGCAACCAGATCCCAGTTCCACTTTACTTCTACAAGGTAAATTCTTACACTCATGTTATGGGTGGCCAGTAAAATTTCAGCATGCTTTTTGTTACATATAAAAATGAACTATGATAAAAAAAAAATAATTTCAACGGGTGTTTATTGTGTCTACTTTGGTGTAGGTAAATTGAATTTTAACCTTAATGCTCTTTTGTCTAATGAAATTCAATGCTGTTTTTTAAGCGATATAATATAATGTTCAAACTCTTATTCTCAGGTGGTGTATGATGCATCTCGTCGCATCGGCACGGCATTCATAAGTATCAACAATCCTTACTACACACTGGCCGAGGCACGAGCTCGTCAGTTCTGCACGGACCGTTGTCGCAACAACAGCGCGTTCAACTGGCTCAGGTGGCAACCTGACCGCCTCGACATCGGATACAGCTTCTGCTGCACGATCGACGACTTCAGAAGAACTATTCCACATCTACCTTCCTTCACAACCAATGGTCTACTTACTTAAGCTAATGAGAGCATAGATATTTTCGATGTTTACAGCTAAACCATGTTCTGTAAATACATACATTTTAAAAATACTACTTGTGTTTTGTTTCGATAGTTTCAATGCCATATCGATAGCAACGGGATATTATTAGTCTATAGAATCAATGAAAAACTCTCGAATTTGAAAATCTGCCTTCAATTTATAAACAAAATGTGAGATTTGATAGATAGCCCCGCTACAGAGTGTTAACTACAAAGAGAGATATAATTTGCGTACCTATGATTATAATTGTTGTATGTTAGAGGAGGTTTGAAAGAGCTGTTAGTGTAGTCTAGTAGTGAAAGAAAGTCCATTAACTTTGTATGTGAAGATGAGGGATAAAACACTTGTGCCAAAAGAGAGATGAATATAAATGTTGATGGCTGGAGGAAGAGGAAGATAAAAGAAAAAATGTATGAATTGTTAAAGATGTAAGGGATAAAATGAATGAAGAGGGTATAATAACTACCCTCCGGTAACAGCTGATAGCATAGCAGTATGGAATAAAAAGTGTCGTCATAATTAATGTTTGTGTTGTCATGTAGGCATGGAAGAAGGGCAAGCTCAATTGCCTGATCCAACCATCCAAGAGTGCCCAAGACTGATTGATTGTAGAAGACAGATTGGAGCAGAAAATGAGGAGACCCTAATTAACAGGATAAGAAAAAGAATATGTAGGCATAGAGGACTCATACATACTCACACATACGTGCGGTTCTAATCATAATGACGCAGTCTAAAACTGTGGTAAATAACCAAATACAGTTGCATAAATTAATAAGGAAAATGAAACAGATTTTCCCCAAAATTACTATTTAATTGTAATAAACAAAACAACACCTCCAAGCTAGGTGTGTGGCACAATGAGCCATAATAATTGAGAACTGAATTTTCAAAAGTAGGTACGTACAAGGTACTTTGTAATCAGGGATAAAAAAAAAGTTTATCGTCGTATGAAACCTGCTAAAAGATACAAACAAAGCATATTGCATTTCATCATCCAAACAAACCATGTCGTATTCAATTTTGTTAGGACGATCACAATCGCCGCATGACGCTACAGAGTGCAATGCTGGTAATTCGTCTATCTGCAGGATGCATTAGCCTTGCACGGTGGAAACGTGACAGCGATATTTAATTTACAAACTAATGCCGAATCCTTTCACACAGGTTGCATCGCATACAATACAACTACGCATAAACAACCACCAGTATCAAGCACCGCGATCCACAGACATATGTGAAACTTCACCGGATTACCATGTCTAGAACAATATCTCATCCGTTCGACTGTCTGTGTTGGACATCACTAAGAGGTTACCACGTGGGTATTGGCTATGAGGTATAAACTGCACGTGACTTTTACAAATATGGGCTCGGTATGTCATCAACCTCAGGAATTACATCGTATTATTGACGAAATATAAAACAAATATACATTTAATAAATGTCCATAAGCTCATGGAGCGCTGTCTACAGAACATAAAGCTATAATAAAATATACTGCTCTTAAAAACGATTTAAAAAAACAGTTGATCGGTTTAGTCTCGTTTAATTTAAAATAGTGAATTTAATTTAATAAGAGTGCTGTAGAAATCAATTGTGTGTGCTGTACTCAAAATGCGTACAGTGTTAGCACTTGCTGTTCTGCTGGCTGTGGCGGCGACTCAAGTACAGGAGCCTGGAAAACTGGCTCTGGTTCTCGACGAAGATGAGTTTGAAGACCACCTCGATTCCTGGCTGGCGCAAGAACAATCTCGATCTCCTAGTCCATTCCGGCCCAACGGCAGAGGTAAACTTTATGTTAAGCCTATACGATTCTTCGTATATCGTGCATTCACGTCTGATGATCCGAAGGTTACAGTTAGGTTAGCATTTTTGCAGAAACGAACATAACCTTCAGGTAGCTTTTGGCTGTTTAAAGCTCGCAAATATGCTTTACTAAATAGATTTTGTGTTTAGGTTGCACGCTCCAAATAAATGGAGATCTTGGACAGCCTCAGCCGGTGTACCTTCGAGGCAACAGGTACTTGGCTGCCGACGGCAACTCTGGTCAGATCCAGCTGAACACCGGAGAACAAGTCGTGGTCGCGTGCACTGGCACCGGACAATCCATCCGGCACCCGAATATTGGATCCACAAGAAACGTCGCGGTAAGTTGCGAGACGTTTTTTTGCAGATATTTGCTGTAACAGGATACACAGTCACATCTGCCACAAGAGAGAGACAGAGAGACATTAAATAGTTTTTCGAGTTATAAATCGGACCTAGGTATATCAATTTTCTGCAGAACGTGAGTAGGTATGAGAGTACCTATGACCTGGCTAAGTAATCGAAAGTTTGTGTGATGTCATTCAACATAAGTCATAAGTCATATAAAAAGTTATTTTAGTAAATTCTTATCCCGTCGCTTTTTCGAGATATTAATTTTTGTTTATAGATGATGTACCCATCGTCATCAGTAAACAGAAACTATCTGTAAACCAAATTAGTTGAGCACCGTTAGAAATAAAAACTATTTATTTAGCAAAGTAATAGGCACAAACGCCACAAAAATCATATCTTTTGCATCATTCTATAATTCTCTGTAGACAGCGACATGTGTGAACAACAGTCTCGTCTCCGGTGCCGGCTGGTTGAATGGCAACAGAGCCTTCGGTCAGCTGACTTGCTCTGCGCACTCAAGCCCTGTGGTTCTACAGACTAAAGAACGTTGCTGGAATAACCACGTCGTAATTCGGTTCGTACTTACTTTTAAGATTACTAACCTACTACATCCTCGCAGTTTAGCTGAGATTCGTTTACAGTATGAGTACCGTAAATGAAACAAAACAAAATATAGAAATATTTTGTACGAGAGAGCCAACGAACAAAACTATGACTTATAGCGTTACGGCAAGAATCATGCAAAATTGTAAGACCAGAAAATTCAAGTTCCTTATAAAAAAGAAATTGCAGACAGTATCATATTCCGTATCATTCAAATCGACCAGACGGAATAGGTAGGTACTACCTATCAGTTGTCATTTTTGGAAATGCGGTCACGTTTTAAGCAACGAAATTTTCGTATTTAATGTTAATGTGTTGTTGTTGTTGGATACTATGAGATAGGCTCTCGTACTTCTAGTAAGTTCTTCACCATCGTCTACATTTTTCTTGTATGTAAATAATGCTGGTTTTTATTTTCAGTGTGGGCTTCAATATCAACAATGTTTTCTACCCGCTGTACAGTTCTTGCTTCGACCTGCAGCATATGCAAGTTCTGTACGTTTGGTATACACAGAGTTCCGAACATGCTGTTCACCAAACCGGCGTACTCAAACCTAGAACATGGCAAAGTAATAACACCTAAGTACAATTTCTAGATTTTTTAGTTAAGCCGCATTCTGACGTTTTCTGAGCGGGCAAATATTTCCTCGCATGATAAATGAAAACGGATCATTTAACAAGTTAAATGATCAATGATGATGAATGTCAATTGAACTGTTCGTAAAAGGTCTAATTTATAGGTTGCCTGCACGCCTTTGCCTGATAGGGCGGTTTGCTGGCCGAAGTCTACATAGCTCATTCGCCACAGTGATTATTACCTGCAGCTAATGATTGCATTATCTACTTTTAACTGGCAATCTTCACACAGTACACACTGACGGTTTTTAACCGCCAATAGTCGGTGATCGACAGGTCAGCAGGTGCTCAGAACACTTACTTACTGAACTTTTAAGTGAGAGTACGCGACTTTGGAAACTATATAACTAACTTAATATCCCCGAATGTAATCCCCGAAGGCTTTAGAAGAGGTGTACAGTCACGACCACCAATATGTCAACACTTGGCAACTTTCAATTGTGATTTTTTCGTGAAATAACGAATGCAACGTTGAAATACGACTCATTACATAAACCTATGGGTTCGAAAATGCTATGTTCGTAACAACATAAAATTTCATTAAAAAATATAGGAGTAAATCGCTTTTGAATAAAGCCGAGTGTATACATACTTTTGTTCGTGACTGTACACCCACATGTGGCCAGTTACGTTTAAGTAGCATGTAATCGAGGGCGAGCCATCAACCGGCCACAACTCCTGAGGAAATGTCTGATGGCAAAACCCAGTAACACTTTGTCCGACCACTAGACAACAAGGCATCAAACCTTATCTGATTTCATTTTTATAATTTCAGCTGGAAACTTCTTCCCTGGAGTAGTTCCTAGGACTATATACACTAAAGCTAATCAGATGGCTGTCCTCACCCAGTATGTCGGAGCCACATTAGCTAACGAATATATCAACAACACAAACCAGCGTTTCTTGGCTCGTGGCCACCTTGCTGCAAAAAGTGACTTCGTTTTCGCAACCGGTCAGCGCGCTACTTTCTACTTCATCAATGCTGCTCCTCAGTGGCAGTCTATTAACGCTGGTAACTGGAATAGGCTGGAGCAGGTAAGCTTTTTGCCGAGGATATATTAAAACAATTGAATGTTCTTATGGATAGGTAATATTTTTAACACCAATTTATGTATTTGCAGAACCTTCGTGCTCGCATCGGCACTGCTGGCTACAGCACGGTTGTCTACACTGGCACCTTTGGCGTGTTGAAGCTGCGTGATCAGAACAATCGCCTCTTTGACATCTATCTGTCGCCGCCCAGCCAGATCCCTGTTCCACTTTACTTCTATAAGGTAAAACTGTATAAAATGATACATAGGTATGATGGACATGATACGCTAGTCTCCGTAGAAACAAAAATCCCAGTAGGGAAATGAACTGTACTGATTTTTTAGGATGTTGTTAGGATGGATACCAATAGCGTAAAACCAAGATTGCAGCTTGTCATTTTCAACACTCTGCCATTCCTTAAACTTTCTCTTTTTATCCTTCAACACATTCTGTATTTCTGACGGCCACTACCATCCCCTAGCTACCCCTAGTATCCTTTTCTTTTGTCTCTCCTTAAATATCTTACTCTCTATACTCCTAATATATCCCGCCATCTCATACCAACACATTCATTTAGACTTAGATCATTCATAGGACAGTCATTAAAACGTACATATCTGAGGCAGCTCGGAAAAAAAAATCAGTGATGCATTGCATTGATTTTCTGGGATGTTGTTGCATAGATACCAATAGTATAAATTGTGTAATAAATATCATTCCATTAGTTTGTCCACGATAATAAAGGTACTCTTCCGAAGCCAACCGCAACAGTAAACCGCAGCGGCGACGACGCCCAATCGCAATGAGAGGCCGCAGCAGCGGCACGGCTGGTTTTTGTGCAACTCTACGAAAGCGGTGACAGCCGGCAATATTGCTATTTACGACATCGTGTTCACATGACTTACCATGACGTGTCGTGCTACGATAAATTATAAAACCACCCAATATAATTATGTTTCTCATTACAGGTGGTGTATGATGCTTCTAGTCGCAAAGGCACAGCGTTCATAACTATCAATAATCCGTACTACACTATGCCTGAGGCGCTGGCGGTGGCTCATGACATCTGTAAGGACCGCTGCCGCAACAACAACGACTTCAACTGGCTCAGGTGGCAACCTGACCACGTTGAAATTGGATACAGCTTTTGCTGCACGGTCGATGAGTTCAGAAGCAGCATTCCGCATCTACCCGCCTTTAAAACTGATGGTCTACTTTTTTAAGATAATGACAGCTTAGATATCATCATCATCTTGTTATAATATAAGTTTATACGCTTACAATATACTAATAAATAAAAAATATATTTGTGTTTTGTTTCGTAATTTTTTTGGCTTGATAGCAGTTTCAGAAGTTTATCCTCAGGGTAAAAAGTAGTAATTAGATGTTACACAGAGCAGTTTGTAAGGGCATGTATTTAATCGAACCTCAAATAATTTCCATTTTGCTATCCTAAAAGTATTATTGAACACTCGAGTAAAATGGATGCGCCTCTTTTTGTAAAGCTCAAATAATTTCTATTTTGGGGACCTATAAATACTAAATAGCCTTGTAACATCGACCAACTTGGATGTAGTGGATTTTGCACCGCTCGTTTCACTTGCTCGGCTGGCGCGCGGTTGCTCGCAGATCTAACCTAACCTTACCCTTTGGGTTGGGGTGCCCTAGCATAGTTTCCGTCATCGCGACCAACTGTGCGGAAAGGCCAGAAAGTTAAAAAGAGGCTCAGTAATGAGAAAAAGTGTGCATCGCGACGCCCAAAAGTTTTTAGAGGTTCATTAATTAAAAAAAAGCGTACATTAGAAGGTCAATAAGTTTTTGGAAGATCACTTAAATATGACTCGTTTATAACATTTATCCTCAAACTTAGATCTTGATCGAGCATCTTAGGATACTGTTTCATAGTAGGTAGGTCATGGCTAAGCTAAACGCACGTGAAGTTAGCTATGAGTATATACAGTTTGTATAAAGATTAGGCGTTATCATCCCATGCGACCCACAGCCACGCTATGTGACGGACGTACCTACAAATAAACCGCGTAGCAAAGGTGCGCAACCTCTCGGTACACATCCTTCACAGCAGTGGAATACTGCCATTAAGTCCGTCATTTTTTAAAATTAATGGCATCTCACTGGTGAACCTAGAAGATTACCTAGCCGATAGGCTGCTTAATTGGGCTTTCTTTTGGGGCCTCAATAAATTATGGCCACTAGCCAGGATTTGGGGCGTCGCTGGGGGAAGGCAGCGAGGGACAGGCTAGATCGGATTAACCATTAGGTCCGTCAGCACTGGCTGCTTAAGCGCGCTTCGTATTTGTGCACTAAGGGTGGGGTTACGTACCACTAAAACTATTAAACTAAGTATACATTATTTGTATCTAGACAGACAGACATACATACTGCATAGGCTTAGTACTAGTGTCTTGTTGATACTCTTTCGATGATAATAATTGTTGTACTAATAATAATAATTTATTGAAATGCTATTAGTATAATTTCCTAGCAGTTATTCGTAACAAAAATGTTTTTAGTAAAATACCTTACCTCATAGTACCTAGTCACCAGGCCATTATTGGTTCGTGTTTGTGAGGATTATTAAACACGATTTCGTTATCAGGTAGACAAAAATAAATAATAACACAAATAATAATCAAACTAGTAACTATTAACACAAGATTTGCTCTTCTTTACTTGTTACAAAAGAAAGTGACACTTCTGGAACATTAGTTCCAATTTCGTCCCATTCACTGTCGTCATGCTACCTACAAGCTACGGCTGCTACGGAAATTTCGTTCTGCGCGCGTGACGTCATTGACTTATCACTCTGTAAGTCTGTATGAGTGCCTGAAAATGTGTTTGTGCATGAACGGTCAGCGACAAAAGAGACACACACACGACAAGACACTGCCACTGTTGCATACCATCTAAATTGATATAAAATTATTCGGTAGCGTATTTCATCATTTCATATAATAGGTAAGGGTTATAATTTTTTTTTTACTAAACTATCTTGTCCCTCTGCGGGGCAAAGGTATCCCTCATATTTTACAAGTTATCTTTATGTTTTGTCTTCTCCGGCCAATCTGGTAAGAACGAGTCCAGATCGTCACGCCAGCGTTTCCTAGGCCTGCCTCCCGGTTGATGCCCATCTTCAGACACCCACTGTGTGACGACCCTAGCCTATCTCTCTTCATGCATTCTGTAAGTATGTCCCGACCAGCTCCACTTAGGCTTCGCAAATTTATCGCGATTTTAATAAAATATTAGCTCAATTATTAAGATTTATAAGACTTTTGTCGCTGGTTGTACCTACTTGTGTGTTACCTACTGTTATATTTAGGTACTTAATAATCAATATTACAAATTAATAGTTCCTTAATCCGTCATAATAATCACTAATTTTAATCGTCATATTCAAAATCTTTTTACTTTAGTTTGTTTAAATTTTAACAAAAGGTAAGGCAAGAAAGTACGTATAATCTATACTTATAATAAATCTGTAGAAGTGAAAATTCTGTACATTGAAAATATCAAAAAAATAATTTACAGGGGGTGTTACTAGACCGACACCGAACCCAAAAATGTGATTAAAAATTTTTTTGTCTGTCTGTCTGTCTGTCGGTCTGTCTGTCTGTCTGTCTGTTTGTTCAGGCATCACGCAAAAACTACCGGTTCGATTACGATGAAACTTGGTATAATTATTCTTTAATATCCTGGGCACCACACTGGGTACTTTTAATCCCGGAAAAGTATATACAATAAAAAACAAACTTAATTTTGCGGTTCGATCCCTATACCCGATTACCACTGTCTGTACTGTACCAACCGCAAATACTAAGTTTGTCGTAGGTTGGGTCACCCGCAGTGGAGTTCATTTTTATTCCTTTTAGTTTTTAGAGGTATTTAGGTTTATTTTTATATGAGTCGTAGGTATAGATTTTAATTTTAAAGTATAGGTAGGTTATTTTATAATACTGTTAGGTAGGATTAGTCATTCGTATAGATATTAGTTTTTAGGGATTTTGCTTATTTATTGAGTTTTTTTTTTAATTAGGTAGGTACTTAGGTAAAGATATCATATAGGTACCCTCTTAATCACCACTAATGAGCCACAATTGGTTTTCTACTGTAATTAGCCACAAAAGGCCCGCGAGATAGATGGCATTCTGGGGAAGCACATACATTTTATCCTGTTAGCACGTTCCCGTGGGATAATTTCCGACATCCACGCGGGCGAAGCCGCGGGCAGAAGCTAGTAATGTAATATGTTTGCTCGGACAAGCAGTTGTTTTACGGGTTCAGAAGGCAGGATTAAATGATACCGTACAGCGAGATATACTCGTACGACGTATTTACCTTGTAGGTACAGGTCATTAACAGTCATTTTACCTCTCGTTTTGCATCATTGTCAAAATCACAGTGATCTTTATCCACCTTGTAATAAGGTCGCTGTTGGGTTACAGCTGTCAGAGGTAAAAACTGTATGCACGTACGTTTTATGCTACGTTTAGAGATAGTCAACCTTATCTAATAACTGGTCCATAAACCTGGCGAAATAAAAACGCAATAAAGTCGAATATTGTGCGTGATATTGTTGACACAAAAGAGCAAACAGATTTAGGAAAACTAAGCTATAAAAACCTTGCTAGAGGACCTAAATCGTGAAAACGTATCTATAAAATAAACAAGTATCATAAATATATAACTGTAGAGGCATATGATTTATGAAATGTTATAAGACCAAGACTGTAATATTATAAACGGGAAAGTTTGTATGGATGGATAGATGGTTTGTTACTCTTTGACGCCTAAACTTCGGAACGGATTTGGATGAAATTTGGCACAGAGATAGTTTATAACCAGGATTAACATACAGAATACTTTTTATCCCGATATTCCCACGGGATCGAAACTTATGCGGGAGACACCGCGGGGCGCAGCTAGTTTTTCTATAAAATATTTACATTTCGGTACATAGCTTTGTTCGCGCGTTCCGACCTTTTAGGTAGGTACCCAAAGATATATCGGTTTTTATTTAACTGAGCTCAGGGCGGAATATATAAAATGTCTGAACTATGAAACAACAAACTTAGATACTAAACATACATATTCAGCGTCTAAAGGTGGGTTCTAGGTAAGTTGTTTAAATCCCAAACTGATACAACTACGTTGGCATGCAAAGTTAGAACTTCTCTTCACTTGAATTATAAATAGATCGCTGAGTGTTAGTACGGTGAAAAGCGAAAAGTGCAGGTCCAATAAAAAGGTTTTTATTGCTTCTGAACAGTCACTGAAATGTAAAGTAGCAAGGAAAAAGGCATTATGCTTTATCCCAAAAGATCTTAAATTACCTCAGGTTGTTGAATGCATTTACATACTCAAATATACAGACGTGCAGAATGGTACATATTCGATTTCAGGTAATTTTATGTCATTTGTCCCATTGCCAGTGGCACCGACTTAATTCTTTGCATTTGCCACTTACATTTGCTAAATCATTCTATTTTATTTATTATTTAACCTAATAATGTTCCCACTGCTGGGACACAGGCCTCCTCTCTGTGAGAGGGCACGAGGGCCCGAGTGTACGACTAAACCCTGACAGACACTACGCCGACAGACTGAACACCGACAAGACTTTACTTCGACGCGTCTAAGTAACGACGGGACTCTACGCCGACAGGACACTTCGCCGACAGGACTCTTCGCCGACAGGGCTCATCAGCGACACAACTTATGTCCGATAATCAGATACTTACTTTGGAAATCGATTATGCTTTTAAATAAATAATAAATCGTCTCTGAACCTGTAGTACCTTGATGATGGCATTATTGGTGGATCACCGGATTACAGCGTTTCCATGACAATCAAGTCGGTGCAGTGACGTCATTCACCGGTAAATTTCAGACGCTATGTGGGCGGTCACCGCTTTTCTAGGAAACCGTAGCTTTAGCTTCAATGTGTTCGTGTGAGCAAGACCTGCGCTAACCTTATCCTATACGGTGCAATAAAATAACTCGCTCAAACTTTTGTTCAATATTTGCGCAATCTTCAATATTAACCCTAAACGGTCTAAAATATTGCTCAATTTATTGGGCCTGCCTAAGTAGGTGTAGGTGTAGTTTTCATTTTAATTATGTTTAAGAACTTTAATTAAAAAAAATCAACCGACTTCCAAAAACGACACTACAAAGTGAAAAATAACTTTAATTTCGGAAGTCGGTGGCAAACAACGAAAATGTGAACCCAACGACACCGACTTCCGAAATTAAAGTTATTTTTTTTGCAAAAAAGTTTATATTTTTAACTTTTAAGTTGTAATTTTTTACCAGTAATTTTGGTTTAAAAACCAAACTACTGAACCGTTTTTGACGAAATTCTATGGGACCATTTGGGAAGTATACCCTTTCCAACAAAAAAAGAATTTTTCAAATCGGTTGGCAAGCGACGGAGTTATGCGCGAACAAACATAAAAAAAAAAAAAATACAAACATCTGAATTGAGAACCTCCTCCTCTTTTAGAAGTCGGTTAAAAACCCATTAGGTACCTATCTCAAGAAGTAGGCAAAAATTCGATCGCAAAAACCTAGAATTCTCGAAAACGGTGAAATCTCTCTCACCTGATTGCCGGCGGAGATATCGAATAGCCAACATCAAACTTTTAGCATGCGAGAACGCGAGTTACTAATTTCGGCTCGAGTTTACATACCCTACTAGTCGTAGCATAGCTGCTACGGCGTAGCTGACGTAGTAACTCTAGCTGCCATAGTTAGGTAGCTGCGCTGTCTTAGCTGATACCGCTGTGCTACGCGTCCTTATCTTAGTAACTGCAACCGGTTTTGTAATACTTTGTTTCTTATGATTAAGGTTGTTTTAAAATACAGAATTATCAGAGGATCAACTCATGTTTTAAAATTCTTTTAAAGAATTTATAATTACTGTAATATTTTCCACGTTTTATTTATGCAAAGTGCTTCTTTTGAAGTCCGGGCTGTACCCTTTCAGAATAAAGTACTTCGTAATTGTAGGTAGTCTTGCTGGTCTCGCATCTTCTTTCTTCTAAACTAAATATAACTTCACAAATGAATGAGCGAAAGACATCGTGAGTTTACAACTCGTCTGCCTAAACGCAACGAATAGAATATAAATCAGGGTAAAATTCGTGTAATTACACTTTCTGTTAAATTATGTTTCTTGTACAGTCACGAATAAAAGTATGTATACACTCGGCTTTATTCAAAAGCGATTTACTCCTTTATTTATGAATGAAATATTATGTTGTTACGAACATAGCATTTTCGAACCCATAGGTTTATGTAATGTGTCGCATTTCAACGTTGCATTCGTTACTTCGCGAAAAAATCGCAATTGAATGTTGCCACATATTGGTGCTCGTGACTGTACTCATCTCTTTACAGTTTCGAGCAGCATGCAAAAAACTCTACCTTGAGTACCATGTTAATGATTGTGTTAATCCGTTCTTATTTTCGGATAAGTTGGTAGTGCATAATTAAATATTGATATTGGAAGGTGAAATGAAACTCAACTTAGATCGTACTTTATTTATTGTTCTTTCAGTGTACTTGATTTTAATAATTTTATTTAAAATAGTGACTTTATTGAGTGCAAAAATAAGTATCATGTACATACTTACATTGAAATGAGTGCTCTCAAAACTCTAGTTTTACTTATTACCATTTAATTTTCAATAGTTTACATAATAATATCCAGTTTGGTACTACAGAGTAATTGAATAAGTAGATGGTGCTGTTACACACATTTCGTAAAAGTACCTACTTAAATAGATCATTATGCTTTTTCTTGGTAAACTATTTTGAAAAAGGCTATAATATACTCGTATAGGGATTTATAATAATTTATTATTTATTGCACTTCCTTATTATATGTATGTAATTACTATGAGGTAGACAGAACATTCATCGAACAAGAAATTTAAAACTTTGACAAGGGAAGTATGTAGGTAAGTGTTATATACAGATAGCTTATAATATAAATTCAGATATTGAGCGGGGTCGGTGCAGGGTCCATACGGATTAAGTTTATATGAGATGACGCACCATGCATTTAATCTCGGCGAGGAAGGTCGAGGAGAGCCGACGGCGGCGGCGGGATGATGGCAGCGACTGATATTGCAGCTTATCGGCACGATCTTCTCGAGCCGTGTTGCTCGCTAATTTACATCGTGCTACGGAGCTTCTAACCCCATAGATCTGTGTTTTCCCTTCTAAGATATACTTTACAGCTACAACGCAACAATTTGTAATGCTTTGCGAACTACCTATTTATATATACTTTTTGTTCCGGATAATAACAAAACCGAAGGAATAACCAACTTCCGAGTACTATTGTTAATGAGCACAAGTGCTCATATTAGAAAGGCATGTTTATTGCGTACAAATATATTACATTTAGTGATAATTCACGTATCAGCTACTGTGTTAGTATTATTTATGGCATCCAACTTGTACTCGTATCTTGAGGCAATTAGATTTATAACTTCGTCAAAGCAGTTATATACCAGGACAATATAATATGAACGTAAGTGAAATATAAATTTATGAGGACTTAGCAAACTTGGGAGCAGAATTAGGAGGAAACGAAATTAGGTATTAATTATTTAATTAACCTCACAGTGAATACATACATATTGATGTAGTGCCATCATACACTCGCGTCATGTGTCGCAGCTGCCAATTTATACAAGATTGTGTCTTTTACATTATATACTTTAGTTTATTAGATTAAAATACATTTTACCTTAATAAGTACACACGTTAGAGGAACATTTGAATAGACCGCGTCACGTGTGCTCGGTGGTACGCTGTTGTGACTTTGATTATTTTGTTTGTTATAATTATATAAGTGTTAGGTGTATATAAATATTACAATAAAATATTCATAATATTTAACGATAAAACGCAATCATCGCCACGGCATGCGCAGGGTCTCTGGGGTCTATTCTGTTTACATAATATTACGCTCAAAAAAGTTCGAAAATGCGATTTTGATCACTTGCCAGGGGTTCCGTCTCGTCAATATGTCGAAAAAGTTGCCAGCTAAAAAAAAATCAAACTGTAATTACATAAATAATATGTGAAAGTGGGTAGTGTATCGCGTCCGAAATTTTGAAACCGCACATGCTTCTGAACTGTTGTAACTGGCATTTAATGATGGAAGACTGAGCAAAGCAACTGCCAGTCTGGGTCATCCTAATTGAGATCCAGGAAGAATTTACGCCAGAAAATCTGCCTTAGACTGGCAAAAAGACTGCTGTGTTGATACTGTGATGTAAGACGACTTTTATGAGTCAGAGAGAGAAGACTTAGTAGAAAAAAGGTTGGTGAAATGGTGGAAACAATTCAAGGGATATCATTAGGAAGAAAAAGAAAATGTTAAGTTTGTTTGCATTTACAAGATTAACGACTGTTTTTTTTTTCACAATTAGAGACTATGATAAATGTTGTTTGTTTATTTGGATACGGAACCCCAAAACTAAGGTAATCATGTACAATGTTAAGGTACCTTATTGTAATTTTATTTTCGTTAATCATTTTGCAGAATAGTATGTCGGTCAATGTTGTTGTCAATGTGTCGTTACAGTGAAAGACGAAGAAAGTGTAGATCATATTTAAAGGCATAGGTAGATACCTATGTCTAGAACTCTAGAGTTTGAATGGAATGCTGCATGTGCTTAGGGAAATAGTTCAAACTTAAAGAAAAACATCAGTATTTATTAAATACTGGAATAAATTCACTAATAGTATAATAATTCATCATTTACACATTGGCTATATTAACAAAGATCTATAACAGATACCTAATCAGTATACTCGTATCAACACAACCTGTTATCCTGGCACTTCACTTGGCGTATTTGGTAAAATATTCGCGTTAGTGATACAAAATATGTCCTATAGGTTTGAAATAGAGTTCAGTTTGTATTAACGAAGTAACGTGAATATTTGCGCAAATACGCCAAGTGTAGTGCCAGCATTAGAGAATCACGACGAAAGGGTCTCCCTACGAATTAATGTAGTCCACGTGCCGACCAGGTGTACGCCTTGGTATTCGAGTTTTATACTCCTACGCATAATTAATAGCTTGCTAACGTGTAGGCACCTATTTGTCGACGCCTGCAGGCAAGTCGCAGTACAAATTATATCGTTGGGCAAGTCTATACAGGGTCTAATATTATAAGGGGCGGATATTTTGAAGGCCATAAATCACATTAATTAATAAAAAATATATAAATAATATTTTAATGTGTTTTTAGCAAATCCTGAATTTATGAAACATATAAAAATCTGTTACTAAGAGAGAGATAATAATAATAATTTGTTTATTAAGGTTGTCACCAAAATCAACTGCTGCACTATCACTGTGATAATATTTTGCTTGTTCTCGTTAGTAGCGTGTAAATAATGGCCTGTAAAATATCTTCTCGTAATAATGTCACACCTTGCATACTGACGATACATAGAAGGCATATAAAGGTCCAGCATGAAAAAATATGCAACACAGGTAAGTATTACAATAGTGGGTTTCCCTCATAAATCTAGTAAATATTCGATCCAAAAGCAGCTCTCATGTAAGAGCTCAAAATGTTTAACCTAGTGATATTCATTTTCCTTTCTTAGACAGAACTTGGTCATGAGATATAATTACTAATCGTGCAAAGAGTCACGATATACTACTTGAATGAAGGCCTCCATTACAGTATGTACAAGACTAAGTATAATAATATCTCATAGGAAAAGTATCACTAACGATTTAAAGATTAAACTGGCGCCCACAAATATAGGCTCTATAATTATAATATCTCACTTTTAAATATTAATATTAAGACGTCACACGCGTAGATTATAATTTACTATCTACCCAATGTCACATCAATTAAATGTTATCAAATTTTGTTGAAGAGCGTCGACGGCTCCAGAGGGATAGTACTTACGATGTTAGATACAGCTGAGATACTTAAGCCATTGTAACAAGCCCGAAGGTGGAAGTCAACTCTTCAACACGACGAGTTAATTCTCTACATAATATTATGATAAATATCAAAAACGTCTATCTACAATCACAAATTAAGAAACTCAAAAAACATGTGTTATGTATAATGTTGCATATCGTTTCACTTACGATATAAATGAACTTACATTTTTACATTACGACCAAAATTCTCACAGCTTTGTCTTTCATTGTTCGCTTGTCAGCGAGTAGTACGAGTAAATTCGATAAACACTAAACTATTAGGTACATCTACTAGTAGAGGTATTGGCATAATAGACATAAACAACACTTAGCGATCCAAACTCGTAGAAACGCACAAATCATTCACGAGATAGACGAGATAATAAATAACAACACGACGCGCGGCGAGCGGCGAGCGCCGAGCGCCGAGCGCCGAGCGCCGAGTGCCGAGCGCGCGCTCGCCGCGCGTACGAGCTACCTTTCCACAAGTGAGTGCACTTAACTTTATATTAACGTAGTATGAGATAACAAACAAGGAAAACTGTATTACAATATACTCATAACCGTTCATTATTATGACGTACAGTCACGAGCACCAATATGTCAACACTTGGCAACTTTCAATTGCGATTTTTTCGTGAAATAACGAATGCAACGTTGAAATACGAAAAATTACATAAACCTATGGCTACGAAAATGCTATGTTCGTAAGAACATAAAATTTAATTCAAAATAAAGGCGTAAATCGCTTTTGAATAAAGCCGAGTGTATACATAGTTTTGCTCGTGACTGTACAGAAATAATACGGATACATACAAATTACACCGTAATACGGATACATACAAATACTGAGATCATAATAGATACAACACCGATTATATCAGTATTGTACAACTCAGTAGTATAAAATTTAGCCTTAGACGTTAAATTATTATTGCCGAAGACTATAATAAGAATATTAGAACACTTATACAAGAAATATTGCATCAAAAAACAATAATATAATACATAACAATATTTAAGTAATTAGGCCTAATCATCAAGTAAACAGTATAGCTTTATCAAAATAACGAAGTCACATTGATGTAAAGTACGTAAAACAAATGACTGGCAACACAACATACTACACAAACATTGTACTATCACAACTGTACTCATTGGGGTCCACAGATGCATTCATAAGATGAATAAATCGCTTAGGAAAGTTTCTCATTATCACAAACACTTATCATTCCGTACAGTAAGAGTAAGTTAAGGTCCCATGGATTCATAAATTGGAGTAATTTAGAAGGAAATCTGGAAAGGCGAATCGTCTGTAAAGCGATGTAAAATTTATTCTAAAATATACAAGTACTTAGAAAGGTTCTTTTGACAGAACACAAAAGGTCGACATCGTGAATGTATCCCTCCGCATTATCTTCTAATGTTTGACTCACACTCTTGACATGTTCAGATAACAGACAGATTTCGCATGAAACATTCGCTTTTTAATATGTTAACATAAAACACGAAGGATGTGTTTCCTTTGGCAAAATGTTGAGTGATAGAACTCGTTTTAAGGCCAGTATACAATACGGTCCAGATAGAAACTACAGCTTGGGATTTCTTTAGACTGCAAGTATTAATCACACTCAGTTTCAAGCAAACCGCTGCATTCACAGTTCGTGAAAGCTATCATGTTCAGTATACCATTTCAGGTTGCAGTTTTTCATTTTTGTATTCATATTGAAGTGAGGGATACATTCCATTGTCGTGTTGTCTATACAACATACGGGAAAGGCACACACTTTTACTTCAGAGCAGTTTCATAGTTCATGAAAACACTCACTCCTTAAAATAGAAAAGAGAAAAATTTAAAACAAAATGCTAAAAGATTCACCTTATAAGTGTTTATTCTAAATTCATATTATTTAACTACAACTATAAATGTTACAGTAAAGATAATAAATACAATAGAACAAACTTGGATTACATTAATGGATTAAATTTTAAAAGCTCTATGATAATATTGTAATATTTAATTAAAATATTTCGTAGGTTATAAACTGATTTATTTATCTGTAACATTTACAGCGACTAATTTCAATAAATTAATTGAATATATTATAATAATTTATGTCGAAAATATAATTATGGTTAATGTTAACTCTTTCAATATGATTATTTTAGGTAATAATGAAACGTTTTTTATAATTCTACACCAGATCTGAATATCACTTTGGTGTTTCAATCAATAAGTCATGTTATCACTATATCACTAGAGTTTGGTAGTGCGAGCTTGCTCGATAGTTTTCTTCCATGCCGAGAACGCGGTCAACGTATTCGAATTTTTAAACGGCAGTTTCTAAATCCTCAGACACTAATTGGAAATGTTCCTGACCTGAAAAAGGACATTGAATATTTATACCACAGTATGTTTAATTTACGTTCAAGTATGTAGAACAATGGAAACACTGCTCTACTTTTCGATAGGAATTCTGAAAATATTAATGTATAAATGATTCTGAATGCATTTGATCCTATTTGGAACTTTATTTTTCCACTTTATCAGGGTAGTAGGTTAGGTATGAGGTAGGAAATTCACGATCGACGTAAAACCATTAGTAATTCATTGCAATATAGCTTTTATCTGATTGTTATAAAGTATAAATTAAAGTATTGGTAATGGTTTTACGTCGATCTTGAATGTCCTACCTGAGAGAGTTTTCGACGGTATCGGGAAATGTGGTAGTAGGGCGTGCCGTGGGCCGTATACTGACTCTCGAGGTAGGCGGCCAGGTCGTGGTCCTCGGCCCGCAGCGCCAGGTGGCGCGGCGTGAGGCCGGCGTGGTCGCGGCGCGCCAGCGAGGCGCCGCCCGCCACCAGCATGCAGCACACGGCGCGCCGCTTGTGCGCCGCCGCCTTGTGCAGCGCCGTCTGGCCGCGCTCGTTGTCGCGCATGTTGAGCATGGCGGTGGGCGCGCACGCGATCAGGTACTTCACGATCTCCTTGTGCCCGTAGCGCGCCGCCACGTGCAGCGCCGTCTGCCCGCTCGCGTCGATCGACAGCAGCGAGTACCCCGCCGCGTGCAAGTCTTTCATCTGGACCGTTAATAGACCACTTTTAGGGTTCCGTTATTTTGGGCCGGCCACATCTGTCGCAAGTCGGAGGAGCGATGGGCTAAAATAAAAACATAGTGGGCCCTAACAGCAGCAAACGGCAACGCGACAGGTCCAGGAGGAAACTTTTCTTAAAGACTGGCAACATACAGCAGTAGGTGCAGAAAGACAAAAACGGCTGGTAATAATGATAGGGATCCGTACGGAAAAGTAAAAACTAAAACAAATAAGATCACTTCCTTGTCCGTCTGTCACAGAGGTATTTCTTTCTTTGTTTTATCTTCAACGACATGAGTAAACTTTATAGCTGCCGATCGCTAGTAAAACTAGCCGCACGGTTTACTATTCTTTATAGGCTGCTTAACATGTTACGAGGGACGAGAACTACTCACGGACATACGCACGGTCACGACATTAATTATTTTTTATTGCATTGCGGTGCAAAACGCTGCGATTTTATAATTTTGTTAAAGTCAAAAGCTAATTTATCTGTGCAACAGGGAGGGACGAACAGGACTTACACATTAAAGGAAAATTAACGTCTCCTGTGTTGTTCAGGTTTGGAGCTTTTATCGAATGTAATAAAAATACATTTGTTTGGTATATTTGATCAGGGAAATCGCATGAAAAGAAAATGTCTTTGAATCATTTCTCTCACCATTCTCAGATCGCCGACTTTGGCCGCTTTAAGCAGAGCGTCAGATGTTTTTTCCAATAAATTTCTGAAACAATGTCAAAGTTTTACTTTGTCCTGCACAAACTGAATAAGTTTGAGAAGATAAATAAAATGAGACATCTTGTTAGTCTTGGTGTGGTGGTCGTGGCTTACTTAACTGAGTCGTTCTAAGGCAACGACAGACGTACCGAACCTCGTAAACTTTTCATGTTCTTGCGTATGGATATAAGGACTTTATGTTGCATCAATAAAGTTATCTATTGAATTCGATTATTTTGGTAGCTTCTTATACCGTACATTATGAGTTTAGGTAGTAATTATTGTTATAATATACGAGCTGCATAAAAAGGAAAGCTATATTCTTGGTTGATGCTTGGGTAGCTACTTAAATATTTTATTTACAGCTGCTTAAATAATACCGACTGTTTCATATAATAATCTTCTTCATAGTCTAACAGAGGGTGACTAGAAACTGCGCATTTTTTATTAATTATTTTAGAGAAAATACCGAAATTTCAATCTAAATAGAAGTCTCATTCATGAAAATTAATTAAAAATGAAAGATTTTAAAAGTGGCGCAGAAAAACTGATCGATCAATGTTAGTAGAAGTTAGCTAATGAAGCAGTCAGTCGATGTGAGATACTAAAACTACTCTATAGCTAAAACCATCCATATAAAGTCTCACCTATAGCCAAACACTTCTTGCTCAAGTCCAAACAATTTTTCATGAATGCTGCATGCAATACAAGAAAGAAGAGATAGAGTGCAGATTTCAGTTTCAAACAAGTGTGCACCGTGCTTCAATGCCCGTACTTGTGCGGTACTCCAAACAGATAGTGATCACACATTGTTATTTCTGATCTATAGATCTATAGCGGTCGCGTCAAGGACTAGATAACTTAACAAGAAAATTGTGCAATTTCTATTTGCCACACGCACACGTTTCTAATAAAATATTTCGATCCAGCTACCTTATTTTTCATTTGCTAAACAAAAGGTTTCATTAATAACTAATAACACAGTGCTATTTAACTAATCTTGAACTGTGACTACAGGTAAAGGTTACAAAGAGGGCTCGTCGAACCGAGTGGCATCTTAATCCTTATTAGAGCGACCCGAGGAGGTCCTCGGGGATCACCACCCCGGAGCCGCGCGGACGTGCGCCTCTACTATGTAATACCTGTTTGATTCTGTGCGGCGTTATAAATTCGTTAAAATGAATACATTGCATCTAAATTCTAGGCGCACACACAACGACGTGGTTAGGTGATAAAAGGGAACGTACTCACGTTTTAAACCGCGCTATTGAGTCGGTGGTGGGCTCGTGGTCTTTGGCGGGCGGGCTGGTGCACAGCGGCGGCGACAGCGGCTCGGCCGGCGCCGTGCCCGGGCTTAGCGGAGGCAGCACCGGCCGCGTGCCCGGGCTCGCCGGAGCCGGCACCGGCCGCGTGCCCGGGCTCGCCGGAGCCGGCACCGGCCGCTTGCCCGGGCTGGGCGGAGCCGGCTCCGGCGACGGCGGCCGGACCGACACCGGCGTCGTGGGAGCCGTGGGCACCGCGCTTGTAGGTGGCGTTTGAGGTGATAGCAACTCTTCCGACGACCGCGCTGGACTGCCGAGACCCGATTCACTGTTTTGTAATTTAAACTATCGTTACGAACCGTACGAAATATGCACAATAAAGATTCCAGCACTTTTCAATGCAGCTAGTGGAGCTGCTGTGGTCTGCTGTGTTGAAGAAAATTCTTAGGAAAGTTCCCGTAAAACCCGAAGCAACATTCTAAGAATAAATTCATTGAAGATGCTGAGGTAGGAAAACGTTTTCTAACTTCCTTATTTTCCAAAAGCAAGTCAACCAAAAGGCTGGATGAGATCGCAAGTCACGCGTGAAATTATCCAGATTTATTCGAAATCGGATATTTATTTAAGTAGCTTCACTAGCTTCTTGCTCCTTTCGCGGCTTGACTGACTTTTTAAGAGTGAAAAATTCAAGTGCATTAGTTTTGAAGAAGGCTACTGCTGACCTTATGGTGATAAGGTGGTTTCCTTTTAGAAACGCATAATAAAAACGTATGACAAGAAAAAGTTATTATTTTTACTAGATTGACATTAAACTAGGTGCAGGTACATTAAAGCTTTGTTTTGGAATGTTCAGTTCCACGCAGTGGGTGGTTTAATTGCAATAGCGCCCGGCGCGCGACCAGTGGGAGTTTCGTTTGCCGTCACACGACAGCATCAGATTAAATGGTGCATCCAGCGATTCACATTAAAGCTTTGAAATAGCAAATGTTCTCAAATTTTGTGAACACTTACCATCTCTACTTCAACGCTTTTGTCTCTCTGTTATCTGTGTTGATTTTGTTAAAGCAGACTTCAGGTTATTTTTGTTCATGCTAAAAGTAAACATCCGTAGTAAACATTTCTTTTGATTATCTACCATAATATTGTAAAAAAATTGAGAGGTGTCAAGGGACACCCGGATGGAACGAAGTTCAAAGAGAGAGAGAGAGAGACAGACAGAGAAACACGCGCACGCCGCACGGCTTACAACTATAGCAAAAAGTGTCTTTCCAACTTTTGGTCTTAATTTTTTCCGTCTAGCCCCCTTTCGCAACGCGCGATAAGGAACTTCGTTCCAAAACAACATTTATTTATAAATTTATAATAGTTATTACATTTACACTGCGAAAATGCAATAGGATTCGGATATAGAAATAGATTAATTAAATTGAAGTATTTTCTTGAAGTTTTAACACTTTAAACAGGTAGAAGAACTAATTATTTTACAGAGTTACTTGTAGCACGTCTAACTGTGAGCGAGCGCGGGGAGGGAGTAAATGTTAATAAAGGTCAATTTACTATCTCATACTTTTGCAGTTGTCTCTTCACTATACTCGCAAACAGCCATTGCCCCATACACTGGTCCCAAATGCTGCAAAATTAGTGAATCTAGTCGGTAGGTAGGCAGCCTGACCCGCAGGCTGCGTAAGTACTGGAGGAAATAAACTTACCAAGGATGTGACTCGGGCACGTCAAGCGAGACGGCCGCGCTGGGCGTGTCGACGCTCTGCGAGATGTCGAGCGACACGGACAGGCCGGTGGTGGTGTCGAGCGACACGGACGCGGCCGTGCGCTCCAGCGAGCCGGTGGCGGTGGTGTCGGGCTGCGCCGTGGACTCGGTGTCCGGCGTGTGCGGCGTGTGCGGCGCCGCGTCCAGGATGTAGATGTTGTCGTGCCCGATGTCCGCCGGGTAGTGGAGGTTCTCCTGCGCCTTGTCGATGCGGAAGAACCGCTCTGCTGTTACAGCTGGCAATGAACCGATTTTTAATATTCATTGCGTACAGTCAGCGTCAATAATATCGGGACGAACAGACTGTTCAAAATGATCTAAGCAACTATGAAATATTAACTCAATGACACAAGGAATGTTTCAGAATGAAGACAGTACACGACAACTGTCATTCTGACAAGAACTTTATCCAATTGAGACAAAGTTTAATTTTCTTAGTTGTTGAGATCATTTTGAACAGTCTGTTCGCCCCGATATTTTTGACGCTGACTGTACCAGTGCCACATCAAAGGGTATTAGAGAGGACAACCTACAAAGCCGAACTTTTTCTAAAACTGGGTTAATTATATTAACGGTCGCGTACTGTGAATTTTAAATATATGCTTACATAACAGGCATATTAAATAATTTAGAAAGTAAAATTCATACCTACAAGTCGTAGAATTTTAAATGTTTGCCAAAAAAAAAGCCGAACAATAAAGGTATATTTTAATCTGGTACTGACTCTTTTCCGAATGAATGCGAAAAGCTATGAATTCTGATTCGGAATTTCTTTTCAATCGCACAACCTGTAAATTTTATAACCTTCCTGATTGTTTGAAAAAAGGTAATTCTAGATTTATATGGTGAAGTGGTATATGAAACGAAAATTTTGTATCTATTATGTATTACAAATTAAATAAGCATACACTTACTATACTTTACTATAGGTACATACACTTGAAATACATTAGAAATAATGGGGGTTCGAGAGAACATGTCCGCGTTTCGTCCATCAAGGGGGTCTTTAAGTTTGGATATTTGTACGCCATTAGATATTTATAATGAAGAATTTACATCGTCTGCCAATTTTAAGAAAAGCAGGTTTGTTGGGTTGTGCGTGCGTTAAGACTTATTTATAAGGAAAATCAAAGTAGGTATACAAATACACACGCTGCTCTCTCCGACATGTCAGGTAAGTACAGATATGTGAAAGAGCCTATAGTAGCTACATCCAAAAAGAAGCAACGGGAGAAAAACTCACAGTCGACAAACCACCAGTCGGTGAGGTTCGAGTATGCTTGAGATTCTTTCATCATGTTCTGAATGAGGCCGCGCATTTGCTCCAAGTCGGCTGCTGGGTTGACGTCTAAAGTGCCGACTTGCTCCGCTGAAACAAAACAAATGAGTGTTACCAGCAACCAGCAATACGAAATAAGTCCATGCGCCCAAAGGCATCATTTAGAGCCGCAATGTATCTATTTGGGATTAAATTATCTGCCACAATAATTCCCTCTGAAATCCATATTCCCCACGTCCATTCATCAGTTCACGGGACAAATTAATTTATCGGCCATCAGATTTATTGGCATTTCGACTGCGAGCAAAAATTATTTTATTAAATGTAGGTATAACCACATTATAACGACTTATTTGACTTTCAAAGTTCATTTTTTCGCTTAGGTATTTATGTTTGTTTGTTTGTAGCACGTTAAGCCGTTGGTCCCGGCTGTCATTCGTGGATCTTTGACAGTCGTTACGGGTAGTCAGAAGCCCGAAAGTCTGACAACCAGTCTTACCAAGGGGTATCGTATTACCCAGTAACTGGGTTGTGGAGGTCAGATAGGCAGTCGCTCCATGTAAAATACTGGTATTCAGCTACATCCGGTTAGACTGGAAGCCGACCCCAACATAGTTGGGAAAAGGCTAGGCAGATGATGATGATTTATGTTTGTCCAAGTTACGATAGCACGAGATAGAACATCTTTTAACAGTAATGCACAAATGGATTACTGATGTAGTATGTAGTAGTCTAGCCTGATGGATTAATTAATTGATAATTATTAATTAAAACGAAGTTTAAACAACTCATTAGGCCACAACGAGGTTTAACATTAAAACTTTTACTATCAAACGAACTTCATTATACGTACATTAGCTGTCGCTTCTAGCGGTTGTTTATTTATTGTGTTTTTGCGGTGAGTTCGCGAGATCAAAGGAGGTTAGCTCGTGAAAGAGTATTTTCCTGTTTACACTGAGTGTTAGTAGATACAAGAGTGAGACACAGCTGAATAGAAGCCAAACAAATTATACATACATTTGCATATTATGCAAATGTACCACTCGTTCAATTAGGTATACTATTCATTCAGATCAGCTGGTACTTTTGCGAGTCTTGTCCTGAACTTTTAATGAAATAGGACTAACTCTAACCTACCTACCACTACTTCTAATTCATCATCATCTGCCTAGCCTTTTCTCAACTACGTTGGGGTTGGCTTTCAGTCTAACCGGTTGCAGCTGAATACCAGTATTTTAGATGGAGCGACTGCCTATCTGACCTCCACAACCCAGTTACTGGGTAATACGGCACCCCTTGGTACGACCGGTTGTCAAGGCTTTCGGGCTATTGACGACCCGTAACGACTGTCAAAGATCCACGAATACCACTACTCCATGGCCAACATTTTGTTTCAGTGTCGGTTTAAGGTTTAGTTTATTTGCAAAACAAAGTATTTAAATAAATAATTACAAAAGTCCCATTATGAAAATAATCATAGGTGTTTGCCCCAAGTTCAAAACGACCTGTTTCGGCTGCCTAAGCACACAAAGTTTACAAAAAGCAGTAAAATTAAATTATTAATTATGTGCGACATATTTATTAAATAACTTTTTGTAATTATAAAAGTAATATTGCTATGAACGAACTCGTTAAAAGTTGAAATTATACGCATGGCAATATTTTAACATAATTACGAGCATTAATCAAGATTTATGACGTAGGTCCTTATATAATGTATGTATAGAGTACTGGCAAAGAACACAGGATGCTCACAATGTGCACAACAAGCTATCCCTCGATTTAGCCTCAATAACTCAGTAAAAAGCCTTTGGTCGATGTTCGCCGCTAACGGCAAACCGTTGAAACGTCCATAAAGTACGTTCCAGTTGGTAACTTTACTATAATTTATCGTTTGATTTGTCAGTTGTGATAAGGCCAGTCATTTGAGAATCTGATATCTAGTTCGTACTAATAGATCGGCCTCGTTTGGTCATTAATTATATTACTGGTCATTACAGATATCAGGCACAAAGTTTTTACGAATTTGAAGGGTTCGTTTATGAGCCCATTATTGGTAATGGACTCATTACCTTTACGGGGGGCTCGCCTTTACTGAGGTAAGGTTGAAATAAAATCCATTTTATAGCAGAACAACTTTACATTTTCTAAAAAAAGCATAGCACTAGTAGATAGTGCTATGTTTTTTTTAGTTTTACTTCTTTTTGCAAATGCTACAGTCGGAAATGGAATGAGAACCATTTTCTTTTGGCCATTCAGTCCCGGAACTTGTAAAAGAAATAAAAACAAAATGTAGTTTCAGTATCAAAATAAAATGTGTTAAAATTGTTTCACTCGAGTCGGTGTGAATTGCTTCTCGTTGAGGGCAACATCAGATATCGAATTCCACGCCAACTATCGACGCGAAATAAACAACCGAACTTAAAGCTCTGTGGAGCTTTTCCAGTTCTAGTGAAATTAAGCTTGAATATCGATTTATATTAAGTTAACAGTGCCAGGGCACTTCTCTGGTCAAGATCAAACGTAATAGCGAAAAGTTTTCAACTACATTTAGCAGCGAGATCTCGGGGCGTGTGATTGAATAACATAATTTCCAAAGTTAACTCGAAGGGCTACGAAGTTGGGCGTTGATTTAATTAATTAGTGTTAATGTACTGTACAATCATATTTGTTACCTGTCTTTGCGAGCAGTTCTTTGTCGTAGTGATGGCGCTCGTAATCTGCCATCGTTATGAGATTCACTGTGAGGGTGAGTTTGTCCATTGTTGTTTGACTGTAACAATAGATTAACATAAGAAACATATAACATCATCTAATACTTAACTTGTTCTCGGTAACTAGAGTGAACCAATTCATGTAAAACCTAAACTAAACATACTTAAAATATTAATACCCCCCTAAGCCAATTAATAAGACCTATATGAAGTAAGTACCTATTTAATCATATTTATTTAAAAGAATTCGAGAAGCATTTGTACCTACCTGCTTCTTAATATACTCGTATTTTTACATCTTACATCATGCAAACGTGTAAAATTATCTTGATAATATAACTATTATTATTTTGTGATTTTTTTCATGCAATGATAAAGTTATAAAAACTTTAGAATGGCCAATTCTTAATCACGTAATGTTCGAGGTATTTATTTCAGTTTAAGGTTGAAACATTTATAAAATCAATAGAAGTGCAACACGGCTGGCTATTGGACCTCCAAAAGTTAAAACAAGCAATCTAATCTCAGCATATCGGGTATCTTTGTTTTCAAAGGTCAGACAAACGAGAATCTCTATGAAATGCGGAAACTCTGACGTATCTAGTTGCACTGCAATCTGCAATCCACCTTGCTCTGAACAAGGCTGCGCTCACGGATTGAAAAATACCAAGTTTTGTGATTTTGCTGCACTGCCGAATTCTCAAAAGCAACTCAAATTTAAGCCACTGTAAAGTCTAACGTTGTCCCTGTCACTTTTTGGTGATTTGTAGAGATAGAACGATTTTTAAGAGCACTGTCCCACGTCTGGGCAAGGGTGACACTTATGTCACCCTTGCGCAGACGTGGGACAATATAGGCTAACTAAAACAAAAGTACCCTAGTAAATATTCGAAGGAACTATAATATTTATACAAAATATGCCCAATTACAAGTGTTTACTGGGAAAAATTACAAATACTTACGGAGCGATCGTCCTGCCAGGTTTCTTCTTAGCAAGCATGGTGGCTTGGTTGAGCCTTGAGAGTGTGATGACGGAGGGCGCGAGGCGACACGCCTCGCCGTCAACTTGCATGGGGATCACCTTCGTGGTCACGATCTTCGCAGTCTTGCACTGAGTGATGCAGGTGCCGTGCCCGCCCGCTTGCAGCAACGGCTGTTTGATAAAGTATAAATCAATCAATAGATAGCCTATCACAGCAAATTGTTACTTTTACAACGTTTTTTCTAGAAAATCTACACACGGGGATTAATATTTCAACCGGCTCAGGAAACACACTACAATTCATATACCTGCTTTTGGCACTTGAAAAATGAACAAGGTAGGATGTCTGACACTTAATATTTTTCGAAACATGCTTATGCTTAGAAAACGTCTTATACTTCCACTACAAGATGCAGGATACCTTGAAACTATCACCCCCATACGAAGAAATGAAAAATCCCTGAACCAGTATATAGTAAGAGCAATTTACTGGCTACATGGGGAGATTGCTATTTAATTTCGCTGTTTGTATGCAGAATTTACTCATATATGTTCCAGTTTTAATATTTTCTCCGATATCATCTATTGTTTTCATAACTTGATATTAAGAATATTTTTACAAGACCTCAAGACAAAACTCGGACTGAACAGAATAATACGAAGGAACGTCTAGAACTTATATTCCAAACTCGAGATGGATGTCCCCATTTCGTAACATTGTTTGAACAAACTAATTGCTAAACGTGTTCATGTAATAAAACAATGGACATAAATCCTATTAGGTACGTTCGAGGGCAAAAAAAGACTGGCCAATATTAAAACATGAAGCAATTGTTGGCTTCTGCGCCAAATATTACCCATTTCATCGCGTGTATCCAGCTATATACAACAAATAGGATTATGCCAACTGGGTGAGCAGAAGAGGGTCGTCTATGACCTCTATAGATAGAATAATAAACATCATAGGTACTGCGAATATACAATATATCGTATTCATAATAAGTATTGTGGATTTAGGCAATAGAATATTGAAGCCGGATCGTGTCCCAGGCTGCGATAAGACGGAGACTAACGAGTACCTGCGCAAATTCAAACACTTCAATGATCGATCTTCCAGCGACTTACCAATTGATAAGTGGTTAATCCGACTACTTCTATTAAGCCGTCTTCAGTGGAGGGTTCAAAGGCTCCCCCTGACTTATTCCAAGGGTGCGTCCCACCCCCGTAACTGTAAACAATACAGACACGTAAATATCTTTAAATATAAAAAAAAAAACAAATAAATGTAAATATCTTTCTTTTTTTTTTTGACTAGACTTTAAAACATTCACAGTTTCTAAGCACACATAAACAATGAGATTGTTTCGTACCTATTATTGATTCGTGGGTTCACAGTTTTTTAATATATATTTTTACTTAAGTTGAGGTTTCACATAGGGGCTTATGTCTTTTCACGGTTTCAATTTCGTAAATGACACAGTGTTTCTTTTATGTATAATTTAGTCAGCAGTCGTTTGGCGACACCTGTGGAAAATACGAATACACTTAAATAAATGAGGCTGGCCTGACCTTGGAATGTTTAAGAAGACAATGGCGTGAACTTTGTGCTCTCGTAGCACGGGCGTGAGGTCCTTGCCGTCGCACTCCATCGTCACGAACTCGGCCAGTCCCTTCCACTTGCGCTGCATGAGATCCTTCCCTCCGGCGGTACCATAGAACAGCTTGTTTCTTATTCGAGAGTTGAACTTTTCTGGGTGTGCCTCTGTTAATCACACACGTGTATTTTTTTATATTGTAATGACTCATCATCATCATCCTATAGTAGCCCACAGCTGAGCAGAAAATTTGCAAATGTAGTCTTATTGTCCTCATGCCATTAAATATTGCAAACGGCGATGCAACTACATTATTTCGTTACATATACGTCGCATAAACACAATGACCAATGAGTCAAAATGTTAACATGAATGATGTCATAAAGATCAACGTTGCGGTTTTCATAAGAATCTGATAATAAAAGAATATTAATGCTCAACAATTATTCGCAACCTCACAGCAGAGAACGGTACGGTCTGCGGTTGGTAACTTTCAAACGATTGAAATATTCGAACAGAACAGTATGAGTTCTCTCAAAGTTTAATAATAAGAGGAAAGCTCGGGACAGCTTAACAACATGTACCTAAATAGAATTTGAAATGCATGCTGCATACCAAATTGTCTTGCGTACCATTGCACTCTCCTTTGTAGGTAAATTTATCTAGACAATAAAGCGGCTTATGAAATTGGCTCTACTTTGTATGGTTTCAGGTCGTGAAGGATATATTTAATTAATTTAAATGACAGTATAGCTTATGGTTTTTATTACGTTAGAAGAATTACCCAGTGTATCATTATGTATATTATGGCGTGACACTATACAACATCTTGTTATGTTGTCGTGCATGACTAAGTTGAGTAAGTTGTGTTAGTGTAAACAGGTCAATGGGTTTATTTTAGCATAAAACACTCTGACATACTAAATATGTGCATAGACTGTTCATTATTATATATTTTTTTATTGCAAGTTGCCTTTTTTATGAATGGCCTTGCGTAAAGATAAATTATTTTAATCTTGGCAAGCCTAATTAGTAGGGAACCTTGTAGAGATTCTCTTAGAAGGGTTCGCCAGGGAAAATATGCTGAACATACAAGATATGTATAAGTCGGGGCCGGTGTGGGCTGGTACTGTCGGTCTGTTTTCCAACCTTTTACATCTAAGTATCTTCTACACATAAAATAAAACAGTAATGAAGTCAAAATTGTGCATTGATATTTAAAAAAAAAGTCTTTGTAGGAACGAGTCCGAGTTTTGAGAATATTTGTTCGTTTGTATGTTTGTCTGGATGTTCCGGATTGGCGCAAAAACGGCTAACCGGATTTGAATAGTTTATAACTTGGATTAATACATAGGGCACTTTCAATCCCGATAGTGCGGTCTCGCGGGATATTTTCTGATATCCAGGCGGGCGAGTTTGTGGGCAAAAGCTAGTAAACAATAAATTATATTGTCTACGTAAACAATAAAATATGTCCCTACGTCCATTTAGGGTATAAGAGAAGAGCCTATGCGAGCTAGCCAAAGGCAAGTAAGATACTAAGACAGATGTTTTATGAAAAACTAGAAAGGGCGTTAACACTGAGATGACGACTGATGAAGATGCATGGCAGCAAGTCATGACAAGTCTGTGGTGATCCTGAAATGACCAACTCTAGGGTGGAGTTTTCGATCAGGCTTTGAATGCAATTCATAAAAAAATAAATGTTTATTTGCGGAAAATATGACGCAAACAAAGAAAGGTCATGTTGCGGAAAAATATGCGTCACATCCGTGCAAAACGACCACCGCTCAGCATAATGCTAAGACCCTATGCGAGACAGGACCCCAGCGCTGGTTTCAGCGACAGCGTTGACGTGATCACACATATCAAAAAGAGCTACTTTAAACATTCTTATAGGTATAAATAATTGAATAACGACTAATATACAACTTACCTCTCGCTTCATGGAATTCTAGGGCTATGTGAGCATCAACGCCAAACGAGAAATAGTTATTGACGACGTTGAGAGGTAGTTCTGGCTTGGCGTTGCTGGTGTCTTCGCCCGCGGCTGCCGTGTTCGGTACCACACCCAGCTCCCATCGGTCCAGCAGTACGGTGTCACTCTCGCCTATGTTCGCTAAGATCTTCGATATTGGCTCGTCTTCGTAACCCTAGTAGTAACGAAAAACTCGTTTAGAATAGAATAGGTACTCTTTATTATGTACAGACGACAGCACATCAAGCTACTACAATCTGCCAAATTTCTTTAATAGATTTTCAACTTTATCGCTAAAACATTAAGGTTCAAGGTTGATTGGGAAAATTCGATAGTTTCGGGTAGCTTGACTTGCTGGCGTCAAACACCATATAAATTACAAAAATAAATGTAGTTTTACATAGGGTGACACAGTGCACGGTCTTATCGGTTTATAGACTTAAAAAGAAGTTTCTATATGCGGATTATCATACAGTGCCCCAGTTTTCGGCTAAAAATACCCACCCCTACGTAGTCGAAATAAAAGAACAAACTTAAAGCATTAAAATAAAGGTTGAGGGTGAAAATGCAATGATAAACTTCAACTCTTTGTAACCTAATTTGCTCTACTGACTCTCACAAGTTGCGTGGGAATAGACGCAACTGGCGGCGTATTCGGTGTTTTATCTTCATTGCATTGAAAAAATACAGCGCTTGATCCTGCAGGTAAATTTTTTTTAGAACCCTGCTTATTTGCTAAGCTATTATCTTTAGCACATCCTTATTTTTGTTTTGGTGGGCTCCTTCTTTGCGGTTTTTTCTATTGGCTTTGAGCGTACAAAAATACATGTTAACAATTTTTACTTTCTATAAAAAACGTTGCCCCACACTAGGAATTACTCCTGTATCGTGGGTGCGTTTACAAACATTTTAACTCACATACACAAGGCAAGGGAAAAGGCTAGGCAGCTGATGATGATGATGACACAAACAGCCAGACCCGGAACAACTACCTGTAGGCAATACAAATATTTGTTCCGTGCGGGAATCGAACCCGCGACACGCAGCGCAGCAGTCGATCGTACACCCACTGCGCCAACCGTGTCGTCATGTTCAATCACAATGTTCAATCATGAACAGTGTGTAGTCAAAGTCCCAATGAATCATTAAATAATAATTTCACACGTCACAGACGGACTTAATATACGCAGGTGGACTTAGGGGTAGCACTCCCGCAACTGACGGGTGATACACATACATTAAGTAGCTTCACTACGTTTTCAAATGACTTATTAGGGGCAGCCCAATGGCAGTATTTTTTTTGGTTTGGTGTCTGGTTTCTGAATAGGTACTATCGGCAAAAGATGAGCATGCTCACTTAAGAAAATATTTCTGCGGAAGCGCAGCTAGTGACAAGCCACACCCCTTCCTGGTGTCGCCCAATTAGAGACAATATGCATTTGTGTGAGTAAAGGGCGTGTAACAAAATTTCAAAGTCAGTAGTAGCCAGAGTGCGGCAGTGCCAATTTGCATCTCGCTAAGTGTTGACGCTTCCCGTATATTACTATCACCATATAATTTTACGACATTTCATTTTAGATGCGGCAGGAGCAGCTACGAAATATTAATTTAATTATAATTTTTAACATACAGTATGTTAATTAACGAAAGGCGTTCTATAATAGCGTCCATACATGCTAAATAAATATTACCATTTAAAAACAACCATTACCATTTTTGAATGGTCATATTTCTCGGTTTCCAATTGAGCTGAAATTTTGTATGCATGTATAAATCGGATGACAATGCAATATTACTATGACATAGAGTTGATCTGATGATGGAGCTGGAAGGTGGCCATAGGAACTCCGTAATTAAACGACGCAACCCCATCGAGTTTGGGCTCGTTTGATTCGTCTTGACGAGTACTTTGATACTACATGGTAACCAGGGTCTGATGATGGAGCTGGAAGGTGGCCATAGGAACTCCGTAATTAAACGACGCAACCCCATCGAATTTGGGCTCGTTTGATTCGTCTTGACGAGTACTTTGATACTACATTGTAACCAGGGTCTTATGATGGAGCTGGAAGGTGGTCATAGGAACTCCGTAATAAAACGACGCAGCCCCATCTAGTTTGGGCTCGTTTGATTCGTCTTGACGAGTACTTTGATCCTACATGGTAACCAGGGTCTGATGATGGAGCTGGAAGGTGGCCAAAGGAACTCGGTAATTAAACGACACAACCCCATCGAGTTTGGGCTCGTATGATTCGTCTTGACGAGTACTTTGGTGCTAGATGGTAACTAAGGTCTGATGATGAAGCTGGACGATGGCCATAGGAACTCGGTAATTAAACGACATAAATCCATCGAGTTTGGGCTCGTTTGATTCGTCTTGACGAGTACTTTGGTGCTAGATGGTAACCAGGGACTAAAGATGAACAGGTAACTTAAGTGCAGTAAACGCATATAACGGAAAAACCCTGCTACGCGCTACGAACTACGCCGTAGTCAATCTCGCATCAAAAATACTAAAAAGTTCAAAATAAAATTAAAAGAAAAAAAAACTTTTTAAAAACAAGCTTTTATTACTTATTAATAAAAATAACTAAAAAGTTAAAAATAATTTAAACCTGATAAGAAATAAATAAAAGCGCGTTACATTGTGTTCTAAATGTTCTTTAATGTTCCATCAAAATGTAACACGCTTTTATTTATTTCTTATCAGGTTTAAATTATTTTTAACTTTTTAGTTATTTTTATTAATAAGTAATAAAAGCTTGTTTTTAAAAAGTTTTTTTTTCTTTTAATTTTTGTAGTTAGTACCGCCGCGCCCCTGCATTCGCAACGCACTATTTGTTTACTTATCTAGTGCTTTCTCCGCGTAGAGTTCTTCACACTTAGAGCGATCAATTTAAGTATTTTGAAATAAGTAGTTGCTTCTGCCCGCGACTTCGTCCGCGTAGATTTCGGATTTGTGACAGGATTGCGTATCTCAAAAGGAAATCAAAATAACCCATAAAGACACTAATTTTTTTTTTTTTAATAAATAGAAGGAAGAAGATGAATTTTTTAAACTTTGCGAAAATTATGAAAACTTTATAACACTATACAGATGCGATGTAAATAGTTATATTATTATTATGACTTGATTTTTGATTTTGTAAACTTATTTACCGACAATCGTAATATTTTAATTTCGCCATAACTTAAAAACCAAACGTCCAATTTTAATCATTGAAAGACTAAATATTATCTACATAAACAGTACTTAGTGATGAAATAATTTATTTTGATAGGCATTAATAGCATGAGTAAAATAAATGCGTTTAAATTTAGTCCAAAAAAAAAATCAAGATTTTTAAATAAAAAATGGTTGTTGTGCCTCACTCGACATAGATAGGTATAGTGTGTCGCGGACTTTTTTGTGGATATTTATAAGATCTACAATCAATTTGAACATTTTATGGTTCTATCTTTTATAGTTTAGGCAGCGTACGCAAAATACGTAACTTTTCTGGTTTATTTTTTACACCTTGTCTCCGAAAAACCCAAATATCTTACGGAACCCTATTTTTTCTAAAATTAAATTTAACCTACGTTACTTGTGGATAATGTAGCTTTCGAATGGTGAAAGAATTTTTTAAATCGGTCCAGTAGTTTTGAGCCTATTCATTACAAACAAATAAACAAAGTTTTCCTCTTTATAATATTAGTATAGACAAGAAGTAATTTTAATAGGTACTCATATCTTCTGTTTGGTTTAGACAATCAATGTATTATTGATATTGCTGTATTAAATTAGTATCAACTTTCCACAAAAATAGAATAATTTGGAATAAGAAATGTGAAACTATGTATTACAATTTACATATCTATTACATCCACTTTAATTATGTTCCTCTCTCTATCGGGGCTATAAATTTACGTTACTTATGAACACTTTCACTTGACTGCCTCCCCAATTTTCACCATATCCTATGCGATGCCGCCATACAAATCGGAGCGAATGCATTAGGTGCGTTGACCGGCACTGCATAAAGGTATTGTTTTTACTTGTGCAGTGCTATTGAAAAGTAAATAACTATATGTCTATGTGATTACACTTGGGAATACGTATATGTCAAGAAAGAAGCAAGTTACGTAATTTTATTGGAAATTGACCACATATTTTGGTATCTTTTTCTTTTATTGCTCTACAAATTCGAACATATGAATCAATGGATTAGCAATATCCTTCAAAATGATTCAGGTAGAGATGTTTTGATTGAAATAGCACAATTACAGTAATAATTCTTAACTAATACTTGGCGCAGTTCATACAATGTTATCAGAGCTTTTTGTTTATAGTTGCCGCAACTTTTGCCGTAATGCCAACGTATGGCAATAGCCGCCCTATTGTTTAACCGGATTTCCAGACATTCCCACTAAATAACAATGGGATTTAAATAATGAACTTATTTTTATTGCAGTTGCAAAAGTTGCGGCAGCTAACATAGAGCAATAAAAGAATAAAAATAAGTTCATTGTCTTAATCCCATTATTATTTAGTGACAATGTCCGGACACCCGGTTAAACAATAGGACGGCTTATTATAATACAAGGGCCTACGGCCATACGTTGGCGAAAAGATAACCAATTTTATTACCTTAAGATTATCTCATATGTTTTGCAGTTGTTACTTGTATTTGGTTCAATACTTTTAACAGTTGTAATATTCGTTTTATCCATTAATTTATCACACCTTTGATTTGATTGTAAATAAGTATAATAACGAGATTTCACAAACAAGGTATCTAATCAACTCGACAGGCGCGTTTCCGGCATTGCAACCTACCTATGACAAGTTTTTTTTGACAAATATAACATTTATTTAGTTCCTACGCCACGCGCTACTTTAAAATTAGGTAAATACAGCATTTTCTTATTATTACCTACTAAGTGAACAATCTTAAACTAGTTTTTTTCTAGTTTTGTTACACAATATTTTTAGAGAACATAAACAAAGAAAGACATAGCCCTCTCAAATCGACGGCACGGTTTGCGCAGTGGTTAAGCGATTGACTGCTGGGCTTCGTGTCGCGGGTTCGATTCCCGCACGGAACAAATATTTGTATGGCCTACAAGTTCCGGGTCTGGCTATTTGTGTATGTGAGTTTAAATGTTTGTAAACGCACCCACGACACAGTAGAAATTCCTAGTGTGGCGCAATGTTTTCATAAAAAATAAAAAAATCGTGTCGTATATCTTGTGTTTCTTTATCTTAATAATTAACAAAAATATAACAAAAAACTAAAAAACAACAAATTCACCAAGAAAGGTAGCATGCCACTAAATTGAAGACTTCAAAATCGTTGGCAATGTTTTAAACTATGACTACAGTTTAAACAGTGACATTAATCAACGAATTAGTATAATACAAATTGGAATACTGAAAATTAACCTAAAAATAGCTATACAGTGTTATTTGTAAAACGCTATTAACCTCACAGGACAAAAATACTAACATCATAAATAACAACTTTTGTTTTATGACTTTTAATATTATATAATTCATAATTTTTATTTTTTTCATGAACTACTTATTTCAAAATACTTAAATTGATCGCTCTAAGTGTGAAGAACTCTACGCGGAGAAAGCACTAGATAAGTCAACAAATAGTGCGTTGCGAATGCAGGGGCGCGGCGGTACTAACTACAAAAATTAAAAGAAAAAAAACTTTTTAAAAACAAGCTTTTATTACTTATTAATAAAAATAACTAAAAAGTTAAAAATAATTTAAACTTGATAAGAAATAAATAAAAGCGTGTTACATTTTGATGGAACATTAAAGAACATTTAGAACACAATAGTCAATAACAAAATAAGAATTCATGAAGAGCTCACGCCGGTCATGCCCATTAAGGAAATCGTCTCACAAACAATTTAGTGAGCATAGCACGCGCCTAGTGAGAGTCGCACACTTCTGTACATCATTATACTAATACGCACACGACTAAAATACGGTTCGTGCATCCTATTGGTCAAAACGCATGCATTGTGCGATCGAGTCGTGAACCGTGCTATGCGATTATCGCTTTTAAGGTGAGCACGCGGAAATTTTGCCCATAGTACATAGAATACATACACACAAATAAACCAAATTGGAATGGATTATTTTAACTCATTTATTCAGTTTTTGAGTAACTTGGTTCTTTAAATGGAATAACGCTTACCTTTAAGTAAATAAGTACATCTGTAGTATGTTCCAAAAGTATCTGATGAAAGTGTAAACAAACCCTCTTCTAGTTAAATTCTTACGCAATCACTCACTAGTGGAAATTAGTTACACATTCTGCATTTAGAAGGATTTAACTTTACATATATCTCACCATTTTATCCAACAACTATTGTTTAATTTGAATAACATTATTAAATTGTGATTGATAATTATAGACTCAATTGAGGTTATAAAATTAACCTCAATTGAGTCGATATCTGACGATTGATCTCAATTGTTAAATGAAAAATATCTCTAGGGTGATACAAAATTAAAATTTTGGGTTTAAGTATTCAAAAATCAAATCAAAGTATTCAATTCGTCATTAGAACCACAAAGTGGCATCTAAATGTGCGGTTTTTGATCCATTTGTTTATATTTTCTTTATTTACTTTTAGAACATACCTACCATAAACGATATAGACATGTAATGTACACACGTTGTATGTATCCTTGATACCTTCAAAACTTTTAAACTTAGATTTAGTTCCATAAATTTCTGAACAGGTTATGTAGACTTATTGCTTTATGTTTAGGTGGTTACTTTTCTTCACGTTTATTTTAACCTGAAGTTGGTTAAAAACTTTATTTTCATTTCTTGGCAGACGATGCCTATTTCCTACTTCAGAATTTTGTATTATAAATCCCTTCTAAATATGTAGGTAGTGGTTTTTTTCTACTATTTGGATTGAGACGAAATTAGTTACAGATTAGGAAATTAGTTACAAGAAATAGGAAATTAAGTAATTTCCGACATGTTCGAGGCCAAGGCCGAGAATACCCCATTGATTTATCAGAAAAAGCGAGGAAGCAAAATAAATTTTCTTTTAACCTAAAATTTAAATAAGTATATACCTTTAACTTGAAGCGATAAATGTTATAATTAAAATCATTTCTTTATAATTTGTTTTCTTTAAAATATCTGAAATAGATAGGTATGATTAACTTTATGTATGAAAAGCAGATGATAGGCATCTTTGATGTTACCCATCCACCTCTGAGCATTTATACCTTCTGGATTTTAAAAAACACTTTGAAACATCCGCTACATTTCGTTGATGAGTATTTCTTGTATCTAGTCTCATTTAATGACATAAAGTCCTTATGTTCAACAACTAAACGTTTTGATCGCATTAACGTAGCCTTAATTCCCTGCCTAAATGATAATGACAATATTACGCTAATCTAGACTGGAGTCCAGCCGGTAAACGTTAGTTGGGTAGAACATTATGCTGTGTAACGAAACTGTAATGCTTAATATTATTATGGGTAATTTTATAACAATGTAGCGGGTAGTTGAAGCTCTTTATAATACCGCTCTAGTACCCATATTGTTATTTGTTTGCGGAACAAAGCTGATGCGTTAGTCTTGTTAGCTTGTTGCCTCAGTGAGCCAAGCGTATAAGACTTCTTACCTCCAAGCTGCTGTATAGCTTAGGAGATTTAGTTAAGTACAATCTTGTTTACCTCAAACGCAATATATTTTGCTTCTAATTAGTTTAAATTATAGGTGTATTACTTGTACTTTTTCGTGATCATGGTCTTGTTTTCAAACGAATGGACTGTGTGAATGATGATATGGTTAGAAAGGGGGGATATACCTACTATTATTATTAATTAATTAATTATAGATTAATAGAGAAGTATGGTAGAAGAAGACATGTTGCGCTGACCCCAAATAAATTGGGTTAGGGGCTAGAGAATGATGAGAATGGTATTGGTAAGAAGCTGAAAGAGTAATTAGTTTAAAAAGATAAAAGCTGTAATTTTGTACGTGGAACTCAAACAAGAAATAATTCCATTTCATTTTCATACTTCCTTTGATTAGTTTACTCTGAGGCAAGAATGAGAAATGGCTTATTTAAAAGTGTCTGCAGCAAAAGTGTTCATTTGCAAAGTGTCGTGAATACATATTCCACCACGTCAAAGAGTAGTCTGAGGGGAAATTACGCGGTCGTTTGATAATTATCGGTAAATAAACACAACGACGGGTGAAAATGTCGGAACATTTGGGCAGCATAACAATGAAAGAAAATTGCACAAATCCGGAACCGGAGCGGAGTTTGTTTGTCGTTTTGTAGACTAGTAAAATTTTCATGAACAAAGTAGTAAACTTTGTTTATGGGCTCGTTAAAAGCGTATTGTCGTACATCAAGCGACAACCAGCAATAATAGCATTTGCATATTCATAGGTCTACCTTTTTATTTTTGATTTTGCCACTTAGGTCTGCAAATGAATGTGTAGTTATGTAATAAATTGTGTAACAAGTGGCGCCCTTTTTCAGTCTCCGGAAATTAAGCGTACTTTAACTTTTTCGTTTAGCGCGGCCCGCCACTGGTTGAATATATTTGGATCTATTGCCACTTGCAGAAAAAGTATTCTATTCAGAGATCTCATATTACTTAATTTAGACATGAAGACTTATTACAATATGAAATTCCCGCAGTTGTAAAACATTATATCTTCGTCATACCTAAATGTGAAGTAAGAACAAGTAATAGACGCCAACGTTTCACTGCATTATATGAAAATACTATTTTAAGGTAGACTAAACACGACCTGAACTCTCTAGACATTATCAGCTTTAAGTGTCGTTGTTAAAGTTTTGAGAAAGTCCGCGGTTCCCTTAGTAAGCTCAGTTTCAAATAACTACTTGAGCAAATTGAACCCAGCTCGGTACCAAAAAATAACTCGTACGGCAAACTAAGTTTCCTAGAAATTTAACTTATTCATGTAGGTATGACAAACTTCAGTTAAATTGTTTAAACTCTACTACTGTTCAGCATTACATTCTAAATCCACTGTTTAAATACCGTAGAACTGGCAAACAAATGTAGGTGAGTTGTGGCAGGACATTTAGTTATATATTTACTAAATACCTTACTTCATACCCAGTTAAGCATTTGGACGGTTCCCACGGGGCGCGAACGAATTTAGTTCAGTTGTTCACGCACGACACAGCCGTCCCCGAGGCATGTACACCGATAACGTCATAACAATACCCTCTGTATCTCACACTTACTCATTACGCGGTTCTTGGTTTATTTTCACCCCATTTTTTTTAATCCCGGCAGGTATTCAAAGTCATGGTTTATAATAATCTATTTTTCGATTAAAATATTTACATATTATAACAATCCAACGTAAAAAGAACATCGATATTGGTGCTATGAACAAAAATGTTGCCTGATATGGGGAAATTAAATGTGTAACAGCCGTCATGACGGCGCGTGGGGTTGATTTACGTGGTACATGCTACAGTAGGCGGCGGATGTAGGCGGGTAGCTATAATAATTATGGTACATCGAGTTTTAGAACAAGTTCAGCTTTGTAGAGCAGTGGTGATGGTCGCAACTTACGAGTTATATGTCCTAAAACCTAAAATTCTAAGACTTGTGTTGTGACCTCCCAACTTGCGGGGTAGATGCGTAATACACTAACAGTAAGAATGGCATTATAACAGTTCAACAACATTCATTGCGTTATTTACGTTTCTTTCGTTAAAAATTTATCTGCTCAGCAGCAGACAAATTCGACCATATGAAGCCAATGGATTAGCAATATTCTTCAAAATGATCTAGATTGTGATTGTTAGTGTATTACGCAAGATGTAGATTGCCCACACCCTTTCACAGACCTCTGTGAAAGAGTGTGGGCAATCTACATCTTGCGTAACACTGTCCTGCTGGAAGAGACCAGAGACAAGGTCTGTGTCTCTTCCAGCAGTAGGAACATGTTACGGTGCATTAGCTAATGTACTTACGCCGCCCCAGCCGAGTGCGCGGGCCAGATCGTTGCCGGTGCCGAGCGGCAGCACGCCAACGGCGGGGCGCGTGCCGATGCGGTCCAGCACGCTCAACACCCAGCCCACCGTGCCGTCGCCGCCGCACGCCAGCACGCGCAGGTTCGGCACCTTGCGGAACAGCTCCAGACTGAAATTAAACTCTGTTATAAATTCTGGAAATTCTTAAAAATGAATCATTAAGGGCAAAGGAAACTGCGCTTACAATTTAAAATCTGTCTCGTATCGTCTAAAATCACCTTGAGAAAGCATGGTGGTCAATTCTCATGGCTTCGGTGTATGCGAAGAGACCTATTCATTAATCATTGATATTATTATGTGGTATCTAGGCCACCAGCCGACTGCCCTTGGCTGAGTCACCACTTTTAGATGGCATCTCGCAAGTCAACCAAGAAGGTTGTCAGCTGCTTAGCCGGCGGAGGCCTTAATTTATTGAGGCACCCACAGGCAAGTCGATTGTGTGATTATATGAGATTGACTAGAGATCTAAGAGGTCTTAATGACGACTTGTTTTTGTCACTTAAAAAAACCCATAAACCGGGTTCGGCTTCTACTATTAGTAGATGGATTAAAAACACTCTTTCAGACTGCGGTATTGATACGCGCGTCTTCTCAGGTCATAGTACACGACACGCCTCTACATCCAAGGGATGTGGGATACGGACCACGGCTTAGGTCGTCACTTCAGCAAAGGACTGACTGGATCAGATTAAATTGGGATTTGATCAGCACGAGCATACCATTTAGAATTTTTAGATTCACTACCTACTATATCTTTACGCTTCATGAAATACGTCCTAGGTATTTCTGTATTAAATCTTGGAGTCATTTCCACTTAATGATTACTGACGACTAATAAATGACTTCTTACTCGATTAGAAAACTTGCCTCTGTTGTGAACAAGGACAACGACCTTGTACATACTATTCATCTAACATATGTATATTAAAGATTTCACAAGTTAAATAATGTGGGTGTAGACGCGGAGAGTGGTCACGTTCAAGAATGATGAAAATTTATTATACCATGGTATACAAGAGAAATTTATGCATCTTTCAGAATGAACTGATTAAGAGTCAGATCAGACAGACCAGTCAGACCAGACCAGGAGTCAGTCTGATCAGATTTTTTTAATCAGACTATCCACAAGGCGCTGTTGGGTTGACTAAAAGTTAGTCAATTGGCAGATAAGATTGATCCTGGATTCGAATTGTCAAGCTTAAACAGGACTGAAGTTTAACGTTAACAGCGACGGCGAAGAGGGTCCCCCACGCTACGTCCCATTAACCTGAAGCGCATTCTGTTAAGACTAAACAAGGCGAATGATGCAACGAGACCAGACCGGCCTTAACGTTTTGGGTCAAACCTATTATTGGCTTTGTCAGGTCTGCGAGTGGGGACAGTTTATAGAGTGCGCTCATTTCGCGAAGAGATTTTTTATCGGCCATAAAGAAAAAAGAAGAAAAACGGAAGTACTTCGCACTGTGGCACTATGTGCGTTACTTCTGCCGACAGAAGTCAAAACTTAATACTGAAACAGGTAGAGCAGTAGACTCACTGCTGGCCAAGCGCAACAGGTCATACTCATAGCTAGGTACATGTACTGTTAAGTCTCTGTGTGTGTCTATTCTCAGGGACTAGGATACTATGTCTACGTAGCAGCGACGCCAAACAAAACATACCGATATTATGAAAAAGTATGACAAATATGTACCGTAGCCAAGGAGATGCTACCTCTCGCGTCCGGCCCTGGTTCAAGCCATGGTCCGGGGCGAAAGGGAGTGGGAGGCAGTCACCTCCTTCTGCGAAGCAGTCATGCTAGCGAAGGAGGTGGCGGGGTGGGCGAGGGAACGCACCTTGCGCACCTCGCGCCTCAGCCGCCGCGGGAGACGCTCCGGGCGTCGGGAGCCGCGTGACGACTCCCGGCCACCGTAGGCGCGGGCCTGCGGGCGGAGAGTAATGGGTAGCTCTCCGTCCGATCAGGACTAGGCCCGTGCCGGACGGCGTGTTCGTGTTCCACGCGCGCCTCAAAGAGATGTCAGCAAAGTGACGGGGCCCCACAGGGCCGAAGCCTGCCAGGGTAGCGGGAACATCCGAAAGGGTTTACCGCTACCCTGGAACATAAAGGGCTAAGGAAGGAACACCCGTGTTCCGTGTGTTGGGTTTTAGTCAGTAAGAGTCTGACACTCCCTTCTGCTCCACCCAGAGCGGGAGGGGTCATTTGATGACTTCCCATCCTCAAAAAAAAAAAAAAAAAAGCCAAGGAGATGCTACTCTATCTGCATTGTGTCGTGTCCATAGATTGTCATGTTATGAATATTTATAGGAACGATAGTGATGAAAAGTAGCTTTATAATTACCCAGGTCCAGGTCCACCTTGTGTGAGATCAAAAACTTGTCGTGGGTTGAGTAGCCACTGGAACTTCTGCAGCAGTTTGGCGCCCTGGTTGCCTCCACTTTTCGGGTTTATAAAAACTAACACTGGCCTCACACTTGCCGTAGGTATTGGTTTAATCACAAACGTTTTCTGTTCATTCTTTGAATCTTTCCCTTTTTTCTTGGAAGCACTTTTTTTCTTAGGCGATTTTCTTAGTGATGACTTAAAACTACCTCTTCTTGGCAATTTGACAATCCACGCTGGCGGTACTATTATATTATATTGCGATCCTATGGAAAACAATAAATAATTGGGCAAAACTTTAAATTAACTAATTGTTATGCGATAAAAGTTTTTGGTCGTTAATACTATACCTAATGAGCATTCCTCTCCTATCCGCTGGAGATTGAAACAGCTTTCTTTGTTGTGGTATGCGTCTTTGCACCACGAACAAGTCAAGGCAACGATTTCCTTCGAGCTAAATGATAGTTTAGCCTGCAGCGACTGTCGAAAAAAGATGAAATTAGAGCAAATGCATGTTAAATAATAAAATTATACACCGGTTAGCTACAACGATTTCTAAATGAAAAGCAAGCAATAATAAAATTAATATACAGGTTGGATTTTAATTACCGCCATTCCCGAAATTCGTTTATTATGCGTAGGTCTGATATACTAACAAAGTTACCAAGGTATAAGTAAAATACGGAGAGAGTTTCTTTAACCCGAAATTGAGCTGATATAAACAGTCGGTTGAGTTGAGATTAATTGTTTCTCTGAAAGCGAAATTTTTAATAAGAACGGAAGTATGTATTGTTGACATAGAGATATAGTGTTTCTTAAATGTTTAATTTATTTATTTCGCTTTTTTCGGGAATGTTGGTTAAATCACTTAGTTCCTTCCTGTTCTGAGCACCTGGCCTCCACCTGCAGCAACACATTTGTATACGCACATTCACAACTTCACCATTGTCTACTCCTATAGCCTTGTCTACAGAGTCCTGGTTTGGTATGCACCACCGACAGCAGCTGCGCCGGAATGACTGTGACAACAAAACAACCATGCAACACACATGCAGATGAATAAAGTGATTCACACAAAAATAATAAGCCACATGAACCAACATAAATATTGCTACCAAACTAAACATGAAAACAATTAAGTTATGAATGTATCAAAAAAGTATACCAATGGTGTATCTATACTGAAACCGATTTAAAGCTGTATTATAATAATAGTGTAACAAATATAAACTACGTAAAATAGCATTTGTCGGATTGAACTATTCCTGTCATTAACGTTTGTGAATAACAAATGAGTCTAATCATAACAACGGCATTACCAACTAAAAGCTTGATACTGTAATAATACCTACACGCAAAGCGTTTTCTATGCATTAATATTCACATTTAAATAGTAACCAAACAATAGTCACGGCAACAAAAGTAAAAAACATATCCCAGAAACACTATTTTTGTTCAAAATTGTGCAGGGTGCAGGCTATAGAAGTACTATGCGAGCAATATGGTAACACGTCATTAAAAATGAAGTTTTAATTTCGCGTTGAGCGGAGCGCGGCGTTCATGTGAGTTCGTGACGTGTCGCATGCGATGTCGGCTATATTCGTGGTACGTCTATGTAGATGTAAATCATTTGTGTTGACAGAACCGCGTGGCTCGGACGAGGGACGCCGGCCGTACACCGCGGTCGCACACACTTCATTAAACACGTGGTTACACTCGCACCAAAAAGCTACTACATGTCATGTCATAAAATATTAATGTGCCCATTAAAATAACGATGAGACTAGCAATAAAGATTTTCCGCGAAAATAAAATCTATGCGGTGGTCGTTAGAATAATACGTGCGTTTTTTATCAATTAATATTTAATTGGCCGAGTTCATTAATTGATCATAATTATATATTAATAGTGTAACCCAATTAACTACCTGCATGAACTAAGATCCCAAATATAACATTGACATAGTTACGCTACCAAAGGAGTGCTTCACCTACAGTACTGGGCCTATTTCAATGGCAAATGTTCTGCCTGCCCCATTGAATAATAGAATCGATTTGCCAACGCAAACTCAACAACAGGTTCAGCCAGGATGAGTAAGCTCTAAACTAAACGTCATAGAGAAGCTGAACGCTTTTTAAAAAGTAAAACATTTCTGAAAATAAACCTTTTTTTCATTTTCTTTTTCTTTATTAGAGAACTCATGGTTCCATTCAGCGTTTTTCCCTAGGACGTATAGTTCAGAATCTACAAAGACTGCCTAGAAAAAAAACCACTCTGTATATAATGTGCCTATATCGGTTTCATACGGAGTACCGAACGAAATACATATGTGGGTTATTCGCTTGGTAAGCTTTAGTTGCTAGTTATTTTGAAGTCTGATTTGCTCAAGTAGGAGGCAAGCCCAATTACACCAAAAATGCGTCAGTCTCAGTATTCAAGCAACCGCTAGGTAACCAAAATATGACCTCAAGGAGGCAACCGAGATTCGCTAAATAGCTATTTCGCATTAGGTTTACTTTGACCAACCAGCTTCAGAATATTGGCAAAACTTTAGAGGGGCTCATACGACCTGGACGATTTCAGTAATGGCAATTTATTGAAGATTGTTGTGTGTTGTTAACTCACGAATATAAATTCCGATTTATCATTATCAAAAGGTTTCAAATTGATTTAGTAGATCTATTTACTACTAATTGCAAAAACATAAGGTAAATATTTGGGTAAAACATAAAATTCCGTCAGAATTGGTTAAGTTATTTTTTTACTAATTTATATAAATTAATGTCACCATAAATTTTTGGGCTCATAATAATATTTCATAGGGTAGTCTAAGGGGTAATCGCAGTTGGAAAATATATAAGATGTTTTCACCGTTTGATCCAAAGCTTAGCCTATTTAGTGATGTTTGTATATTTTATTTTTCCAGAAGAAAGTTCTTTATTCATGTTTCACGATTAGCTGATGTAAAACTCAAACCATGTCCGGGTAAAGCCGTCGCCCGGACGTCCCGCAACTCCAGCAGGCAGGGGCAAAAAAAGTTTACCCGTCAGTGTGACCTTTTTATTTGGGTAGCACCGTTACCGATTTTTTTCGTAGTTCGGTACGTGGTTCCTACGGGAATATAGCACTTAGGTCATGCGTCCGCTCGTGAGTTTGTTATTCAGGACTGACATGGCATTACGCTGCAGTCATGGTTCACACCCACGTAAAGCTGCAGCTAACATGATATAAAGTTTTATAAATTTAAATTAAAAAGTAACTGTCTATCTGCAGCAAGACCTTAGTTTTTATGATGTTGAATGTGGGCGGGTGCTTAACAAGGATTCATCCGTGACGATTATCTAGCTAAATATACGGGGTTACGACTTTAAACGTTTGTTTGTTATTACCTACGTTTTATTGTGTGATTAAGACCGTTAATGGTCCTAGAATAAAATACGCAAGTACTTCCACCACGTTATAAAACTTTCCTCATTGATAGCTGCCCGTCGGAACTACTACTACCTACTACTTATCGATTTCTTAAATAATTAAAGACTCAATTAAGTGGTTGGAGGAAAGGACTTTTAATGTAATAGCTTTGTCTGGCGGCTAACTTCCAAATTGTGATTACACGACAACATCTCGACCACTGGAAGCGCACCATACATATTAATGAATCCTCCGGGAGAGTAGATGATCGAGGTGGCTCACTTTATTGTAGTAAGCCGCATTAAGTATTAATCAGTCTGTTTATTAATCTACGCTGAGACTGACTGTATCTGAGAAATTAATATTTCTGCCACGTTCTGTAAAATCGATGTGGTCAGGAATCCTGTATTTTCTCACTCTACCTATTAAAATATTAATAAAAATTTAGAGAAGACCACAGAATACATTTTTGTTTTTGAGTTTTTAATAAGACTAACATGGGATACAGAAAAGTAAGTGTGTGTTATTAAAACGAATGTTTTTTAAACGAATGACTATTGGTAAATGGCCGCAATCGATGTCTCTACAATCGAGAATACGATACCTAACCGTTTAATAATACTTGATAAAGATTTAAATCGTGTTAAAGGTTACGGAAATAACGATTTTGAATATCTTTATAATGTACATATAGTAGATAAGACACATAAAATGTATAATAAATAAATAACAAACAGCTCAGTAAAATAATTATTCTGAGTGAAAGGTTTTTCCTCCGTTTGAGCAGCAGTCATGCGGAATTTGTCTTAATCTGATCGAGTTTAAATTATTCAACGCACGTAATGTCCTCCAACAGACGAAACAATAAGGATATTATGATTGTTGTTTTTGTAGATGTTCCAAAGGTATTTTCATAAAATTTTGCCTTTTAAATGAGCTCGTAACACGGCTGATTTGCTGAAAGAATATACAATCTATTCCTGTCATAGTACTAGACCCCCTGTAATTAAAAAATAAAATGTCTAACTAAGTAATACATTTATGGAAAAAAAAAAAACTAGAAGTCAAAGTCTAGAAGAAAAGTAGAATTCAAACAATTACTTTAGGTAGGTACCTACTATTTTTGTATTGCACAGGTACTGTAGATAATAATAATTTGCAAACTGAACAGGAAAATTTTGTGATTCAACTTAGAGAGGAAAATAAAACTATTATGCTTTGACTGTGCTAAGATATTAAGATATGAAATGAATAAAAAGAAAAACACTACTTGAATGATGTCTACAATGAATTGAATGTAACTATCTAAGTAAAATGGTATCAATTAAACAAACAAAAAGACAAAAACCACACAGGTTAATCACAAATACCAAATTGACCCATACGCTACTGTCATTATGAAAACGGCTGAGATATCTGTGTTTTTGGTAGCTCTCTTGAGTGCGTGACTACTTTGATATGAGAAAATTATAAGTTTTTTTTTTTTTTAGGTACGCTTGAGCTTTCTAAAATAACGACTAGAGCTATGAACCAATTATATTGAAACAATTCATTTATTAATCAAACTTATTACATCCCAGTATCGATCTTATCACCCCATTAATTCTAAACTTTTAAGGTAGGCAGGCGTCATTATCAGGATCAAAAAGCTAAAAAATAAACTAGCTTCTGCCTGCGACTTCGTCCGCGTAAAGCAACTTTCTTTTTTTTTCGTAAGAACCTTCTACAGAGTATTAGGAACCTTAAAAAATATGGATGAAATCGGTAAAGTCGTTCTCAAGTTATGGCGTGACCAAGGGAAATAGGGATTCATTTTTATATATATAGATATATATTCATATAATAATGATTTATATATTCATATAAATCAGGAGAAAATACTCGTACCTATAGTCAATGTCTGTTTTTCTTCTACTTATTCGATGCTATTATGTATTTGTTAACCAAAAAAATAGTATTGCATCATCTTTTCTTGACCATTATCCGCCATCTTATTGTATTTGAAATTCATAATGACACGGCCATAAAAATGAATGATAACCAATGAATACTGCCATTAGAAGTTTTTACATCCTTCATAGGCATAGGTACAATAAGTCAAAATATTCTTGGAAATTAATTTGTATTACAAGAAATTGTGTAGTTTTATTATATTCTCAGAAGATTTTATTCACTAACAGAAAACTTGGAGAATAAATCCTGTATTCGTAAATATATGTATTTAGGTCCCTAATGAACATAACCTGCAGCATATTCATGATATTTGAATGCACGTTTTGAACAATAACCACGCTTGAAAGCAATCGATTCCACACAAATTATTACGCTTAACTAATTTTATAGCATTCTATTTAAACTTCCAACATAAAGATCTAAGTACCTACGTCTACATCTAATCAGCTTAAAATAATAATGAATAAAAGCAACTGAAAAAAAATCCTGAACTACAAAATTACTCTCTCTCTGCTACTCAACTAATAACTGTCCAAAAAGAACTATTAAAATTAAATGAATTAAAACACGACCAATACACAGCCGTTTCCATAAATGACAGCACAACATTGACCGATGACGTAAGCGACATATAGATTGCGGCCCTCACCTTACCACAGGCCTTGCACTTGCCCTTCTCTGAGCGGCGGTGGACCCAGTGGTGGTGGGTTATGGTCTGCTCCCGGTACTGCCGCACCCCTACATCCCTGAAGGTAGGCTTGCACGTGAACTGCACGCGGTCCATCAGGATGTCGATGCATGCTGTATGCGCGACGATCTTGCACGCCGAACATTTCATGCGGGACCCGTGTTTCTGTGGAATGAGTCATTGTGAATGAAACTATGTTAAGGTAATATCTATAGGGTAACTTGATTTTCCATTTACTGTACAACTTATTCATACAATTTCTCAATCTCAAAATTGATTAATGCCTCTGAGGCCCTTTTGCGTGCTCTCTACGCAGATAACAGTTAAATATTCTGTTTGAACCAGCCTCAGTCTCAAAATATTTTTATGCAATGAGTTGTCATGCAATTAAACTTTAATTTGATAGTGTAATGACATTAAATAGCCCACTAGTTCGCTCACTAGTTCTTCCTTTACCGCATAAAAATATTCTCATTGTAAGTAACAGCTAAAACACGCAAATTCACTACAAGCCGACTTTAGTAAACAGATCACGTTTGCCGAGTACATGCCTAGGAGACCTTAAGTCCAGCGGCTTTCCTGAATTTCTAAACTCCTTAAAAATAAATATACTCATCAGAAATGTCTAGGGATAACCAACTTGAAAATAACTTTAAGCTAAATTGTTGCTATGAATAAATAATAATTTACAAAGTAGTGAATCAACAGACTTTATTAACGAGGATAAACGTTACCTACTAACTTAAACTGGCATAATTTAATTTATTAAAAATACTTCACTTTACCATACATAGGAATAAAATCTTGACACATACACATCGTATTATTTTGTTGGATTCATAATGAAAGCTGTTCATGTTGAATTCAAAACACGTAAGTTTGTTATTTCATGACGGCTGCATGGAAATATACCAAACGTATGAAACGAGTGAATGTGTGCAACAATGTGTTGTTATTTGACGAAAATATTCAATCTATAACACCCAGCGAAATGTTCTAAATTCGGCGCACGAAGACTATGTAGATACGAATAGAGACAAAGAATAAAGTTTGATTAAGATGCCGTAACTATGGACATGAGACGGGATGCCACGGACAAAATCTTTTACTGAACTTTGAAGGAGTTACTGAACAAAGTGCTGGAACAAGTACAGCAAAGTATTTATGTAGTCCCAAAGTAAAAGGCGAGGGTGTTACAATTAGGAATTGATTGCCTTCATGAGGCTCGCGGGACACTCTTTTGTTGCAACCACTGTGACAGGTCATCGCCACAACAAAATGGAGGCATCGGGTCATTAATCTTACATATATACGACTACAAGCAACCTGCGACATAATAGGCAGGAAACTTGCTAATGGTTGTTGGGGAAATTACATTTCTTCCACTGTTGGTTAACCAAGACGCGAGGCGAGATACCTTGTATCTTGGTGTAAACTTCAATAGATTTTTCATATTAATGCCTTTATTCATGGCGGTACAAAGAAGTTCTATTCAAAGAAAGGAGCAAAATAAATAATGGAAGAATGAAAGTAAAAGATATCTTGTACAGGTCCGACAACCCCGTTACAGAATATTAAAAGAGAAAAAATCTGTTTTGACGGACTATTCTCTACGTAAAAATTCATTAAGCCGCCAGGTAATTTACTTCACTCAGCACGTCGGGCAATTTACTAGGTTCATTGTGTCCTTGTTATTTAATATGAGCATGTCATTCAAAGAAAGTGCTTTTTACTCTACAATGTAGGTTCGTATTGCTAAAGCTTTTAGTCCGAATTTCACTTTAACAGAACGTTGTGTTATAGTAACGTCGAGAACAATAACTAAGGTATAATTTGCCGAAACGGTGTGAAATTAAGCCTCTAATACCTTTAACGTATATGGCAGTAAAGTATATTCGCATCGTTAAGTAAAGTTATGTCAGGATTTAATTTTATTTATGACGCAGGAATAAAATGTTCATGTGCCCAAAGTTAAAATAAAAGTGGAAAGGCAACTATATTACCGACTAAGTAACATTTTCCCCATTTAATCCTACAACGTGCGCTAGATTAACTTTATGGTCCTGTGAGAATTGCAAGATTGGAAAATTCTGGATAGTTGACTTAATTTTACATTATTGCGATTTTGCGACCTTCGATCCTTATTATCGTTGTAAATTACGTACTTTATCGTGGAATAAAAATGCCAGGACCAATTTCTTATTTATTAAGTCAACTTAAAAAAAAATCAAGATTCAAATATTTTGTAAAATTACCAAACCAGGAAGTTCTGACTTACGTGCAGCATCTAATTTACTGACATAAATGCCCCTTTATTAAATCTGCACTATTATTTGCCGGCGTACCATAAATTAAGTTGTAGACGGTATCATGAATAACCGGAAACGTATATTTTATAATCAAGGTAATTCAGGCATAGATCATTTGGAACTATAATTTGATACCATGGAAAAAGCACCTGCCTGTTTATATAAACGTACATATTTGTTATTATGACGTCACGACGGCTGTAAATCGGTATCTAGGTACTTACTCTTCTAAATAACAAGCAACGTACACTGAAGTAGTACCACCCAGTTTCATTCGGCTTTTAAATAAGTTTATATGTTGTGGAGAGTGCAAAAAGACGCATCACGTACCCGTCACCTTATCACCTACGCATTCTGTACATCAAACTAAGTAACATTGCTTAAAAATAATTTGCTGTTTGCAGAAGTGCGCAATGTAACACTCGCAAAACATTCTGCTTATGGTTGCACGCAACGGTACAGGGGTCCTGGGGGTATTCAAAGTTGTGTTATAACATTAAACACTTGTTTTTGTAATAAAAGTCAGTAAAAGTTGGAATTTTAACCATCAATATCTCCGTAAACTGAAGGTACCCAGGTATGGTCCAATACAAAAAAAAATCACAATGACGGGAAGAACAAGTGACTCTAGGCTTCGTCAAGTGTCTTTTTACATCCGTTATGATGTTAAATAAGATTATTACAAAATAATATGACAGAACATTTCTCATAATTAAGTATCTCACTAGGATTTAATTCTTCAAAGGTTGCTCTAAAAAGGGCAGTTCTTTTTAATAATAACTGAACAATTCTAATGCATAAGTATAATTTACCTAATTAAATAAGAAGGGGTTTATTTTAATAAAATCCTTTCAAGAACCATACTTAATCAACAGCAGATTTTTCCACATTGATATATGCTAGGAAAGCCCTTTATAAAAAATGGTAGCTATTTTTTTTGCTATGATTGTCATTCTTCCTGTATCCTATTTTTTGGTAACTATTCCTTTTTTTGTTTGTTCCATTTAAAGGTAAAGATTGCACTTTTAATTCACAACCAACATGAAAGTCAACGAGCAACATTGGTAGGATCGGCACGCTTAATAATCTGATACTGATAGCAGAGTCATCTTATTGCCTTCGCTTTACATAAAGCTCAACTTCTCAAGCACCTTAGCCTTGAAGTACCTAATTATACAATGTGTAACAGAATAAACGCAAGACCTCAGGTTTTGCGTTTATTCTATTAGATTTTTTAGAATCGGCTTCTGAATCGACTTCCTTCATTATTTATTTATATCTCATTATTTTTTCCCGAAAAGATCTTTTTTAATAATATACCTAAATGCACGACCGAATTTACGTTTTTAGCCATTTTATCAGGACCACTTTATAAAAAATGAAATGGTTTGGTTTCATCATCAACATCATCATTTCAGCCGAAAGACGTCCACTGCTGGACATATGCCTCCCCCAAGCACCTGGTTTGGTTTAACTAAATTAAATTACAGATTTAATATAATCTTAAAATTTAATATAGGTACTGGGGTGTCTGAGGTCTTGCATTTATTCTCGTACACGTTGTATATTTACTTCAGGTACAGCAGCTTTCATTGATGGTCTGCCTCGTACACAAAGAGAAGGATAACCCTAGTTAAACATCACTGCAGCCTATTTAATTCTACATACGTAGATGATTCGGGTTCTCTGTTGTTTTATCGTGCATAAGTCGCCTCGAGAGAAAGGCTGGCTACGTCTTTGACGGAAACATGTTTGTCTACACTTGGTGATGTTATTGTAGACTGGCCGTGTTGGTGGTCGCTTGCTAACTACCTCGTAACTAAGTTTTGGTCCGTTTTCAGTGTAACTAGATGTAAGTGTCAGTATATTATTTGAAGTGGTTTCCATTATTAACCCATTCCCTGTTCCATGAATCACATATGATTCAGGTTGATTGTTTAACTATTGTGTCTACTTTGTGGACAGTGAACCTGTTAACATACTGAGCAATACCAATATTTAAAACCAGTTTCGGAAGAAAATATAGAAAACGGACTTTTAGGTTTTGGACTTAGGTATTTTTATAGTGGTTTCTGACAGATTATACAACAACCCGAACTGACAATAAAATTTAGGTTCGCTTACACCACAAATTACTAAATGCGTTTAGCACTAAACGTATTTAAAACATAGTTCTGTTTCTGCCAATCGTTTAAAGATGACAGAGACAGAATGACGTTTTAAATATGTTTAGCGTTAAACGAATTTACTGACTTGTGGTGCAAGCGGGCCTTATTGTGTCCACGCAGTGCCTGCCGCGAGCGCAACTTCAACTTTACGGACTATCAAACCGTGTGGCTGTTATTTAGTCAAAAGCTTCTTTAATAGTAGTAGTAGTACCTGGCACTCAGCATCACCGACGTAGCAGCAGTCGCCTGACACAGAGGTGGGCGCCCACAGGTGCTCGCCGCTGATGGCGCTGTCACTCCAGTCGGGCGTCGAGCGCAGCACCCGCGCGCCACCGACATCACCCGTCCGTCTGTAACAAACAAGGAACAAAATAAGAAAAAGAAAAAAAACGATGTCTACATCTCTTTTTATCTACTTTCCTATCGCAGGTGTGCTGGAAGAGATTTCTTTAGAAATAAGCATCACCTTTGTACGTATTTTTCTGTTTTTTTTCTTGTCTGTTTATATTGTGTATGAATAAAATCCCTCACTAATTCATTCTTAACCTGATTTCAAGATCAACTAGACGTTATCGCGCTGGTGCAATAAAGAACTATATTATGGTTTTAACTGCGAAGAAATAAAGGTAATAACAAATAGAATGTTACACGAGCAAATAATATTGGTTGGATTTATATATATCAAAACTAATATCAAAGAACAAACAATGAACTAATATTAACCGTAATTCCGTACACAATATCCATAAAAATATAGACCACGAACTATTTATTACAAATTAATACAGCGACAGTAAAATCCGTGATTTGGCGCCAAAATGTTTTATTACTTACGGCCACAGATTAAACATAATAAAAATATTTGGCAAGTTATGTACGTAAGGAGTATTTTCTTTCTTTACAAACTTATTTCACACATTTAGCCGTAGGTAATGTATAATTTATACAAATACATAGGAGGTGCTATACGTATTCATGGTAAACTTACATAGCACGTTGTATTGTACCAATAGATAAACATGGAACCCATGTCTTCTTTGATGACTGAGATCTTCATGTCTTATTTTGTTGTATAATGTTGGTTTATTATTTCCTCAACGAAGCACTTGGAAGTTATGATAAATATAACAGTAAGTGCTATATTTTGGAGAGAAAAGCATATTTGAATAATTAAATAATTCTTTTTGCGAAGTGTTGGTGCGCGACCAAATTTACAATAATACGAGAACACACGTTCAGAACTCATTGACACGCCTCTGGGTCCAACCCCTTTGTCTGTTTTCCTTTGTAATGCAAAATGTTCAGCTGTTGCTCTTGAAATATAGGGGTAAGCGAGTGTGCAGAGAATTAACAAGCTCGGCTGTTTATCAATATGTGTTGCTATCATAATGTTTTACACTTATGTGATGTTACTGTTCGGTGATGAGTATTAAAGATTTGTTTTTACTTAGAAAACCCTACACGTGCTCTTTAACCTTTAAAACGATGATATATAAATATAATGTACTACAGCTTCATCATGCTCCATCAGTCATCAAATGACAATAATGACAGTAAGTGTACCATAAATACCCAGTATATTTTACTTTACTCTATGACCATAAATAATATTATTGGGATTTTCTCGGTTTTTCGACTTAAAAAAGTTTACTTCAAATAGTTCATCTCGAAGAAGGATATACTTAATAATACCGTATCTTCGCGATCAAAATAAGAGGCAATTGATAAACTATTTTTATCGTTAACGTATTTGATTCGGCCTTGTATTTAAGGCAAGAGCCGTACTTATCTCGAATAAAAATGAGTAAGATGTAGACATTTAATAAGTATTTTTAAACTTAAGGATGAGGTTGCGATAAGAAGCTTTGGTAGCGATAAGTATAATTAATACATAAGCTTCCTAGATAAATTAACGCGTCTTAGTTTAATCTCAAAGCCCACAGGAAGGTTACAAAGGCCTTGACTCGATAGTAAGTATCCGTAATCATATAGTGATCGCCAGAGTGCCTGCTCTCACAAGATTAATCTAGCAAATGAACGCTGCAGCAGCTAATATTGACGATGGCCGCTCATGTAGCAAACGTAGGCGCATCGTTGATAGATAAACAATTACTTACGTACTTAAATTTAGTAGTAGACAGTGGATAAAGTCAAGGTTTGTGGTTGTCGAAAGTCACAGAGAGCTCGAATGACGATATATTTTTAGAGAAGGCTTCTGGATGGATTATAAAAAATATTTTGATTTCATATATGAACATGTTCTTCAGTTAATTCAGTTAAAATACTCCCTTTCATCCGGCTTTTTTAACAGAAAAACACTGTTTCAGGAGGTATGTACGAGTACCACAGATGAGGCAATCAACAGGTTGGTTGTTTTATAATAAACGAGCTAAAACACGCTAATTAGGTATTCCTGATTCTGAACTGAAGTCAATAAGAAATCACGCTTCTACTCTAGCAAAATCACTGAAAAGCTCCCTAAATTGGACGATTCAGGTATTAAAAAAAAATCGGTCAAGGTGAGGAGGCTTGATTGCGGTTTCCTTTCATATTGTAATTGGATTATTCTGTTAGAAAAATCTCAGACAAACATAATCCGAGTTTGTTATTAAGTAGCCTTGTAGTAACTGTCAGTGGCAGATTGTGGGTGTTTCGTAGAACATCGCTTCCTATTCTAGTTACGTGAGCGTAATAAGCTAAATCTTATTCTTTTTAAATAGGTAATATAGACGCGGGTGGACTAATATACTATATGTATTTATAAATAAGTTGTATTCAATAATCGGGGTGACATATTCTGTAAATAAAAAACCCCGTAAATAAATTGAGTAAACAAAAAAAAATTGGTAATTAAAAAAATAGGTGGGTTGTGGAGGTCAGTTAGTCTAGCTATACTACCTAACGCTGCTAAGGTTAATGTACCAATACCTACCTACCAATACAGCCAGGATCCAACCAGTGCTCCAACCTTAATCACATTTCGCTCGGGCTTGACAAGGTTTATTAAATAAAAACTCTACTGATATTCAATTTTGAATATAGAATGGAAAAAGAAATTATGAGAAAAGACAGAGATTGTTTTTTCAGTTGAATTTTGCAGTCATACCAAAGGCACTCATTATATAAAAGCGCATAAAAAAATTAAAATAGCTTCTAACAACGAATAAAAAGCAAAATATATTCTGGAATATTTATAAATATAGTGTATTTACAATATTGTAAGTGTGCATACGGTTTTTACTAAGAATATACAGCAGCATTTACGTTCAGCTTGTAGCCGAAAGATTTAATATGAACTGTCCTTTACATATCTTTCCTAAGTACTCTTGTAAACCAATGTTGAATGTATATGCTGTTGGCGTTCTTTTAAATAAATATAAAAACTGTCCTTTTGTTCACAGTAAAATTAAGTAAAGATGGACTGTGCGATCTGTAACCACACGACGGAGGGCTGCGCCTGCATTAAGTGCAGCGTATGTGCGTCACAGTTCCACCTGGAGTGTGTGAGCAGCGAACACCTGGTGCCCAACACGAACAGCTGGCGATGCTGTCGGTGCGAGTCACTCAGAGCCGCTGCCGCACCAACCAAGATCGAAACAGATGTCCGTGCGTAGAATGTGACTTTGTCCAAATGGTAAATTGATTGTGAACCCTCCATCGTGGCATATTTGGTAATTAAAGTGTATTGTTGACAGTGCTTCTTTCTTTGATTTGTCACAGCCCTTCACACACACACACACACACACACACACACACACACTATAGGAATACAAGACTTCAAAATGGATTCGTTCTTTTGGATTTGAAAGGTCAAACGAAAAAGGCTCCAAGAACCTGATCTTCGAAGCCTTTTTGCCTTGCAACTTTTAGTCCACATTCACAATAAGTTAAATGTACTACAACTTCTGTGTAATAAAATTAAACTAAATAGCGATAACACCTAACGAACCGCTTACTGGTAATGTGTGATGAGATAAGTAGAATGTAAGGGAAGCTTTGAGAAGGAATGTGGATGCATGGCTATGTAGCGGAAGGGCAAATAAACATGGCAAAAAAAAAAAAAAAAAAATGCAAATAAAAATGAATCACCGAAATGCATGTTACTATTGTAACTAACATAACTTCCGATCGACGGCACCAAATTGGATATTTTTTTTGTGTTTGTTATTTGTCCGGACAAGGTTTGTATACACATTTGGACCCGGTAGGTGGCGCTGTTTTTCGCGCTGCTGTTTTTAACAAACACACAAAAATATCCAATTTGGTGCCGTCGATCGGCAGTTATGTTAGTTACAATAGTTACATGCATTTCGGTGATTCATTATTATTTATCATTGTGTATCGGTTATGAATTCATCATTTTCAATATAGTTGTTTCAATGTAGTTCAGGTATGAGTATGTTTTTGTTGTTCCCAAGGATGGAATTATTTTTTTTGCTTATGAATGAGTAAATTATGCTGTATGTAACTGATGCGTTTTCATTTTCTATCGATATAGTCAGAAGTCCGGGAACAATCCCTAATGCCATGGAACTATGTCCAAATCAACCGCGCGGCCAACTTATAAAATTGGTCGGGCGGGATGACGTCTAGGTTCGCTAGTAAAATATAAATCTACAGAGCTCGTAGCATAGTATATCATACTGTAGTCGGTAATACACTGTGCCTTAATCAAGTATCAAATTCATTTCTTATCTGATGACCACCCATAGGTACGGTTTTATTCCAGACCCTATTAAAACAAGAAATATTTGAATCCGTCTCACCTTCGAGCATATATTTCCCTTAACATGTCCACACAAAATTCCAAACATACATGAACGCTTCGTGGGTGTATAAAACCTTATAAAACTGTAGTTTGTGCTTTCAAGTCATGGCACTAACGAGACGTGTATGAATAAACCAAACTGCCGGGCAATTAAAGCGGTCGCCGAGCATGCAGCTAATCATGTACGGCACGGCTATATGTCTACGGCTATTTATTTTGTCCACGCTGCATGCAATTATATCGGTGACCTCGATCGTCAACAATAATACTGGGAAACAATGCCTCCTTTGTTACAACAAAAATAACACTTTAACCCAAGCCAATTATACACCCTTTGAAAAGGGATCTTAATGGAAATTTGTTTGTAGCTACATCATAATTTTGTTTAGAAGGTATAATTTAATGAAGATAATTCTGTAGAGTAGGGACCTGTCTTTCGCTAATTTTCATGTAATAATAACTTAGTTGATATGTAAACTACTAATGCGAATCCCAGGCGCTGGTCCCTATTCCAAACAATGGTTGTTTAAGTAAATGTTTGAATAAAAATTCCACTGATGCCGCGATCAACGTGGTTACCACACACATAATCAGCCTGTAACGTTCCCAATGCTGGGACAAGCCTTCTCTCGGTGAGAGGGAGTGGGCCATCCACCACGAGGACCCAGTGCGGGTTGGTAGATGTCGGTGCTTGCCCGTGATCCCCCAGTGTAGTTCCCCTTTGGGTACCACGAGCAAATATGTTTGCCACATTTACCAAACATCATCATTCTCCTGCCCCAAATCCACCTTAAATCCAAATTTATTTGTGGTCGGCGCAACATGTCTTTTTCTTCCATACTTCTCTATTAGTCGTCATCTCGGTAGTCACACCCTTTCTAACCATATCACTAATAACACATATAAATAATAACATTTAAATAACTGGAAGGTTTTACCTTAAATTTGAAATGCATATTATTTAATTTAAACATTTAAAACAGTACAGTACTGGGTTCATCTCCAACTCCCCACGTAGGGTCGTGCTGCTGGTGCTGGCTCTTCATGCTGAAATTTTAGCTGGCTGGCAATGATAGGATATACCTAATTTGTTACTGATAAGGTAAATTAGTTCTTTAAGGTTCACAGTTTATTGCTTTAGATTTAATTTTGTAAATAGGTATACGGTGTTTGAGATAGTTTGTTGTTTCCTTATGTATCAATACCAAACCACCTGTCCTTTGGGATTAGGTGGCGCTTGCCGTAGGAGGACACAAATATTAATTTGTGTCCTTCTTTGTCCTCCTTCCCAAGGGGGAGAAAGGGGCACATAAAGGGGGACAAGGGGCCATGGGCAAATTATTTGGCCCGTGGTACCCCCGCTAATCGCCAAATAAATAAAATGCAAATACAATCGTTGCTTAATGCATTAAGTGACGGATGACCGATGATGTCACATGTTGTGGTTCTAGGGCATGCCGGTATCCCCACGATGTTTTCCTTCACCGTCCAGGACCGTCCGTCCGTACTGGGATGGAATTATATTAAAAAAAAAACAACAACAACCACGAGGAAGAGTACCATCATCATCTGCCTAGCCTTTTCCCAACCATTTTGGGGTCAGCGTCCAGTCTAACCGGATGCAGCTGAGTATCAGTATTTTACATGGACCGACTGCCTATCAGACCTCCACAACCCAGTTACTGGATAATACGAAACCCAACGAGGAAGAGTACCGACACGAAAAGAGGAAGAAGAATAAAGATAGATAAATAGAATACTCTTCGTTATGTACTCGTACACATAAAAATTACAGATATAGGACATGTAAAAATAAAGGTTCTACGTAAAGGTGGATTTTCGAATTACTTTCCAGGAAAAGTCTCATCATTTAATTGGTAGGTACAAACATAAAGCCACTTGGCAATTGTAAAATATTCGCAAACCGCACAGCTTGTCATTGCGAAAGCGTCGCCGTCGGCGGCGTCGTTTGCCTTTCAGTCAACCCTCATTAATTCTAAGATTATCCCTCATTTGCCTAAGACCGCGGCTTAGCATGAATACGTTAAAGCAACACCTTTTATTTATTATGTAAACTTGCGCATCCACCATCATAGTTTCATTTATATAATATTAAACGGAATGAACACTTTATTTAATGGACGTCAAGCAGGTAAAAGGCAATCAGTGTGGTTGCAATCGCGGTTCCTAACCGTGAGAGCAAAGCTTTGATTTCTGACTGTGGGTTTTCCAATAAAGTATTCGCATTAGCAGACTGGGATTTTATAATAAAGCAGTTTCTGACCGCAACTTCTATCGCGTGTAATTTATTGTTCCTTCGCATCACATTGCCTGTCCGTTCTATTAGGTACTTCGTCGCTTATCGTTCTTTCTGACTTTCCTTCTGTTTCTCCGGCTCCTAAGGGTCTTAGCGTGATGATGATTAATAATAATAATAATATTTTATTTAATAAAAACGATTACAAAAGGTGTACATTTATCAGGAGTGACAAATTTCCCATACATTTCGCCTATAACCTTCCTCAAGAATTGGGTTATCAAATGCAATAGGTAAGATTTTTTTTTTAATCCTACTAGCAGTTTCAGATATTAGCGCTTTCAAACAAACAAACTCTTCAGCTTTGTTATTAATATTAATGTGTAGTTAGATTGACTTATCATTCATTCGCTCCTACATAAAGTGATACAGAATAAAATATAATCGATGAAATACTGTGTAAAACTGTGAAACAGTTTCTATCCACCTATATTATTCCTTCAAGAAATATAACATGTGTGACGTGCATGGAAGTTATTTCTGCATGTATTATTTTAGATCAACAAACAATACCATAGTGTACTTGCTAACATGTAATATAAACCTACGTAGAAGTTCAACGTACATAGCAAATTAGCAGTGCGTTCAGCGTTGTATAACAGTTGCCGTCAATGGCATTGCTGTGGACTATGTGCTAATAGGTATAGCATGTGGGCGAACCGGTTCTGCTCAGACATTTCTTGACTCAACCGGCTTGCATCCACGGTCACAGACTAGGGCCATACTTAAGTACAGACTCATTTAATTAAGTTATGGACCCGTAATTACATCTATACATATGTTTGTGTAGATATACATATAACAGTACAGACACCCAGTGATTTTGTAATGTCAAAATAACAGTTTTTTACTAAATGCCTATGAATAAAAGTATCATACCTATAACAAATTAATTTTTAAATGTTTGTCTTTCTCTCTGTCTGTTTGTTGCGGCTAATCTCCGAAATAGTAGGGCTGATTTTAACGGGACTTTTAGTGGCAGATAGCTGATTTTATTAGGAGTAACTTAAGTTTTTATTTTAGAAAAAGAATTAGGTTTCCGCGCAAAAAAATTAAAACCCCGGAAATCCAATTGGTTTTCGACATTCACGCGAACGAAGTAGCGGCACATCTAGTAGATTATAAGATTTAATTTTTATTATCTAATTCCGGTTTACCGTCACCGTTGGATATGTGGTGTTTCAAACCAAAACGAGGAATTCGATTCGATCACTGTGTGCGTATTGGTTTTTTAATAAGGAAGTTCTTGGTGAGATCACAGTTGTTTTTATTTAAGGTGTGTGAAAAAATATCTGCACCTCTACAGCATCTAAATTTAAAAGGTTTTATCCCTGCTGCCAGTGGTAAACACAAGAGGCTACCTTTACTTATTAGGGGCATAAATTTCACTTAATTCTGTGTAAACATAAACTCTTACTTATCGTAAAGGACATTCCCGGCATTAAAACTTAAATCCCGCCGAGTAAAGTTCGTACAGATGCCACATGCACAAACAAGCGGACTCAAACATCTGTATCAGTAAAACATACAAATCTCTAGCAGCGCGCTGTGCAATGTGGGTCGTCACGCTGTTTCGACAATACCTAAGAGTAAACGCGGCGTATCAGTAGTTTATTATCCCGTGTAACATAAACTGAGATAACTTCGAAAAGTGGGGTATTTTACAGTGCATTTTAGCCATTATTACCCTTACAAATCGTTGCTTAAATTTAAGACAAGCTTTAACATTAAATATTTTTTTTAATAACCGCTACTTAAAGTTACTTAAGGGATTAACGACGCCGACGGTTTAACCATACAATTTTGACGTTTGAAGGTCACTTTAACTTGAATCATCGTTTATAAATAATAAACCCCAAAGAAATTAAGTAGGTATGGTTATAAACGCAGACATTAATAAGTATATAAATATATTTATGTTTTTTTTTTAAACGTTGCCCCACACTAGGAATTTCTCCTGTATCGTGGGTGCGTTTACAAACATTTAAACTCACATACACAAACAGCCAGACCCGGAACAGCTACTTGTAGGTCATATAAATAATTGTTCCGTGCGGGAATCGAACACGCGGCACGTAGCGCAACAGTCAATCTCTTAACCACTCCGCCAACCGTGCCGTCTTTATAGTAGTAATATGTCACTAAACGTGATCATGACTGATTGTGATGACGACTAATAGAGAAGTATGGAGGAAAAAACACGTTGCATCGACCCCAATTAAATTGGGATAAGGCAGGAGAATGATGATGATAATGTCAGTGCGTGATTAACTTATTGTAGACTCATAGTTTACACAATGGCCGCTGGACAAAAATCTCCACACAATGGGTGCCTGAACATGGACGGCGCCGCCGAGGCTAGCCCAGAAAGAGATGGCGAGATGACCTGGATGCGTACCGCGAGGGCTGGTTCGAGGTCGTGCGGGAAAAGAGTTCCGGGAAGGATTTGGGGGAGGCCTTTGCCCAGCAGTGGGACAATATACATAATGTAAGAAAAAAAAAGAAAAGAATACTGGCTTTTGAATTATACGTGGTCAAGTTAATATTAAATGTTTATAATTTTTTTTCGATTGTATTTCCATATGTAAAATTGGTGTGAAGATAAGGCAGTTGCAGAAAACCATAATAAAACTGGCCGATAAGGTTTATACTCATGCAACAAAAAAAAAACATACTTTTCCCGCATTTCGTCACCAGTCGCGACTTTCTTTCATGGATCCTAAAAGTATAATAATGAATGACTCATTCCGAACATGTTGAGTATTGCAGTTTCATCAATAATGGTGATGTAAACAAAGAGAACAAATAAAACGAACATTGTCATATCCGATGACGAGCATTTTTGGGTGGCTACTATTTCACTGACATTATCCTTGTACGGTACGGACTAAAACACACAACTACAAAACATCTGATTCTTTTTTTTTTTAGGTTGCCAACGGTGCCAACGGGACCCTATTACTACGGCTAAACTGTTTGTCCGTCCAACTGTCACACAGCTTTTTAAATCGTAATAGGCACACACAGTATACACTTGCAATTTTTACAGAGTGTGTACACACGGCTACACATCAAGCTATGCAAAACCAGTATTAGCTGACCGTCCATTGTGAGAAAATATCATACAAAGTGAGGCCAAGACAAACTGGTTTTGTATAGCTTGACGTGTAGCCGTGTGTACTACTGTGGCCGCTATAACAAACAATAAAGTTAGAAATGAAAGAGGGATGCATACAAGGAACGTGTTTTTTTAAAAATATGAAGTGTTATTGGTATGGTGGTATGAAATCCTTCGTGTGCGAGTGCGACTCATACTTGGCCACATTTTTTAAAATAGTTTATATAGGTAGGTACCTACCTACTTTTATTATTTAAAAAACGAGGAAAATAATTATCGGGTATTTTTTTCCTTTTCCATATTTAGTATAGTTTAGTCATTTTGTGTTCCTAACACGGGTTTTTAGTTTTTGTGCGTAAAAGACTTACATAGGTAATCTAATTCGTTCATATTACAGGAAAAAGATCCTAAAAATAAAATGTGACATTCTATTCGAAATGTTTGGGTCCGTTCACGAGTGGACTCGGAATATCCAGACAAAAGACTTACAGGATATTGAATTTGTCGGGTTATTCGATAATTCAACAAATTTGAGGTATCTATAGACAAGGGTCTCTCTCCCCAACAGACATAATTCAAAAAAATTGGACAAATTGAAATTGGGTCGGATGATTCTAAGCGTAGTGTTGATACGTGTTCAGATTATAATTTTATTTGGTTCTGAAGGTTTTTTGGGACACGTCCACTTTTAACTTAATTGCTGTTTTTCAACTAAGTGTTCATACATACGAGCGACATGCGCTACCGTACTCAAATACAAGAGCGACACGTTGTCGACGGCAGCCGCCGCTTCGTCGACGGCGGGAGTCGACGGGTGTCAACGGCTGCAGTTGCCTCTAACATCGACGCGTGTCGCTCGTGTCTATGCACACAGGCACACTTATCGTGGAGAGCCAGGGCTTCGTTACACTACCTGTTTTGACCTGATCCATTAAATGCTTAAATGCAATAATCCTTTCTTGGAACACAGTGGTTTCAAAATGTCAACTTTCCATACAGTCATATATTATAGGCACCACTTAAATGGAGCATGACGCATCCTCCATTACTCGATGTTCGGCATTGACCTGTGACAGCACAATGAGTTCCTTTCACTTTTAAAAAGGGGTAAAATGAATCCCAATTTATCATGGATAAATAAAAACGGAACGAACTTGTCTGTTCTTCTCTCAATTTGTTCGTTTTTTGTTCTATTTAAATAATAACGTTGGTGTTTACTGTTTACGTGCTCAGCTTTGTGATTGTGATCACGTATATTATTTCCATTTGAGACTAAACTTGTCTCCATTCTGATGTCATAGTGTGACGCACGAAGATCAAAGCAGGGGGAGCTTATGGATACACTTTGTAATAATGAAGTCAGTGTGGGCACTGCTAAGACGACTACTAAGAGATTAATGGCATGACCGCATATTTGCATATGTGGTCAGTGACCAGAAGTTGGCTTAGCCAGTGTTTACTTCATAATCTATGGTTTTAAGTTGATTGAGTTGGTAAGTTCTGGCAGCATTAACAACTCACTTACGAGTATATACATTGGTTTTTCCTTGTGTAGAAATTCGCAAATCATGGACTTGTAACTGGAAATATGTTGGAACTATGTTGAGCATACACAACACGTGGGACACTTGTACTTACGAAGATATTTTGAGTAAATCTCACAACACGCGTGGGGTTTTTACAACCACTTTATTAAATCGCATAAAAAGTTAAACAGAATGTCATGATAAAATTAAATCATTGAGAATGTTAAAGACTACGTCAAGTGCATAAAAATGCAGGAAGATGGACCCTGGAAAACCCCCAGTGCAACAATTTAGTTTAGAGTATAAGAAAACCATGTGGCCTTTTTACCGATCGAAAGAAAAAGCTAGTTTCAAATCAGTCGTTCACAATTAACCTTGGGGTCTGTTTTAATATCGAAATTACTTCCGATATTGTTTGTAGGAGAACGATATTTGATTTCTCATTCACGAAATTATTAACTGCAGATTTTTAAAGTTCCGGCCGAGTCAACCACGACCCCTGCAAACAATTTAGCTTAGCCCTTGTAACGGAACTTTTTTGTGTTAATTGTCGTTATTTTATGGCGTTTAGACGACTGTGGGCCCTATGGACTGGTGTTTAAAGTTAACATTCCAGTTCGTCATTCAAAGTCACCGATCCGTTTCAGCGTCACGGAACGTTGCCGTGGTTCCGTAGCACAATTGTGTGCCATATAGGTACTTATATAGGTACCTGAATAAAACATAGTCCCTGGATCAAAATGTAACTTTATATGTGGCACGGCAACTTGCTCTCTCACAGGGGTAGAATAAATTAAGTCACTTTATTGCTAGTGCGATAATACGATATCTGGTTTATGATGACAAATATAGGAAAACATAGTTCTAATTAAATATGGAAAAAAAAATGATCGATCAGCAAAAACAACAGTTAAAAAAAAAGAAACTGTAACATACTTAGCGTAACAAGAAATAGCACCTGCGTAATTGCATTTTGATCAACAGTCATCGACGATGATATTCGCATTAATATTAGTAGTCATGTATATTATTGTTTAAGTAACACCTAAGCATGAATTTGATTTGAATGACATTTGTATTAAGTTCAAGTTTGTCAATCAAAGTAAAAGGTAAAAGTCAATTTGGTCAAAATGCTTGATTAGGATTACATTATTGTAAGTTACAATGTCAAACATTTCATAACTGAAACTGTTGAAAACGAGGTAAACGATAATAAATCGATTTGATTGTCTCACGTTGACTTGAGTTGGTTCTGTAGTAAGATGTCGTTCAAGGGTGACATGCTTGATGAAGCAGAAAGCTGTACTCAGTTCTTAAGTACTTGCAATTGTGTCAACAGAATCACCTGACAATGTTGTCATACTACATTAGCAATTCAAATAATTTCCGCTACAAAATATGTACGTATATACATATAAAATAGGAATATTTATAAAAACATCCAAACTGATAGCAGCATCATTAAAAATACATTACGAATCAAATTCATGTTTAATGGCCTAAATGTTTTAGTTTGATCACGAGTCTCTAGAATAAAATAATATCATGGTATTTAATAACGGTTAGTGGATTTTATTGACCTTTATGATTTAAATTGTTTTTATTTTACAGCCATTTTCGTGGTCAAGGACACATCTGTCTGAGCCATCAGTAACGCTAAATACAAGTGGGACACGGGACATGAACGCGATCTATGTTTTATAATAACACAAACACGTGAAGACTTTGTACTAGATTTGCAGTAAACAGTTATCTTCACCAAGAGTGACGTTGTTCGTTCCGATCTGGTGCGATTACCTGCCTACCTCACGACACCTTATCGTAGATAACAAACTGCCGGCTTCTCAGTATACTTAGGTACTGTTTCCTATTTGGTTGAATGAAATTCACAAATTTTAACAAAGAAGTGTTCGTAAAAATTACCGTTATCCAGTGCTAACTTTACAATAACGATTCCCTATTCATTTTGAATATTTAAAAATAAACTGTAAACAGGATTTTTTTATGTTATCGTGCTTTGATGTAACTGATGTAACACACTGTATTGTTTGTTTAATTGTAAACAAATATACCGCCACACGAGTACCTATATATGGCTATAAATAATCTTCCTCAAAACAATTACCTTGTTAGAGTAATCGCGACGTATGGTCCGAATTAAATAATTGCATGGAATGACGTGACAATGCCAGTAACATGTTCCTGTCTTGGTACATATTCAGCTATATTTACTATATGCCATGCTGTATAATATGTTTGTTTACCTTAGTCCTTTGCATCTTCTTTTCAGTTTGAGGTTGGGACACCTTTTGAACACAGAAAACGAAACACCATCTAAAAAACCCATGGCTATCGATGTAACATCACATTTTATCACAAGAGTGGAGGTGAACTACGATTTTATCACAGATGTTGTGCGCGAGTGTGGCGGCACTGACGGCATGCGCCGTGACTAAGCGATTAGCGCGTCCACGGAGACTGTAGGCCTGCCCGGGCATCAGCGGGCCCCGCGGACTGGCAACAGCTGAGCGCGCCGCTCTCCACGTCCCTTGCACGATGCACTTCACTGAACGTGCCGCGTTCACTAAGTCACTAGTTAGCGTTCTGCATTTTTTCGTGACGTACTGGGGAGATCCTTCTCGTGATTGTTTAAGTAGTCATCGCGTCATTTTTATAAGCCGGTGATCTCGCACCGAGACATGTGTGAGCTCTGCGCGCGCGCTCACCTACGACTATGCCGTGTCACACGACATTTCCCATTTTAACCGACGTTGTATTTAAACTTTATATTAAGACCTGTTGTCAAATCCAGTTTCATATTGTCGCACATTCTGACAGTCAGCTTACTTGGATGATATTGTTACTTTTGTATTAAATCAGTAAAGTAGGCAGTGAGTAGGGTACACTCATTGAATTATATAGATAAATATTTCAAGCATGATAATTATAATTATCTAAATTGTATGCGCTTTAAGTGAAGCGTTAGATAATGCTTTACTTCGTAAAGTGACAGTGTTAAACCTTGCATTTTCCAACTATGTGAACAGGTACTTGTGAACGTACCTACATTAGGATAGGATTTTACAATAAGATTAACTACTCATAATAAAACCAGGGGGTCTACTCCGAAGTAATCGGCCGAATATTCGGCCGCTTCCTGCTACGAAGTTACTATATTTTGGTTCGTTCGGTTTCGATCCTACACTCCTACACTCTTTCGAATATTGACTATGGTCCCGACCCAACTGAGCCGATCCGAACTTTTTTCGGATTTTTCAATAATATTCGGTTCGGCCATGTGTCGGTCCAATCCGAACTTTCACACTTTGCACTTCGGAGTAGGCCCCCTGGAATTTATGTACAACTAGGATGTTATATACCTAATATTATGAAGTGCGTTGCTCGTGTCTCATAGTGTAGAAGTGTCTATGACGAATTATAATTAGTAGAATAAATAGGTACTGTTTCATAAATAAATAAACACATCGACTCAGTCTGGCTAGGCTAGGATTTATGGTACAAAACCGTCTGCTGAATATTAATCATAAATATGCCAGTCCCATCTCACTCTAGATCTACTTATACATTATTAAAATAGTAAAGAAGAATTGTTGTCCGTTTCTCTGGGTGTGTGTTCCGGATTGGCGCAAAAATGGCTAAACGAATCTTAGATTACAATTGGCACACAGATAGTTTATAACCTGGAATAACAAATAGGGTACTTTTAATCCGTAATACGTTCCCGTGGGGTATTTATGTATCTAGTACTGTAATAACGAAGAATTTAGCCTATTGTTTGATTTTCTTTTCTTGTCTTTATTATTCAAGTTCCAAAACTACGGTTACCTACTTAAACAAGGAAAATATCAGAAGGCCAATTCTCGTAATTTAAAACGTTCAAAATCTAGTCGCAGTCTCATCTCGGCGACAAACAAATGTCAAAAACTTGTCAAAATGTAGGGAAATTAGAAGTATTTTTTGACAGACTGAGATCAGACTGTGAACGTTCTTAAAATTACGATAATTGCCCCTCTGAGCTCTGGTCTAAACTACATGTTCTATTTTAAATTATTATTAATACCTCCGGATCCAGTATTCACGTGGGAATATCTTTTTAAAGTATACCTACTTGTCATTGGTTTATTGAAATGCGTCACCTATAATATTATTTTAGTAGATGAATAATAGAGAAGTATGGAAGTAAAAGACATGTTGCGCTGACCCCAAATATATTGGGATAAGAGCAGAAGAATGATATATTTTAGAAGATTTAAACAAGTATATAATGCGATATAAATATATGTCTTCACATATAATTATATGTACATATGTACTCATATGTATTATTAACGTATACAAAATATTGCAAAATATTTTTAAAAGGGTAACGGTGGAGTTTCTTATCCATTCTTCTCCAAACGAAACTACCTTTTGGAAGGTGATACTACAATCAATCTATTTTTTTGTAAATTTTGATTTTGCACCTATTTGGAATAAATGATTTGACTTTGACTTTGACTTTGAAATGTTATAATAAAATGAATGAATAAATATCGTTAACATAAGATGCGTCATTTGGTACGCTTGGTAAAGACATCAACGATTAAAATGCGTAGATTTTTTTCAAAGTAAAAATAGTCATCACTTATAGTTATAACAATAGTCATATCGACTGCCAACTTGTCTTAATTTAATTTATGTTGAATCTAAACAGACGTCATACATTATGAATCACAAGTTGTAATCGATTCGGCTCGTTTTGAATAACTTCTGTATCAGGATGCTGGGCGTAGATTCATCTAAAATCGTCAACACACTGTGAGAAAACGTCACGCTTGAAGCGTGGTTGCAAAGTGAACGCTCGCTCCTTCACGGGGAACGTGATTTCTCCGAATGTAACGGATATTAAATTTTTGGGAATATCCTACTAATATTATAAACGTGAAAGTTTGTATGGATGGATGGATGGATGGATGTTTGTTACTTTTTCACGCAAAAACTACTAAACGGATGTGGATGAAATTTGGCACACAAATAGTTTATAACCAGGATTAACACATAGGATACTTTTTATCCCGATATTCCCATGGGATCGAAACTTATGCGGGTAAAACCGTGGGGCGCAGCTAGCACATTTATGAAAGTGATGCATACGACATATACTTATTATTGTATTCTCCTAACATTCATCACTGCCCTAATCTTCTTCTTCATCTTCTTCTTCTATAAATCTCTAATTATAATTTGAAGGTCAGTGTCAGGTTGTATGTTAAACAAATTTATGATTCGCGACCGTAAAAGTTCATATAACTCTATTGATTGATTTTTCATGAAATAGTCTTTCAAATAAAGAAAATTTGAATTTCGCGGGCTACTCTGGTTTCCCTCTTAAGATTAATGGCACGCTATGTTAACAACGCCTGGTTGTGGCTACAGTCATTATAAGAGATGACTTATTGGAAATAAAACCGTAAGCCCGACCCTTCCTTTGATATCTTTGTAACAAAGCACAATCGAGGTTGTAACTGATTCTTTGTTAACTATTAAATTAAAATTAGCTTCTTTTTAAACCGATAAATGACAAAGTTCTTTAGAAATATATAACAGATATTTCATTGTAAAATCGATGTTTTTGTGAAATTGAGTTTTAATTGTATTAAAGTTTTTAATATAAAGTTACCTGCCCGACCTTCGAGATAAATACTTATTTATAGTTCATGAACCTTTTCGTGACGCCATCGATTTTTAAACAACATCTGTTACGAGCATTTGGATCCAAACAAGTATTGACATAAAGGTTTACTAACTCGGTGGATTGGAACCTTTTTCTAACGTAGTACCTTTCTATCCAGTTTTCGAAAGCCTGTTATCTATAAACAGATAAATACGTTACGATAACGTTACATAGAACCACACCTAGATCACTAAACGCATGCACTGTTGCATACATGATCAATGTTGAAGTCACAAAAAGTTTATTAACCTACATGAATCTCGAACATAAAAACAAGTAAACGTCTCATCAATATGTTACGAGAATTTTATTTATTTAGTTCGATTACTATCTGAGGGGTAATTCTCGTAATTTTAAGAACGTTCACAGTCTGATCTCAGTCTCAATCTGTCAAAAATACCTCTAATTTCCCTACATTTTGACATGTTTTTGACATTTGTTTGTCGCCGAGATGAGACTGCGACTAGATTTTGAACGTTTTAAATTACGAGAATTGGCCTTCTGTTGTTTGTTAGCACCCAGTTGCTAACATCAGATTGTGATATTAAATCGGAGTGTCGCATCCCATTGACTTGCAGATCAGTCCGTTCACTGACATGTCGACTGAAGATTGCAATTTCATTTCGCGCCGCTCTTTCAGATCTGAAAGCTGCTTTGACTCTGCACGAAAATCGGCAGTCGGTATCGACAGTTTCCGCATACCTGTACAAGCATTAGGTTGCTTAGCTTGGGACTAGATGGCGCTGTGTGAAATGTCCAGGGATATTATTATTATTATTATTATTATTACCTGTTATGTTCTTATTTATATGGAGCTATACTTTCTCCTAGAGAAATATACCATGAGTTTTCCATTATTATTTAGCTATCTATAATTTTCCAGGCCTAACTAAATATGTAGTGTTGATTACTTCATCAATGGACGACTGTATAGGTAATTAAGTTGTAAAACGTGTCCATCTATGTAGTGGAAATTCAATCCCCTTGAATATCTACCTATACATAATATAAATTAAAGTCACTTTTCGTGTCTGTCTGTCTGTCTGACCGCGTTGTTCTGTTTGATGCGGTTTTAACCATCATATGGAGATTTTTTCGTGGCAGCGCGATTTGCTAGTAAAAATATAAAGCTTCTATGACTATAATCATTATTTTATAAATTTTTAATATTATATTATATTATTATATTATATTTCACTCAGGTACCCAGGGGCTGTAAATTAGGTATTACGAGTAATCTGTGCGTATTTGGCAAAAGCTTTTACCAAAACAGTGTTTGTGTTTTAAAATGAATAACTCAATGACAACACTAGGTACCTACATACTGCCCGTGTTTTTATTAGAGTTAAGGTAATTGGATTACTTGTAAAACATAAGCCATTAAAAATGTAGGTTACTTTACAAGTCTTATCTTAACAGATAGGAATATTGTACAAAATTACATTGAGTGAATCACCCACAGAGAGTTGTACAAGGTAAGGTTAAGGAAGCTCTTCTATCAAGATTATGTTTATCTATGCTTTAAAGTTATGTCTTATTAATATACCTCCAGGAAAAATAATAACCAGTGCGCAAACTGGAGCCATGAATTCAGGATATATCTTTTCGTCAGTTATAAAAAAGAATCTGCTGTTTCATAGTAAAGTGCAATACCTACCTACGTGGTCAAAATGTATGGAACAGAAATCTTTTCTAGAATCATATGCTGAATTTATGGTTACAATTTGAGCACTGATAATTTTTTTTCCTGTATGAGAACTTCATCGTGTTCATTTATGTACTTACCTATGTAGGTCGTCTTTTGTCAGTGACTCTATAGTAAGTAGTTCCTAATCATATGAAGCAAGATTGATATTTGAAGTCGAAATGTACCGCATTCATGTAAGGCTTTTATGCGGTACCCACGTATCGTAAAATTAATTCCTAATTCCTTTCCTCTGGAATAAAAATAAATAACCTACATTTATTTGACTCATTTTTGATAAATTTTAAGGAACTCTATGTCATCCTCGTCAAAGTCAAATGTTGGATTAACCAGCGACTGTTCATACGAAATATACACTCGATACGACGGTAAAAATAATCGGGAAACCCGTTGAGTGCTAACATGCAAACGGCTTCTAGTAGGCTATCGTATGACAAGTTAATAAAATCAAAAGCAAAGCAAAGCAATTCAAACTAGGCTGAGTCAGCACTTTTCGAACGTCAAAATTACAAAAGACAGTCCCCCAAAACGCCCTTCACTTCAATAAATAGCAACATCAATATCTGGGCCCAAATATAATTACACTAGCGGATCCGGCAGACATCGTCCTGCTCGGAAAAGCAGCGCCACCTACTGGGTCCAATTGTGTTTTCAAACCATTCAGGAACCTATTGAAATATACACACTAAATTTCATCTAAATCGGTCCAGCCGTTTAGGAGGAATTAGGTGACAAACACACGTAAAGAAGAATTATTACACTGGCCTGCAAAACTACATATCACACTTTTAAAATTGGTATAACTTTTTAAGTACACAAGATATCCTTTCGAAATGAAAAGGACTCGAAAAAGAGTTTAATTTTGTAAATAAAAACTTCATAGTCGAGAACCTTATTTTAAGAAATGGCTGAAAAGAGCTTTAAAAACAAAAATATTCCTTTTCGAATTACAATTTTCACAAGTGGACTTAATATTATATCACAGATATTTTATGTAACCGGACTGAGTGTGAGTATTATTATTTAATTATTTTATCGATTATTTTTTCTAATTAAAGTATAACTGCTGATCCTTTTATTTATTTTTTTAAACGTTTTATATTTATCATAAAGCCTAAATAGAAGAAAAAAAATGTGAATAAAAAATATAACATTAAGTATATAATAATAATTAATATGTAAAATTTCTATTTTCAAAATAATTTTGTTTCAAATTGGTAATATTCGTATTTTGCTAGTAGCCTAACAGTACTTTTTTTTTTGTTTTATAGAAATACCTACTGTGAGTCGGAGGGTCAAAAGATGGCCCCAGCTAGTCAGTGAATAATGAAACAAGTGGTTTCATACCAACGAGATATTTTGCCGAATTAATCGACACATCTTTACGAACCGTTCGCCGTGCAAACTCCCATATTTGATTGAAAAACATAAACAAGAACGTTTACATTTTGCGATACACCGATGGGAAGCACGGAAATATGGGAACATTTAAGAGGAACAGATTATGTTTCAATATTGTTGGATTCATGCGCCAGCGTTTACTTGATAGCATTGATAATAATGGAGGTTATACAAAGTATTAAGTTATAAATTACAAATTGATTTTAGTAATATTAAAATAATATTGTGTCATATCCATAATAAGGATTATTTTGAGGTTTAGTTTCAATCTTATTTTCATAATGAAAATGAACTCTTAAGCTAACCGCAATAACTCCTAATAAATACAATTTGTTAACTTTGACGTTTGAGATAGACAACTAAAGTTAAAACGAACGTACTGGCAGTAAAAAAAAAGTAGTACTACTGAGTATTTTAATTGTATTATGACAAGGAGTTCACACTTATTTTATTTACGTGGGTAGATTTGCTAGTTGTGATTTCTTAGATCACCCACACACATTAGTAGTTATAGCACTATATTATTATACTAGCTTCTGCCCGCGGCTTCGCCCGCGTGGATGTCGGAAATTATCCCACGGGAACGTACTAACAGGATAAAATGTATGTGCTTCCCCAGGATGCCATCTATCTCGCGGGCCCTTTGTGGCTAATTACAATAGAAAACCAATTGTGTCTCATTAGTGGTGATTAAGAGGGTAGGTACCTATATGATATCTTTACCTAAGTACCTACCTAATTAAAAAAAAATAACCTACCTAAATAAACCTATTTCTCATGATAACTAATCTAAACTCAATAAATAGGCAAAATCCCTAAAAACTAATATCTATACGAATGACTAATCCTACCTAACAGTACTATAAAGTAACCTACGGTCACTACGCACACTAACAAATATACTACCTACCTATACTTTAAAATTAAAATCTTTACCTACGACTTATAAATTAAACCTAAATAACTCTAAAAACTAAAAGGAATAAAAAGGTCGCACAGATAATACTGCGGGTGACGTAACCTACGACAAACTTATTATTTGCGGTTGGTACAGTAATCGGTCTAGGGATCGAACCGCAAAATTAAGTTTGTTTTTTATTGTATATACTTTTCCGGGATAAAAAGTACCCAGTGTGGTGCCCAGGATATTAAAGAATAATTATACCAAGTTTCATCGTAATCGAACCGGTAGTTTTTGCGTGATGCCTGAACAAACAGACAGACAGAAAGACAGACAGACCGACAGACAGACAGACAGACAAAATTTTTTTTAATCACATTTTTGGGTTCGGTGTCGGTCTAGTAACACCATTGCCATTTATTTTTTTGATATTTTCAATGTACAGAATTTTCACTTCTACAGATTTATTATATGTATAGATTACTATGATACAATATTTTAAGTCTAAGGATCGTAGTTCACTGATTACGTGCTGTACTTCAATAAATTGTTCTTTATGAGAAAATAAACTGTTTTGACTAGAAGTTTATTTATTTTTAGTTTATAAAATTATAACAAATAAACATTTATATAATGAAATTAATCAATATAATAATTTGAATAAAATAATTATTAAATTATTATTCTTGTTTATTAATCTATAAAAAACGAATTACAAAATAACTGATACAGATTATTGATGGAAAAGGAAAATAAAAGTCCCAACTCGAGATTGGAACCCAGACCTATGCGTTCAATAATCCAATACGTAAGACTACCAGCTATCGGTACTTGATGTAATGAGTTAAATTTTAGCAATGGTATGAACCAACCAAGGTCATACGTAATTACGTAGGTTGCCTTTGTGCAAAAGCGACGGTATGTTTTTTGTTTCGTTCGACGCCAGCCAGTGTGCGAATTATGAGGTGACCGTTCTGATTTATACATCACTTATGCACACAGACGTAGTACGGCCTTTACCGCGCGTTCACAGCAATACAGTCCTTAAGGTGATAATGGATTAATGACCCTTACTGTGCATATACCGTTGATAGGAAAAGAACAGAAAAAGCAATATCAAGCTATTTGAAGATTTATGGTGAGTGCATGAGTGCAACGTTTTTTTAAGTTCTGAATAATATTTCAGCTCCATAGTTACATAAATCCCTGATTTTGAAGCTTGGTTATGAAAGTATGCCAACTTGAAGCATTACCGTGACTCGACTTTCATTTTAGCCAAATTTTGAAGGCTGACTCACAATATTGAACCCGTCACAAGTTATTACCAGATCATTTGTTACTTTAAGAGATCGATTTATTATAGCCAAGAAACTCTATGCTTTTCAATTAAAAACATAAAGCGATAAATCTTGAATAACGTTTTAGACAGAACATAGAGGCCTTACATTTCAAGTTTAGGGAATGAAATAATTACTTTGTGTAAATTATATCATCACCACTGCTCTCAAAACGGTGAAGAAAAACATCGTGAGGAAACCGGCATGTCCTAGAACCAAAAATTCGAAGACATGTGACATCTACCAACCCACACTGGGCCCGCGTGGTGGATTACGGCCCACTCTCTCTTGCTGAGAGGAGGCCTGTGTCCCAGTAGTGGGAACATTACAGGCTGAGATTGTTGAATGAAATAATTGCCAACTTGAAACTTTTCTGTAAAATGGCAAAAAGCAGCATTAAATATGAATAAGTTAGCATGAATACCTACTAGAACCGAAAGAATACCGAGTTTCACAACTGTAGTTGTTCGCAGAATTATTATAAATGAAATGCTTTATCTTGTAAAACTTTCTTCTTTAAAGGAAATAATTTCTACAGAGTTCAGATTTTTATTTTAACTTTTTGATAACTTTTAAAAGTTTTAAATGCAAATGAGTTTCCTTATAAGGAATAATATGGCCATTTGTTTTTGAATAAATTAACATTTTCTTCTTCTCTAAAATATTAAGTATATTATACAGACGAACTGAAAATTTTCTCATACCTATCCCGCTTCTTAGGAGGACCGTTTAATTTGGCTTACCTGTAACAAGAAAGTATCGGTAAGTAACATAATAACAAGAAAAAAAATCTAAATATTTTATTTCACATAAACCTGCTTGGGCACTTATGAAACGTCAGAAACTAGGTGCACGGTGCAAATTGGTCGTTTCCTATGCAGAAACGCCAGCAAGAAATTCCACGGTTAAGTTGACTTATGTTAAAATAAATAAAGCATAACTTCAAGAAAAAAACTACATTGTTTATAAAAAGGTTAGTCATAGTGTAAAGTAAAATAGATCTATTACTTATTTGCCAAATTATCAAACAGTAATAAATTAACTGGCGTGGCTGATCATTATACACAAAAACACTGAAACATTAAAAAGACCAAAAATATTCAAAAATTTTATCCCACTCTTATTATTATTTTTTTTAGTTTAGTTCATTCTTCGTTGTTAATAAACCGAGCCGGTGCTCGTCGAACCCGGATCAGTAAATCAACCAGGAACCGTTCAGGTACCCTGACTGAGCATTCTACCTTGTGGCAGCACCGCCGAACTATACATAATGGAGATGTATTCCGAACCATACATCGTGATCGTATCGTGAACCTCACTCCAGTTGTTCGTTTTAGGGTAATCATCCAGAAAGAAACGGATAGCTAAGGTATAAGAGAGAAAATAATGAACAAAACTTTCGTACAGAAAACGTAGAAGACAGGGATTTATGCGACAAACATCTAATATGTAGCATCTATACATTCTGATCTGGTATCCTTCGCACGAAATAGGTATACGCATTGTCGATAAAAATAATAGCGGTCAAAGATAAGTCACCTGTCTCACCGCCGACGAGGGAGCGACTAGCTATCGGCTATTTATTTTCTCGCTCAAGAAGAAGATTGTACGTTACAATCGAGATTTCTCGCCGGCATCGGTAGTGTCAGCGATCAACTATTCATAAAAATGCATCTTTTTTATTGACACGGGACCTACCTTTATTGTATAGTCGATAGTACCTTTATTGTTGTCCTCGCCGGCGGTGGACAGGTTCCTATAGGCGATACTTTTTCTTTTTGTCTCAAAAATGGCTACTATTTCTAATTAGCATAAATCTATAAACTGTACTCGGAGATATACAACGTGACAACAGACAAAAAAGGACACCTAGGTTCCTACTTCTATCACAAATAACCTTAACATGATTTGAAGGAACATCATCAAACTTTTAAAATAGTCTTGTAAATGGAGCTGTTGCAGTGTTGTCATTGTTTACTAAACCTAATTCAGGCTCAAAGTCTCAACAGTCTTGAGAGTGTCGGGAATATTCCTGGAAAAAAACACTCTTGGTACTTGGTTCGTAATTGGTTTATGATGACAAAGAAATTCTTTTCTCGGTTCAAAAAAATACGGCACAGCTCCGTGTCTTAATTAATTAATTTACTCGGATTAATTAGACGATTTAAGTGTATTTTATGAGGTGGAAGCGAGGTGTTTATAGGACAGGCGCAGCTGGTCTGTCGAAATGGATCGTCTACGGAGCACTGCTGAAATGACGGCGTCGCCGTTACTTTGATTAATAAGCAAGAGTAATGTGCTGAATAAAATGCCTTTAGAACTGGAAGGCATATAAGGCTGAAAATGTGAATGGAGTGTACTGTCGTTAATTATCTGACACTTTCGGTGCTCACAGGTACACGCTGGGATATATAATAATAATATAATAAAATATTTCAGCCAATGGCTTCTGGTTTCTGTCTCTGGAGCCCTAACCACCGGTAGCTTGGACCTTGCTCCCGACATCGGTGGATCACTATTTTTTTATATTTTTTTGTTTTTTTTTAAATATTAAAAAATATTTTAAAATGTAATAAAATAAGGTAGTAAATAAATAAACGACATAATAATAATAGTTTATTTCTCTCTCCACAAAGGTTAGCTTATAAATAAACATAACATAACATAGCTGTTACCTAACAGCCCTGCGTGCCCTGATAGCTCTTATAGATGCTACTGTACATACCTAACGTACCTATTCGTAGCTAAGTTCTAGGTTGATCCTATCTAGATTGCCTTCGACAGGCTAAACCTGGATATCAGAAACCTTTGACAGTGAAGATGTATTTTCCGCAATTCAAAATCGCTGGCTAGTGGCACGTCGCGTCGGCGTAGGTATATGTATGGGTATAATATCTTTGTGAATATGCCTCATAACGTACCCTTTCCTGTCTACTGAGCCCTGAGCGGTACATGTCCATATTGAAGTTAATAAAACTTGCAAAATTCGAACCACACTCGGCGGATGTCGGATACTAAAACTAAAACCATGCATAACCATAATAATCCTGCAAGAGCTTTTTTCGCCTTTTAATGTAAGTTTTATGCTAAAAACTCCATCGCATAAAATCCGATAGGTCTTACTTTTGCCTTTTTTCTACACCTATCATGATTAAAAAATAAACATTTGCTGTAAAATAGCATAATCAGCCTATAATGTTCCCACTGCTGGGACACAGGCCTCCTCTCTGTGAGAGGGAGTGGGCTATAAACTACCAGGCGGGCTCAGTGCGGGTTGGCGGATGTCACATGTATTCAAATTTTTGGTTCTAGGACGGTTTCCTCACGACATTTTGCTTCACCGTTTTAAGAGCAGTGGTGATAAAATAAACTACACAAAGTAAAGTGCTTAGGTTCGAACCCACGACCTACAACTTGCGGTCGTCACCACTGGGCCACCACTGCGATGTAAAATATCTAAAGTCTAATCTAAATAATTATACAGTACTATCCACTCGTCCCTGCTTCGCACATCTGATGTGATGACACGTCAAATAATCGAGATTGCTTTGGTATATCTAAGTTAAATATTAATGAATGATACACATAAATGCCGCGTATTTGCAAGCGTAGTGTGGCCCGTAGCCCCCAGCTAGATGGACGGACGACCTTAAGAAGGTTGCTGGGACGGACTGGATACGGAAGGCGGAGGACAGGGTGTTGTGGCGCAGCCTGGGAGAGGCCTATGTCCAGCAGTGGACTGCGATAGGCTGAGTTGAATATACATAAAACAATCCGGAACCATCATCATCTTCCTGCCCTCCCATGTTACTTGGGGTCAGCACAACACTTTTTCTTATTCCATTCTCTCCTGTGAATCGACACGCTATCATTCACTCCCTTCTCTATCATATCATTCCTCACACAATACATCACATAAACCTTCCGGAATAAATGCTCAAAATCATGGTGAAATCCGCACCAAAAGAATAAAATTCATTGTGTAGTTCAGAAGATCTAAGCGGTCACAAAGACAGACACGAAATTCATCTTTATTTTATAACTACCTGTTGCCCGCTATTTCGTCTGCGAGCCAGTATGAGAAGTAGCCTATGTCCCAACCCAGGTCATGATCTACCCATGTGCCAATTTTCATCTAAGCCCGTTTAGCCGTTTTAGCGTGAAAGCGTAACAAACAAAAAACTCACTTTCGCATTTATAACATTAGTTAGGACTAGCTGCGCCCCGCGGTTTCACCTGCATAGGTTTCGATCCCGTGGGAATATCGGCACAAAAAGTATCCTATGTGTTAAATCCTGGTTATAAACTATAAACTTAAATAGTATGCCAAATTTCATCCAAATTCATTTAGTAGTTTTTGCGTGAAAGAGTAACAAACATCCATCCATCCATCCATGCATCCACACAAACTTTCGCGTTTATAATATTAGAGGAAAGTAGGATTTGCATAGATATAAATAGATGCATTGCTGCATTGATGAGACACTGTACGCCTTTGGTTTAAATTAATGTGTTTAATTTAGTTCTGTTAGACTGTATTTATTTTCATTTAATCAGCTGTATAATATCCATTAAAAATAAAGTGGCCAGTGGCTAATGGCCAGTTATAAAAATTAACAGCGTGACAAGTTGGTGACGCTTTTAAAACCTTACCGCGACAGTGTGACAAAATGGGAAGCTTTATTTTTAAAAGCGTTGCGGTAACTATCATACATTCATAAGGCAATTTTTATGCACTAGGTTAGTTGATGGCAATAAGTAAGTACGTTGAAGGAAAACATCGTGAGGAAACCGTCATGTCCTAGAACCAAATATTCGAAGATATGTGACATCCACCAACCCGCGCTGGGTCCGCGTGGTACATTAGAGCCTACTCCCTCTCACAGAGAGAGAGAGAGACCTGTGTCGTAGCAGTGGGAACATTATAGGCTGATTATTTCATGTTATGAATAAGTAAGTAACAGTTTTTACGATAAGGTATGGCGGTATGGTATATTTTTATAGTCAAAAAACATACATCCCTATTCCATATGCTTAAAAAGGTGAAGAAGAAACAAACACATTTCGATACAAACATTTCAAACGTTGTTCAATATCATCATCATCAGCTTAGCCTTTTCCCAACTATGTTGGGGTTGGCTTCCAGTCTAACCGGATGCGGCTGAATACCAGTATTTTACATGGAGCGACTGCCTATCTGACCTCCACAACCGAGTTACTGGGTAATACGATACCCCTTGGTAAGACTGGTTGTCAGACTTTCGAGCTTCACGACTGTCAAAGATCCGCGAATGACAGCCGGGACTAACGGTTTAACGTGCTTTCCGAGGCACGGAGGGGTCTCGGTATGTAAAGATGGTCACCCATCCACAGACCAACCGCGGCAAGCGTAGCTTAACCTGACCGATCGACCTGTGCAGCTGTTATTATTTAGCCACGGGCCCCTCAACGTTGTTCATTAAATCACCTTAAATTCACAATAGAAAGATATTAGACTTCTTTGGATAAAATCGGTCCGGACTTCAAGCGTCAGTTGAAAGTAAATATAGGCCTGATAAAATACGGAAGCCTGCATTTTAGAAAAAAACAATATTTCTAAGAATACGTTGTCATGTTGCGAAGTTGAAAGCAATAAGGAAGGACCGATGATCCTTTACAAGGCATCACATGTTACATTACGTGTTTTATGGTTCTAATACACTTTACCGTCCTAACGTAAGTGTATTAAATGCATAGTATATTATGTGGGACAATGTAAGAGCCATAAAGTAAGAAAATGCACGATTATTTTCTTATTTTAATGTACTTATAAAGTTTTCGCACGTTATTTCGAGATGCCCGAGTTTTATCGATGTGAGAGATTAGCTTATGAATAAAAGCTCCGTTTGACTTTGAAAGCTAACTAAACCCGAATATAATGTAAGACGAAATTAACGTTTAAATACCTGAATACTAAATAATGTATAGTGTACTGTACTTTAATAAATTGTATTCCCCGAAGGGATAGGCAGAGGTGTATCTATGGTACAACAACTCGTATAACTATACCTACTAACCATTTTTGGAACGAAGTTCCTTATCGCGCGTTGCGAAAGGGGGCTAGACGGAAAAAATTAAGACCAAAAGTTGGAACGACATTTTTTGCTATAGTTGTAAGCCGTGCGGTGTGCGAGTGTTTCTCTGTCTCTCTCTCTCTCTCTCTCTCTTATAGAAAGCAAGCCAGTTATACTTCGTTCCATCCGGGTGTCCCTTGACACCTCTCGAGTTTTTTTTAAATTTCTGATTAAATCCAACAAAATAAAAATCCAAAATGTGTGTCTAAGGACATACGTGACTAAAACTGTAAACATTTACGTGAATGTCACACAAAAGTTAACATACCAAGCGTTTAACGGGGTTTAGCAAAATAGGTACTGGACGCATTTTATCTTCTCTGCCCGTAGATCAATATCAAAAAGTGAGCATAAGATGATATATCACCAGAATGGGCACTTAAGCACTCACTGCGATTACCAATCCATTTTCGACAACCACAGTTATTGGGAGACCCATGTTCTGAACTGGACGTTTATGAAAGGTCACGAAAACTTCCGAGCAATAGGTCATCAATAAAATAAAATTGATAATGTATGTATTTTTTAATACCGGATTGGGCGATTTCCTACGAAGTTATCAGGTTTTGTGATAATTTTATAATGATGTATGCTGGTGCTACAATTGTTTCACTTTTTATGTTTTAGTGAAAAAGTTACATAGGTAGGTACTCTACAAGATAAGGTAAGTCAATTGCACCTGCCGAAATAGTCTTTGAGATTATCAAATAGACAATTTGCAAAACAGGTCTCCAAAACAAATGAAACAATACCTTCCTTGCCAAACAAGCATTTTTCTACAGGAAGTACCTGTATTTTCAGTAAACTTAATTGCAACATGTTCTTGTTTTTACAGGAAACATGTACGGTCGCGGTCATTAATGTAGTATCACCTTAAGGATTGTATTGCTGTGAACGCGCGGTAAAGGCCGTACCTATATACGTATAGGTGCATAAAGTGATGTATCAACACAGAACGCTCACTCACCTCATAATTCGCACACTGGCTAGCGTCGAACGAAACAAAAAACATACCGTCGCTTTTGCACAAAGGCTACGTAATTACGTATGATCTTGGTTGGTTCATACCATTGTTAAAATTGAACTCATTACATCAAGTACCGATAGCTGGTAGTCTTACGTATTGGATTATTGAACGCATAGGTCTGGGCTCCAATCTCGAGTTGGAACTTTTTTTTTTACCAACAATAATCTTTATCGGTTATTTTGTTATTTGTTTTTATTGATTAACTAGCTGACCCGACAAACGTTGTTTTGCCATATCTACCTGCCCGGCGCTACTTCGTTCGCGTGGTGTTACCCCTACCCTACTCCTATCCTACTCCTACACTATTCCTATCCTACTCCTACCTTACTCCTACACTAATCCTACCGTACTCCTACTCTACTCCTACCCTACTTCTACCCTACTCCTAACCTATTCCTACCGTACTCCTACCCTACTCCTACCTTACTCCTACCCTACTCCTACACTACTCCTACCCTACTCCTATAAGTTTAGGGTTAATGACGTTAAACTCTGTTAAATTTGTGGCTTTTAGATTTAGTCATTGACATAGAAAAGTATGGACTGGAAATACCTACAAAAAAAGGGTGCATACCTCCAACTCATATTGTCTCATAAAATGGCTGCCATTGCTAGGGTTGTGTCCATCAAGGAACAACTGTTATCTCGTTGTTACTATAACGAGTAACGATACTATATACGAGTATTACTAGTTATCACGTTTGGATCACGATGGATTTTGGTGCTGTGAAGTGTGAACCACAGGCCGGACCTAGCTAGGTCACTCGGACCGAATAAGACGCAAGATTATTTATGTTAACACCGCAGAATATACGGATATCGTTTCAGCAGAGGAACTAGTTTCGGAAACTTACGGTAAGTCGGCAACGGTACAACACTATTCCATTATGACATCTGTTTGTAAACAAACGAATGAATTAACAAATATAATAAAAAGGCCTGTTACATGGAAATGAGCCCAAATATCAATACTTTAGCCATAAATTCATGATCGCGTTACAATTTTATCATCGATTGTGTATTATTGTATGCATGAAAACCGGCTAGTGACCGGCTAACCTGTGCAAAGTCAATTGAGGTTGATTTTCATTCTTTCTTGCACCACACTTCACAATACAACACACAGGCACGTTGAACTTCTGTTTTCCAACATTCACATGCAGTTTTAAAAGGTAAAATCCTCGTAATTTTCTCGCAAATCTCAATAATACAAAAAACAAACAACCATTTGACAGCAAAACTACCACGAAACTCGTCGCATAAGATGGCTGCTACGGCACTTACCTACAACTGTCACTACGTCAAGACAAAATGTTGCCATAATTAGCAACAACTTAAAATATAGTTGTCTCTTTTATCAAATAAGATTATCTCACTAGAAAGAATGAGACATAACGATATTTCAAATTCTGGATAATATTTCACTCATATTTGTATAAGCAAATGTATCTATGTATAGAATAACGCGGCATCTCCATGTTTTTCCTATCTCAATGGATTTAGTAATAATATAGATGCACATCAAAGAGATGTTTACATTTAAAGTGACATTTTACCATAGGCAATTTGTGTTTGACTAATGTTCATATTTATACGATACTATCGTCACTAAATTGAATTTAAAGTATTATTACGAATCGTTTTTATGGGAGTATAGAAAAGTGTTGTTTTTAGAGTTTTTCTGCCAATTTTTTAAATTTTCCTCTGCTTAAGAAACAGCCTCGTAGGTACTTCAAGGAATATTCTAAAAAAAGAATTAGCGAAATCGGTTCAGCTGTTCTCGAGATTTGCGCTTAGCGATTCATTTTTATATTATAGATAAACAAGAATCATAATATACTAATTATTTTATTTTCATTATTATATTGCTATTGTAATACGGGGTTAAAATAAAAAGGTTTTGTAAGTGATTTCAAAATTTTTATTCGTTATCTATACATAAAGAGGAAAGATTTGTATTTTTGTGTGTATGTTTGTAATGAATAAACTCAAAAAATACTGTGCCGATTTCAAAAATTCTTTCACTATTGGAAAGCTACATTCATCTTGAGTGACATAGGCTATATTTATTGCTAGAAAAGATTAGGGATTCTTACTAAAACTTAACCACCCGTGCGAAGCTGAGACGGGCCGTTAGTAATTTTATAAACTAAAAAAAAAAAGTCTTTTACGTCAGTTTTGGCGCGACGAGGTTTAAGCAGGACTACGATAGTTTATGTTGGTGCACAGTGGTGCTAGTAAATATTAATTTACCCGACACTTGTCGTAGTGTCGGACTCGCGACTCGTTCGTCCTGACTTAAGCCTACTCTTGTAAGAGTTGGACCTCACACTATATATATCATCTGGCGTTAGGTAATTATTATCATCGGGTTAGGCAGAAAGGGCCTGAGTGTTCGAATTTTGTGAATAAAAGTCTTGGTTTATACGAATCCTTTTATGCTCATGTAGAGGCTTGTCTGCCGAAGGCAACCTCATATGTTGCAGGCCGGATATAATTTAGCGCGGATGACATTCGAACGTTCAAGCTAGTGTCAAATATATTAGTTAGGATTTTGGGTTTAGAACCGAGAGTAGTAATTTAGACAGAAATATGTAGAGACGGTCTTACAATATAATCTTATAGGAGTCGTACCGTTTTTTGATTCCTCCCGTTACCTCAGAGGGCTCTTCTAGCCTTCCATAGTAGGTACTGTGGAGAGCTAGACGAGCCCTCTGAGGTACCGGGAGGAATCAAACACTATATAAGATTCCTTTTATATTATATTATGAGCACGTCTTTACATCTTTCTGTTTAATAGTCACTCCTTATTCTAGAACAAAACTCTTTGACACTCGCTTGAACGTTCGAATGTCATCCGCGCTAAATTATATCCGGCCTGCAACATATGAGGTTGCCTTCGGCAGACAAGCCTCTACAGTACCTACTTCGTATCTGCAACTATGCAAATATAAAAACAAATTTTTTCAAGTTATTTTTTATTTTTTCGATATGATCATAGCAAGACTTTTCAGGGATTAACTTGTGAATGTAGAAACCCTTTACTTCATGTACCCACTATTGAATGAATTACTTTAGAATATATTTAGGTATTTCGTAATATGTAACAATGCTTTAGGTATGAATGGGCGATAAAGCAATACCTACAAAATAATTCAATTAAATAAAACAAGGATCATACACTTCACAAACATAAGCACCTACCTACCTACCGATAATATCAAATATTTATTTTATTTCAGATAAAAATCCATATAATGTTAGTATCAATTTAATTCAGGGGTAATTAAATTAAGGGTGTCTGGACTCTTACCCACCTACGTGAAAGGGGATAGTCCCACCGGTCTGAAAACGCATTCCAGGAAGCCGTTGGAGGAGAAGCGCAAGCGCGCCATCATAGAAGCGCAGCGCTTCCGCATGATCGCGGCGAACCCGTCGACGTACGCTTCCGCGTACATCCCTGACGCGCTACACCGCCACAGCAACCCCAAGAGCACCCTGAATGCGTTATTGTACTGTACGCGCAGGTCGCTGTATGCCCGCTGGGTGTACCTGGTCCACACAGTGCACGTGTAAAACGACTGGCAGAAGGCCTTAAAGAGCCTTATCTTAACAGACTTAGTACTTACAACGTGTAAACCTGCGGGCCAGCATGTCGCAACGGACAGCCAGCGACCTGCGCTCCCTGTCTATGTCTACATTGTCTTTCATGTCGTCAGTGACCCAGTGACCCAAATACTCATATATCTCATCTGTAGGTATAATACTCGTATATCTCTCATCATGTAGCAAACCGAAAAAGAAGAGAGTATTTGAATATTTTTGTTTTGACAACACGAACAGCGAGCCGAAACTTTTTGCCCCTCTGACTACGCCTTCGGGATAGATTTTTTAAGCAAAATATATAAATGTCTGGAGTAACTGTCAGTTGAAGGCTGTTATTAAAACGGCTATTTGATTTTGTACAAAAACAACAGGAGTTTGTTTTTGTTACTTAATTTTATTTCAGTAAGCCAACAGCCGTGATGCCTTTTCAACTCGCTCCGAAAGTGGTATATAGGTACGGGGGTTAGGGCTTATGGCCTTTACAAAAAGCAGAAAGCTGGTGGCAATTGAATAAAGCACGTACGAGTAAAGCGGGCTGGCGTGCGCTGGCGTATTTTATATGTTCACACAATAGTGTCGTTAGTGGCGGCGCGCGCGGCGACACTCCCTCGGCCGGAAACCGCAAGCCAACGCGCGCCGCGCACCATTCACTGAAAAACACTACACCATCTGTTGCTCCCGATATTAATTTAATACTACATTATTACTTCAGCTATAGCTACCAGTACCACTTTCCTTATGAATTGCTCATTGTGATTTGTAACACATTTGATTAATATTGTTCCATAATATTTGCTCTACCGTGGAATTATATTTATGCTATGAGCGCTCTAATTAATCAAAATGAGGGAGGTTCAGGTGTCTAGATAATATTGTTGTAGTGTATAAAAGTTACACGAGCAAGTCTTCGCAAAAGTAAGTATTTATGCGATGTCTCGAAACTATAAACCTAACAAAACTTTATAGCCTAATAAATACGTCACAGTCTCCTAAATCTGGTTAAATGACCTCCTCAGTTCACTGAAGTGGGACCTTAGATTACAACTCTTAATAAAATGGGAACTATAAAATATTATTGGTTAGCCGTCGGTACTGACAGACATGCGCATAGTTAAATAAGTTAAGAGACGCAAAACAGATGGTATTGAAACGAGCAGGTATTCATAATTATGCACAGACGACATCGAGTGGGAGTCACTTGATATTTCGGCACTGGAGTGGCTCGAACAGCTCAATACCGTACGACGATTGGTAGTACAATTTAATTTTCCATCACGATAGAGGACGTCCCGCAGTCGACGCGTTTCGCTTTGATTGAAGTTCACTCCACTCGCACACCACTTACTAAATATTTCATATGACCATATCGCACTACAGCAATATTTTTGATGTATAATGTAACCGATAGGTGACGTGAGCTTTAATGAAAACCCGCTTGGGATTTTCATTAAACCGTAATCAAACTATGTACTTAACGATCAATCTGCGGCAGTAATGGCTTTGTTAACAACTTAGGTAAATTGTGGTGGAGGAGCCCTCGATAATTTCTCACATTATGGAATCTGTTAATAGATAGCAGGTTGATAGATTGAACTGGAATGCCCTACGGACAGTAAACTAATTGATTTACAAATTCAAACTTAAGCAAAGCCACAGAGCGCTAAGCCATTCCATTCCTATTTCGTGTGTATTACCTACATAATTTACGCTACTAAAGTTCTCGAATTGACCGCCCATTGCTCCGACCTTACAACTTTGAGAGGTCGTTGGAGGATAAAAAATGCCTTTTATGTATTTCCCTTTGATCGTGAAAAAACAGAATTAGAGGTAAGTAGGTCCTACTTAACATAATATACATATACGATATCATAATATTCGTAGGTTTTCCGATATCCATAATCTAGTGCTGACTGAAACATTGCAAACATTGTAACTCTCATAAAATATTGCGCCAAACGTTGTTTACAATATAGTAGGTACCTAGTCCATTTAAAATGTAAATATAGTGTTTTGTACTGAGGAGAGAGGTTATGGATATGATATTTCGGATCTGGATACGGATATGGATATAGGAATAAAATTATATCGGTTTCAGATACGGTTACGGATATCTAATTATTTCGGATTATCCGTTAGTTTCGGATAGTTTCGGTTACGGATATTAGATTGAAGTAAAATATAAACACAAATAGTATGTAATAATTTGGTTTTATTTATAGGTTTTATCTAGTCTAGATTATCATTTGGCATTATAATCAGTCATATAGGTAAGTAATTATTTGGAGATGTTACAAAAACCTATTGAAACATGTCGTTTTTTAGACTTCGCCCTTATACGAAACTATCCGAATCTTGTGAAATGGATACGGTTACGGTTACGGATATAATTTTATTTCGGATATCCGATAGTTTCGGTTACGGTTACGGAGCTCCATAGCATCCCTGGTACTGAGTATAGGTCTGCGGCCGCTCGTTTCGTACCTGTTGCCGGGTCGGCGGCGGCGCGCGGCGGCCGGCGCTTCGGCACTCCGGCAGCGGCGCACGTGGCTAGAATGCTAATTGGCTTTTTGCCGGATGTCACTCTTTGTTCGCATCGCACATCTGCATCGCCACGCACAAGTTGGTTGATTAATCATAATGACACGGACGACGAGCAGACGGTTAAATAACAAGCATGTGTTAAGTTTAGTACGGGTTAACGCCATTCAGATAAACGTCTGCAATTGGCGAAAACAATGGAGAAGATAACTCAATTTTCCCAATAATAGCCTCATCCCACTGTTGAAAAGAGTAAATGGTCTGTAATTTGGACAGGTAGGTACTAGACGTGAGGGGTTAAGTGGGCTACATTCATTGATTGACCTCAATCGTCTAACAATATAGACCGCTCGACGGGACGAGATTCTGGGTAGCGTAACCTTCTAAACAGATTAATTATTGTGATCGGGAACGCTTGAACGCTTTCAATAAGCTACAGTTATTTGTGAACGTAGACGCACACATATTTTTCGTAGGTAACGTGGATGCGTTGATAGATCTTTCAATGGCAATTTTACATGCAATCGACAGTATTGCTGTGATGTTATTAAGGGTCTTGCGTACCTAGTTAGTAGCTGTGAATTGGATAGCTAAAGTACTGAGTATTTGCCGAAAACTTGTATCTGCTGGTTACACTGGTTATTTTTATGTTGTAAATTAAATATTTTAGATAATAATTTTTATAATTTGATCAAAAATAGAGCAAATAGATTCCAGTGAAGATGACCGTTTAGCTAAGTAGGGAAATACTTGTGCAATGATAGTCATTAACCTTTACAGACCTGATAATTCTATAGACAATTTTAGATTTCCTTTTAAATCTTATGGCGTGTCGTCTTCGAGCCAGGGCGGAGGCGCCCGGGAGCAACGGGCCTTGAGCTTCGCCGTCGCTGCCGGCTTCCTCGCCACTAGACGCCGCCGCCGCCGGCGCGCGGTTGGCGAGCACCGGCTTCTTCGAGCTGCCTGCGGAGCCCCCGCCCCTGCCCCAGGACAGCATGGAACTCCGCAGGGACCTGAGAGTCTCCGTTGTACTACCCCTCTCACTGCCCCGCCACCATGCAACAACATATCGGCGCACCGACACACGCGCACTTTCCACCCCACTCTTCTCTCACTAACACTTTTCACCATCAAGTTCACAAATAAAAACACTCTACATGCTACGGTAGAGAGATAAGACGTCACTGGTTTTTATGAACTCCGTTACCTCAGACAGGTGGGTAAACACGTGGTTCAGAGTATGCAGAGAATGTGAGGAGTGAGCGTGGAGCGCGCGAGCTGAGCGCGGCATCATTATCTCTGAACAAACACCGGTATCGGCCGCGCATACATTAACGGCGATCACACATAAATGCGGGTGTACGGACATATATTTTGCTTTATCTATAGCTAAACAAACAAGGAATGAATGAATTCCTTTTATTCACTGTCACTTATCTAAATCTCTCATCATTGTCATAGTTGAGCCAGTTACTATCTATGCAGCTAATGGTGGAGTCAAGTGAACTCGAGGCTTTATAATGGCTTCAAATGATTAACTTTGTAACTTTAACCGTTACACTCATTAATTAACAAAAATATAATGACTACACTTGACTGACCATGTTCCAAATAATCAGAACATATACAACCAACCCATGACTCATATGGTGACGAGGTTTTGACCTTCACAATGGGAATATTTAATCAAACTAATAATGACATAATAACACAATAGTTGCCCGGCTCTGCTGTTATTACAAATTTCGATTGAAAACACAAAATACGATGAGGTAATTGGTACTAAATCAAAAATGCTACTATAAATCTCTGGACTCTAGTTTTAAACCCTGCTTATAGTTTGATAGAACTGGTTTTAAGTGGTCATAAAAAAAAAAAGTCGCACTGTTAATCGGTTCACTGCGCGTCCTCACTTCACATATTCACATATTGTACACGTGATCATCTGAATTTTTCTGCACACAATTATTGTCACGGTCAACAGGAAAGCAAACACTGGGCGTCCGCAGTCTGTTGATGAGGTTAAACGTGTTCCGTACGGGAAACATACGCGTAAACTAAGGAGTGTGCTCGTATGCGCGGGCGCCGACCGGCCTCGTGCCGCCGCGTCTCGAGCGCGTCGCCTCTCGCGACATTTGCGCCGAAATAGAAATGCTTCCAGAGCCACGCCTGCACCAGACCACCTCGACAGACTGTCACCTTGGCGAATGTCCACCTATTGATGTGGCCCTTAACTTACATCAATCCAATTTGCATATATTAACTTAATTTTGGAGACGAAGCTGGTTATTGTAAACGTTTTCAATAGTTTTAACCATCAAATATTTATGTTAATATGAATCCGGACCATGTTAAATAGATTGTTTCTTTATTAGTCTTTAAATACTAGTATAAAGAGTATGTAGAACGGTGCACTAACTAATTGGACCAATACACTCATGGCGCAAGTACCTAATTCAATTAAAAACGACGAAATAAAAACATGAAAAATATAAAAAATCTAACGTAAAAGTCTCCAACATAAACGAGCGAGAAAAGTGTGGTTATTAAAAAACTTTGCGCCTACTTTTCAACCTAACTCTGGGATTTCAACTTGGACAGTTAACCTCTCACCAAAGCGTGAATTTAATTTGATGCAGTCTTTGGAATCTGTCGTAAAAGTTAAGAGCTATAAATTACGCATTTTATTCTAGGTGTAAAAAGGAAAGCCCGTAAACTTGTTGGGAGTATTACAGCTTCAACCCAGAGTGACCTAAGTGAGTAGTTAGCTAGGCAGCTCATTAGGACGGATAGGCTAGACGCTCTCACTTCAATACACAATTCTGTAGTGTCGTCCTGAGTGTAACACATTTAAAGGTGACACGTAGGCACTTATATATTTTCTTACCAGATTAACTATTATTTGCTAGAACATTTTCGTTCGGATTTAGGAGACGGCGATTTTGTAATAATAATCATCGGTTTCTTTTGCTACATATCTACTGATAACTAGAGTTAGTAGGTGCGTTCGTTGGTTACTACAACTACTGAAAGTCCTTTACAAACCCAGAGAACATGAATAAATAATCAACATTGTAATTGGTATTGCAAAATTAAACCCATAAGGTACCCCTTTATACACGACACGGTTTCTTTACAGTACGGCGTATAAACCGCGCGTGGCAAAAACGTGTCTATCAACAAGCTTCCATAGTGACCCATACAACACTGACGACCGTGCCTAGACACGGCGAATAAACCTCGCCGAAGAAAAAACGTGTCCGTCAACAAGCTTCCATAGTGATCCATACACAACACTGACGACTGTGCACACACACCGAAGTTTTTCACGAAGAAAACGTGTGTGTACAAAGGGCCTAACACGGGATGGCTTTACCCAGAACCAAAATTGAAGATAATATTAGATTACAAACCGAAAACAGCCGCGCACACCACATCATCTATATTAACATGGACAGTTGATGTGGTGTGAGCGGCTGTTTAACCGTCACTTCCCACCTTCTTCCGATCACATCTACGACTGAGATTAATCGTACGAACCAGTTTGTGAGAGTCAGTGAGATCGATCACTCGGATATTAGGGAAGTAAAGTATCCATTCCAGAAAGGAATCTCATGTTATCATGTCGTCTCATAACTTGTTCGAAATTGAGACTAATGTACTTTTAAACGATATTTTATCATTAATTTTTTACATTGGCTTGTTGCAAATGTGCTCGGCAACACTTGACATCAAAGTATCTATATAAAATGAACAGATTGCTGTATCGTATCTGTTCATATTTATACTGATGGAAAACTAAAATCCTCATAATTTGCTATGAGGATTTTAGTTTTCCTTTTCTCTGAATACTTTATTTGTGTAACACACAGCAAGTTTAAGTCTTCGGAAGAACACAAAAACTAACTCAGAGCATTAAAGTAATTTATGGACTGTTTCAGTTACGCTTTAATCAAGACATACCCGTGCGTATAAGTAACTTACTTCGTCCTTACTACAATATTCTGAATTACAGAATTCCAAATTATCTACTATCTTAGTACTTGAACTAAGAAGGGTATGAAAACGTCAAGTTATGAACTGACTCGTACCCGTACAATGGTACGGGTACGAGTCAGCTCATAACTTTATTTAAATACTCTCAAATAATGATTTGAGAGTATTTAATTACCAAGCCAGTCTTGCGTGTTAAGAAGCCAAGGGAATTCTACAAAAACCCAGCCAAGTTATTATTAAAACTAGTACCTGAAGTACCATACTTGTACAGTTCAATCTAACTTTTTGTGAATTTTACAAAAGTAAAGCCTTTAAAAAATGAAATTTCTAGAGAAACGGATTAGTAGGCACAAGGTTCTCTAGAGAAAATATTAATTAAGATAGTGGGCGGTACTCGGCAGGTTAATTAGATGGCCTGCACCTACAATGTTCAAATAGAACGATATCACATTAAACTAACTACATCGCTGCACTAACTGTTAGCCTACTTCTTAAACGTCGTGTTCGTGATAGGATGGACCGTCATTAACACGTAATAGCACTTCACAACATTTTATTTCTCCACATTATGTCTGACGTGAAATAAACAACTAGGAAACGTACGCCTACATTGTATAGATCTACACACACACACGTGTACGATGAAAATATTTGATGTAATCGAGAAGGGTTGTGCATTGAACAATTTTCGGAAAAGGGGTCAGTAAAAATTCCGGACGAAAAGTTTTCTTAGCGTTAATGAAGAAAGAGGGCATTCTGCGGCTTTCGGAATAATTAATCAAAAACGTAAGCGAACGAAACCAAAAGCTTCATCCTCTAGAATATAAAGTTACAATGTATATAAAACATTGGTAGAGAAATTATAAGAAAACACAATCTATTAAGAAGTAAAACACGTTGCCCGAATGAAAATCGCGATTTGAAGTGAACATAAGCATGTATAAAAATTGGGGGAACGCGTTTTACTGATAGGTACTCACGGTCTTTATTTAATAAAAGTGAGGGGAACAGGAAGTATACGGAAGGTTAGACGGATACACCTGTCTCTATTTTCATTTTTTGATATTTCAAACAATGTTGGAAGAGACACAAAAATTCTTTGCTCCTAAAAACCTCGGTGCCTGACTAGTAATGATGTTAAAATGGATGAAAGAAAGTTAAATTACTGTATTCCATTAACCACTTCCAGGAAACCTTGCAAGTACTTATATCGCTTAGAGAGGCGCGTTTATTTGACAGTTTACTACGCCATACCAATTCCTTTATAAATAATCAATAAGGCGCGAGCTTATCTATAACATACTGTTAGATAATGTGGCCATGGTTTTTACTATTTTATACGGATTTTCGATACGAGTTTTCTAGTTCGAGGTGGCGCGGAAAAAGAGTTCCTGGAAGGCCTTTGCTCAGAAGTGGGCCAGTGTAGGCTAAAAAAAGGATTTTTAATGTAACTATAATGAGTTTTAACAGAAATGCTTTCTTATAAGAGATCTCTCTGGTCCCTAAGCGTCTGTCTAAAACTCCAACTGTGTCCAAATGGATCGCGTCCGAATTAATTACAAACATGTAAAAACATTCCAACAAACTTCTCCAAACGGATGAATGGTCGATGTATACAACAACATTAATTGCCGACCTTCCTCATCACGTCATATCCACCATCTACTTCGCTTTCATTGTTTCATAAATTAATTTACATAGTAGGTACATAACGGAAAGACGCCTAAAAATAACCCGGGGTTTGTGTTTAATTACTCCAATTAAGCGGGATCAACTTGTTCGCTACGTGGAGGTACTATCGCAGGAATAGTTATGAATATTTGCACCAACGAAGTAGAACAGATCCCACTATATTAGTGTAGTTGAGAATTTTTCTGTATTCATAAGCTTTGCTCAGTTTTGCACTGCTAACTACACGCTTTATTACCAAGCTGGGACTATTATTTTTCTTATTAAGTTTGTCGTTTCCAAGACCTTATAGAAGCTCTCGTTGTATTTTCGTTTGAGACTGGGTAATGTAGTTTCTACAAAACAGTTCAGTTTTAGTTGGGTTTGTAGTTAGTAGATTTTTTTTTTTTTTTATTTGGCGGAGGACAGCCGTTTTTGGCGCAGCCTGGTAGAGGCCTATGTCCAGCAGTGGACTGCGATAGGTTATTGAGTTGATTGTTGATTGAATGTAGTTCCTGGATTTTAAAAGCGGTGGAAATGTGGATCAAATATTCCATTTGAAGGTATGTAATAATAATAATAGATATCTAAGGATAAAGGATCTGTCGACATGTTGGATAGATTATAAGAAGGCCTATGACTCGGTGCCACATACATGGCTCATGAGGGTGATGGAGTTGTATAAAGTAGATACGACTCTACGTAACTTCCTAATGACGTGTATGAGGCAATGGAGGACGGTACTTCGCTATCCAAGATGTCGAAATATCCAGATGAATAGCGAGCCGATAAGGATCGATCGAGGCATATTCCAGAACGACAGTTTGAGTCTGCTTTGGTTCTGCTTAGCCCTGAATCCTCTAAGCATGCTGCTGGAAGATTCAGGTCTAGGCTATCGGCTGAGGAGAGGTGGTCAAGTTATATCTCACCTCCTCTACATGGATGACCTAAAGCTCTTAGCCCCCAACAATTTGCAACTGATAGAGCTACTGAGAATTACTGAAACTTTCAGTAGCGCCATCAGGATGGAATTTGGTGTGGACAAATGTGCGGTCATGCATGTAAAGCGAGGGGAGATTGTGGAATCCGTGGGAACCCAACTCTCGGATTCCACAAACCTCAGAGCCCTCTCCGCATCCGAAAACTATAAGTATTTGGGTATGTCGGAAGCGTTGGGCATCAATGTTACTGACAATCGTTGAAGGAGCGCTTCTATGGCCGCCTGACCAAATTATTTAATAGTCTTTTATCAGGCGGAAACAAGGTGCACGCCTTCAACGGTTGGGTCATGCCGGTTTTGATGTACTCTTTCGACATACTTAAATGAACTCGACAACCTGGATAGGAGGGTCCGTACGCTGCTGGAACCACGGTTACCACCGTGGGTGATGCATTCGATTTGCAGTCAGTAGAAAGAGTACATTAAAACCGGCATGACCCAACCGTTGAAGGCGCGTACCTTGTTCCCCATTACCGATTGACATCTGTCGGGCATGCCACCGTCCTGGGGAATCAATCAGGCATATTATCTCCGGGTGTTCTCGTCTAGCTAACGGAGAGTACTTGCATAGACACAACCTTGTAGCTAGGATAATCTATCAGCAACTAACTCGGAAATACAACCTTGTGGAATCGGAAGTGCCGTACTATAGGTGTGTGCCCGACCCAGTTCTCGAAAATGGAAATATCACATTATACTGGGATCGAGCCATCATCACTGACAGGACTATTGTTGCCAATAAGCCTGATATAGTGGTGGTGGATCAATCAGAGCGACGTGCAATGATTATGCATGCATGCATGATGCGAACCTCGTGAAAGCCGAGAAAGATAATCAAATCAAGTATCTTGACTTGGCTCACGAGGTGGTCGACATGTGGGACGTGGACTCAGCGATCATTGTGCCGATAGTCGTGACAGCCAATGGCTTAATAGCCAAGAGCCTCGACCAACACCATAGGAGGCTCTCGTTGGGCAGCTGGATCAAGGGCTTGATTCAGAAAGCGGTACTTCAGGACACGGCTCGCAATGTCAAGAGGTTCCTCTCTCTAGAGCCCTGACCACCGGTTGCTTGGACCCTGTTCCCAATACCGGTGGGCTACTATTTTTTATATTTTTAAATGTTTTTATACTTTTGATATTGTAATATTTACAAATATAATTGATATGTGTTTACGTTGAAATAAAGGAGATAATTTTTTATGATGTTTTTGATTGGTCTCCGCCTCGAATAGCTGGCAGTATCATCATAACGCTAATGTTTTCTCATTGTCTTATTTCTTTTTAGTAAATAAATAAATAAATAAAAGCTGTACGGCACTACTTCGTTGGCGTGGTGTCCTACCCCCTACCCTACTCCTACACTACTCCTACTCTACTCCTACCCTACTCCTATCCTACTTCTACCCTACTCCTAACCTACTCCTACCCTACTCCTACCCTACTCCAAACCTACTCCTACACTACTCCTACCCTACTCCTATCCTACTTCTACCCTACTCCTAATCTACTCCAACCCTACTCCAAACCTACTCCTACACTACTCTTACCCTACTCCTACCCTACTTCTACCCTACGCCTAACCTATTCCTACCCTAATCCTAACCTACTCCTACCCTACTCCTACCCTACTTTTACCCTACTCTTAACCTACTCCTACACTACTCAAAACCCTTAATTTAATACGGGCTTCAATTCGAGTGGACCCGAGTCTACCGTACCGAAGGGACGATCGTCACATGTTTGACAGGAAAGTAGGTAGAACAGTTTATTTGGGAAAATGAAATTGTTGTTTTTACTATCTTCCTCGCAATTTTTCCATATTTTCTCACCGTTTAAACCTTCCCTGGACTACGACAAATATTTCAAAACCCAAATCAGCCCAGCCATTCTCGAGTTTTAGCCAGACAAACGAACAGCAATTGATTTATATATATATAGGTAGAAGATAGATTAGGTAGGTATATATACATATATTACATTTATTGTTTAATGCGTATCTTTATATTTAAAAATATAATGTTCCTCAGTTTTCATTATTGCACCACTGTTTGTCTCTGCATCACCCAAAAGTCGACTGGTAGAAAATGCCTAAGCATTAAGTCCGCCTCTGTACATTTGTGTGCTTAAAGTATTCAATAAATAACAGAATAACCATAAAAACAAAAAAAATATACGATAACATCAACATCTCATACATTCCGTTCTTATTGATTCTAAGGCGCTACGAAGTTTGCCGGGTCAGCTTGTGTATATGATAAAAAAACTAATGACATTAAACAAAAAGTTGGTCCTCCTGAAATTCAAGCAGATTTAATTATCTCTTAAAATGCTTTTTTTATGAAAAATAAATAAAACTATAATGGCATATCATGACGGCACGGTTGGCGCAGTGGTTAAGCGATTGACTGCTGCGCTGCGTGTCGCGGGTTCGATTCCCGCACGGAACAAATATTTGTATGACCTACATGTATTTGTTCCGAGTCTGGGTGTTTTTCTATCTATAATATGTATGTATTTACAAAAAAAAAATGTATATAAGTAGTTTATCAGCCATCTTGTTACCATAACACAAGCATTAGGTTGCTTAGCTTGGGACTAGATGGCGCTGTGTGAAATGTCCAGGGATATTATTATTATTATATCCAAGTTGTTACGTCCGCTAATAGACAGTTGCATTACTAGAGCTATGTCACAAACCATGCTCCACCTCCTATCCATGCATGTTTTGGGACACAGAGGGCAGGAGCCCTCTGTGTCCCAAAACATGCAGACAAAGTGACGTCTGTGCTGCCACTGACAACGCCGTGGAAGTGTCAAAGTTTTGGGACAACAAGATGTAAAATACAGTCGTGCAGCGACACGAAGAAGAGGAATCACTCAAATAATGAATTGTTAAAATAACATTTCCTGTAAAAACGTGTTTCATGTAAACTCTAGAGCTTTTGTGTTCATAGCACTTAGTACGGAGTGTTGTTTTACGACTTATTATTTATTCATAAATATTATGGCACATTACTTTTCTTCAGATATTAAGTGAGTAACGGTAGAAGACTAAGTACGTCAGGTATAAATAGAGATTATTTAAGTTAGCCACGGCTTAATATATACCCCTTTGTTCATAAACATTGATTAAAGTTAAGTGGTAATTTAACGTCTGTTTAACCATACATTTTTGACGTTTAAACGTCACTTAACTTTAATCATCGTTTGTAAATAAACCCCTCTAGAGTCTTAGTAAAACTCTGAATGATCAAGGAATTATAAGTTATGCAAAGAATTTAAAAAGTTGAAAAACTGGAGAGAATGAATGAAAGACTACCAACCAAAGTAATTAATGTGTGAAGCAGATATTAGTAAGTAGAGATGCCCTAGAAGGGCTACACTTACGTACGCTGATCTTATTAGTGGCATGTCCTTCCAAAGGGTCAGGTCAGGTACGCAGTTCTCGTAACCGGTACCATTATGACAATATATTATATTTCAACGTGGACGAAGCAAAAGAAGTATGTGAGGTATGTAGGGTAGGTGAGTACCTACTATAGTTCTTGTAAACTCCCTCGAGAGAAACCGTGAGTTAAGAAAATGTATGTTTAAAGACTAGTCGGATTTATTGTTGCGAGCTCGTACTTTTAACACTGATTGCGAGTATCGATTTCATCTTAACTATTCTTAACCGATATTGAAAAACTGTTGGTAAAAATTATGCTAAGTATGCTACATTCTCGCAACGCTGCCTTTGTCAAACCTAATAGGGTTACAACGCTGAGTGGCACTTGAAGGCCAGGCATGTGATTGCATACGTCGGTCTAGTTCTGTATATGAAAGGAAAACTGACGTAGCACTGACGTAAATGCTACGTAGACGACGATATCTGAATATTTATTACTATTGCAGACGGAGGAGAGCTTCTGTTAACAGATTTAGTACCAGCAATCGATAGTAGTTAGATTTACGCGTCAATCTCCATGTCGGTGGCCAAAAATAAATAACGGAGCTCTGCGGCGCGTCAGTCGGCGTGAGCACGCGACATTTAGCGTGGAGTGCGGGCGCCGGGATCGCCAGGACATTTGCCAACTGATAGAGCTATATATAGCCCACAAATATGCGCGTGACCAACCACTTCGGGTGACACGTCTATTTTAAGTGGGTACAATAAAAATGTTCGCAGATAAACACGGAAGAAATCGCTACATTCTTGACATTGTTTGCTGTGCCTGAATGTTTCTCGGTTTGGATAATGATGACGCATTCGCACATGGTTTTCGTTGCATTATTGCTTGAATGGTCTACCACGCGACTGGAGTAATAGGTACTTGAACTACGAAAAACCGTAACGCTAGTTTTTCGTACCGAGTTCGTGGCGGTCGCTCCGAAATGAAAGCGCTGTCTAAGCCTTATTGCAGAGGTTTATAACTTAATGTAATGTTTTACATGTGTGTGTGTGTGTGTGTGTTTTGTTTTTTGTGTGTTTGTTTTAATACTGTATTTTAAATACATTTAAGCTAAAATGTTTCATTGAAGTGTAAGTTAGTTAGTGTTGCTGACACTAACTAACTTACTTTGAAGTAATAACGAAACGAAAGGTATAACTATCGTTAAAATAACTATAAAATGAGCAACCCGAGCTCATCAACCTTAGTTGATTAGCTCGGGTTGCACATTTTATAGTTATTTTAGGTACAAAATAAAGGGTGGAGTTAGTTCCACGTGCTCTCACGTCACCGCGTGTCAATGTCCAACACTTTTTTTGTACGACACAACACACACAATATATAGTTACACATTTAATAAATTATACAATCTATTTTATTCTTATGATGTTAAGTATGTCAAAGACGATAATTTGATTTATTATTTACTTACAGCATTGCAAATGCTGCAGCAATGAAAATGCTGTAAACAACGACAAATTGTTGTCGAATTGTTGTTGTCTATAATTGGATAAGTTATATAAATTCTATTTTAAAGTTAAATAATCGTTCACCATATTTAATAAGCTGATTTAAATTAATTGAAATGTCTTAAGTCTTAAATACAATTGGGCTGTTAACGATTTAATGGTGAAATTGTAAAATATCCACTTGAAACCTTCAATGTTCAGCGTCTATTCAGAAATATTCAATCTCATTCAAGTCGATGGCCGATGAGTGGCATTCAATAAGGGTTTACCTCAGTTTTGTGAGGACACAGCTTTAGAAAACCAGTTTGACCTTTGTTCGATTTATTCAATAGCTACTTGTTGAAATCTTTTCATAAAGATACAATTATTGTATCTCCATGTGGCGGTGATAAAAGTCGCTTCTTTTATTTAAAAGTAGGGCTTAAAATGTTTCGCAATTTACAGAACAATGGATGAATGTACAATAGAGGCTGGTACGGCGTGGCGGGGACGCAGGCGCTGCGCAGAACGCGAGCGCTGTCAACGTGCAGCAGTTCACACGACCGACTAATTTATAAATGACTTAAATTTAACAAGAGATGTCCGACGTCTTACTGCAAACAGCAACACACAAGTTTTAATTAGTACTCGCAGTACCGTCCGCCGCGCGGCAAATTACAGTTTGGTAGAATTTCTGAAATACTATCCCCTAATACCCTAAGGTTGGCAAAAAATGCAAACCAATGGCATTAAGTTTGCATTTATGCAGTTTATACTAGTGCACAAAGCATTAAATAAATAAAAACGAAATATGAAAATATCATAGGCATATATCACAATTTACAATGTAACCTTTTATATACTTAATACATATTTAAAAAATATTTGAGTTGCATAAAATAATTACCTACACGAATCTGGGGATGAAATATCCCATTTTCCTCTCGTGAATAGTAAATACATATTTTGTCAGGGTATTTTTGCGTATAACATTGATATTTCCCTCTATTAGGAGAAAATGAATAAATGCTTTTTACAAATTGAAGCTCGCCTTTTCCTAACTATGTTAGGGGGTCAGCTTCCAGTCTAACCGGATGCAGCTGAATACCAGTATTTTACATTGAGCGACTGCCTATCTAGCCTCCAGAACCCAGTTACTGGGTAATACGATGCCCCTTGGTAAGACTGGTTGTCAGACTTTCAGGCTTCTGACGACCCGTAACGACTGTCAAAGATCTACGAATGACAGCCGGGACCAACGGCTTCCGAGGCACGGAGGAGTCTTGGTATGTGAAGATGGTCACCCATCCACGGACCAACCGCGGCAAACGTAGCTTAACCTAATCGATCGACCCGTGCGGCTATTATTACTTAGCCACAAGCCCCTTTTACAAATTGAAGGTCTTAATCAAAATTTCAAAATTGTGTGTGGCATCCAGTGGAAACCTTTGATTTGTGTACCGTGATGTTTCCCTATTGATCGTTAGACAATACGCCGAAGCCTGAACGGCAACGTATTCATTAAAAATGACCCAAATCTAACGAGCACACGTGTTAGCATGATTGTGCTCTCCCAAAATGAAACGACAATAGCATTTTAATTGCATGTCAGTATGCAAAAGTCTGTGAACGTTATTTGCAAAGTTATTTCCCTTCCAGTTCCATCTCCTTGGAAACCACAACAATACACCATTGTCTTTTCCGTCTTGCCTTTAATCAGCCGCTCTTAAACACCAAGAGAGTATTGTTTTCTCTGGGCCAATGTTGAATTTAACTCAACAAACAATATACCTAGCTAATCTGCGTGGAATATAATAATGTGTATAATTGAAATGTTCATAGCTTCTAATACCTTAACAGAACTGTGTTTAACAAGTTAATTTGCAGTTAATTAGTCTTTAATAATTGAACTTCGTTGTTGCTGCTTACACTGATTTGTTCTTTTAATGAAAGCCCTCGACGAGGAACACAATCTATAACTAAACACCGCCAACTTACAAAAAACTAATTCAATGGGTTCGCTCAATATTAATTTACTTCATACTTTTTGAAATGAGTAACAATTTAACAGCCGTGAAGCTTTACATTTTCAGCAGGGAAAATAAATGAAAACCTGAAATTTGTAGTAGCTAGCTTTTATTATTAAAGTGGAATATGGGAGGTCTCTATAGATGCGTTTTGTTTGTCATGTCTACATGTATGACGTGGGTCCAATATAATGTCAAACAACTGAAAGTCCTTTATCAATATCAATTTGGCTTTGTAATTTACGATTTTCGTTCCCTCGTTTTTCGTTCATAGATACACGCTCAAATATACAAAGAGCGTAAACGTTAATAATTTACGAGTGTTTTGTGTAATAATTTAGCACTTGTGATATTGTTACAAAAGGCAAAATTGCTTTTAATAATAAAGAAGTAACATTTCGTCAGTGCTTGTTGTGACTGTTATACGATCATGATCTAGTCACTAGATAAAATATGTACATGTATCTAGTTCCTACCTATGCCGACAATAATGAGCTCTATTTTTGTCTATCTCAGGCGAAAATAAAGTCTAGCTATGAATACCCAACGTCTCTCGTATCTTCTCTCACAAATTAGGACACGTATTTTCAGTTTATTCAGGAATAAACTTTCGTGTATATCATGTCACATGATGATTCTCAAATAACTCAATAAAGGTAGCTATTATAATTACCGATCTGTTATTTGAAGCTAAAATCCCATTTATAATGAAAGCCAACAACTAGGCGCGCTGCTGCGGTGGAAACATTGTAGTTTGAAGCTTCGTACGTCTGTCTGTGGTTTGTTAAATCCTAGCTGCGTAGTTAGTATAATTAAATTAATTACTTTATAGTTTGTGTAAAACGGTTTTAAATATATACATTCTGTTACCTGAATAGCTTACACATAATAAATAGCCTTATTCTTGGTGTAGTTCTTCAAAAAGGTCAGTAGGCGTAGTACTCGCGACCGGCGTGCTTATATGAGTAGATGTACGAACTTACAAACAAAAACTTACAAAACTTGCAGTACAGCATTATCAACCTATAACATTCCCACTGCTGGGACGCAGGCCTCCTCTCTGTGACAGGGAGTGGGCCGTAATCCACCACGGCGGCGGCCCCAGTGCGGGTTGATAACTGTGCAATATTTACAAAGAAAAAACCAAAAACATTGCAGCTTTAACTACAGATCCGCACAAGTGCTCCCATTCGTTAATGATCTGTGGTCCCTCAGAAGCGGATTCATGAAAGTGACATAATAAAAACAGCTAGGTATCTCATTAAAAACTGAATGAGAAGCGACTCTTCGCCCGCATTTCCATAATATCCAGAGAGAGTTTTCACATATGCGTAATTAAGCTCTCAACATTGTAAATTAATTTGATTGAGACGAGCATAAATCTGTATTCTATAACACGTTAATTAAGACATGCAAATATTTAAGAACCTTTAACGCACGAGTTCCTATCATTGAGATGTATATATATTGGCACACTGAAACCAACCATACAAAAGTAGTTTACCGACGACGCCTACGTTCAACCAAATAATAAGTACATATATAAATAGATCGTATGTTACATTAATTGGAACAGTGTTCTCGAGTTAATCTAAAACTGTTATAAACTAACGGAAATAAATGCATAATTTAACTTCTCCGATATTTTCATATGCGTTATTGTACTTCAAGAATGCAGCTATCAATATTATAGAGATGTTGCGCATGATGATTTGCGGAGTTGATAATATTAAACGGGCGGTCCGCCGGGAGTCGAACCGGGAACCGGTAATCAGCCACCGCCAGTGCCCTCTGCATTATTGATTACCATTTGCTGTTACACAAGCATTCTCTTTAAGCAAACTATAAATATTCTAAGTGTATGTCTTTCTAGGGCGTCCCCTCCCGGCGTTTCCACTCACATCAGTTTGCGTGTTTTGTTAGTCGTCCCTCATTCATCATCTCAACATGACCATACCAACTTAACAAACTCCTTTCACGCCCTAGGAGGACATATAGTGACCTTATTGGTGGTATTCTTCAGAAAGGTCAGCCGGTCGATTCTGTAAAAATCTCACCGTAAAAACTCAAGTGAAGTGAGCTTGATGTCAGTTGTACGTAGTGTCAATCCCTAGCATTATTTGGAATGACAGCTCACTCCACGCTCACTTCACCTAGGTTTTCACGGTGAGATGGTTACAGAATCGCACTGCAGGTGCGTAGTACTCGCAACCGGCGTGTGTCTATGACCAGAAGGCCAATTCCCGTAATTAAAAACATTCAAAATCTAGTCGCAATCTCATCTCAGCGACAATAAATGTCAACAACTTGTCAAAAATGGAGAGGAAATTAGAGGTATTTTTGACAGATTGAGACTATGTTCAAACTGTGACCGTTCTTAAAATTGCGAGAATTGCCCCTCAGATGCATGTATGGACGTAAACGAGGCAAAAGGACAATGCAAGGATCGTAGTAGGTGGCGTTCTGTAATTTCTGCCTACCCCCATGGGAAGAAGCGTGAGAATATGTATGTTTATGTAAGTATTCTATTGCGTACCTACTTGGTTACGATCTGCAGGTTATATTTTGGCCTTTCTTACGACAACTGCGCGGCTCTGATGAAACTCGTAGGTGGTACGGCCACCAAAATAATGAATTTTAATTTGATAGGTAGGTAAATGGACTGTTTGTTTTCTATTAATTAAAATTTTATTCGAAAACATCTATTGGGTTCTTACTAAACTTCAACTATATAGGTACGACGACACTAGTTACTTATCTACTTTGGTGACTGTACATACTTTTCATAATTTTGAAAGTTATATGGTCAGATTAATAAAATTCATGTTAAAGTTTTATGACTTTGTCTTTCTATTTAATGCTTTTATTAGGCACATACAGATAATTTAATCAACAATGTACCTAATAGTTATGTGAATATAAGTCATTCGATTTGTAACAATACCTTTAGTTTCCTTTACTATTTTCTTCTCACAGAATGTCATCCCATTTTCTTTAGTCGTGGTTGTTTTAACAAGAAAAGGAAGCTTATCTTTTCAGCGCGTTTTAAATTATTATAGTGCTGTAAGTTAGAACAGAAAATACGATCGCGGAAGACATAAAGAACGAGTCTTAGCTGTTTTTAGCCTTGAGCAGTTTCAGTTTCAGCGCCACTAATTACAACTTCAAGTTTTGACTAAGCGCAAAGTTTCTTACTTTTAGAGAAGCTAGATTATTATTAAGGCATAAGTACTTCTATATATGACATAATAATATTATGTACCTAGACCTTTCAACTTTCAACGCACCCTGCTTTGAAATTGTCCAGAATCATGTTCTGAATCCATGGTAAAGGTTGTGCGTCATGTCCCTGTGACTATACTGTATTAGTAGGAACATATTTCCTACTAATACAGTTTGAGAAAAAGTTCGATCGTAATTCGTAGAGCATCACCTCTATCACGTATCATTTTTGTAAGACAGTTTCCTTCTAATCCGATAAGATTTCCGATCAACTATACTTTATGCTCCTGCGATATACTGTTTAGGTACCTATCAGGAAAACAATTGTTATTTCGTGTGGTACTTTCTGGCCGCGCCACAGTCGTATTTTGAATCGGAGTTAATAAGAATAAATGTTCATAATATGTTCATTATTGTACTAAATAAAATAAAAATAGTACTTGAAAGATTCGCGAGATATTTAACAAAATCGCTGGTGCGGCCAGAAAGTATGCTTCCTAGCCGCGCCACCGCGTACACTGCAACAAATAGGATATTTATGTGCAAACTCAATGGTAAACAATTGTACGAATATTGTTTATTTTATTGATGATTAAAAATACTGCAAAAAGTCCATTATCTATAGGATGAATATCGAAACTTCAAAATCGGTTATGCCAATACTAATTACAGTAGGTAATGTAGGTATTCTTGAAAAAAGAAATTACAAGGCTTAAAGTAGGTACTTTTATATCAATACTGAATTGTACGGTACGGTGTCTTATTTGGACTTTAATTTCTGATGAATTTTTTACAACACATTATTTTTAATTTGACAATAAATAATTATAATGTATAGGAACAACGATTGTAACTGTCTGACAGTTCTGCCATAATCGAAGTAGTATTTTAGTTTCGATATTATTATATTTATCATGTAGGTAATGACTTTTCACTATTTCTCATTACGAATAGATTAAACAATAGTCGTACAATTGTTTACCATTGAGTTTGTACATAAATATCCTATCTTTTGCAGTGTACGTGGTGGCGCGGCTAGGAAGTATGCTTTCTGGCCGCGCCACTGATTTTGTTAAATATCTCGCGAATCTATCAAGTACTATTTTTATTTTATTTAGTACAATAATGAACATATTATGTACATTTATTCTTATTAACTCCGATTCAACATACGACTGTGGCGCGGCCAGAAAGTACCACACGTTATTTCACTATCTCCGGAACACCGATTTGTGGCAAAGATGGTACAAACTTAGACTGAACTTCACGTGTACTGACGGCGCGGGCGTCGCAATAAGTAGAGACATTCTAAACTAAGACGTTCAAATTATTGCAATGCAGTACTATTCTTCAGATTTACAAAAAAAAAATGCTTTAGGTAGTTTTGAATTTGACTGAATTAAAGGAGAATAAATTGGTCCCAGCAATGGAAACATTATTGACTGATAATCCTCATGTTTTTGTTTAAATGATTACAGGAAAAAATATAATTAATATTGAACATAATAATTGTAGGTATATCGTGTTCAATAATAATTATATTTTGAATAGGTACCTACTCATTTAGCACTAAATATGACTATTTAGTATGATCGATTCCTTTAAGAGAGCAATGGATTACTATATCAATACTGATTTTACAAATTTAATGTTTTTACCTAGGCAGGTACTTAGGCTTTAAATTGAGCCTACAACACGTAGGTTTAGCGTGCTTGTGTATAGGCATAGTAGCTTTAAAGCTAAACTAACGTAAAAGAAAACAAACACAGCACCCTTTCAGTTCAGTTTTTTATTCCGCATGTAATAAATACAGGGTGGCAGGGACATCGACGCGCAAACTGTAACCATAGATTCAGCACATGAGTTTAGACCACACAGCGTCGAAATTTTTCGTCGGTTATAAAAAAAAAAATCTTCTGTTTCATAGAAAAGTGTAGGTAATACCTACGCGGTCAAAACGTATGGATCAGCAATAATTTTTTTTTATAACCGACGAAAAATTTCGACGCTATGGACTCATGTGCTGAATCCATGGTTACAGTTTGCGTCACCCTATAAAAAATAATAACTTCGTCTATGTTTCAGTCACAGTTTGAATGGCTATTTTCTTTAGTAAGGAAAAAGGGGAGAGCAGTGATGTAGCCCGCGGCGAACCAGACACGACGTGAAATGTTCTATTTCATTATATGAAGCTTATATCCTGATCTGAACATTAGATAAATACGGGAAAACACTCGTGCTCGAGTTGGAAGAGGAAAAGGCGTATTATATTTAACATTTAACGTTAATTTGTGAAATTATTGTAGCTCGATTTTATTACCTTCTAACTGCGCCCCGCGGTTTCACCCGAATAAGTTTCGATCCCGTGGGAATATCGGGATAAAAAGTATCCTATATGTTAATCCTGGTTATAAACCAAATGTGTGCCAAATTTCATCCAAATCCGTTCGGTAGCTTTTGCGTGAAAGAGTAACAAACATCCATCCATCCATCCATCCCTAAAAGCTTTCACGTTTATAATATTAGTAGGATTTACGCCAATGCGACTTGTTATTATTTTATTCTTTTCGGGAAACTTACAGCTAATTCATGCAATGCTCTTAAACAATATGATACTAGAAACGAGAAAAAAGGTGGAAAAAAGTACCTCTAACGTAGATATGAAATAGTACGACATCAGTAGTATTTCTCAATTCCTTAAGTAATAAGTGTTGAACAGTTAAAGTAGGTATCTACGTAAGAACACATTGGCAGCGAACGTTAAATAAAGAAATGGCATAGGAAAACGAAACAGACCACTAACAAAATTCGATACACGAAGCGAAATGTATTTTATTTATTTGACCATTTATGTACACACAAATATAAACAGACAAGAAAAAACAGAACAAAAAAATAGGTAGGTGCAGAGGTGATGCTCATTTCATAAGAAATCTCTTCCAACATACCTGCCTACGTACTTACTGAACGTTTTATAGCGACTAAACAAATTAAGGCTGTAATTACTTATAATATATATATATAACAGGTATATACATATTAACAGGTTAATGAATTTATTTACTCATAAAGAACAATACAGTTCACTTAATAATGAGCTTAAGTATAAATAAAGTAATGTAGGTAATAAACAGCGAAAATATTATATTAGAAGGCGACAATACCGAGCGTCACAATTTTCCTGCTTTTAACTCGTTACATTTTGAAGAAATCTTCTTAAAAAAGAATTACATGGTCGGTCCACCGTGGCTGCGTAATATTGTAAAAAGCTTCAGAGATAAAAGAATTGCGCGGACCAAAATAAAATGCAATTATACAAAAGGCCAAACACAAATAACTTGCTAAGTAGTGACCTTAAGAATTTTAATGGCTTTTAGAAATTGACAAGAATTTCTCTTATCAAATAAGTCTGAACAAGAATACTTCATCAAATTTCAATTCGGACAAATTATCATATCTTTAAAGCTTTTACGCATTTTGTGTTTAAGAGTCTATTAATTAGAAAGTTAAATGAATTTTACGTTAAATTAATTATGGAGATCAACGATTGGTCACGCCTGATTTTCTGAGTGTAGGTAAGGTCCTTCCTTCATTCTTGGATCATAATAAGTTCCAATTATTGAATTTATAACCAAGCTTTAACATAACTATTTTACCTGACTACTGACAAAGAAGAGGAATTTTAACAGTCTTCATAATGTTCATTCGCAGCTCAAAACTACTGTTCCCATTTCGACAAATGAGGTGTCGATTGACTTAAACGTTAGAGTGTGTGGCAATCTTTATTTTTTTGTAAAACTGCAGCTATCTTTTTCCTCGTAAATAGGTACCACCAAAATAATATAGGTAAATCAAAAACAATCGAGGGTTGTATTACCGCTGAAACTAGGAAGACGATCCTCTATTTAATAGTTTCTAGGTAATTTATTGGATAACCGTATTCGGTATCTAGAGTAGAGAGTCAGACACGTGCCAGATTATTTCAGCACTACTAATGTAACCTAAGATTATACAAAACGAAGAGTTCAAGTTACTTTCAGGGGTAAATAAATTCTTTAATACAAACGTGGCGGTCCGCAAACATTACTATTTTAAAAGACTTTTTGTGATTTTTGGAACGAAATTCCTTATCACGCGTTGCGAAAGGGGGCTAGACGGAATAAATTAAGACCAAAAGTTGGAACGACACTTTTTGCTATAGTTGTAAGCCGTGCGGCGTGCGCGTGTTTCTCTGTCTGTCTCTCTCTCTCTCTCTTATAGAAAGCAAACCAGTTATACTTCGTTCCATCCGGGTGTCCCTTGACACCTCTCAAGTTTTTTTTATAAAAATGTAGATGTTAATCAATGCTCGTTCCTTCTTTACGTAAGAAAAGCTACTTACCGATAGGAAAATTCTTATGGGAAAATATTAAACACATGTCTATTGCAAAATTCATTATTTACGTTACACGTGCGTACATGTTTCGGTCACAGAAACGCACATGTGTACCAATTTCGGTCAGTTAGATTCGGAGTAATTTGGTTGTGACAGACGGAAAGACAGATTCACGTTAAATTTTTTCAGTCGGTACCCTAAAAAAAAAGAATATTGTTTACAACTTCTCCAGAGTTTTAAAATGGGCAGATTTTCAGTCACCACGCTTTCTGATTGGATCGGCGATGATCGCTGCATGTCTAATAAGCTGCTAGAGACTTGTTTAGTGCTACAGAATTAAGTTTTGGAATTAGACCTTCCGTGACTTTTTCATTATAAACGTTGCAAGGCGTTAATTATAACTAGCTGGCCCGGAGGGTTTTCCTAGCCACTCGATTAGCGCGATGTACCTACGCAGATCAAAGTGATGTAATGAACTAACGACTGGTAACTAATCCATTAATGGCCTGCATGCTAATGCATCTATTCCCGTCAATGTCTACGGGTAAACTCCAGCTCACTAATTAAAAGTAGATTAATTACATACATCATGCGTTAATGGAAGCTAGCATATCTAAAATGTACCTATGTAAGTATTTAAGTAAAGTTACACAAAGGAAGAAAGGGTGAAAAGTAAAGGTAAGTGATGAGAATAACAGTGGAACAAAATGTGAGTAAATATTGTGAAAGGGTTCGCTGATAGTCAAACAGTATTTTATTTCTGCGACGCGGTCCATTTTCGCTGTTCGGCAGTCTGCTCACGTCATTGAGGTGTGCAAAATGTGCCTTCAAATAACTATTAAATTGTCAAAGGTTTGCGTTATCTTTTGCTGTAAACTTCAGCTATGAATCGCACCATGGGTTTAACCACATAAAATAATGGAGTTATAAATAAGTATATTTTATATAAACTTTTTGTTTAAGTTTTTTGCAAAGCTTTTATCGAGGTTATGATCAAAATGTGGTTACTTATCCGTGTATAAATAAGGCGCATGTAGTTTATTGAATACTACTTATATTCAATGTAAATTTTGCCATTTATCAATTATGTATGTATTACTTTTGTCATAGCCAGCCTACGCGTCAATAATTCAACGTGTAATTAATAAACTGATTAGAGTATTCATGAGGTTTATATGATGAATATATATTATGCGCTCATGGCATGTCTGTCAGTGGCAAGTAACCCAATAATAATGATGCCTTTACTGTGTCATGCATATTATGAAACCTATTGACATCACATTCCAAAAAACGGACAAAACCTGAAACTGATGGAAAGAACAAACATAAAACTTATTGTTGAATACCAGCTGTCGCTAGCCAAAAATAACCAAATGTTTTCGAAATACCTTTTAAATTCCATACAGGTATAACCTATCCTGTGCGTTTGAGTGGAGTTTTCACTGACCTTTCGTTTCTCAAAGCTTTAACTAGCCAACGTCAGTCAGTTTCAGTTCTCCGGCCACCATGTCATGGCCAGAATCCTCTTAATTTACTCTGACGCGTACTGTACACAACAGCAAAGTCCCACAGAAATTGGAGCGGGTTTTTTGATAAAAAAAAAAAATACACTGAATGTTTAATAATTTACCTTCCTACCTCTTAATAAATGTTAATGTTATAACATAATAAAATGCCTGGAATGTTCTCATTTTACATGTTAAAAAGCACGTAACGCATTGTTTAAAACTGAAAATGTGTTAATGAGATTAATATGGTAATATTATCTCATATGCAAAGAAGACATGCTTGTTTCCGTGTTGACCCAAAATGTTACCGTCGGTAGAGGTATAACTCTATGGTAAGCTTTTATTTATAAAACAATATTTCAGCGAAAAAGAATTGGATTAGCAATGTGTGAAAATTATTATAAGTGAATTTAATTAGGAAGATGAAAATATGTACAGAAGCCAGCACATCAAGCTACTACAATCTGTCATATTTCTTTAATTGATTTTCAACTTCATCGCTAAAGCTCAAGATGGTTAAGATTCAAGGTTGATTGGGAAAATTTGACAGTTTCGGGTAGCTTGACCTGCTGGCGTCTGTACACTGGATGAACTTCTAATACAAGGCGGCTCAACCCCAGCCCCGCGGGCCACCAACGCATTAGCGTAAAAACCACTTCAAAGTCAGTGAAGTTTTTTCACTTTTGTTTCATTTTATTATCTGGGTATTTATTTATTTATTTAGTATATACCATAACCGTAGGCAAGTTTTATTCACTTGATGGCCTGCCTGCTGGCATGGAATTAAAATTATGGCCCAACTTCAAAATTGGTTGGGCAGCCCTGTTTTAATACTTAAGGCTGATTTTTCAATAGTCAGATAACTTATCTTTAGTCTTTATCTGAGGAATAAAAATGGTGTTTTGACAGCTTTAATATAGAAAATAATTATGTCAAACCACCATTTTTATTTTGTCTGACGATTGAAAAATCGGCTCTAAATAAACTAGTAAATAATTTTCAAGTAAGTAGCATGGTTGTCATTATGGGCCGAACTTTGGCACCAACTAATTCTTGGTTGGTGCCAAAGTTTCTACGTCCGAATGAAAAAGTAAACGAATCTCCTTATAGCACAATTATCACATATGATTTCATCGATTGTCATAAAGACCCGTATCAAACACATTACCAAATGACAGTCACAGTAAGTATGTTAACTCATTGGTAAACAAAATCACTCAAGTGTACCTACTCTCTACAATACGATTTCCGTGGAAATGTGTACAATCTACTATCCTTATATCTCCGCTTTGTACCGCTGTCAAGTGCTAAAGTACCGTCTATCTGGCAAAATAAATACGGGAACGACCTGGAGAAATATTGTTCACATAGTGGCCCCAGAATCCCGCGGCTTTCTCGCTATTCGAGGTACATACAATAATCATAAGTAGAGGATTACGGCTCCGCAGTATTCAACCGTGGAATCTGCGGAATGTCGTGAACTATTTGCACTGCGGCTGGGCGAATACGTTTACTTATAGTGGCAGGCACAGATTATACATTTATTTATCAGATGAGTTTGTTATTCTTGTTTGCACTTGGTTATCAAAATAATATACGTTATTATGTATGTATGGCTGGTGAGAATACCTGTTTAGTAATTACTTCTCAAAACTAGGTACCTACTAAAAATGTTAACAAGTAACTTTTATATTACCGTTTAAATTTTATATATATTTATTTAAGCACACCAGTCATGACCAACAAATTGGTAATTAAATATAAATAAATAAATAAATATCCCTGGACATTTCACACAGCGCCATCTAGTCCCAAGCTAAGCAACCTAATGCTTGTGTTATGGTAACAAGATGGCTGATAAACTACTTATATACATTTTTTTTTTGTAAATACATACATATTATAGTTAGAATTGGTTTAAGTATTAAGCATTTTTCCTTATTGTAAATAAATTACGTATTCAAATGATTGTAACCTCTGTTTTCTGGTATTTTCTGTAGGTCAACCTTTTATTAGCTCATTTTTCACAAGCCTACGTAAATAATTTCATTCATAACTTCTAACAGTAACTTAGCTCATAAAATTCCTTGAATCAACCGCGTTGATCCGGTACCTAACATTTATTGGGTCTGTGGCGCTGACAATACGTGAGAATTTATTGAGGCAGGAAAAGTAATACGATAGTGCTTTTAATTATGTATTTTTCACTAAAACCGTTATTCACTTATAGTTATGGACCTATTTAGAGATACTTAGGTACCTCTTTCCTTGTTTTATTTTTGTATGTTAGAAATTAGAATTTCAGATATCGCAAAAGGCAAGGGTTTGGAAGGTAAAAGAGGAGACCGTTGCCCAGCAGTGGGACACAATAAAGGCTAACAAAAAAACCAGGATCTATGATTGTGTAGCAAAGAACTATAATTTTTTCCTCATCAACAACATGAACATGTGTTTCAGAACCATTTCATAATAAATGGATTTTCCTTATAGTACAGTAAGGGGAAAATATAATTATTAATCAAGTTGACACCCTACGTCAATTTACCGTATTATAGTCACTGCATTATACTTGAACATACGGATAACTTAAGTTTGTAGTCAATTTGCGTAACAATTCATTTCCCTGATTTCAGCTACTTTCAATTTTCAGCAAAGAGGTATATAGCTACCTACATCGGAAAATGCTATTTCCCACACGGTTATATCTTTTTGATTATTTGGGCAAATACAGATTTTTTGACATTTTGCGCTGGTTTTCAAGAAGACGCTATTAATGGTGGAGCAGTGGTGGCCCAGTGATAACGGCTACGACTTACGAGAAGTGGGCCGTGGGTTCGAATCCAAGCAGGCACTTTACTTTGTGGAAGTTATTCCATCACCACTGCTCTCAAAACGGTGAAGAAAAACATAGAGAGCGAACTGTGTTCTAGAATCAAAAATTCGAAGACATGTGATATCCACCAACCCGCACTGGACCCGCGTGGTGGATTATGGCCCACTCCCTCTCACAGAGAGGAGGCCTGTGTCCCAGCAGTGGGAACATTATAGGCTGATTATGCTATTAATGTGACCCTCTAAGATATCAAGAACAGCGGGGTAACTGCGTAACACACTATCAGTAGCAATGGGTTTCATTTTGACAGTTCAACAACATTCATTGCGTTATTTACGTTGTTCAGTAGACATATTTTACGAACATATGAAGCAATGGATTAGCAATATCCTTCAAAATGATTCAGATCGAGATTGAGCATGTTACGCAATTATAGCTAGGCCCACAGTTGTACTCACTGTATGCCCAAAATTAGTACATTAGCTATCGTAAAAGTAATAAACCTCATAAAAAGAAAGTCAGTAAGATATTATACCTAATCATTAATTAAGAACGCGAAATAACTTGATACTAAAGAGGTCTCTTCTTCGTTTGACATTAATAACTTCTCGGCAGAAAGTTCACAAGCGAGATTATTTGTGGATCTATTTTTTTATGTAAAAATATTTAATAACGTCCGGCGTTAACATTATACATGAGTATCTACAGTTAGCGACAAAAGTCGATGATCATTTTAAACTCTCTCATTAATGAATTTGTAGAACACCATTATGATTTATATAAATAAAACAAAGTCGGGTTATTTACACCGTTAGAATGGCTGGACCGATTTTAATGAGTTATTCCGAAAAAAAATCCAACCAGCAGATGGTTGGATTTTTGATTTGTTGAAATTTTCTCCGCCCCAAATAGCAGTTTTTTTTTCGTGCATTTCCCTTGTTTTAGTAGTTATATTAAAACATGGGAAATTCACGAAAAAAATGGTCATACATTTTGTATGAAAAGGCTAATAAGTTAACACAACGTTTAATTTTATTGATTCTGAGACGGTACGAAGTTCGCCGGGTCAGCTAGTTTTAATAATATATCATAAAGAAATATTGCATTTCCACTCGTAATAATTAGCCAGTTTCCATTCCTCCATTCCAACCTCTTTTGAAACTGAGTACGACTACATAAGTCGTACTAAGTTTGAGAAGAGGTGGACCGTACATAATTACATGATCAAAACTGACATGTTGAGGTGCACTCGTCAACATAAGACGTAACTAAACATTATTAACAGAACATTAACTTTCAATGCTGTGTTTTAAAGTTCAGAACAATATTTTGTTCTAATTAAAGAAATAAATATCAAATTATTTGATTCAGATTAGTTAATTATTCACATTAATTTTATTTAGAATTCAAATAATGGGCAAGTAAATAACAATTAGTATCGAATTAATTCATAAATATTACAAAATTATATCCTAACTTAACTAAAGCTACTTTTTCACAAACTAAAATATAGTGTCGAAAAATTCACCCGCATCGATGTCGACTGGTAATGTACCCAAGAGACTGGCGGCATTAGCATCTTAATTATATTGATTGTCAATCAGTAGCTAATTTCATACTAAATTTTGGATGCGATTTTTTTAAATAATAAATTATACGTGTATGTTGTTGTAGTGGTGGAATTTTCTTTTTTCTGTCGCCACAATATTTTTTTAGGTTTCGTTACGAGTCGTCAGAAGACAACCAGTCGTATCAAGGGACACAATCCATTATTGAGACAATTGCACCCTATTTAGCTTTAATATTTAATTTTTGTGTAGATCAAGGGATATTCCCGGATTTAATGAAGTTCAATAAAGTTATTTCACTTTTCAAATCTGGGGACAGCAAAGACATAGACCCGTATTGGTTTTGCCGGTTTTCAACTAGGTGTTTGAAAAAGTAATGTAAAATCAAATTCTCAAACATTTTAATCGTAACAACATCCTACACGATCTCGTATGGTTTCTCCAAAGGACGTTGTACAACTGACGACGGTGTCACCTTATTAAAACAAATATTTAACGCATGGGAAGAGGCACAAGATGCAATTGGCATCTTTTGCGACCTATCCAAGGCATTTGACTGCGTGAATTACGAAACACTGCTTTGTAACTTGAGCATTACGGACTGGGTAAACTAGCTCTTAGCTTAAAAAAATCATTTATTTAAATGATAGATTCAGCAAGTTCAAATAAACGGTGTGAATTAATTGGGTTTAAAAGTCAAAATGGGTGTACCGCAGGGTTCAATATTGGACCCGTTCTTATTTTTAGTATATATAAATGATTTACCTCATTTACTAAAAACCGGACCACAAATGGTGTTATTTGCTGATGACACATCGCTGATTTGTAAAGTAGGCAGACGTGCACAGGAGCTTGACGACGTAAATAACGCTATGCTTATGGTCCATAATTGGTTTACTGTAAATAATTTAGTATTAAATGAGAAAAAAACTGAATGCATTAGATTCGCTTTACCGAATGTTAAAAGTAGTAAATGTCACGTTGTATTGAATAGCCAGATACTTGAATTCGTCGAAAATACGGTTTTCTTGGGGATCACGCTTGACTCAAAGCTGCAGTGGGATCCTCAGCTAACAGGGGGCCTAACACCTGCAGGGCGGCTAAGTTCAGCCGCTTACGCTGTTTGGAAAATCCGTCAATTAAAAGACGTGGATACCGCGAGACTGGTCTATTTTAGTTACTTCCATAGCATCATGTCTTACGGTATTTTGTTGTGGGGACGGGCTGCAGATATTGATTCTTTCTTCATTCTACAAAAGAGGGCTTTCAGAGCCATCTACATTCTCGGAAAACGCAAATCTCTAAGAGAACTGTTTAAAAAAATTAACATCATGACTGATGGTTCCTTGTCAATATATATACGAAAACATTATGTACGTTCGAAAAAATTTACATCTTTTTAGTAAGATAAGTGATAAGCATAATTTTAACACTAGGAATAGGAACAAACTAGATCAACCGCGTTTCAGATTGCCTAAAGTGAAAACTTCTTTTATGGGGTACTCTGTAAAATGTTGTAATAAAATACCACTTGATATTCTTCAACTAAATGAGAAGAAATTTAAAACATGCATTAAACGCACACTATGTAGACAAGCATATTGTAAGTTGGATGAGTATATCGTCAATAAAAATTCTTGGCTTAATGCTGGTCCTGCTCCACAGGCACTTGGGCTCACTAGTTGATCACAATTTCAATATTTGAAAGAGGTGCTTCCCCTTTTTTTTAGTGTTTCTGACATTACGAACTTAATGTGTATTTTATTCTTGAATACTGCAATATTAAATACCTCTTCCTGATCGGCAGTATTTTTTTTTTCATCTCTTAAATTAATTGCAAGCTATTGTTTTGTATAATTTAGAAGCATTTTTTAAATTTTGTAAATGTAAGAACCATGGATCCGTTTATTATGATATTTTTATGTTGACTTGAAAGAGCATGGCACTTGAGAATATGTCATGCTCACTCAACCGAATGATGGAAATGGATCATTCGGTTCCCTACAAAAAGGTTGAGCTGGATGGTGCTGATCCACCCGTCATGTTCGTGAACGGGCGCCGTCCGTGGAGACTGGTCATCTCTTAACTGCCAGGGCAGATTTTTAATTTTATATTTTAAATTGTTTCTTTATTTGTTTTTTTTTACATTGTTCTCACATAGAAGCAATAAGGATAATGTACATTATCCTTATTGCTTCTATATGTGAGATTGTAATAATATCTTGATTTAAAAGAGTGTCCTTGGAGTTTCTTGCCCGTTCTTCTCCATAGAGATCTACGTTTTGTAATGGGTAACTAGCTTCAACTTTCGGACTAACTGACCGACTATTTAATTATGTCAATTCAAAAGTGTCTGTTAATGGTTTAATTGAAATAAATTATTTGAGTTTGAGTACCCAGTAACTGGGTTGTGGAAGTCAGATAGGCAGTCGCTCCGTGTAAAATACTGGTACTCAGGTGCATCCGGTTAGACTGGAAGCCAACCCCAACATAGTTGGCAAAAGGCTAGGCAGATGATGATGATGTCAATCAGTAGGTTAAACTTTACTTTACTGCTGTAGCGTTTTGTAAAACGAATGAATGTGTAAACCAACAATACCTACATAATATTCAGGTATCGCTCGAAATATTTGTCTATGAAAAAAATAACAACACTTAAACTTTTTTATAACGCTATAAATAATAAGAACAGCCCAAAAATAAAAGTAGCGATATAAAAACAGAATCGCCAATAACTTATTAGAGCTTTCAGTTCAATGGACCGTATATATAATCAATTTGTCGACAGATAAACAAAATCGTCCGGTAGATCAGTCTGTTCGGGCGCGGGCTGCCAAACGCCATACTAAACAATGTTTATTTATTATTTATTAAATGGGTTTCATTACGATATCGATACTCAGTTAAAAAGTTTATTTTAATGTGATTGTTTATTCATTGTAGTGAAAATAAATAAACTTTGTAACAAAGTCTTCGTAAAAACGTACTTACCTAGTAAATAGTAGTGTAGTTTGGACTACAGTACTAAGTACCAAGCTTTGAAACGAACACTGGATGATTCATTATTTTAGTGTAGGTACTTTTAAGACGAGAGCAGATGTAAACTGCACACATGTCATATACACAGGTACACGAGTCGACAACCGTCGTCGACGCGTGTCGACAGCCTCTGCTGTTGACGCGTGCCGCTCGTCTATACGAGCACTTACAAGAAGTGTTATGTACTGCAGAGGTTTTAGCCTGTCAACGACTTCTCCACGACTATTTTAGTAACTGATGGCATCTATAATTCAATAAACACTGTTTCATATTTAGAAGATTAGAAGAAACAATTGAGGTTCAAATAGTATGAATTTTAGAAATAATTACGAGATGAAAATAAAATAAGGCTTAATTTATATTAACCTTATTGATGGTCCCGGCGCTGTAAGAGCGTGAGGCTTTTATAGTACTCGCGCAAAATGAAACCACTTGTACATTGTAGGCTATAGTGTAGGCGCAGTCATAAATCGACCGTAACGTCCGCGTATTCTATACTCGAACCCAGCCTTAATCAACACCCTTTTTACATCTTTTTTACGAGATTAAGTATAACAATTTATAGCTCAATAAGGTGGCTACACGTAAATAAAATAGAAACAGATATTAAAATATTTTACAGGTGTGCAGCTAATTAATATAAATGCGTACCTAATTTACCATCCTGTCATAAACGTAGAAACGCTACACAGTTCGACTATGAAAAAGCTGATTTCATAGCACCACCTTATACATATAATTGCCCTTGATGATAAAAAAGGTCATCTAAAATAAATTAAATAAACCAAACATTAAAATAAAATTTAATACACTGAATATTTGCAAGTAAACAACTAACCTGCACTCCGCGGATGAAACGGTCTGCGACACAGGTTCCTCCTGCTTCTGCTGATTTGAAGAAGTTGTCACTTGCTGAGCTTGCTGCGATGTTAACGCTAACGCCTTATATCTCGATTGCTCAGCCGTAGGCAACACTATATCTACCGATCTTGATCTAAGTCCACTTCCGGGAACTGTCAGAGAGTTCCCGGTACCATTCAACTCCTCAGCTCTACCACCAGAAACTTTTGAAAAACACGAGTCGACAGACGCGGCGCGATCACGTTTTAGTTCGGGAACTGCCAGGTAGATGTCGTGAACGAGGCAGTCTTTAGCAGCGTTGGCCGCTTCCTCTTCGGATGCACGAACATTTTCGAGCGAACTACCCGTTGGCTCCACGAAGAAAGCTTCTTGTCTTGATATAGAACGCCTTCGTTGTGGAAGCATGGGGGGTTCATCTACGGGCGGCTGTAGTTCGAAGGATGGTGCTCCCGGCGTCGGCGGCGGCGAGTGCACCGGGGGTGGCAGGAATGTTCGGGGTGGAGGTGGTGGAGCGAGCAGCACCTGCGGCACGTCCTGCTCGCTCTCGTCCTCCTCGTCGTCGTCCTCTGCCGAAGAGGAGGCGAGCGCTCGGTCGGGCGTGACGCGCTCCTCGCTGCGCCGCGCGAGCCACGTCTCCATATGGCGGCAGTGCACGCATGGTGGCGGCGTGCCCTTTCCGGAGCGACGGCGGGACCACAAACGCGGGACCTGTCAAAAAATACAAACCACTTTACATTTGAGGTTAAATTCACAAAGACCACAATAGTTATCTGCTGCACTGATTTAATATGCTCTCTGTAACAGGTAACGTTAAGCTTACTTGGCTTTATTTGTAAATTAAACAACTTAATTTATTTACTACAATGAGCTTATACCACAGAATATGTTTGTTGCGGGCGGGGTTTATGGCTAAGAAGTAACAGCCGCACGGGTTGATCGATCAGATTAAGCCACGATTACCACGATTGATTTGTGGATGGGTGACCGTCTTTACATACCAAGACCCCTCCGTGCCTCGGAAAGTACGTTAAGCCGTTGGTCCCGGCTGTAATTCGTGGATCTTGGACAGTCGTTACGGGTAGTCGGAAGCCCGAAAAACTGACAATCAGTCTTACCAAGGGGTTTCGTATTACCCCGTAACTGGGTTGCGGAGGTCCGATAGGCAGTCGCTTCATGTCATGGTATTCAGCTGCATACCGGTTAGACTGGAAGCCAACCCCAACATAGTTGGGAAAAAGCTAGGCAGATGATAATGTTGTTTGTTGCGGGTGACGTACCTATACACTTGGTTCGCAGAACTGTAATCATGACCGAGTCAACATGGCACAGCGCCTCTGGGCATAGTTATGAAAGCACGATTTGTGCGTATGCTTTGACCAGTTTAGAATGAACAGCTAATCAACTTCACTAAACGATTGGTAAATTATATGGTATTGATTCATATTTTGTGAATTTTGATAAATGTTACAGGGCCTGCGTGAATTTGCAAGCATAATCCACACCTACAGATTTTACCGGCTATATTTCTGATCTTAAAAGATTTACGATTTTATTTTCTTCTTTACTAACAGTTTTTCCTCGATGCCGGGTGAAAACCTTGACATAACATGCTCTTTTGCACATACATCCTCTCATCCTCTTGAGAAAATTTCAGTTTCTGTATTTTTCACGGATTGTCTATTCTCCACTTTAGAAAAACTGGACTTTAGAAGAAAAAAAATATGGTGGTGTTCATTGTATACACCCCTACATAAAGCACGATCATAAGGGAGAAAAAAAGAATTACACCTTTACTGGTAGCCAAGTGCCATTCACTCTGTAAGTGAGTAGATAGAGTTTTTTAATGAAACCTTTTCAAACTTCAACTAAATCCATTAATTCAGTCATGCCGTAACTTCTGCTGGACAAACTACGACAAATAAATTAGCAAGAAAACGCACTGCAAACTAAGTTAAACCTACTCTTTGCTCGGACAATTACGGAGAAGGGACCTTGTTTATTCTTATTTATCTCAAAAGACTGTTTGATGCAAGTTATGTACTCATTAAAGTCTATTCATCTCGTTGAGAAACCGACGTCAAAGCTAACGTTGGCGTAATTTTGTAATCCCTTCATCAGAAGTAACACAGAAGACGTTGACAAGCCTTTGTGCTTGGCAGCTTGGATCATTTTCGGAAATGAAAATAAGATGCCTTCCTATGGTAATAGCTGCATTTTTAAGTGACTTATTTTTAGCCATAGGTAGATACCTATTTGCATACTGGAAAGTTATGATTTATCTGCTAAGATAATAGTTTACAAGTATTTTTATGTCATTAATTTTACATTCTGTGCGAACCTGAACTCACACACTGATTTATTATTTGTTAAAATATTAGGAAAAATCGTCTACATTCTATTTTATTGTAAATTTTGACGTTCAAAAGTGCCTTATAATGGCCTACTTGAAATAAATTATTTAACTTTTGACCTTGACTTTTATTGAATTTCATATATTTCAATATATCGTAAAAAAACGTGATTCTCCGGTCGGTCGACTTGTTATTGGCCTTTTTATAAAGAATTTCTTTATAGCATCTAAAAGTTTAGGTGTTTGCCCGGTTAGTATTACCTAATTGCCCTCTATTATGGGCGAAGTGTACGTTTACCTTTGCCAATCTTTCTGGGAAAACAGGCGTTATTAACTAGTGTGAGTTTCTTACCTCAAGATAAGTGCCCGAATCATCAGATCCGGCCGAGTCGAAGGAGCGGCTGCGGGCGCCTGGCTGCGGTACCGACAGCAGGACACTTGCGCCCGAGCCACGCACTGCCTCCAGTTGGATCTCATCGAACGACGCGGACCGGACCTGCCGACATTCATCTGTTAGATATGCAATATGAATCAATAGTTTAAATAGAGATAGGTACAGTAAATAATATTCGGCTCCTCCACGCCAGTTTCGGGTTCTTGATGTCACAAGGCTCAATTATTAGCTCTGCAGTCGTGGCCTAGTTTTGGGTTTCTATTAGATTTCTAATGAAAACTCATAATCACAATCAGAAGGGTAATTATACCAGTATCTTTAAGAACGTTCGCATTCTAAAGATTAGAATAGTGCCTCAATGTGTCATTTTAAGTTTTTGACATTGCTTGTCGTTGAGATGAAATTGCGATTAGGTTATGATAATTAGGTTAGGTTTTGAACGTTTTTAATTACGGTAACTAGCCTTCAGTTAACTTTATAGCTCATCATGAGAACGACCCATGTAGAAGCAGAACCCATTACCTTATTACCCACGTTTCTAGGCACAACTGGAGCCAAGTATCAAAAAGTCTTAATCAGAATCAGGAATGCAATAATGATCTAGGTCCTTACCTGCTTGGGAACCTCGAGGCTACTCTGCGTCTTCATGTCGGCGGGCGTGGGCGTACGAGATCGTTTGAAGGTGGTGCGCAGGCGCTGCATGGCGGCCGGGGCGGGCTGCGCGCGCGCTCCTCATGTCGCGGGCCCGCCCCGCCGCCCTCGCCCGCACCCCGCCGCAACGCGCTTTCACCACCTCTGTTCATCACATACAGGTTATAGAAAACGGTCGTGACGAAATAATATCTCATTTCTGTCTGCCACAGTGATAAAATAATTATTATGAAATGTTGAACTGTACAACACTAAGTAACACATTTTTTCTGTCACGTATATGTGAGTATTATAAATCTACGCATGTAAATCTCCGAAATCTATAAAGTAGCTCAAAATAAAAACAGGTAGAGACTGCAAATCGCGGATCAAGTGACACGGTATAAAGAAAAAAAAGGACCAAGGTTCGTACGTAAGTAGGATTACACTGGGAGGGCACGGCAAAGCGAAAGCTTACAAACTGAAATAACTTGATTTCAAAATAATAGGTTTCATATACCTACCTATACGTATTGTATATCGGCTACGGGATCTCAAAGAAGAGATAAAGGGTATTCTGTTGTTAAGAACTAAGAGTAGTTACTTATAAGTACTTACTATTTTCTATGTTATGGGTTTGGTTTCCGCGTTTAAGTCCTTCAAGTGGACCATTGTGCGTGGCTACTTTCTTCGGCAGTACATATACTTATAAGTACTATATTTTTCGGCAATGTTTACCCCATTAACCATAAATCAATTATTTATTTGCTCACATGTGTTACACACCAATACTTATAATTATTTAATTTTTTCCCCATAAATCCTAAAATCAGTTATTTCTTTACAAACACAAGTTGTTGTAAAATATCTAGATATATATGTACCAATTCGTTAATATATGTATACACGTTTTCTATAATAAAGTCCACCTTCACATAAAATATATTATAATTTTAAATAACAAGATTTTTTTAACAAGCGTTATATCGCATTACGAGTTGCAAGTCTTGCAGCAAAAGACATACGGCTTCTGTAAATGTTACCCCTATATGAACTTACTAGTTTCACCCCTGACTAATAAGCTTAGCAATGAAGTCCATTCCTATTCCAACACCAGTCAACAGAACTAGTACCGGTTCCAAGGGCATTGGTGCGAGAGGAGATAGCATCGCGGAATTCTAAAGCACCATTGTATCTCCCCATGGCTATTTTCTACAGCGACGTACAATAATTAGATTGCTTTAGTAGATTATACGATATACCTGTTTGTTTGTCATAAATAAAGTCAAACCAAATCAAAAGCTTACATAATCAGCGTATAATGTTCCCACTGTTGGGTGTCTCTTCTCGGTAAGTGTGGGCCGTAATCCACCACGCGGGCTCAGTGCCGTAATAGTAGGTATTCGAGAACCAACCTATGTACGACAGATACATATACCTACCCACGTAGCTATACGGTTATATCAATTTTCGGGCTGGATCAATTCAGTAGCCAGAGTGATGCCTATACCTATCGAATGGCATTCAATCTGAATTGTTCTCAATACGGAGTGCGCCACGTCTTTCAATTTGAATCGCATTGGAGACTCGTCGTCACGTTTACTGTTTAAATTGAATTGGGATTTGAATCTAATGATTACATATCCAAAATCAATCTTACATTGACAGGATTCATTTAAAAGGAAGGGTATTTTTGCTTTATCCCCGATAAGGAACCAAGGAAATCTAAACCTCAAATCTGGCGAACTTTTCCAATTTCTACGATAATGTTCTTATTGCGGGTGCCCCTTGACCTTTTGTTATTGTGGGTATAATTAATAGACTTCTCAAACATCTCACATCTCTCTCTCGTCTCACCTCTCTCTCTTTTCTTTCTTTCTTCTCTCTTATATCTTCTTACATCGGACTTCACACTTATAATTTAATCTTTTTTTTAATTTTATTGTTTGTTTTATCTGATGTATGTATCTGAAGGCCAATTCTCGTAATTTAAAACGTTCAAAATCTAGTCGCAGTCTCATCTCGGCGACAAACAAATGTCAAAAACTTGTCAAAATGTAGGGAAATTAGAAGTATTTTTTGACAGATTGAGACTGAGATCAGACTGTGAACGTTCTTAAAATTACCAGAATTGCCCCTCTGGTGTATTGTGTGTCTTTTAGTTTGTGTCAAATAAATGTATTTTCTTTCTTTCTTTGTCTTTCAAAATGTTATCAATTTAGTTTGGTTAGCAAAAACAGTAAAAGTTGTCAGATTAGGCCAGAATGAAGACGTCTACATTTTATACGGAGTGAGTAAAAATAAATTACTGACACATACACACAACTACAAACAAAATTGTACCTAAATGTACCTAGGTACTGTGGAGGCTTTTCTGCCGAAGGCAACCTCATAATATGTTGCAGGGCGGATATAATTTAGCGCGGATGACATTCGAACGTTCAAGTTAGTGTCAAATATATTAGTTAGGATTTTGGGTTTAGAATAGGGTGTGGTAATTTAGACAGAAATAAGTAGAGAGGCTCTTACATTATAATCATAAAGGAGTCGTACCGTTGTTTGATTCCTCCCGTTACCTCAGAGGGCTCAACTGGCCCTCTACAGTACTTTACTCTACTTACTTGTTCATTCATCCATAAATAAAAGCAGTATGAGTCCTAAAAGGTACCTAAAATTTGAAGGATTTCTAGTGAAATATTTATTTCACTCAACCATACCTTTAAATAAATAACAACAACGTTAATGGATAAAACCACAAAAGAGTGTATCGTCTGCTGCCCGTTCAAACGGCGACTAATTGTGACGTAGGTACCTACGCCGCAATTAACCACCTACTTATAAAGCACCTATAACAACACAATATCAGCCTATAATGTTCCGACTGCTGGGACACAGGCCTCCTCACTGTGAGAGGGAGTGGCCCACGACGCGGGCCTAGTGCCGGTCGGTGGATGTCCCATGTTTTCGATTTTTTTGGTTCTACGACCTGTCGGTTTTCTCATAATGTTTTCCTTCACCGTTTTAGAACAGTGGTGGTGAAATTAAATACACAAAGTAAAGTGCCTGCCTGGGTTCGAACTCACGACCGTAAATCGGGGCCGATACCGATGCCGATATATGCAAACAAGAGTTCTCAAAGATAAAAGTAGTTCGAACTAATATGTGATTATATTTTAATTACTTTAAATGATATACCTAAGGATGTAACATTCTATCATGACATTGCATTTATTGACATACATTTTTTTGAATTGTATTTATATTAAATTTTGAACTAATATTAAGTTAAATGATTGTAGAATAGAATAGAATACTCTTTATTGTACATCATACAAATTACAGAACATAAATATATTATATAAAATTTTACAAAGGGCGGTCTTATCGCTAAGAGCGATCTTTTAACAACAATTAATATTAAAACTAATAATTGGTTGACTGGTAGAGAATGCCTAAGGCATTTGTACTTTTTTGTGCGAAAAGTTTAAATAAATACATAAATAATAATGTTGTGACCAATGTGGAATGTATTTTTTTTTCTCTCTTTTCTGGCTTTACGATGATTAGGTACTTAATTTTGTGTTACATTTATTGTTATTGTTAAAACCACTGTTCGACACAAATGTAAATTTGTTGAGAATGAATAAATAAATAAAATACAACTGAGCCGCCACTGCTCCCTGTAACATCTAAATGGATTATCATTTAGATGTTATTTTATAGATACTCATCCGATCAGAAATCTCACCCTTTTGGAAAAGATAACGAACACGTACATATATCAGGAAGTGTCAGCAAATTCCTTGATGAAGGTTTGATATAGGTTTCTTGAATAATAATGGTTTTGCAGCGAGATTTATAGATTCAGGAAGTTTGTTAAACCCTGCGTACTTCGATAGCCCTAAATAGGATTACGGCTTAACTGTATTGCACCTATACTGATGAACAGGAACACATTGATTCAACCTACAAAATCCGCAAATCCGCTTAAGTCCAGCCTCGGTGTAGCAACCAAATCATTGTGAAGGTACCTAATCGTCATCATTTACAGTAGATGTTATAGAATTGTATAGATAGGTACGTACTTATCGTCACTAACGTCTAACTAAAGCTAATCAATCAGTACTGACATAGCAAATATAAAGTCTAAAATTCAAACGAATAAAACCACTTTCTCGATTCGTTTTTTTTCCCATATCCTCATTGTAGTTGTCCCTCTTAATTTTACTAAATATTAACCTATGTTCCAGGTTCCAGCACATGCATTAGGTAAAATTTGAACTTATTTACCTAAAAGGATATTTCAAAAGCTAAGCAGCGATATTTCTCCTTAAGAAATGAAAATGCTATACATACATTACATACATCACAAATTACCCTAGGCTGATAAAATTTTCGTTTTTCATAATTATGTTTATCACAGTTAAGAATGGGTTCCCATTTCGGGAAAAGGTTGCACCCAGGCGTTAGTTAAACCATTTCACATACACCAGGAAAATCAGTTTCATTCAGTTGATTGCAGCACGCGCCTAACACACACGGCACACATCGTTACGTTCAGCGCGCATAATGCCGCGAACTATATAGCAGGCGCTTGGACGAATGTTATTAAGTTGAAATATGTGCGACTTGCGTGCCCTAGTGATAAAACCAGCCAGTGGGGACACGGAAAAATATATTAAACGTACAGACCGTGGTCCTTGTGAAATATTGATAAAAATTGGTTTGAGACCGTACTCCGTCCTTCTTTTCTTAACAAATTATTTCTCATTCCAAACCAGCCTTCATTATTTTTCTAACAAGATAAAGTTTTGAGTACCTACGCATGTTTTTTATATAAGTATAAATAATAAGCTACAATTAGATCACCAAAAGTATCGCATACCTACATTGGCAACATCATTGTGTGGATCATTTGTTTGTTAATAAGTATATAGTTATAATACACCATGTTTATTAACGTGAGTAAGTATATTTATTTATTGCACACAAATTTTAATCAAGTATAATCGTTTATATAATTCACACCTACGCCACAGCGTGTTTACTGAATGTACCTTGTGGGGACACCAGTGACGTCACGAACCTGGCCGACTTCGGGTATAATAATAGGAGATCACTTTTTCTAGTGACTACCGCTAAATGTATGTATCTCTACAAGACACCGCTACTCAGGTATATTTAGTAGCACCAGTAAAATTGAATCATTACTATACTATTCCCTTTTTCAATAAAATAACTTGCTTGAAAAATGGCGGGATTGGTGTATTTGGGGTGGAGAAGATCACGTGGTGGGTCTAGGTTTACAAGCAATAATAATAAGACGTAGTCGCCTGCCTGGAGCCTATTTCTGTCTATAGGGTTTAAAGGAACCTAACGAGGGGTGCCCCAAGTCCCGAGCTCGCTCTTGGACCGACACTTACGAGCACAAAGCGGTCCAGCACAGACTATGGATGTCGGTTGTAAAATACTGTCTGGCATTACGCGGCCGGGTATATTTAGTGGTACGTAATCACGCAACGCTATGTCTTAAATATACCCGATTGTGATACCTACTCCAACTTGGGTATATTTAATACTTAGTTAGAAATTTCGAAAGCCTCATGCTAACTATACCCGACCAATACCCTATGGGGAGTTTAAGCAAGGTATACATTTCTCGTAGTAAAGACGCTACGCCACCTCTCTGGCGTCAGGCGGTCTGCCCCGAGCCCCCGGTCCTGGGGGACACCTAGCCTCTAGAAGTACTTTTTAATATAATTCTAAATAATGCTTGTCGTTGGAGAAGTTATGGAAGTTCACTAACGTATCGCTTTGTAAATAAAATAAATAAATAAGAAACGGAAACTTCGTAAGGGTCGTACTTTCCATAAATCAGATTATTTCAGTTCAGTTCCGTTTCTTTTAGTTTCGTTTACCATCTAACTTGTTACTTACGATATCTTGTAAAGTGCTTATGCAGATGAAGTCTAACTAATCTTTGTAAAATTATTTTAAATAAGTTACTGAAACTACCTAGGTATATAATTTAGTACGACCTAAAAAGTTCCAATCACTTTCCTAAGTACGTAACTCTCTCTTCGTTCTTCTCTTCTTGTTTCTTTCGTGGAGTGCACCTGTGTCTGCGCACACAATGTTAGTGCACAAGGCACTATAATAATATCTCCCGCGACGTAGGCTGGTCTCCGGTGAGATTGGCCGCCATGGCCGAAATTCGCTTTGGAGGACCTTTCTTTTAGGTACGTAAAATCGTGTCTGCTTTTAAATCTAAACCAATAAGATCCCATAATATGGGATCTTATTGGTTTAGATTTAAATATTATACCTGTAGCGGTATCTAAAACGCCACATGCGAACAACGCGTCATACTGACGTCACACAAATCCTGCATCTCGCAAGCAGAGTTTACCGCGCAATTAGCATAGATACAATTTCCCAACATCAATCGTTGGGCAATTGCCCGCCAGACACAACACCCGTCTGGTCGGAGGATCCTCCCTTTTCTATGGAGGTTGAGTGAACTTTACACCCTGTTCCTCATGCCTCTAAATGCCTATCTAAATTATTCTTTAGACATTCATAGTAGGAGACACGATATTACAATAGCCTTACAGAAACCAGCTATGTTCAAGTTCGCTTTCACAACCATTTTTCCTCGTTGACAATGTGACTAGCCTGAAAAGCGCTCCGATTTAATCGCTCGATTCTAGTCACGTCTAGTAATAACGATTGGATTAGAAAATAGTCCGTGTACGTACTTAATTAGAGGAATAATTGTCCCTTAGCAGTACTTTTGGATTCTCTACGAAGCGAAAATAGAATGGCTTGATTACCCGATTGTTTTTTTCTAACTTTTAAAAGGTAGTTCTGTTTATATAGATGTACAGACGCCAGCACATCAAGCTACCCAAACAGTCCAATTTTCCCAATCAACCTTGAACCTTAACGCTTTAGCGATAAAGTTGAAAATCTATTAAGACAGATTGTAGTAGCTTGATGTGCTGGCGTCTGTACCTACAAGGACCTTTTGGCGCGTAGCTAAAGTCGGAACCAACGCCGCCATCTTGCATTAACAAAACATTTCACAAAAAAAAATTACAAAAAGTTTACCAACAGTGCTCCCCTAACCACGTCATTCGACCGCCAAAAGATCCTTGGAGCAGCGTATCAATGTGACGTTTATTTATTAAAATTTCATGGACAAGTGAAAAAATACTGTACAGAGGCGGACTTAATACCTCAGAAGACATTTTCTACCAGTCAACCATAGGGAAAAGCAGAGACAAAACATGGCAGTGTTTATGAGGGCTGGCGTTCCGCTTCACCGAAGAAGGACCACTGATTCCACTCAGTGGACCATAGGACACGTTGATCCTTTAAAAGGTCTCCACTGACCAGATCCTCGACCTCTGGTTTCACGACCTTTAGATTATTTTTAATCAACTTACCTACTTCCAAACAGATTTCATTTTCTATGTAACAACTACACCAATAGAAGAATACGACAGATCTAATCTATTTATTCCATGGCATAAAAATATACTGTAACAACTTCAAAATTATTGTGGTCATGTTATATGTTAAACAGTTTCCGAAATACCTATTCCCTTTCGATTTATTTTTGTTTCCTATTCTTCGGCTTAGTTTTGCTTAGCACCGACTTCTGAAACTTTTAGGTATGTATATACTTAACCGAAATTCTTTTTAAGTTTTGTTTTTTTTTTTCATTGATTTATGAACATTATTTATCTATTTTACGTGTACATACGAGCACAATTTACTAAGCTTTTCTTGACCCTTAAGACCTACCGTGTAATGTAATGCCTTGCCCCTTAGCGTTGGCACTAATAGTTACTTAGTTTACCTCCCTAGGGATCACACTGCGATGTTATTTATGTGTGTAATTATGCATAGGCGTGCATACGTAACGGCTTGGTAACTTAATGCCTCACAAGCTCCGAAATCCCTCTCGGTACTACATAAAATTACCGGGATCAGGACAAGCTTCGTCGGTAAAAGCCTACGGGTAATAATAACAGATTTTTCAGTGATGACTTCTCATTTATTTATTTAAACTTTTCGCACATAAAAGGTACAAAGGCGGACTTAATGCCTTAGGCATTCTCTACCAGTCAACCAAGGGTGGTGAAGAGATTCATTCATAGAAATAATCAAATATCTGCAGCCAGGCAGCTAAATATAAAATGGGATATCGCATACCGTCTCCAAAATAACCTGTATCTATTAATTTACTGTTAACATTCAAAATGTATCCCCCTAGTCATGATCCACGTGTCTATGTGATTAGCTATTTGGGCCAGATTGACATAGCCCGAGCCCGTTGCCACTGAGACACTTCTTTTTAAACATAACATTAAATTCCAGACATATTTACACATAATACGTAGGTAGAATAATCTCTACTTACAAGTATTCATAATACGAGAACTTTTACACATGAATATGAAATAAAATAATAGGAGCCTTATGACGCACAGCTTCTCTGAAAAGAAGTTAGGCATCTTCCAAGATATATCTTTTTTAAATAATAACCTAAGGAAAAATTACGCAGTATGAAATATAATTTTGATAAGTAGAAGGCTCAGAATCAACGATATGTTTATTTATATTTTACTAGGTTCTTCCCGCCACTTCGTTCGCGTGGAAGTCGTAAGACACCACAATACACTAAAATAACAGCCAGATTTTTATAAAACTTTACTGTATACTTACTACGTTTATAGTTTTGGTCTCGGCAGCCAAAATATGAGACTGGTGACGCGGGAGCAAGTGACGTACAGTTGCCCATGTGAGGAGCAGCTCATCTTGACTAATTTCCCATTGCTTGCGAAGTTTTTCGTTTTTATTGCATGAACGCTGTTCCTGTACTAACTAACTAATGGCACAATACTAATACACCTTTCTTACAGATTATTCCTGACTAACAGCTATCACTAAAATAATATAACATTAGAACACACGGAATTTCTCCTTAACAGTCACCTCCATCATAGATATTTCTTTTTATTAAAACCAAAGATGACAGAAGAAGCCACTTTGTAGGAGGATGGAGGGAACTTTATGTTTTTCTGCGTACATTTTACGAACTAAGTATAATCATAACATAATAAGTAGTATAACAAAATGTAAAAATGAAGCACAAAAAATATCAATTGTTGGGAATCGAACATAGGTTTGCAAAGCAGTCGTCGAATCGCTAAGCCATTTGCTTTGACGAAATTTTACTAAAATAACCGTTCTTTATGTCATGATTGACTCTCTAAAGGTATAATGGGATCATAATATTTTAGCTCGTCTTTTTACAATTTGCGGTAAACTATAGATGAATACGAACAAATTGCAATATTGCTCATCCCCATAGCAAATAGCGCAATTATTATAGCCTACAGATTGACCAGACTTATAGGGAAAGTCTATGCAAAATTTTAACAAAATCTATCCGGTAGTTTTTGCGTGACGCTGGAACATACATTCAGCCAAACAGGCAAAAATTCAAAAAAATATATTTTCGCCATTTGGGAGATACATAAAGAGGTTTGGGAACAATTCTAATCCCAAACCTCGCAAAAATTACTAAAAAAAGAAGTGTACAGTTTTGACTTTACTATGATTTTATTATAATTATGTATTCTAATTTCATTTTACCTTAACAATTCAGGAGCTTAGCGGCTGTAGCTATCTTAAAACAGGCAGGCGACAGGTGTATTGTTGTACGACAATCTTTCGCGGGAACCTATTGCTCTTTGTCATCCCCAGGGCATAATTCTTAAACCCGACCTGCTACTGACAGTTTCCAAGCAGAAAATACTTAAACACTTTTGTCGACCTGGGAATCCCTGCCTAGCGCTACGTTGACATAATACCAAATTTCTATTATCGAATGATTTTAATTACTGACAACGTACATTCACTACAGACAGTAGAATTATGAATGACTAAAAATTACGTTATACAACATCAACTCAACACCACATCGCTGAACGAGAAAAGGATTTGACAAACGATCGATTCGACAGTACGATCAAAGTAAGGCAGATGCAAACTCCTTCAGAAACTTCGGTACTTTCAATAAAGACAAATGGTAGAAAGTGCCAGAAGAAGGCTACAGCGAACTAATATGGCGAATTCTTTAGTTTTTCATTACTCAATACTTACTTACGTGAAGAAGGTTAATATGACGTGTTCTTACGTATTCTTCTTCTTTTTGACGTTTGTTCGTAAATAATGAGTATAATATACGTAACGTGTAGGGTGGAGGATAAGTGTGATAGGATCGGAGCAAATCCCGAGTGACATATGATGGCTTTCGCTAGAGTAAGCATAAAATTCACAGTTCGAGAAAAAAAGAGAAAAGGGGAAATTGGTCATGCTCACTAAATATACACTGAAGAAATAGTAAATAGTAGTAGATATGTACTAAGTAAACAAATTTAATTTAATTCTAGTGTAAGGTTTTAAAGCTATAAATATATTGAGTATTGAGTAAAGTGTCGCACCGGCCTGAACATAGATATCGATTACATATTTAATTACTCTTACAACAATTACCTATGTAGGTACTGTATACTGTACTGTACATTTAATTAATTCTCTTAATTTATTATAACGGACACACACTTCCCTAAGTGTTTGTTATTCCAGCGTATGGCACTCGTGGGTTGCAGCTGAAAATCAGCGTCAGGTGGGCACCTTGTGTTGTCATCTGACATTATGTTGAGCTGAGGCGCTTTTGGCATTATAATCTTTGTTTTCTGTTTTTATAGTTCCAAAAAACGCATTTTTTTTTTCTTTCTTTATTGTTAGCCCTCGGCGAGCTAACGGTATCGGGATAAGTAAAATGCATAATTATAGTTTAACTTAGATAGGTAATTATTTCGACATAAGTTTATAAGTAGTCATCAAGTTATAGCTCTTGGTGTATAACTTTCAAACGAGACTTCTGGCAGTAAGTAAAATTCTAGTAGAAAGAATTGCTACTGCGATAATATCGTTTTCGAAGAAGCCCTGGGGTGGCGTGAAGAGGGGAAATACAGGGTTAGCGAGTGGCTGCTTCAGCCCCCAGCGATCCTACACGAACTAACAGCCATTTTGTACGTGTTCTTATCCGCAACAGTACCTAACTAAAAATAATATTATCATGTGAAACCCTCCAATAACATAGGGAAATCGATTTTCAAAAATATAGGACGCGATAGAATTTAACGAAGTTCCATTTCCATTACGTACATATAATAATATCTAACACTAAAAGAAAAATTGGAGTCATACAAGGCGTCACTGAAATGCTAGTAAAAGCAATTTCATAAAAAACATTTTTTTCATTTAATCAATCTAGCATATTTTATAATCTTATATTTCACATAAAATGATGGCTGTATAAAATACTTTTCACTTGTATAAAGTGAACATGGAAGTTATTTCTCGCGTGCTATCATACGATTAATTCAACACATACTTTTTTATGCATGACATGTCATAATTAAGTACGGTATGGTCCCCCACCACAGTGTATACAGTAGGTACCTTCTTATTTGTATTTAATTAATACCTACCTACTTACCTATGCTATTGTTTATCTAACCTGTTGTAAAACTTTGTACAAAAGTAACAAATAAATAATGTTATCATCTATTCTTTTGAGGGGCTCGTGGCTAAATGATAACAGCCGCACGGGTTAATCGAAGGTTAAGCTACGCTTGCCGCGGTCGCTTCGTGGATGGGCCATTACGTGTCGCGACCCCTCCGTACCTACCTCGGAAAATATGTTAAGCCGTTGGTCCCGGCTGTCATTCGTAGATCTGTGACAGTCGTTACGGGTAGATAGAAGCCCAAAAGTCAGACAGCCAGTCTTACAAAGGGGTATCGTGTTACCCAGTAACTGGGTTGTGGAGGTCAGATAGGCAGTCGCCCCATATAATTTTACTGACTGATTAACTAATATTCAGCTGCATCCGGTAGGACTGGAAGCGACCACCACATAGTTGGGAAAAGGCTAGGCAGATTGATTTATCATTTATTGTTTTGTCTCGACGCTATAAATTAGGTACTTCTAGCAATAATCTAAGAAAATGGACAACCGTTATTCTTTGCAAAGATGACCCCGTTGATGTACATTTATCCTCGTAGCCAAAGCCTCCTTACGAACTTACGAGATGGGAGGTTCTTTAATTCTCATATCAATATCAGAAAAACGTTCAAAATCTAGTCGCAGTCTCATCTCGGCGACAAACAAATGTCAAAAACTTGTCAAAATGTAGGGAAATTAGACGTATTTTTGACAGATTGAGACTAAGATCAGACTGTGATCGTTATTAAAATTACGAGAATTGCCTCTCTGAAGTCTGTACCTATCCCACAGATTCAAAGGCAGAAAAAACCATAAACCAAGTTAAAATACATACTTAAATCCATAGACATACATTTCAGCTATGATTACCTACGCTGTCATATAAAAAATATTACTTACATTGGTACGTTATGTAAGCACCGATTGCTGTAGGCAAATATTGAAATGTATATTTGCGTTAGAAGACACGAAAAAGACATCAATTTCCTCAGGCTAATAAGCAATTCAAGATACAAACATCATAGATAATGTTTACCTCTATCAGTAAACATTGACATCAAAATTGCAATAACCATTTTCAGCCACTCTTTAGATTTAGAAAATAAACATCCGAATTGGGATGTGGGTCTTTTTGAAGTCGGTTCAGAAGTTAATTTACATACAAATCAGGATTATAACGAAAGAACATTAAAAAACAACCTACAAAGTCTTTCAGAAGTAAAGCGTCATGAGATTCACGAATTTTAATGGGCGAATGATTCTTATTTCCTATGGCTTATTACGGATTTCTGAAGCTCCACATCCATATTTACATTTCCAGCGACTCTATAAAGAGAAAAATGGAGTACAAGAATAAATATTCAACATTTGCCACAATAGCGCTTTAATTTTTTATTAAGAGCTTTAGTCATGAAGCGTTTAATTTCCCTTTGTTTAGTTAATTAATTTAATAGAAACGTTACGCAGGTTTTGCCGTAACTTCTTGCATAATAACTTGACAGGATTGATACAGGTAGTTGCTTAAAGCATAATTATGTTTTTAGTAATCTTTTTTTGTTGTATTGTTTTTGCTTCATGGTATATGTTTTAAACTATTTATCTATAACTAATTTAAAAATATATGTTTATTAATATGCTGGGTGGCGATTTAGTCACCTGCATCCGTTAAGGGGATGATTCTATCTGCAACGGTACTGCTACGGAACAACTTTTGCTGTGAAACTTATATCCGATTCACAAAAAATATACATATTTAAATTTTGTACAAACTGTTGCTTTAATTTGTATTTCATGTTTTTCAGTTATTTTGTCCTCAATGATATAGGTAGTTGATTAATAAGGTAAGGTATTATATACTTTAAGGATCTCTTGTCGTTTAGGTCACACGAACTATAAAATAGGATACGTGTGACTTAAGTAGTTTATTAATGCACGGCGTTTAGCATTTCACACCGTGCAATAATGGACTACTTAAGTCACTCGTATCGTTATGTACTATTTTTCATGTATTATCTTTCAGAATTCAAATAATTTATGGTAGTCATTTTTGTTTAATGTTATGCGGGACAATTGCTTTCCAGCCTCCACATCCACATGCACCTTTACATTTCCAGCGCGACTTTGTAAAGTGGAAAATGGTGTACAAGAATAAATATTCAACATTTGCCACACAGCAGCACCTTCATTTTTTGCTGAAAAGCTTTAGTCATGAAGCGTTTAATTTCGCTTTGTTTAATCATTTATTTAGAAACGTAACGCAGGTTCTGACGTAACTTTTTTGCATAATAACTTGACAGATTAACGAAAAAGTTGCTGCTTGGTTAAATCATTCTTTCGAATTTAAAATAAATCTAGGTTGTAGAGGTTATCTCTTATGTCTGAGTTTTCGAAACTTGTTCGTGACAGTTACTTATATTTTGTGGACAAAATATTAATTTATAAAATTACACAATATAACTTTAAAGGGCCAACAGGTGAGATTAAATATGTATATAAGCATTTTATAGGTTATATTTATAACGGAACATTACCTTCTTCTTCGGTAGATTTACTACGGAATCAGATACAAATCTATATTTTTAATCAACTGGGAACAATATAGCAACCATACTCAATACTCAATACTCAATACATTTATTTGCATTCCACAATGCAACCATCCGAATATTATTATTTTTTTAATCTTAATTATTGAATATTCTAAGAAAACAAATTCGTAAATCTAGAAATGATTTCGAGTTTAATTTATAATTAGAGAGTTAAATAGACAGTGCGCACATCAAACTCAAAACAGATTTTCAGTAGATTTTGGACTATTAAGCCCCATTTACACTATTCAAGATCTTCGCCTGTGTTATACAAAAAAAATTGAAGCAAGAAACAACTTGCATCGTCTAAACATTGTTTAGACAGTATCATTTTGCCATGTCGTCTGTCAATAGTTTCGCCATGTCGTCTGTCAGTCTGTCTGTCCGCGGTTTAGTTCAAAAACTATTGGTACTAGAAAGTTGTAATTTGGCATGAGTATACACGTTAATGACGCCGAAAAAGTGGTAAAATAAAATTTTGAAAAAAACAATTATTTAGGGTACCTCCCCTACATCTAAACATCCAAATCGGTTCAGTAGTGTTTGCGTGAGAGAGTTACAAACATCCATCTATCCATCCATCCATACAAACTTTCACGTTTATAATGTTAGTGATAAATGATAAATGATTTTATTTTGTAAGTAGGTTTGTACAAACACTTTTACACGTCAATCATATTTTAAAACTAGATGAGGTCGGCGTTTCCTATCTGACTAGTCTGAGAAGAAAGGCCGAAACAAACTCAGACGTCACAGTCTCTTTTAAAGTCCAGACATAATCTTGGTCAGATCATAATATGAAGACCATGTAGGTCGATGTCTGAGATGGTCTTTTGAGGAAAGAACCACACAGATATAGTAGGATGGGACATACATACACGTACATAATCATGAATATTATATATTATTATTAGTAACTAGCTGACCCGACAAACGTTGTTTTGCCATATACATAAATTATTTGTAGCTGCCCGGCGCTACGTCGTTTGCGTGGTATCATACCCCCTGCCCTACTCCTACCCTACTCCTACCCTACTCCTACCCTACTACTACCCTACTCCTACCCTACTCCTACACTACTCCTACACTACTCCTACCCTACTCCTACACTAATCCTACCCTACTCCTACACTATTCAAAACCCTTAATTTAGTACGAACTTCAATTCGAGTGGCCCCGAGTCTACCGTACCGAAGGGACGATCATCAAATGTTTGACAGGAAAGTAGGTAGAACAGCCGGTCGATTCTGTAAAAATCTCACCATGAAAACTCAAGTGACGTGAGCTTGATATGAGTTGTCATTAGTGTCAATCCCTAGCATTATTTGGAATGACAGCTCACTCCACGCTCACTTCATCACCTAAGTTTTCACGGTGAGATGGTTACAGAATCGCACTGCAGTTTATATGGGAAAATGAAATTGTTGTCTTTACTATTTTCCTCGCAATTCACCTTCCCTGGACTACGACAAACATTTCAAAACCAAAATCAGCTTAATCAGCCCAGCCGTTCTCCATAATCGAATAACGTGTGAGCTGTTAAACCCTTTGACGTAATTGAGCCCGAATACAACTTTAAATTATATAATTGGATAACAACAATGATATTATAAGTAGAACAATGACAGCTTAAAAGCTTCGCATTGTTTTTGCCATTATTATATAAATACACGAAAACATTTATTTATTGAGTATTTAGCAGGGGAGGTACTTGAATGTACTAAAGAGATGTGTCGATTTAGGTTCATAGAAAACCTTGCCCCACTAGAAATTTCCGTGTGTGGCATACGTGGGAGTCGTCCGGAGCTCAGCTGAAGCTAATCGCACAATCACGAATAAAAAGGCGGTTAGTTTGCTACAGGTAAATATGTCATCGTAAATATACCAACATAAATAACCACATTGTCATAAACCTGCTTTCCATTTGTATGTAAATGCAGGTAGGCTCGTTACTGTTAAAAGAATAAATTATTCATTTATAATACACTTATACACAGGGTCATTATAACGTTTACGTTCCGAGAGTAAAATAAGTAAATACAGAATGTAATGGAACCTACGATACCGTGGTTATCTCTGTTGGTGCTTGTTTGAGTTGATGATGCAAAATTTAATAGGTTGGTTATCCATATTATACGAAACGCTCGCGGACAAATTGTAACTACGAACAGTACCTACAACGGTGCATCAATTGAACAAACTTGTTAATATTCAAACGTCGATTTAAATATTAATAAACACATTGTCCTGAACACCTGTAAACAAAATGACTTATTTGCAACCCGATTTAGATTACATTTACAAAATTTAGTTTCCTTTTAGTTTCCTTTTACATGCACATATATGGCATAACGATAAAACGTTATATGGCCATATATGTGCATGTAAAAGGAAACTAAAAGGCAGAACTAATAAAACGGGAAACGAGTTCAATCCTGTAATAGCACAGTACTTTGTAACACTTCGGAAAGAAAATACAATGTCGAAAGATGTCATTCAAATTCACGCGTGCGTGCTGCCATGTTTTTCTCAATCGTATTTATATTTACGAAGCTTCTCAATGGTATTAGGTTCAATCGAGGGAGAAAAGTACGTAGCAGAATTCTTTTTGTAATAATTTTACACAAATCAATGCAACTATCGTAGAATGCTTGCAGTGACACGCGACTTCGAGATTCAGCAGCGATTGTTTGGAGTCACCTCTACAAAGTACTAGAGTAGCTAAATATTAGATAGCAGATTAATGAAAATGGAGGTCGCCAGCCCAAAAGCTGTCAGTTGGCGGTGCACGTAGTTAACTAGCTACGATAGCGCGGCTGACAGTGCAGGCACATGAATAATACAACACCACGCTACCATCGCTTTCTTATAAGAAAAACACAAACATCCAAATTCTAAGACTTAAATCAGGATTAAAATTAACGCTTGTCTGTCACTTTAAAGTATTAAGGGCTACATTAAGTATTAAAGTACTTTGAAAATACGATGTTTTAAAAGCTTTAGTGCACAGGTAATATTTCGGTACGCCTTGACACAAGAATTAGTTAGATGTGGCAGGAGCTTTATGTACATATTATATGCTTGTTTTTTTTTAGCTTTAATTTCGTAGTACCTACTAACAAGAAAGTATCTAATTTTTGCCTATTTTATCTTTTTATAGAATGTGTTTCCAGTTCTTTTTGATTTCAAATACCCGTTTCAGTTAAATACGTAGTGGTTTACAAAGTTAGGGGTTTAAGCTGAATTATAAATGAGATGGATCAAACATTTGTAGAACTTGTCCAAAGACGGACATACCGACACGCAAGGCTCATATAAACACATAGGTATATAAGTTGTTGACAATGAGAATTTTAGGTCGATTATAAAGACATTGAAAGAACTATAAGTAAATAGCTAACAAATGTCATCCAGAAACATCACATATTGAATCTTTTTGCGAAAGTAAGTTGTGGCTTAAAACTAAGACAGTAACCAATTTTGTAAAACATTCATTCAAACGACTAAGTTTATGATCTCCAACCGTACCCTTTTGGTTGACCGAATTAAACATGAACAGACGGACAGCGCTTTACATTATTGAACAACTTAGAATCTTTTGGGGAAACTTCGTTATGTTAAGTTGACGTTTTAAGTAATTAGGAATATACTACTTTAAATATTTAAGAAGTTTCTTTATTGCTATAAAAACAGGATAAGTACAGAAAAATTTGAGGCCCCTGGCTCTAAAGTTTCAAAAAATAATAAAAGCCAGAAAGTTCTTAGTATTCTGAATATTTTATAAAAGTCTTGAGAGAGTCTAAGTATTTAAATATTCGCAATCTCAGGTTTGTACATGGAAGGTCATCAAATCTATCTCAAGGCGAAAGCACCAATTTGCCAACGTTAAAATTCAATTCGACGTCGGTTTCCTGCGCTAGTAGCTTTTTAGTTTCGAATTACCAATTTCGTAACCGTACGGTAATTAAGGCCCCACGTACGGCTTAAATATGTAGCTTAAGTCAACTTCATGCTGAACTCGTTTTCAACGTGGGTGCTTTGGCTGACATCAGGTAAAATGTCAGGTAAAGATTGACCTATATTTGAATGCAGAGTTGTAAACTTCCTGCAAATGGAAAGCTGTCCCAAATAACTGACCCACACGTTTTCACGTGTGGCTGAAAATACAGTTTAATATTGTGATTCTTTTGCATTTTGCACCGCGCTTTATCAATAATCTGACAGGTCTTAACCTGACAGATCAAACCTTTAGTACGGAATAAGGTTTGATCAAGATTCATTTAGCCATAATTCATCATATTATATGTTGCTAATTTTCATATGAGCTTTACAAAGTACCCTAATGAAGTATTGTACAGTTGTACGTGTCGTAAGGCGGCCTCACTAATTACAAAGGGGCCTCTAAACGCGTCTACACACGGTTCTGTAATCGATTACATTAGCCGAAGCCGTATTAACGGCTTTGTTAAAGTAAATGTACTCCTAACTCAGCATTTACTAATGAACTTTGTTTAGGCTGGGCTTGTTTATTTTTATACATTTCCTTTGCTACTTGCAAGTTTTCATAATAATTATAAAATAATGTGAAGTGTATTATTCCAGTTTAACACACATAATACAATTCTTCGTACCTACATATTATAGATCATTGTGTTCTAGTCTTTCAATCTAATAGCAGTTGACGGCCGCCCTCAGGCTATCTATTCTTCCCCTTTTGTCCAACTATACTTTCCGCCAGATGACTGCATGAAATTACTCAGTACTACCTAGTAACTTCAACTAAATCTAAAAATAGAAACCAAAGGCAAGAACCTCGTTAAACGTTTGTAAACAATATTTCATTAAAGCAGCAACAAGAAGGAATTTGGCGGTATCTATTACGAGTACTGTTTGTTCGTACAGGAAATAAAATAAAGAATTTAATAAATTGCTGTTCTTATCCGGTCGAGCTTTTGTATTCTTATCTTACATTCTTCAGAAGCTTCCGAACGGGCAAACGTACCGTGGACTGCGGTCTAATATAGTTTAAGATGAACAAATAGTGTGGAGCTAACATATAAGCGGCTGGTATGCCTTTGTATCGGCATCAAGGCGACCATTGTCTGCGAGCCACGAGCTCCGCATGCCAGTCGTCGTCAAAACCAACCAACTATACCCTCTATTGTATTGTACGGCAGTACGGCTGTACCTATACCTTCTATTTATTACGGCGATATGTATCTACATATACTAGGTATGTACCTAGGTATGTGAGCTAGGTAACTTTTTGCTCTGTGGTTCGAGCGTGTGATTTCTTAATGGTCTCACTTTTTTTTTTTGAGGATCTCCCTCCCGCTCTGGGTGGAGCAGGAGGGAGCGTCAGACTCTTACTGACTAAAACCCACCCGTGTTCCTTCCTTAGCCCTTTATGTTCCAGGGCAGCGGTAACCCTTTCGGACGATCCCGCTACCCTGGCAGGCTTCGGCCCTATTGGGCCCCGTCACTCATGCTGACATCTCTTTGAGGCGCGCGTGGAACACATACACGCCGTCCGGCACGGGCCTGGTCCTGATCGGACGGTGAGTTACCCATTACTCACCGCCCGCAGGCCCGCGCCTACGGTGGCCGGGAGTCGTCACGCGGCTCCCGACGCCCGGAGCGTCTCCCGCGGCGGCTGAGGCGTGAAGTGCGTTCTCTCGCCCACCCCGCCACCTCCTTCGCTAGCATGACTGCTTCGCAGAAGGAGGTGACGGTGAGGTCAGCGTCAGCGTCAGGTCGCTGACGCCTTCAGGGAGGTCGGCCCGCAGCACCCAGTCGTAACCGATGTCCCACAGGAGCGGCCCCAGAACCGATCCCTGTGGGACACCGCACGACATCTCTCGCCGGTTCCAGTTCCGAGAGATGTCGTGCGGTGTCCCACAGGGATCGGTTGGAATGGTCTCCCTGACTATCATTAATAGATAAATCAACGATGAAATCAAATCAGCGTCAATCTAACGTCTTTTAGATATTTTTTTAACGAAGCACTCGTCCATTCGGCAATCTTTTAGTATTATTAAATTGAAATACTGTCTCTATACGAAAAGGCCAATCTCGTTCTTCTTAAAAATGTTCAAAACCTAGTTTCGATCTAATCTCTATGTCGACATTGAAATTGTATTTGCGACATTGGATGAAATCGAAACCAGATTTGGAACATTATTAAGACCGAAATGCCTTTACTATCTGTTACTTTTATATTGTGTACCTTTATTTTTTTGGAGATCCTGAATAAATAAATATCGGCAGCACTAAGGCTCCTAAAAGTCCGGTAAAGTAGTTTTCATTTATCAAAAGGCATTAAAGTGTGTCCCTTTTGGGCCATTTACATCTGCGAGGGATAAGAAACAGCTGGCCAGCTGCTACACTTCGTATTTTCCTATGGAAATAATAACAGCTCCTTTAGAGTACTTAGCTATGCTATTACTTGGATTTTTCGAGCTATAAGTAGGTCTGGGAGAAGAAGTTATGTTGATTAATTCATTATAACATATGAACATGAAGGTAGGTACCTAGTACACGTTAGGTAGTTTACAAGTCTGCAAGTTTGCCTTACTAAGTACATTAGTGGTTTCCTGATTCACTTGACGCTCAGATTCCTCGTATGAGGAGTATTTGCGTCATGATCTGATACAGATCACACTCCACTGGGAAGCTAAATACAGATATCGCGTCACTTGCCGACTTGCCGTGTATAACAATTGACCTAGAAGCAATAAATAGGTGAATACGTATGAATAGGTGAAACACGTGAATATTATTGGAACATGATTTTTATTTGTTGAGACTTCAATAAAAACGTCTGATTAGTTTATCAGTACCTAATGTTTTATTTACGATGAGGATCAAACTCAAAATATTTTATTTCACATAAACTTACATAGGCACCTATATGACACGTCAGAAAATAGGTGCACGGCTACACGGTTACTCTTTTAAAAATAATTGGCTCTTACAATGTTTTCCAATTACAGTGTCAATAGGTATGGGAGAACAGTGTAGGCCTGTCAACAAGTACTTAAGTATGTATATGGATGAAGACTAATCGCTCGCTTACACTCCATACCTTAGCAACAGATAAATTGCACACAATGCTGAACTTGTCCTTTAGGACTATAAATTAATCAATTATTTTCACCAAATTCATCAATTCACACCGTAATTAAAAGTTGTCATAAATTTATTTATTTATGTATTATTCACAAAATCCACAGCTCTCTGAAATTTTGCTTAAAATATATAAGCTAGTCTTACAGTCAATTACGGATTTACAATGTATTAACTATACAAATAAAAAAAAACGTTATCACAGTCAAAAATACCTACCTGTGCTATAACAGTCCGAGTATATCCCTAAAATAAAATAAACCCCGTTTCGTTGCATACAGAACTGTTTTCCATGTCCAGATTTAGATCCGTCCCAAATATTGACGTTCCTCTTTTAGTGTTCCATCGATCGCTCATCTTTAGAGGTTAAGTAATCGTTACGACCATTGTGTATGATGCCTATAACAATGAAATGCTCTGGCTAATCCCCAACACAATCACGACGTTTATGATGATAGCGCTCACGATATTGCGATAACGACTGCTTGATATCGGCGACAGTGATAGCCAAAATTACGATAATGGAGACAAGTTCTGTCTATAAGTCGAATCTATTCCGAATTAAGATAAACGAAAGAAGATAAATCAATATTAGTATGTTAGGGCAAGATATATCTGAAGCTATTTGTGTCAAATTGAATTGATAGAGGACGAATGATGAGGCGGCACATTTTTTTTCATGAGCAAGCGTGCACACGCATCTTTATGAGTGTAGAAAGTTTCGTGTAGGCATTTATTGGATTATGGGTATTGGTTTAACGCATCTACCATTCAGCCTCAATGGTCATTGGCTTCAAGTGAATGTAAAGAACACATTGAAAACTAATGTACAGTCGGTACAGAAATTATTGTTAAAGTTTCAGAAAAGTTTTTCTTCCTTTTCATTTATGTTGCATTGGAGCTAAGACATAGACTGCATCCAGTTAGGATGCAAGGCAAAACTTAACTGGTTAATTACCATAAAGTTGAAGGTATTTAAGACACAACGAAAAAGACGTTTACTGAAGAACCAGCTCTAGGCTTTGTTCTGCTAAAATAAAGTTTGTTTTTTATAAGCAATGCCTACCAAGAATTTGTATACCTATGTACTTATTAGCATAATTAGCCTATATAATATTCCCACTGCTAACGCTAACGGACACAAGCCTACTCTCTGTGGGAGCCAAGTACCTAGTGATTACGTGGAAATCAATTTAACTGCTGGAATGTAATATAGTAATTATGGCATGATATTATGGATATGTTAATCACGACAGCGGAACACCAATATGGAACATTAAGCTTTAGGAAGAGGATGTCTCAGAGATATGAGTGACAGAGGACTCTCTATAAAGCAAAACTTTTCCTAAAACTCGAAGTGTTTTGTGTGTAGGTACGTACCATTAGTTTATCCTTAGTGTGGTCTAGGGCTATAACCTGTAATTAGGTATTACACAGAATGAGAGATTCAACACAGTCTTCAAGTAGGTAGGTACGGTATATTTATTTTTTGCCATTTTACACACATTATTTATACACAAATTTACCTATAAGGCCTCAATTCGAAGCGAAGTTATCGATTGTACGCATCAAATTGAGATTTTATAAATCGATTTATAATTGCCAACATGAAGCTCGACCATATCAAAATTGGATCGCACGTTGCGATTTTGCGAATCGCAGTTCGCCAGTTAGGGTTCGAGTGTACATATTAGTAGCGATGTTCGTTCGTGTGACCCAGCTTTGTGCCGGTGTACACAAATGGCCAAAAAACTCATCGTGTGCACCCTGGCTGCCGGCTGTCTCGTGCAACCGATCGCGTGATTCTCGATGGAATGGAAAATGAAAAGCACAAAGAGTTCGTATATACAACCCAAAAGTATACTTCACAACTAAAGTACATATAAACAAGACTATCAGTAACAACACAAGTATAATAAGTAGTTTTCTTTGTTAGACCACTTTTTATATTCACACGAGTCTTTCTATCGTCAAAATTTGTAGATATTGTTCGGTTCATCCAAGCAAAACCAAGTCAGCTGTATATTTTCCCAGCAATAATTAACAAAAGAAAATGACTAGCATTTCTGTTAGAACATATGGATGCACTGATACAGTAAATCAGTCGGCATGTGTTTATACGTAGGTTAAACGTAACGATCTAGTGGAATGATTGATCATACTATCTGCAAACACTGGATGAAATTAGATCAAGATAAAGTCGCAGGAAACGATACGCGAGCCAACAGCAAGAAGGCACTTGCGGCTGTTTAGTGTGCTGGCAACTACACACGTAAACAATCACCATTTGTTGAATAAACTATTCACCGATACCGCCAAATATATCAAAGTTTGACCACATATTTATATTATAATTTAAATCAATTCACGAAACATGTTATTTCCTTATTATATACATATCGGCCATACATACAAAAGAGATCGCTATTTACATCACAGAAAAGAAAATAATTTCGTTATTGACGGAATTTTACCTGCCGAGTAACATTATGTACATTTATTCGCGTTATTTTATTATGTATCGCAATAGAATAACAATATGCTTACACCAAAATATACTAAATGTTTCCTCGATGAAAAAATAAATAATGCCGAGTACACGTAAAGATGTGAGTAGCCACGTACATAAATATGTACCTACATACCTATAAGCTAGAGATGCCGCGAATACTTGTTATGGCGAATAGTCGAATACCGATTACTCGCCAATCCTCATGGCGAATAGTCGAATACTCGCCATTATTATTCGACATAAAAAAGGTATATACAAAATAATTTATTTGTTATCAAATAATAATATAACACTTGTACTAGTCTCTTGAACTTACTTATCATTTAAATGTTACTGTTATACTGTAATTTTAGACTTTGAATATTAATGAAAAAGCCTTATTAACTTCACCATGACTGATTTTTGTTAACTTTTATATTTTTAACGATGATTATATTAATTACTAAGTGTGTTTTGGTTTTAAAGATAAATACAAGTAATTATATTGTCTATATCTATATTTTTTCTGTATTTGTCTATCTATAATTATTTTATTTAGACAACTATTTGCCGAATATCGAATAATGAACACTATTACTCGGTATTCGACGAGTAACAAAAAAAATGCCGAGTAATGCCGAATACCGAATAATAGCGAGTATTCGCGGCATCTCTACTATATGCGTATAGTATAGATAGTAGTAGCTTCAAGCGGAGCGTAGCACAACTTTTAATTAGTCTCTTTAGTCACGCGGCTTTCCCTGACTTCTCCGGAGGTATTCTGACTTAGTCTTAAACAAATGGCTGGAAACTTTGCCTCATTTTCTCCCCATCTTTATCAGAGTGCGTGAACCCAACTCATGTATTACATTCACGATTATAATTTAATAAGTCCCTAATGAATGGACGCACTTGCCCCAGACGTAGTGTCTTGGTTGAATTGTTTATTAACTGCGGCTGGTAGAAGGTGTGTGAGCATGTCGTATATTCCCCTCGAATAAAATAATTAAGCAGGCGTGTGGCATGCGCAGCCCGTTTTGGCGTGACTGCATACGTCGCCGATAAGCATGGTATTGATTTTTCGATCCCCTTTTTTCCTAACTACCTCCATCCTACTTTTTTACCTCATAAAATTCAACGAAACCAGAGACTTTCCACTCCAGCCACTAAAACTGCTTTGATGTATTTTGAACACGCTAATCTAAATAAAGTATTGTGACCTATAGCTTTTAATGTATCGCTAACTTTATAATGTATATTTCAAAAGATTAAATGATTATTTATTGATCACGCATTTCCAGTGTTTCGACAACCCGACGTTGTCTCAAGTAGGTAGAGTCTCATAACAGTGCAAATGTTATATTTAACCCTCCCAGCAGTTCAATGATACAATGTCAAGTCATCATTTGCCTAACCTTTTCCCAACTATGCTGGGGTCGGCTTCCAGTCTAACCGGATACAGCTGAATACCAGTATTTTACATGGAGCGACTGCCTATCTGACCTCCACAACCTAGTTACTGGGTAATACGATACCCCTTGGTAAGACTGGTTGTCAGACTTTCGGGCTTCTGACTACCAGTAACGACTGTCAAAGATCCACGAATGACAGCCGGGACCAACGGCTTAACGTGCTTTCCGAGGCACGGAGGGGTGTCGGTTTGTAATGATGGTCACCCTTCCACAGACCACCGCGGCAAGCGTAGCTTAACCTGATCGATCGACCTGTGCGGCTGTTATTATTTAGCCACGGACCCCTCAGTGATACAATGTCAAGTATGGAGACATATATACATACTGACAAATGTTTAGCTACATACTAATTCATTCCGTTAACACCTACATATACACCACTCCACACCACACCTCATCACAAAGCACATACACATACTAACACTTCACACTTAGTATAGTTTTCATATGTTTTTACCATAAAGTCCTAAGCAGTCTCTATTGGATTTTTGTATTCCTTTTGTGGGAACCTGGCCTGGCGAACCTTAATACAGGTTACCATGTAACCTAGCTAGGACGCAAGATTCAATCCTGTTGTAAATCTCTAGCGTTTTTTTTTCCCTAAATTGTATAATTTTTATCTTTTTTTTTTTCTGTAACAGATTGTATGTACAGTAGCGGTCCAAAGCGGCGCGCCAGTTTCACGAAGCAATAGATTGACACTTCTGTTTAACTTACGACCTTCTTCTAATGAGTAATTCCTATACTTTATAGTATACACACACACACTCTATTCACACACTCAACACACACATTCTCGCATTCGTTTGCAATTACTTTGAATACTTAATCACGCTATTGACTATTCCTTGTCATGTTCGTCTTGTTCTATTAATCGTAAAATTTTTGGATTCTACCCACAGAAATCAAAATAAATAAATTATAAGGTAGATGGATGCAGTTAACTTAAAGAGTCATTCAACCGCGACTAAATAGAACGTTGTTCATTGTGGGTTAGCGACGTGTGTTCTATATCTATATATTAGCGGTGTTGTAGTTCCTTTTAAAATGCAAGCAAATTTGAACATTGAAATGAAAGCGAATATTATATTGCGCTGCGTAAAATTGGACTTAATATAACACAAATATCTGATGAAACCGGACTGAGTGTAAGTGTAATGATTAAATTATTTTATTAAACAATTTATCTTATTAAAGTAGAACTGCTGATCCTTATTTTTTTAAAACGTTTTATAAAGTCTAAATAGAAGAAAATATAATTCTGAAGTAAATTTATTTACCTAGATTATTGAATGATGGATTAATATAACTATATTAATTCTATAAATATATGTAACATATCTATTGTCATTATAATTTTGTTTCTAAATCGTAGGTAATATTAGTATTTTGCTTAGTAGCCTAACAGTACTCCTTTTTTTATTTTAGAGAAGTAATTCCATGGCCGGCACGACCTCCTGATGACCTCAACCCCATAGAAAATCTATGGGGTTTAATCACACAGCGATGGGACGCAAGGAATGAGAGGACTGATGAGCAATTGAAGCTGCATTGCCTAGAAATCTGGGAAAATATAAGAGGAACAGACATAATATATGTAGTAATATTGGGGTCGATGCGCCAGCGTTTATTTGATTGCATCGCTAATAATGGGGGTTATACGAAGTATTAAATTATACTTAAGTTGATTATAGCAATACTAAAATTATATTGTGATATCCGTAATAAGGATTATTTTGAGGTTTAGCTTCAATCTTCTTTTCATAATGAAAATGAATACTTAAGCTATAACCGCAATAAGTCCTAATAAATACGACTTGTTAACTTTGACATTTGAGATAGGCAACTTAGGTAGGCTACTACTACTGAGTAATTTAATTGTATTGTGACAAGGAGTCCGCACTTTTTTTATTTACGTGTGTAGATTTGCTAGTTGTAGTTTGTTAAAGTACTCTAACAAACTACAACTAGCAAATCTACCCACACAGTGGTAATTAAAGGACAATATTATTATATTAAATTGAATCTTTGCGACAAACACACTTCTTATTTTTCTAGTCCTTTAAACCAAATACAACCTTATTGCATTAAACATATGGTCTTAAATCGAACTAGATTCAAGTCATCGACCAACCCGTGAGTGAAAACAAAAGCATTCCTGAGCGATAAGGTTTTTTTCTAAGTGGTTACGGACTAATGAGTGAATACAAATAAAATAGACTATATTACGTGCAACGAATTTACAAAACGCATAATTACGGTGAACCGCCATTACCTGCTTAACTTCAATAAATTGTTCTTTATGAGAAAATAAACTGTTTTAACTAGACGTTTATTTATTTCTAGTTTATAAAATTATAACGAATAAACAATTTGAAATTACTTATAAAACATTTTTATTTTTAACCCCATATTACAATAACAATATAATAATAAAAATATAATAACTTATTATTATCGTTTATTAATCTATCGAATAATAAAAAAAAACCGATAAAGATTATTGTTGGAAAAGAAAAATTAAAAGTCCCATCTCGAGATTGGAACCCAGACCTATGCGTTCGAAAATCTAATACGTAAGACTACCAGCTATCGGTACTTGATGATATGACTTCAATTTTAGCAATGGTATGAACCAACCAAAGTCATGCGTAATTACGTAGCCTATGTGCAAAAGCGACGGTATGTTTTTTGTTTCGTTCGACGCCAGCTAGTGTGCGAATTCTGAGATGTGCGTTGTGTTGATACATCACTACACACAGACGTTGGTACAGACTTTACCGCGCGTTCACAGCAATACAGTCCTTAAGCTGGTAATCAATTAATGACCCTTGACTGTACCTCACTTTTTGACATAAAAAATATTATATTATTATTATTTAAAACGCAAGTCCAAAGTGTAAAATCATGAACTTCCTTGATGATAATACATAATTTATTTATTTTACGTTCCGGTAAACAATAACTAACAACTTTATAATTCTGAAATGACAAGTCGCAAATAAAAGTTATTTAGTAAACAAAACACGACAGTTGCCAACCTAACTTTTATGCGGTTTTATAAACGAAGTGACAGCAAACCAACTACCTACTTATTTATAGTTTTCTAAGTGCACATTTATTTATTTGAACGCGTCGAAGCGGTTTCGTTTGTGTTCGGATATCGGATACACGGAGATACGTGTTGCCTTTGAAGGAATATGTTTTACAAAATATATGTCACCTTATTATTTCTTCGAGAACAAAAGAAAAACATTCGATGGTAAACGATTTTGTATCTACATACGTAAGCTCTGTGCCTACAGCTACGGGGTAAATCTTATTCAGTACTTACCTACTAATGCTCCTTTACATAATGCGAAACTACCCAAAGTTTCCTGAAGGTAGTTTGTTTTCATACACTTGCCTATGCATTATAAATGATTTTCGGTAGCTATTCGCCCATAAAATAAATATAGGTAAGTTTAGAAGTAAATGGAAGCTGGAAGGGCTGAGATTTAAGCACGGTCATTATTATGTAGCTAACCTATGTATGACTGCTGACGTAAGAAGCTTCTTGTTTGCAAGCGAGTACGGCTGCTGGCCAAAGGAAATCTTCCGCATTTCCATTGGACTTATGTTCACTTTGTTGCACACGTGTGCATCTGACTGACTACAGCCTCCTTTTAAAAGATATTGGAGGGACGTGGGAATGCAAGGAATACATAAATTACATTACAATTACCCACTGACTTCCAAATCTATCTACATTCTACGTTATTTTTAGCCTCATCCAGGAAGAAGGTTGTTAAAAGTTGAAGTGTACAGTATATTATTATACAACACAGGAAATATGATGTATATGCACTAAATATAGGCTAGGTCGCGAACTTTTGCAAATTCAATGAAGAAAAATGTTTTTATTGATCAATTTAATTAATAAACCAATAAAACACAACAATTTAAATCTACAAAAACAATTATTTCATTAAATTCAATACGTTAGACAAAGTTAGGTAATAAAATCCAGTGTCGCACTTCTGTGGCTACGCTACGGCGTAGCTCGCACTATGCTACGACCGCGTAGACCCCTACCTACGAAACGTTTTAGAAGGCTTTATTTGTAAGATACATTTTATTTCATCCTATCATTTTGTCTTCATAAAATTATTTCTGTACCATGCCTCGTGCCAACATCCTAATTTATCGTTCCTCTAAATCCGTTTGGACTTCCAAGATACATTATGTATGTACGAGTAAGTACTATATCCCCCCTTTTATGTTGGGAGCTTTACTATATTTGAAATAATTTTCAAGTTATGGAACAACAAATTGAATGTCTTAACAAAGATCAAATTCCACCAAAAACTTATTAGGAACTCTTTGTTACAAATGGTAACTCAAAAATCAACTTAGAATACATTTTGCTACTGATAAAGTGCTGATTAAGTGACGATGGAATGTAATTATCTGTGATTATGAACACTGCATCGTTTCTTCTAACACCTCGAATTTGAATAAAGAAAATACGCTCTCAATGTATTATTGAATGAATCAACTATCAAAGTCACAGGCACCAATAGCAAACAGAATTTACGAGCTCAGTATTTTTGGCGATAAATCACGAATAAGTAAAACTTTTCTTGGATCGCGTGAAATAGTACTCGAAGAAAAGACATAATAATATAAAGTCAGTTTATGATACCATCGTAAATGCAATATACATAGAGATAGTATGAAAAGTAACGCGATGTTTATATTTTTTATTTTGCACCGTCGTACAGTTGAAAACGTATTACTTACGGCATGCAACGTGCTTTGGGCTGCGTAGCGAAAATAAAGATAAATTGTGACGCAGAGTGGCGTGTTTACGAGAAACGTACAGAGTTTTAGCGCAACATTTTTACTTTAGAACATTAACATCATAAAGAGTAAGTCTCGCAAAAATTTAATGTACAATGATATACGCGAGCAGCATGAGCACATATTAATTTCAACTCCCGAAGGTACGAACGTAACATGTGCACTTCACTTTGAGAGATTGTAGGTATATAATTGCTCACTTCTTATTAAAAATCTCCGCAAAGCGCCTTGAGTTAATCATGTGTAATATTTTTTAGTAATTTCCAACATTTTTACTCTTCATCTTTTCTAATTGCAAGGTATTTATCATCCTAACATAAAGGCAAAACATTTTTATTGGGTGACCTTGAATAAAAATAACTTTTCTCTTGTAAACGTATACCCAGTAGGTACCAGTAATTATAAAATATCCCGAGAATTTAGAAAACGTACATTATATCGAGTTCATTGTGTGCTCGGAGTTTTTCAAATATTGAATGTGTTTACATATATATGACACCAATTGTCATGCGTGGAGTTCTGCGATGCTCTCACCTTACACGCAACACAAAGGGGCTCGAATTTATTGTACAATAGTATTAAATATGCGCCCTGTGAGACTACACCCGTTGTGTCGTATCTCAGACAATTTTATGATATGGATCTCAAGTCTTTATGAAAGAGAGAAACAAGTTCGACAGTTGAAATGTCTTCTATAGCGGACTTATACATAATATACATTATTTTGCAGTATACAATTCATATTTCATTACATTTTCCTCTCGAGCAAATGAGTTCAATGTTTTAACTTATTCAGCAAGCAATTTGTTTAAACTGTTTAAAATTAACTAAAGTAAAAATAAACTTTTCATCTTATACTTTTGTCCAAGTAGCTAGTTAATTCAATAAAGGTAGGTAGGTAAATGAAATATTTAGCATACATGAACTTAATGACCAGTTATCAATAACTGTCAGATAACGCACAAGGCAGCGACCCTGTTAATTTCACGGTTCCAGCCCAAGTCTAATTACACAACACTCTCGTATCGCAATCCCAATCATTTCGACATCCAACAAAGTTAATTGTGTTGGTCCAGTGGTTGTGAGGGGATATTTATGAAACATACGCTGGTACAGTAAACATTGTTATACTGTCAGAATGAATAATCAATATTGCGATTCCGCTTGTTACGTAATTAGATGGATGGTTCCATTAACCAGGTGGCTCGAATCTCAGGTCATCTTTAAAAGTAAAGCATGTGTTCTTCCAAGTTCCCATTTACGGAGAGACGGAACTGAAATGTCGAATCTGGAAGTCTACTCCCTAAGCACGAAATCTATAGTTTCGGCCGAAGTTAGGGCGATTCCTACTCCGTATCACCTACGGATATAAGATTTGTTTAGAGCCCGAATGAATGATACATGACGCTGGGTTTTTCCCATCTAAAAAAGTTAATTATTCGGGTGTAGGAGTCACTTTCGGACGACCGTATTTTCACTGACGGATTTAGAGACTACGCACCCTGATAGGATCGGCCTGTCCTGTTCCAACGATTGGCTTCTATTATAGTGGGTGATCGATCCGATCGGATCAACGGTCACACATGGTACGGATTTTAGAACTGGCCGTGTATACTGTCCATATCAAGTCATACTGTCAGTGCTGATAGAATTGGGCAGACCACCTTATCAGTCATACCCGACTGTTTTGATTTGTTCCCCTTCAATGAATACGTAATCTAGTTTTTGTTGTTGGTCAAAAATGTATTTTTGAGTAGGGATGAAGCCAAAAAATTGATTTACCTGAGCTATAATTATATACATACGTAATATGGGAAAGGAAACATTTTAATGTTACGTTCCCAGAGAAGCCTAAATAGCATTTTACACAAGTTACTTATTAGTGGAATAGCTTCGCCCCAACCCCATTTTATAAATCGATCGATATGTGTAGATATACCTACTTGGGTAAAGTTAAATATTCCGGTGTGTTCAGTAGTGGACACGGCTTTCATACGACGAACCCAACATGGTTGCCCTATAATGGAAATGATTTGGTATCGAATAATGTGTCATCTATCTATATATATAAAATTCAAAGTCCTGACTGACTGACTGACTGACTGATAGATCAACGCACAGCCTAAACCGCTGGTCCTAGAGACATGAAATTTGGAGGGTGTGTTCTTCGTGAAGAGTAGGCATCCACTAAGAAAGGATTTTTCGAAATTCCACCCCTAAGAGGGTGAAAAGGGGGGAATTCGTTTGTATGAAAAATCTTATTCCTTGAGTTAATAAACTTGAAACTTGGCACGAATACTTATCTAAATAAATTATGAAGATTGTCAGTTTTTTTTTCTTCTAAACTACCCCCTAATAAGGGATTGGGGGGTTTCAAAGTTTGTATGGAAGAATTTTAGCGCGCAGTCCGGTTGACTCGAAACTCAGTATTTATACCTAATATTGAAAGTAAAGAATAATGTGTATCAGGGTTTTTTGAAAATCTACCCCTGACGGGCTGAAATGGGGTCGTCAATTTTTCAGGGGAGGATTTTACTGCATGGCTTGATTAACTCGAAAATTAGTATAAATAATCTTTGAGTCAAGTTATAAATACATCTCATACGATTTTTTTTAAATTCCACCCCTGTGGTGGTGAAAAGCGGGGATACAGTTTATATGAAAAATCTTCTTCATTAGGTTAATAAATTTGAAATTTTTCAAGAATACTCGCCTAAGTAAGTAATAAAGTTTATCATTATAAGTTTTTTAAACTACCCCTCAAAGGGGGATATAGGGGTGTTGAAGTTTGTGTGGAATAATTTAAATGCGCAGTCCGATTAAATCGAAACTCAATGTTTATACTTAAGACCAAAAATAAAGAGTAACATGTATCAGGGTTCTTCGAAAATCTACCCCTAACGGGTTGAAAAGGGGTAGTTAATTTTACAAGGGAGGATTATAATGCGTGGCTTGATTAAATCGAAAATTGGTATAAATAACCTTTGAATCAAGTTATGAATAATCCCAAACGATTTTTCTAAATTCCACTAAGAGTAACATGTATCAGGGTTTTTCGAAAATCTAACCCTAACGGGTTGAAAAGGGGTAGTTAATTTTACAAGGGAGGATTATAATGCGTGGCTTGATTAACTCGGAAATTGGTATAAATAATCTTTGAATCAAGTTATGAATAATCCCAAACGATTTTTTTTAATTCCACCCCGGGGCGGGGATACAGTTTATATGAAAAATCTTATTCATTTAGTTAATAAACTTGAAACTTGGCAAGAATACTTGAATTAAATTGAATGCGCGGTCCGAGTAACTCGAAACTCAGTATTGATACTTTTGACAGAAAATAATTAATAATATGTAAGTAAAGTTGTCGAAAATTTACCACTGACGGGACAAAAAGGGGTAATTCAGTTTTTAAGGGGAGGATTTGTACTTGAAACTGTATGTTACATTTTCACGCCTAAACCACTGGACTTCAGATTTGGCATAGAGATAGATGGCATCCTGGGGAAGCACATACATTTTATCCTGTTAGCACGTTCCCGTGGGATAATTTCGGACATCCACGCGGGCGAAGCCGCGGGCAGAAGCTTGTTAACTTATAAATACCTACCTACCCGTATCTGAACACCTACCAATGTAGTATAATCCTACTAATCACACTAATATTACAAAAGCGAAAGTTTGTGAGGATAGATAGATGGATGGATGTTTGTTACTCTTTCACGAATAAACTACTAAATGGATTTTCATGAATATTTACAGTAATATAGTTTATACATCAGAGTAACACATATGATACTTATCACGATATTCCCACGGGATTGACACTTATGCGGGTGAAACCGCGGGGTGCTGCTACATTTCGAAACTATATTATGGAAATCAGCATTTTTTACGCCTAAAACACCGCATTTAAGATTTATGAATATTATAATGTATTACACCTAGAACAGAAACGGCACAGGCGCAGAACAGAAAATTAAAAAATATATTACGTCAAAAATACTTGAAAAACACGAACTTAACTACTAGGTACAACTTAATACTTTGATATTTGTAAAGTGATCACACAGCAGTAGTGCCACATTCTACCCATACATAGATCACAGGTAAAAATATCATAGGAGTCGGTTAAGCATACTTTTTGAGCAGGCATAGACATTATTTATTTGGAAGAACATTCGAGTATTATCTGTTGCCTCAAAAATCTTACCGACCGATGCCATGTATGAGCCAGCCTACCTAATTATCTTGTAAGACTAAGGAGACTATTACGACACAGGGAATCCTAGAGTTTTGTTAAACAATAAAGTTTTTATTATTTTATAGTTCATAAGTTCGGCAATATATTAAAAGCATTGAATTGAAGTTAAAAATTATAATTTTAGAAATTATCATTGGCGATATCTCCTATCTTCTGATATACTTGCACTCTCATGACCTACCTATAATAATTATCTCCCAAAAATGACAAACACTTACTTACTTGCTTATTTACGTCTTTCACTATCTAATAAAGGAACTTATCAATGATAACAATAATCGCACGATAGCAGTAATGCCACAAGATTTGAGAATTATCAAAAACTCATACTTTTCCATGTTGTCATCATCTTTTATCAAAGAACAAAACATGGAAAAGTATGAGTTTTGCATTCACAGAAGGAAGCATAGATATCTCACGGATTTCCTTAACAGTAGGGTGACAATGAATTTTCTTAGAGTAATATCTATACTAATTTATAGATGAAGAGTTTACTCTGGGATTACCAGCCGGATTTGAAGAAAATCTTTTTGCATTTGATTTGCTTTTTGATTTTGAACCTAATTCTTGAGGAAGGTAACTTATCTATTTATCATCATGCTACGATCCTTAGGATCCGAGCAAAAACAGCGCTAAGCAGAAACTGAGTAACCGGGCACAGTTAAACAAGAAATTTCATGCGAACGAAGTCGTGGGCAGACACTAGCTAGTTAGATAATAAATAATTCATTATGTACACGTGCGTAGTTCAAACAGAGCACACTGCTGAGTCGTTTTTGCTTTACAATTCAGAGCAGCCGAACAAAGTTTACTCGTATTTCACAAACAAAATGACAAAAACTCATTCGTTCGTATCGGTATCGTTATTTTTTTATACGCTGGCTGGACAGAATTTTCCAAAAAAAAGTATACAGAAGTGCCACGAAAAAACGAATGAAAGACGTTAGACGCTCAAAAGTCAGGAATAGTCAGCCTCAAATTGTATTTTCAGTCCCAAGCAAAAAAAGTATTAAATACGAAAGCTTTTAACACGCAAACTAATGTGTGTGCCTAGAGTATTTTTATGGCCAAATGTTAGAATTTTCGAAGATAATTTTATAAAGTTTTGTTAACTACGTGTATAGAAAACACTGCTAAAAAGACACGTGTATGAATTACCAACCAAACGACGTTCAGTAATGAATATAGGTTATCACTAGCTGATTAAGATAATAAAATTGAAATAATTATAACACTAATTATTGATACATGATACAAAAGAAATCTGTCTTGATTCCGTGGGTAATCTTTCAAGGGTAAAAACATTAAAAGGTAACCAGCATATGAAACGAAATGCTTCATCAAGCTGTAGTTTGCAAACTAGCAACGAACCACGAATGTTTCACGAAGCCGCGGCGCCGCGGGCTACTGAAACTCAATATTTATTTTGGATCAAACGTTGTTAGAACCTACTTGACTGTAAACAAGAGCCCGCTGTAACTTAATCCCAAAACAGGTTTTTGTATCAATAGCAATTTGCATTCATATTTAATAGGTGTTATTGTAGGCCAGAACGCCAGATCGTAACAAAAAAGAGAGATCTACTCGATGATGTTAATGGATACCTACGTCAATGGGCTCATTCAACCTCGTTCAATGTTTATTTGTTGCGCGAATTAATAACGTTTTTGTTGGATTTATAGACGACCATATTTTGGTCTGTTGTACCGTCGAGCGTAAGAGAAAGACGGTGCAATCTTTATACCGCTGCGGCTTTAATTTAACAACAAAAACTTGAGACGAGGGATATAAGACGCCAATCTATCTTCTTTCTTAACTGACGCAGACAAAGAAAAGATATATGACTCGGTGAAGTTTAAATGTGAATTTTCGTAGCATCTTCCTTCGTGGAGATTCGTTTTGTAAAAGGTAACAGCTTCTCGCGTATTTCGTTTATACCTCTATGGTTAGAATTGTACTCCGCTCGGTTATGATAAGGCCATACATTTGCGTCGAACAAAGCTAAGTGAGTTGGTATAATTTGAATCTAACGAGCGCTTTTGATATGGTATTCATACTCCGGAGCTGAATGAAATTGTTAACTCGCGTTCCACAATTGAGGTTGGATTAGTGTACAGTGTAAACACGAAATAACGTGGTAGTTGAAATATTCACGAGAGTGTTTCTGAAGCATTCGGTTACGGGTTCAAAGCTAGTACGAACTTGAATTGAGTTGAATTAATCGAAGGTCCGTTTTTTATTTATGAGCGCATCTCAACATCGAAACCGAGAGTACAATCTGAAAAAAATAGAGTGCTTTCAGCTTTTCAGAAAACATCAAATGGACACGAAAATCAGAAGGGTCAATGGTGCTGGCGTGGGATATTATTAGCGATGGCGTTGGGTTGAAATAAAAGAAAAAGGACGTAGTCGTAACGAGTCAATCAACTCAGCCTATCGCAGTCCACCGCTGGACATAGGCCTCTCCCAGGCTGCGCCACAACACGCTGTCCTCCGCCTTCCGCATCCAGCTTATCCCAGCCTTCTTCTTAAGGTCGTCGGCCCATCTAGCTGGGAGGTGTCCCACACTATTCTTGCCGATATGCGGTCTCCGCTCTAGGACTCATCTGCTCCTCCGACCAACAGTCCTTCGACAAACGTGGCAAGCCCACTGCCACATGAATTTACTTACTCTGGGTAAGTATAGTCGTTTTTCTTTTTTTTGCCAACAAACAATGAGACAACGTGATGGTCGATGTTCGGTTCTTCACGACTTTAGAAATAAACTGGGACAATACAGCAACGTAATATAAAACTATACTGATACTACTACTGATACACCTATGAAGGAAGATCATTAGTGAGGCGGACATATTATAGTAGTAGCAATTATCTGTCGAGTTAACTAGATGACAACGGTACCACAATCAGCCCGCATGTGACAGACTATCATGTCATTACCTAAACCTGGTAGCTTCGATAATTTCATACATATTCCATAGGTAATATGTAGCTAAGTAGGTACGTATATGTATAGTAGGTACATATATACAAACATTCATTAAAACGCAGGTGACACACGGAAACACGTCATTCGATTGATCATCTTGTAACCTAATGGTAATAATTAATTGTGGAAATAAAAAAGACAGTTACAATTTTTTTATACCACACTATTTTAATGTGGATACGTACTTATATTTACTGAATTTGACGTAATGTATTCGGTCGTCCGGTTTTCTGTATTTTGTGTAGTAACTAGCGATCCGCACCTGGGTCGCACGGTTTTTATAACTAGACCAAACATCGAGATTTCTTTATTATATGTAAGTTTCATAATGTTTTATACACATAAACCTTCAGGAATAAAATTCCTAATTTATGGTGAAAACCGCGTCAAAATCCGTTGCGCAGTTTAAAATAAAAACGTGGTCACACACGTGGTAGGATATATACAGTGTGCTGATTATGATATCATATTAATTGAAACCACGTATTCTGCTTTACGTATTTTAAACATACACAATTAAAATAATTAATAACAATTAACATTCTAGCCGTGGGACCGTTTTTTTTCGCTTTAGTATTTAATTAAAGAGGTACATAAAATTCAGGTTCAACATAAAAGCGGTAGGTATATCATTAGTAACGCATACTAAGAAATTCAAGCAGGTGACGAACTACAATAATTAGACAAAGCAATAAAAGTACTATTGAAAAGAACACAAACTTCAAGGTTTCTAGGGCAAGTAGGTACCTACTTAGCTTTAATGAATTGATAATGTGCCCAAACTTGTCCTATGTAATTCCAGTTTCGAACAAATTCGGCCGTAGCCGTAACAAAGGAGTCTACAGGCGTTGTAAATTCACTGGGTGTCCAAGTTCCCTCGTTAGCAGAGCTTGAAACAACGTACTGCGTAAGAGCATGGTGCTAAACAGCCGTAGCAATGTGTCGAGAGCAAACAAGTTGTTTGACTCGTTTATATCGGCTGTTTGCAGGCTCGTTATGCCCTGTCTTGTCTCTCAATTCGCGGCGAGACATTTCCAAGCCTTCTGAGCGGAAAACTCTGATTCTATTTTTGCCATAGCCGGGGCCACTTTAACGTGAATGAATCAATACTTTCACAGATTCAAGTCAACAGTCTTAATCTACGTGGATGTAGTCATTCAAGCATGTCGGCAAACATACGCGTCTGGGTTACTTACGCGTACTTCTTTACCTCAGAGTCCTGATCAAACTAAGTGTTTATGAGCTTAGTTGATTTCTTTTATATTAAAAAAAAACTACTTTTTTAACGTCTTATAATTGTTTGCTTATCCTATATTCGATGTAGGTGAAAAACAAGTTCCACGTATTAAGTTCGCTCCTTGACCCACGTCGAATCCTTCAGAGTATAAAAGGAAAATTTCCGAAAAACGGTAGGAGCTCGTGTGCGGTAACTTTATCAAGAAATTAGCGGCTAATATCCTTTACTAGTTTAATTTAGACAGTCACGCTATCGTCATTCGTGTTAGGCTCTTCAATTACCTACTTGTATTTGTAAATAATGGTCATGGCCGACTGACGCGACGTGAAATCTTCGTCTATAATGTCACTGTTGTGATGATTAACTTAATTAATTAAGAGTTAACATATTTTTAATTTGGTATTTTTTTGTAGTAAACTTTAGTATTGTGTATGTATTTTCCAAACGTAGCAAGACTGCTTGTATAATAACGAGAAAGACATCATCATGATATAATGCCATATTATATATAAAATAACATGACCTTTCAACTTAAAACGACGCAAAACATGTCAGCTTTGATATTTAAAAAAATATAAATATTTTATTCTATTAGCATAATATCCAAGCAAAAATTATTTACAGTTGAATAAATGTAAAAAGGCTAAAGCATGTGATAACGGGATTAACTCTTTACGTACAAAGAGAAAATTCTCAAGAGCACCAGTTAGGCGCTTAAGCGTTAGGAAATGTAACTTATACTTAAAGCTGTGTATTGAAAATATACTCTGTAGCGTTAACATTGTTACCCACATTGTAAACACCGGTGATTCAAAAAGGAACGTCATTCACTGTTACGTTTACATTATACATATGTAGTATTAAATGCATAGATACATTCTGCAACTCCCACATACTCGTACAAGACCATAAATAGAATTGTCATGTTATCTCACCTAAACTCGCATTGAAGTTTTTTGAAAAAAAAAATGATTTGTAATTTTTTTATCCACCTCACTACTTGCTTAAATTACAAAACGATGAATATGATAGCATGTCTGAGTTGGAGCTTATTCATAAAATAATATTTTTATATGACAAGAGCAGACGGTTTTCAATTTTCAGATAGGCTAAATGGCATGAAACTTACAAAGACCAGATGAAAATATGTCAAAAAAATATCTCAAAGACGGATTAAGAGACGATTTATTTTATACAACGACCTTAGAGTAGTCTACGGTTGTTAATTCGCTTCGATATCATAGAACCTATGCCTTGTACGAGTATGTACCTACTTCATAATTGTGATTAGACATCATCCGAACTTTCCAGATGTAATTAAGAAAAAATTACGTCGGGTTTTCTCAGAAAGAAACTAATTTCGTGGTCTAAGATAAGCTTGTTGTTCTCTATCAGACACCTACTTATAACCTTAGAATCTTTCCTTTATATTTGTAACGACTACATTACAGATATTTGTGTTTGTAAGGTAGGTAGGTAGGTACTTATGTTCTTACGACGTGGAAATTTATTCAGTTATATTATTGACTTTTCCTGCTTTCTTTAATCAGTTGAACCTTTTCTTGATATTGTTATGTGCCCTGAATAATTATAGTTGTACCTTTACATTTGTTTCGAAAGATGTAACGTAGGTAAGGTACGTACTCGGGTAAGTTTCCAATTACATTTTAGACCGATGAATTCATAATGTGACCTCCATTCGATTCTTGAGAGCTATAAATTAATACCACGAGGGAAAAGACTAGCAAAACAAATAACCATTAAAACAACAATATTAAATATACTTGAAACAACAAATGAAACTCATACCTATATGTAATTGGCACGTTACGTGTTAGACAGCCGTGGGACAAAATAATTGATCAAGGACGAATATAGAATTTGGACGGGACGACCCACATGCCCGCTAGATATCCTACAGTGTGTTTTTACCTGACGTTGGGAGGAACTTGAAAAAGCTTTTTATACGATCAAAACGTCGATATCACTTACAACTTCAATATTAAATTACACAGACCCCAAGGATCGCCGTTCCATTTAAAAATATATCAGAAAATTGTTTTCACTTTGCGACAAAGAAGTTTTACAAAACAAATGGGTGCAGTCGATCAAGGAAATAAAAATCCCAAAGTCGACAGCGTCAGGATAAATTGTAGTAACATAGGAAAGGGTGTTGTTGATAAAAGCAACGTCTTCATCGAAATATATTAGGAGGGTCGTTGCTTCGACGACGGTCTCTTGCAGTCTACCTGCACGGATTTACGTACTTATCGAAGCGAAAAGCCGAAGCGAGAGCTACCCTTGATGAACACTCTTTGAAGTGAACACTTTGGTGGCCGATAAAAACCCTTTATTTAACATTTGATATAGTTCAAATGGTAAGTATTTCTTAGTAGTAAAACGGTAAGTATTTCTATAGTTGGCAACAAATATCAATGAGATAACCCAACCTAAACCCACTCCATCAGCTCAATATTGACACTGTCAGTAAACACCTGAAATAACCTACAAAACTTTAAACTCCCTCATACATCAAGTACGACAGCTGTTAAAGAAATACATCGATCAGCAGGTTGCATTCCAATAAGCCGTTGGCCAAGCATTTATAATTTACTGGCCATGCCAAGGCGTTAGTGTACAAAGTAGGCCGCCATACACATTTATAACAACGTGTGTCGTCGCCCTACTGGACAGGAGGTGTGTACACTCGTTACTCAGAGGATCAGTTCGGGAAACAAACCGGCACAGAACACGTATGTTGAATGAAACCACAAAAAGTTTCTTCCAATGCACTTAGGTTTAACGGAACGCCAAGCCTCGAGCGATGCATTTCGTTTTCCACGTGAAATAACTGTGTTATTGTGAAGTGATGATTTGCACTTTTTCGATAAAATTTTCACCCTGTTTCCGGTGCTATCAGAAATATTCGCCATACCGAGATAATTTGATGATCGCGGTACTGTGCTATCACACTCGGGACCTCATTGTTGTTGCGCTTATTAGCTGATAATATAATTAATCCTAAATCATCTATCAACAGTGACTACGTAAATTAATAATGGGGCAGCCTCTGTACACAGCCGACATCACACAGAGCCAATTATAAATGAAAATCTATCATGATGATAATGAAAGTATAACGAAGCTTTTTACGAAATTTTCAAAATAACACAAAAACACACGATTAGTTCACGTTTAAAAAGAGAAAACAGCTTTATGCGACGTATCGTAATATATTGATCTACCACTATAAACAAGGGCTAAAGGTCTGCGTGTGACAGGGAAAGAGGCCATCGGGAAATTCGGCGTCAGAGACGAAACGTACATAAGTAAAATTGTTAAGATATATTTAGAGCGGCCTGCACTCAGCTGGGCGAGAGCTCAGTTAACAGCAGATTGAATCATAAAGCAACATTGACGTCATCGCTTGCTCCACTGTATCGACTTTCAGGCAAAACGTTGGCGAAAGTGCCACAAGATAAACACGTAGCTAGCCAACTATGAATCGAACAATAAGTACCTACTACATATAATAATGGATTAAATTTAATTTATGGACGAAACACACCCACGACTTTGCGTTGTGAAGGGAATAAACTGTTAGAACATATTACATATAGTAAACAATATCTTCTTAGAATAGTAAACATAGAAATAAGCAAATAAATTACAGGTTTATATAGGTAATAGATATCCATATAAAAATATCACGTGTAGGTAACTACGTGAACGTTTAATAAGCAGAAATTCTCAGATATAAATATTGCTTCATAAAGCAGTGTGCGGTGTAGGTAGACTAATTACGATTTAATTAAACTTAGCACGAAACACTAGAGTCTGTCAAAAGCATTCAAACATGAAGTTAATTCAGTAAAATAGTTTGCCAAACAAGCAAGCTCGTAAAGCGGCAAGCATCGGCCATCGCCTTGCTTTGTATTCGTGTTTATAACTCAAACTTACCACCCATAGTAATCAGATGCGACGCCCTCGTAGCTCTATTATTTGTACAAAGCTTTATTATATTTGAACGATAAAGTAATTGAGACATAATTGAAATAAAATTTCTAGCGTAAGCTATACTGGTGTTTACACAGAAGAGGAACGAAATTAAATTAAAAGTCGGACCGTAGAGAACGAAGAGGGCCCTAAATTGATAAATAAGGCAATCGCGTTACCATCCAATTGTGCAGTTGGCATTTAATTTTGAATGTAGGTACATGTTCCGACACACTAATACACAATAGTCAAAATAATGTACTTTGTGAACAACCCAAAAAACACCATAAAAATCACACCGTCCCGTTACTTGTGAAGATCACCAGCGAATCAGAGACCAAAGTACTTATACATCCTAATAAGACACTACAGGTAAACCAACCAATAAATCCGAGAACACTAAATGTAACGGCAAATTAATACCCGAAGCCATATGCATAGGTACTTAAATAATATATCGTGAAAATGCTTCAGACTGCAGTTTCGGACGTGAAGAGGAACAATGCAAGCTTGGAAAGTTCACGTTTCAGCTACGTAGAGAAATAGCAAGCTATACCGGTATAAATAGGAAAGTCGAGCAATGCTTTGCTCGTGTATCTTGTCTCGCCATTTGTTACACGGTGAAATAATAGATACAGAGTTACGACATAATGAGATAGCCGTCTAAAAGGAATATGAAGTGCGACTATTTATTAATTTAAACATAATTATTACTTTATACTTTTATTAATTTTAATATTGATAATTTAACAATATACCGGCTGACCTTTTTTTCAGAGGAAGAAGAGTATAACAGGTGAACGGAGAAAAGGCCTATGGCACAGCATTAAAAAAATAGACAAATAATATACAATTCAACTTAAAGGTCTACGCGAGGAAATTATCAATGAGTTCGTAACGACATTCAATCCTTTAATTGAAGCCGGCCGAAGGGATTTTTTTTTTTTTTGTAAAAAAAGAAATCTTTGTGCCATAATCTTGTACTCCGTTCGCCTTTTATACCCCGTTTTTGTCCAGACGGTAAAAAAAATCCGCCGGTATAAATACGCATTAACAGTTATAAGTTAGGTACATTTCAGCCGATCGATTCTGTAAAAATCTCACCGTGAAAAGTTAGGTGAAGTGAGCTTAGAGTGAGCTGTCAATAGTGTCAATCCCTAGCAATAGTTGGAATGGCAGCTCACTCCACGGTCACTTCACTTAAGTTTTCACCGTGAGATGGTTACAGAATCGCACTGTTGGAACGTAGTCTAAGTAGAATGCACGTGTCTCTGTTTAGCCACTTCCCTGAGTCGTTAGGCAAACACAGACGTGCGTACGGTCACACAATACCTGTCAAGCGTTAGACTACAGTGCTTGCAGATCGGCCTCTTTGATCAGTGTATTCTGCCTAGGATGACATTGCTCCGAGACATGTGCGCTCATAGGGGACTAGTCCTTGTCACAAACCAAGTTATAATCGCTCAAAGAGCCTAGCGCTAACTAAGGTTAAATGAATCGTAGCTTGAATGTTTCGCGATTAGTAACCGAGTTTGCAGAAGAGTTTTTTTGCTCCAGAGATTCGGTTAAAAATCTAAAGAAGATGTAAATAATATTTGGGTTCGAGTGACGATGACGTGGCGAGAATTGTTAGGATAAATATGAATTAGTCGTGCTGCCTTCAGATCATCGAAAACTATGTACGTATAACATGTAAGCTACGTAGGTATGTAGGGTACTTAGAAAAACTTGGAAAAGTAACACGATCTTTCATTATATTCCCAAAGGTTATCTTTTTCTTTTTATCTTGTTCTATTTTCTTAAAATATTGCTTCAATTCTATACAACTAATATAACTTATACTTTTATCCATCTTTATATTTCTTTTCAAATGGCCTACTTCCAAGCCGAGGTACGGTAACCAACAATAAACGGGATTGTAACAGGTATAATTATGAAATCCTCGCATAAATCAGACGCCGTTTCCCGTAGCTACGTTAACAATATCGTTTATTAATCGTTAGGTAGACACAATCTATGCAATGGAATGATTTGTGGCTGTCACGCTGGTTCTAACTGATAGTTACTAGAGGACGACGGTTCTCAATTCGAAGTGACTTTTCAGTTACGACCGACACGGGAAAGCTTTCTCGTGTTTATCTTCGAGTGCCTAATACTGAGAACTATCGGCACGTCGAACAATTACTCATATATCACTTCATCTATATCTAGAGTGATCACGAACTGCAACATCGTTTTTAGATCAGAGGTTGAAAAGTGTTGGTTGTTGCATTATTTCAGGAGTCAGTCTGTAAAAGGTTCATTTGCGTGTGAATTATTTAATCAAATCTCTTGATTATTAGGTGTTTAATAAAAGTCTATCCAAAACTAACAAACGACGTCTGGTAACAACAGACTTATACGAGTAATTCTCATGAAAAATATTTTGATATCTTTTCATTTCCATCTCAAAATCACCTTGAATTGTAATTTTAAAATGTAATGTAGTAGTACTATTTAAAAATAAATAATAGCCATACTAACAATAAGATTTCTCATCATTATATTATAATATGAAAGGCTATTTAAAATATTTGTTGGACTAAAATTAAAACGTTTAACAGCTGTAGACAGCTAGTATTCAATATATTTATTGCGTCAAGGCTCAGTGGCGCGGAAGCGCCACGTAGCACGTAGTTCGTATGTTGCGAGGCGGCGCGGCGCGGGCGCGACTTGTTACGCACGACTCTACCAATGATTGATGGTAAACAAACATTATTCCAAACATTATCGTAGGATGTAGCTATATTTTGATGTGTGTATCTTCACAGCCACGTTCTGACTGATGTTGTACATTAAATATGATTCTTTCAAATGCTTCTCAAACGTAAAGAAGACAGTTGTGTTTGTTTGTGTTCGAATGAATTCGGGTTATTCGATTACCGTAAAACTATCGTCGACGGATCTCTGTGAGACTGCGACGGAGATTCCCGTGAGCTCATGGTGATTTCCGCTGTATTATTGGATATCCATGGAATCTTTTATTCCCAGGGAGAGGTGTCATTTTAATGAGATATTATAAGAGTAAAAAAAGTTTTAACAAAAAAATTAAACCGCGGAAAAAACTGAAAAGCAAAAAATAATAAACCTTTGTTATTTTATAATTTTTTGTGGCTATAATCTACTAATTGTTTGCCAAAGGGCAGGCATAATATGTGGCACTAAGTAGAGTAATAATAACACAACTCCATTAAAATGACCCCTATTTTCCCACTCTTAGGGTTGGAATTTTCCAAATTTATATGGGACCAACTTTGGGGTATACCCTTTCCAATAAAAAAAGAATTATCAAAATCGGACTACTCTGTAAAAAGTTATGCGTGGTCATACATAAAAAAAGGGGCGTCGACTTGAGAACCTCCTCCGTTTTATTTCGTCGGTTAAAAATATTGAAGATAATCTGCTCATATCATGTTTCATGTTCATTAATTATTTGTTTTCATGTCATAAATACTATGTATATTATTTTATTATGTTATTGAAATTGTTATCTCTGGCTCTCACAGTTATTAAATCTTGAATTTCACAACGTAAATCATAGTAATTAAACGTCGTTTCATATGACAAGTACCCACAGCTTAAAGAATATTTTTAATTTAGCCTAGAACGCGTTAACGAACCGGCTCGAGCGGATATCATTTAGCAACTACCCGCCAACTGCTAATGAACGAGGGAAAATTATCCATTCATCACATCAGCCCGTAGGTTACTTAAAATTATTTAATCTTTAGGTACTATTTTGTCTATAGAAAACGGCTAATTATTGCCGTAATTGAGATACAAATGCCAGCTAGCCGTAACATCAATAGATTTTATAAAAATAATAGCCTGCCGAATTATTAAGACAAGCAACAAATACCTAAGAGAAAGATATACTAAGCCTTGCCCCATTTACAACACTGATTCTGGAATTGCAAAAATCTAAGAGTAAATAAAACCTTGTTCCATCCTCCAGTATAATAATTACACAGACGTGATCACTGTTCCCCTGCTAATTAAAAGTTATCACAATTACGATGCCGACATCAAAATAATAACAGTTTAATTAGATGAATCATAAAATAACAATGGTTTTAAGTCTTTAAGCTTTCTTCGGAAAATGGTAAAATGTTTACTTCAAAAATCTATTGAAGGAATATCAAAGGGCTTTTCTTTTAAATAATTCAGCTCATAATATTGTGTTCATAGCATTTGTTGGAGGTACCTAATCGCTCTTTATATTTAATGATAATAGTAAGTAGGCATCGTGTTTCTATGATAGAAATACGCTTGGAATGATGGCATGAAATAGGCATAAAATATTTTATTATTTATTTATTACTGTGATTACCCGTGACATCACAGCGGGCCCTATCAAAATACCAGCGCATCGACATTTATTTTTTAAATGTCGAAGCATCATGCTGAGATAGGAGCCTTTTGGCCTCGTATAGGACTTTCTGTTTCATTTTTTTTTTCCTTTTGTTACTTTTTTATACAATTTGTTTTATTTTTATTTTTAACTGTGTTTAGTTTAGTTTTATGATCCTGTACGAGTCGCAATAAATACTTTTTCTTTTCTTGGCTCAACACTATTATATTTTACGATCTGAAATTATAACAATATGTCGAATGGTTAATGAGGCGTGACCTTCACTTATTCATTGTGTATATTTTATGTAAGTTGACATTATACCTACATCATATAGTAGTATTTATATATCGCTTTTGACGTTGGTTGGATTCTGTTTTGTAATTCTATCCACTAAGCATCAGTTTGGAATGGAAGCCCTTTGTCCCGTATATTATATGATCCCCCGATCAATGTCTAGTCTTTACAATATGGACGAAAGCTAAAGTAAACATAAAAATATAATTACAAAATTATCGACGGCGTGTAGGATCGTAGCAGGTAGCGTTCTGAAGTTTCTGCTTACACCTTGGGAAGAAAGCGTGAGTTTATGCATACATATATGTACAATATTCTCGACTGAATACAATTTTGATTTGTGAGTTTATCATAAATGTTCTCAAAACATGAGAATATACCTGGCATGGCAACAATGAATTTCGCCCACAAATTATTTCTGAAATCCGGGGAATACACGGATAAAAACCAAGCAAATAAGCTCACTGTAAACCCTTATTTGTCACATACAGGGTGTCAGGGAAACTCAACGTATTCCTTGAAAGGGGTTATACTAGAGGTCATTAGCAAAAAATTTAGTCCAGTCAACTAGGGGTCAAAACTATATAGGGATTTGGATGTAATTTAGCACATGGGTAGACTACCAAAAAAATCCAAAAAAGTAACCTATTAATTTTCATCGTGGATCGCAAACGAAGCCGCTAGCAACAGCTAGTAATGTTTAATGTCAATTTTCAAAAAATATACACACTTTAGTGAATAGGAGAAGGTTACGCCTCATTAACCATCCGACATATTGTTATAATTTCAGATCGTAAAATATAATAGTGTTGAAAGCGAGCACATTTGAAGCAATAACAACACAGTTTTAGTTTAGCGTAGGTAAATATTTAGTTGAAACGATGCTCGTATTCTTTCCGGTGAATAACTGAGTTATATTCAGGTTTATGGTCGCTTAGTTATAAAACGTATCTCAGCTACATCTGCGATATGAAACGAGAATAGCCACGGTGTCTTAACCTATAGTTAGCTGAGTATTGGAGATTATCTTGAAGAGAGAATCTAGTTTCTGCCTGCGACTACGTCTGCATGGAATTTCTTGTTCCCCCCACATCGCATCACATCGCCCGCTCGCACTATCAGTTCGTTCTCGTTTTCTCGTCATTCTTTCTGTTTTTTTCTTTTTGCTCGGCTCCTAAGGGTCATACCATGATGTTAAACAACCCTTTAGCTTTCCTCAAGAATTGCAAAATGAAATTTTTAAATCCGATCGGGAGTTTCAGAAACAAACAAACTCTTTAGTTTTAGTATGACTTTAGATAATATAGATCGATTAAACTTTAACACATAAAGCAGTAGAGTTTATATTCCTATCTCTAAATCATTAGATCGATTGACTAGCTTTCCGAAGCTGAAATTGGGTCTAAACTATGAATGTCAATCCGCCCAGTGCCCGCACTTGAATACTTAAGTATTTAGGTACTTGTCTTATATATGTCAATGTTGATTACGAATATAAGGGAGATTTTCGTTTATTGGATTTATTGAAGACATATTAATAATATTAATCTATAATAATAAAATAAAGCTGAAGAGTTTGTTTGTTTGAACGCGCTAATCTCTGGAACTTACAGTCGGATTTGAAAAATATTTTTGGATTTGATAGCCCAATTCTTGAGGATAGTTATAGGCTATTTATCATCACTCTACAATCTTTAGGATCCGAGCAAAAAATAACGCTAAGCGAACATGAAGTCACAGGGCACAGCTATGAGCATATTTTATATTAAAACAAGAAATTTCACTCGGTCAAAGTTGCGGGGAGAACCTAGTAAGGTATATTGAGTTACTAAGGGGAACTGATAATTGTTAAATTGTGTTAACTATAAGGTTTACTATACGAGTATAAGGCAGGCTAAAATGAATGATGGAGCAAAAGGTTGAAAATTCACGAGTTAGATTGAATCCCTCGCAGTGGATATCATAAAAGCTTAAAGTACACTAACGGATTACTTTACAACTTTAGGAAGAGTTATTGAAAGAGCTCGCCGTTCTCAAATACCTTGTAAAAGTTATGAATATTTAACCGTCTTCAAATAAATGGGAAGGGTCTTCATTTGTTGCTTTGAAATCGTTTTCGCCTTTACTTGTGTTTTATTACTTAATTAAAAAAGGAGTGTGTAATATCCAGTAATTCAAAACTGAATTCTGAAACTACGTGAATCTTACCGGTAATCATTCAATTTAAAATCTAATCTGCCTCCCGGATATGATCGGAGAATTTCTTTTACCGCTCTACCTACTTACTTAAGTCTCATTTAAATAAAATTATAGGTATCTTTATTAATAAATTGCTGTCAAAATATCTCATTCACATCATAACGACGAGATTCAAATAAGATTTAAAAGGTAATTTACTGAGACTTTACAGTAAACGATTTTAAGAAAAAGAATACAGTTAAAAACATGTTTAAAGCAATTTTATCACAGTGGCAGCTTATTAAGATACATTAGTAAAGAAAAAAAAGTGTAACACTTACCAAAACACGTGGAGTTAGAAGCGTGCAAGGTGAGCAGTTAGCCGGCAGCGGCGGTCGCATGGTGACCACCACACATGGCGCACCACCACCAGAACTGTCCGAGAACAGCCTACACTCACTGTCCAAATGCTTCGTCCAAATTGGATTTTCAAAGTGTTCGCTGGCGGGAACGGTCGAGAAACGGTCGTAAAACGCGGACGCGAGTGTGTTTACAACAATCGGGGAAACAAGTGTGGCAGCTGGGAGCGAATCGCGCGCCGCCAGTCGGAGGCCGCGAAGCCGACTAGCGGCGGTACGCGCCCGAGCGCGGACCAGGGCGGGCGGCCGCGCCCCCGCCCGCGCCCAATGCCTTAAATTCCTCGCATACCGTCCCACACTTTTAAGCGCACCTAAGTGTTTAGCGAAGATTCGAAGCTCACGCTAAAAGATTTCTAATCGCTCTCGACACGTCAGCCAACGCGCCTATTTCACGCTCAACACTCCCCGAGTTCAATATATTCGGCGAATCTGCGTAAAATATATTGCCCCGTATTTCAAAGTAACGATAACATATCGTATAGTTGTAAGAATTATGGGAAAAGCACATTGACCAAGACGATATGTTTTCTTCGAGTTCTTTCAACATGTTTGTTATGTATTTACCTATACTACTTATTTGACGGCACGGTTGGCGCAGTGGTTAAGCGATTGACTGCTGCGCTGCGTGTCGCGGGTTCGATTCCCGCACGGAACAAATATTTGTATGGCCTACAAGTAGTTGTTCCAGGTCTGGCTGTTTGTGTATGTGAGTTTAAATGTTTGTAAACGCACCCACGATACAGGAGAAATTCCTAATGTGGGGCAACGTTAAAAAAAAAATACATTTCGCTATCATAGCCAAGTTTTGGTTTAGTGAACCTAAACACAAGTACACGACGGCTGTATTTTAAGCGTTTCATTTCAATGTTATAAAAGAATAAACATAAAACGGTACTTTTTCAATTAAAAAAATAACGAAGTATTACAAAAGAATTTTCGAACAAGTAGCCAACTTCAACCGCTATCATGCCGCATAACAATTTAAATATAACGCATAATTTTGTAACTCATTTGCAATTAAAATCAACCTGTACAGAAGTCGACACCATAATTAATATCCAAAAACATATTTTCATTTCGGGACTAATAAGTTAGAATTATTCATAAAAATAAAGAAAACATCTCGAAAGTAACTGCTGTGAATTCTATTGTTTACTTGAATATTAAATACCTACTGAGCTCTTTTTAATATCGCGTATTTCATTGTGTCAAAATTGCGTTGCAGTCAATTCATTTGTATGGTGAGATTTGTAGGTATTTAATCAAGAGTAACGGTATAAAGCCGCCAAGTTGTTCTCAAACAGATAGGTGCTCCGACGAGCCTATTCGCGAATAGCTCGAGGGCATCAGGATTACAACCGTCTGGAAATACAGACACGGCCGGAATATTTCAGTCCTCAACGGTTCTCATAATAAAAGGGGAAGAAAATTACTTCGTGCGAGCTGAAGGAATGTCAACGACATTGCAATGAAAGCCTGCGTCTGAATGTCCGGTGAAAAAATACGCTGTCTTTACATTACAGGCTAAGAAAATGACAAGAAAAGCTATTGTTTACGTTAAGGACTACAATCGTACGACCTGTAATAATGTGGTACATTAGATAGATGTTATTATTGCATTTTAGACATTAGAACTGCACGAATCTGTATCAACAAAAACGTTTAACCATACGTTATGGAATTGACACATTTACAAAAAAGCTATAAAAGTCAGTAAGTACAAGTACCTATGTACTCGTAAGTACTCGCTAAAATATTACACCCCTACTTTTCATTGTTACATCGAAATATATTCAGAAACGGGTAAAAACCTATAGGTACCTACCTAGGTATACAGTTACACACTCTGATTCCGTTTCAAAATGCTTGAGTAAATGGTATCGCGTGCCTAATGTTTATACTAAGAGAACGAGTCCCTTTCAGTCGCCTGATAACAAATAGAGAAATACAAGCAAACCAACTCCAACTTGTTTCTACATATCCGCCTCGTATTTTATCGACCTCATTTACAACAAAAAGGTTTTCTGTAAACAAAGTTCGAACTTCGTATTTATCTTTCGAAGTCAATTAATTAAACATACCCTATTTACAACTTCAGTTTAGTTAACTAAATTAATTAATTATTATACTTACGAGTACACTTTGAACTACATATTTGACGCGTAGGCTTGCTACAGCTACGTAGGCCTACAGCCTACGCCGGACTACGAACTCCCGCGTAGCACACAATGTCGTAGACTGCGTAAGTCGTGCGTAAGATACGGTAATCGAGATTCAACAACGGCGGTTTATGATAACAATCATAAGCCGCCGTTGTTGAATCGCCATTTTGTTGACTGGATTTCGGTTTTTATTCTGTTGTCCAACAATAACAAGTATTCATGATGTATTGTTATTTTGAGCCCGAGAAAACTTCGTAACGCCTGTAGCAAATCACGGCACGGATCTTTTTAGAAAACTTCTGGTATAGATTTGCACATTACGAGTATGTTTTCGAACTTTAACAAAAGTTAAAGATTTGTGTATTAGTAAAGTAGTACAAAAATAAACCTCAACAAACTTTGAAAGCGATCGTCATTTTTATTGGAAATATTGCTTGCTTACCGTTTCCAAGACGTCGCATCGATTTTACATATGAGTTTCTGAACTTGATGGAAGTTCGCAAGACACTTACCTGTAAGGAAATGAATTATACATTATTCATAATAATTATGTCGCTCATTTCTTGATGTGGAGTTAAGTGTACGAGTGTTTTATGAATAACATACAAAAAATTATTAATAAGTATATGGTTTGCAATGAGGTTACTTCCCAACTCCTTTATACGTATTATACAGGATGGCAGGGGACATCGACGCGCAAACTGTCACCGTGAATGAATTCAGTTCATGACTAGACCCCCCTTTTTTTACTTTTTTTTTCAGGATTGGAAATCATCAAATGACCCCTCCCGCTCTGGGTGGAGCAGAAGGGAGTGTCAGACTCTTACTGACTAAAACCCACCCGTGTTCCTTCCTTAGCCCTTTATGTTCCAGGGCAGCGGTATTAATAACCCTTTCGGACGATCCCGCTACCCTGGCAGGCTTCGGCCCTATCGGGCCCCGTCAATCTTGCTGACATCTCTTTGAGGCGCGCGTGGAACACATACACGCCGTCCGGCACGGGCCTGGTCCTGATCGGACGGTGAGTTACCCATTACTCTCCGCCCGCAGGCCCGCGCCTACAGTGGCCGGGAGTCGTCACGCGGCTCCCGACGCCCGGAGCGTCTCCCGCGGCGGCTGAGGCGTGAGGTCCGTTCCCTCGCCCACCCCGCCACCTCCTTCGCTAGCATGACTGCTTCGCAGAAGGAGGTGTCTGCCTCCCACTGACTAGACCCCCTTAGGGTATTAAAATTTTAGTCGGTTATCAAAAAAATCTGCTGTTGCATAAAAAAGTGGAATGCGGGTAAAATGTATGGTACAGATTTTTTTTTTTTTTTTGTAACCGACAGAAGTTTTAACGCAGGGCGTCCAGAATCATGTTCTGAATCTATGGTAAAAGGCTGCGCGTCGATGTCCCCGCCCTCCTATATTCCTTTAGTCGTATTTTACTATGCCCATGGGAGCAGCCTGGGTCATCTACCCACCGCTCTTTTAAGGACAACATGTTATATAAAACAAAAATAAGTAAATTAAAAAAATATGAAAATGTCATGCGCGCATACTTTGGGGCTATAGAGGGGGGAAGTAACTTGACTGTGTACCGTGGTCGGATGCTCTCTCTGTTTCAGGTGCTTGAGCAAAATGTAATCAAAAAATATTGTTTTTTTTTTTTGTTTTTTTTATTTCGGTACTTTGTCCAAACAATTGTACAAAAGTATTTTAAATTCTATCAAAAGGGAGGTCAATATCTCTAATTGTAATTAATATTGTAAATAGTGAATGAAAGAAAACCAGTGTTATAAAAAATCAATATTATTTTGTAGAAACTGCTCCACGTGTCAATCAAACTTTTTTTTTAAGTACAAAGACAATACTTAATTAATTACTAGTAAGGCATTGAATGCCATTAGCATTGAATGCCAAAATTTATGAAACATAGAACTGATTCTAGTTCAATGTAGTTAAATATAACTAGGACCACACTAATTCCATGGTACTTTCATATGGAGAATAATGTGAAAGAAACTCAACACTTACTCGTTAAAAATATTTTACAATATGTTGCAAACATTAATTATAATTTTATGTGAAGATGACGTACCTGAAACAAATTACTATACTACGAGTACAATGGGTACAACAGGTGCAAAAAATCCTTCAAGCAAAGAAAGCGAGACTACGTGCTAATGTTGAGGTACGAACCCTCAACCCCGGGACTGTTAGTCCTTTAATGGACCAGTATTTAAAAAGGGCTTTTCTTCGATGACGTGTTTACATGTCGTCTGCACTTGAGGTATCCCCCCTTTTCTCCTTCCTCCCATCCTTGGCTCCTCGGCATTAAACTTAAGTTTTATAAAAAGTCTGATCGTGACGTAGACCTATCCAACTTTATAAAAATACTTATTTAATCTGTTAGCATGCTACATGCATGCATAATTTATTCGTCAACGAGAACCATGCAATTTTATGAAAACACTAGCTTCTGCCCGCGGCTTCGCCCGCGTGGATGTCGGAAATTTACCCACGGGAACGTGCTAACAGGATAAAATGTGTGTGCTTCCCCAGAATGCCATCTATGTCGCGGGCCCTTTGTGGCTAATTACAATAGAAAACCAATTGTGTCTCATTAGTGGTGATTAAGAGGGTACCTATATGATATCTTTATCTAAGTACCTACCTAACTAATTTAAAAAAAAAAACTCAATAACAGAAAATTAAATACCTACCTACCTAAATAAACCTATTTCTGATGATAACTAATCTAAACTCAATAAATAAGCAAAATCCCTAAAAACTAATATCTATACGAATGACTAAACCTACCTAACAGTATTATAAAATAACCTACGGTCACTACGTACACTATCAAATATACTACCTATACTTTAAAATTAAAATTTATACCTACGACTCATATAAAAATAAACCTAAATAACTCTAAAAAACTAAAAGGAATAAAAATGAACTCCACTGCGGGCGACCCAACCTACGACAAACTTAGTATTTGCGGTTGGTACAGTACAGACAGTGGTAAACGGGTATAGGGATCGAACCGCAAAATTAAGTTTGTTTTTTATTGTATATACTTTTCCGGGATAAAAAGTACCCAGTGTGGTGCCCAGGATATTAAAGAATAATTATACCAAGTTTCATCGTAATCGAACCGGTAGTTTTTGCGTGATGCCTGAACAAACAGACAGACAGACAGACAGACAGACAGACAGACAGACAAAAATTTTTTTAATCACATTTTTGGGTTCGGTGTCGGTCAAGTAACACCCCCTGCCATTTATTTTTTGGATATTTTCAATGTACAGAATTTTCACTTCTACAGATTTATTATAAGTATAGATTTATTGCTATTTAATTGTGCTGTTAAGAATAATGTTGAATAATTAATATGAATAAACAATACATTTTTAAACTTAGTATCATCTAAACAAAATGTTTCTGGAAAATCTACAACGTGAGTTCAAAAGCCGCTTAACGAAGCAAAAGAATAATTATCTTGACATTCTAGAGGAGCTCGATAAACGGGGCTTCCTAATGTCAATGCGAAGACCTTCTAGTGGATTTATCGGATTAGCTATGTACCTACTACCTCAAGAAAGATATTATGCTTAGGTAACTAAGTAGTGTCAATTCACACGATCAGACTTTTAACTGTTGATATTATTTGCTATTCATCTTTGAACAGACGGCGAGGTACTAGAGCTATGAATAGCAACGAATAACACAAACAAAACAAAACTTAAGTCCTTTGACACAAACTAAAACAGTAATACACGTATTTCCAGTTGCACTCTTTTCACAAGCATGCAGTCATTATATCACAAATGGCGTTGCAACACAAAACATTGTGAAGTGGCTCCAGAGTGCGTGCATTAAGCTCCACCGTGCATGAATAATCAGAACTATGAATGATGCAAGCTAGGCCAGTGCGTGCAGATATATGCAGATACAGAAGAGAGATAGATATGCAGTGCGTCAGAGTGTAATAGGGACAGGGCACATGACGTCACGGCCTCCGCGTCGCCGCCAGCTGAACTGGCTGACTTGGTGCCACAAGGTAACTCACGTTTCTCTTATGACGTCACTCGAGAAATGAACACGGCAGCCCAGTTTGGGATCAATGGCCAATCTACAAAAATAGAAAACATCCAATTCATTATCGCACTTTGTTTAGTGCTGTTTGCTAGTTTGTTTACACTTTTGTCTATTTCGTTCGTTATCACAATTTTAGTTTTGTATCGGTATTTGATACCCTATAGATAGACAGAATTTGGCAAATCACATTTTAATGAAATTAGCGTTAAGTCAACTACGTAAAGGAGAAACCATTTAGCTTTTCAACTTAGCTAAAGTTCGTAGACACCAAAGTACCCGAGCTTTATTGAACTTTCTACCGCAATCAGATTTGCTACGTACCCATCGTCTCCATTCTGGTTAGCCACGTCCGTGGCCTCGGCCTCGGTCTCCACACCATTGCAATGTTCCACCACCACTTCGGGAACCTCACTCATGTCCACTGTCCACTACACTGTCGCCGGCAGCAACTCACCCGGCCGAGCCTCTACGAGCCAATATCGCAGACTACCATTACGCCCTTGGTAAAAGATTACCATTAGTACAAGTACTATTATTAAATTAAGCGTATGTAACATACAGACATCTATATTGGTAACAAAATGGTTGAAAATTTAAATTTTATGCAATGAAGCATATGAGAGATTGTCTGGGCAATGAAAGTAACTAATAACGTTCATCAGGTTAGACCACCATTAGTCACTTCTTCAAATCGTGATATTTCCTGCTCTTTGAAAAAGCACCGGAAACGTCTATTTCAGGAATGTTTTAAAAATAAATGAAAGTTATAAGTAATGATGTCACCACGTCGAGTTAAATCAGGACTATGACGGCAGAACCAGCCCTTATGCAACAATAATTCCCGAAATAAACAAGTTTCTAAAAAGAGTACGAAACCTGCCGAGTGAAGACACGGACAAAGTTTAGTATTGTGGTATAAGCATGCGCCGTGGATGGCAAACGGGTCACGAACGCACGGCTAGGGCTTCAGCTAACGTAATCCCTTTAAGGAGTAGTTTAACTGTCGTATTTAGAAAAAAATAATCACATAATTATGTAGTCAGAACAGCATAAATAACGTAATAATTATTCTTAGAACATTTTCAGATCACCCACTCCGTTTACTAAATAAACCTTACAGTTTCCAAAATTGAGCTAGTGTAGAAATTTTCAACGTAATTATAGCCTCGTATATAGATACATCTTACTTATTATTTGTCTAGATAACAAGTCACAGTCTTTAAAAACGCTATCCGCCGATCTACCTACCCAGTCCAGCGGGCTAATTGCATAACACACTAACAGTAACAATGACTCTTATTTTGACAGTTCAACAACATTCACTGCGTTATTTACGTTGTTGAGCAGACAAATTTTTCGAACAAATGAAACAATATCCTTCAAAACGATTCAGTTTGCGATTGAAAGTGATAGATTGCGCAATTAGGGTGCAGGAATAATATCGGATGATTTTCTAACAGCTTGGATTGAATTAATCCAGGAACCATTCGCCCTCTAAATTAATATAAAGCAAACCGATTGCTGGTTGGGTGTTTACTTTTTAAACATCTCTTCATTAACATAATACTCCCACTTCATGCAGAACCGGTATATTCCAAGAATTCTTGTCACTGATATTTTCAGAATTTAATTAATTAGAAGAAAAATATTTCATTCGGTGTATTCAGTGTTTTTGTAACGTCGTGTAGGTACATAGTAGGGGTCTAAAAATGTTCTAGGTATATGTTTATAGCACTTCTGTAAATTTCTTCCTCTTGCCATAGATATTGAATAGATGTTGACAACTTAGTCTAAAGTACCGATGCAGTAAAAAATACTCATATATTTGATGAGAAAGTGCATAAAATTCGCAGCAGTTGCAAAGAACTGCTTCAGACGCATAGGGCAAATAAAATCAGTTGTTCAATCAATCTGAACGGTCGTTTGTCCATAAACTTTTAATAGATTGCCTTCGATCGTTTGAGTACTTACCATAATAGTCTTGTGATTGTTTGCTCGCATACGGTATTTAATGGCGTAAGTCACGGTAACTCCCATCATGAAATTACTAAGGAGAAATATTGTGCACGTAGATACCAAACTACCTCTAATTTCTCAAGGGACGAGCGCTTAGATATGGTTTATTACCTAACTTCAAGTGCTTGTTACCCTTCTCATGAAATCTGTCATATTGTACTGACTAGGAACATACAGGGTGTAAAAACACATCACATAGCCGTCGACTACGCATTCTGTACATGAAACTAATTAACATTCAAAATAATTTATGGGAAACGATTTTTATTTTTGGTGTGTGCTGTTTGCTGTGGTGCGCAATGTATGTGAAATATGGTGCTTATGGATGCATGCAACGGTACCGGGGTCGTCGGGGTATTTAAAGTGGTGTTATAAGTTGTTTTCGTAAAAAAACGTCAGTAAAAATTGGCCACTAAAGTTAGTTAGTTTAGTTGGTTAGTACTGGGTCAGTAAAGTTAGTTTCGTTTTTAGATTGTTTGTGTAAAATTGGGAATTTATTTTAATCGTTGATTTTTAATTTTGACCTTCAATATCTCCGTAACCAGAAGGTTCCCAGGTAAAAAAAAAATACAATAGCGGGAAGAACAAGTGAATCTTGGCTTCGTTAAGTGTCTCTTTACACCCGTTATGTCTGTATGCTATTGAAACTAAATATATAGGTAGTGGAATCTCGATAATTCCTCCTTAGTAAGACGAAAATACCTAATTGCCATTCCCTTCCGCTGAACCCCTAAATACGCGGTATCTCGAGTTATTCAGACTTTGTAACTCGAAGAAAATGTTATGTCGCAGGTATATTAAAGATATCATATATTTATACTCTATAACTCGAATTTCAAATGCAGACTCCGTAAGTCGAAGTTAGTCAAATATAAGGACGTCTTACGTGGGATTTCCTGGACTCATGGCAATAAAATCTGAAAGGAATTTTTGGTGCTTTTGTTCTATTGCGTGTACTTTGTACACGTACAATGAATGAATTCATTCATTTATAATTATGTAAGTAACACATCAGTGTACCTTATGTTAGTCTGTGTTTGCACTCATTTATTATCGGCCAGTATTCATTTATTTAACCATTTATATACACACATAAGTATATAAACAGAGAAAAAGAAAAGTACAGAAAAATAGGTACAATGTGGTAGTTACAAACTTTTTTAACTAGCAACATCATGAGTACTAAACGGAAACTAATGACTTTAACTCTACGTAAATAAAAGGAAGATAACAGATGTCTTTTGTAGTAATCTGTACAACTTGTTCAAATAAATACATATTTACCATGAAACTTTAAGTCGAATTTGTATTCCACTAAGTATGATAACTTACACACTATGATTTGTATTTCAACTCGAAAAATATACTTAGAACTTGCGTCTTTCCAAGTCGAAGTTTTAGCAATTAAATCCGTTGTATCTCGAAATTCTTGTTAAGTCGAAAACTCATTTTTTTTTTTTTTTTCACCTTCAAATTCCAGTTATGGAGATTCCACTGTATTAGCAATTTGCAATAAGGAGGCTTCCCCGAAGCTGCTGTATGTTTTGGCGGTCTTTGCTATTTCAGTTGCACCCAACCAAACAAGTGACTATCAATCCTTTCTAGGGCGCCCACGAGCAACTTTTATCTCCGCAACTAATTTGTCTCTCACTTCAGGGGTTTGTATAAAAGTGCGCGCATGTAGCGACGCGACGGCTGGGAGACATTATTTGCCCGCGGGTTACGATGCAACTGTCGCCCGTATATTGGATGCAATGCAAGTGCTGCAGCTGCCGATCAACCGAAAATTTTACAAAAAAATAGCGTTGCTGTCGCTCGCGTGTGCGCAACGTCCGAATATCGGCGAGAAGACAGCGACAGGGACAAAAAAGTTGCTGGGCAACTAAGTTGCTCTTGGGCGCCCCTTAGGTACTTACCTGAAGCATTCTGTCTATTCTGCATATTTCTATGTAATTAATTTAATCAATATTTATTTACATTATATATGCTAACATTTAAAATAATGATATGTAGGTACATGTGAAAAAATAAGCAAAAAAATGTCTTAGCTACCCCTTGCATATCCCACGAGAAAAGCACCTCCGGCTTTACTACGAGCCTTAACCACCATCCGGAAATTAAATTACGGTTAAAGGTATTTATTTCTCAAAAGATTACTAATAAATATATTTAGGTTGAATCAATTTTATATGCGCGTAAATAAAATATTGCATAATAATAGGTAATACATAATATAGTATTTAACATTTTTTATGAATGTTTTAGTTTATTCCTTCTGTTTATAGATGTAGGTAATGTTGTTTGTTGATCATAACTTGTCTTGGTGAATTTAATATTTTAGTCCTTTTTATTGATAGCATCCATTAGGTTTCCACCGTTGCGAATTCATTGCGTATTTATTGATGGTTATAATATTCCAAAGTTTATCTGTAATAGTTTTACATAGGTTGTCGTAATTAATAGCTGTGTACCTATATAACTTTTTGGGTCTTTCCGAGGTGTACCGTGCACTATTCAGCATACACCTACCGGTGTATACTGAATAGTGTGGCGTGTAAGTGTACATTATGTATGTGGTGTGAAGTGCTGTGATACCTCTGCTATGATAGCGGGTCACCCTGTTTGACTCCTTTATCTACTTTAAATTTTGGGCCCGTGATTTCAAGTTTTATTGCGGCTATACTATTTTTGAAAACGTTGGTTTCAATTAAATTACAAACAGCTACACCATCATTTTTAAAGAAGAAGGCGTCAAAGCAAGGAGACCAGCACCCTAATTGCGTAACACACGATCAATCGGAATCGGTTTCATTTTTACCGTCCAACAACATTCATTGCGTTATTTACGTGTTGAGCAGACAATTTTTTCGAACTTATGAAGCAATGGATTAGCAATTTGCTTCAAAATGATTCAGATTGTGATTGATCGTGTGTTACGCAATTACGGTGCCGCTTTCACCCAAGCTTTTTAATAGTGCTCTTGAAAAAGTATTTAAAAAGCTAGCGGTAAGTTGGGACAGAAGCGGTATTGAAGTCGGTGGGGTTACGGTTAACAAATCTCCGCTTCGCTAGCGACATTATCGTATTCTCCTCTATTATTATATGCTGATGCCAAGCTGATGTCAAACACTAAACATGGGATCAGAGTGAATGGTGAGGAATTACAAAACGTCCATGAATACATCTACTTGGACCAGTTGAGACTAACTGACCTGACAAGGAAGTCTTAAGACGAACTGAGAATCCCTGGAGGAGCTTCTTATCCATGAAAGAGCTGATGAAAGGAAACCACCCTTTGTCACTGAAGCAAAAAATTATAGACATTTATGCATTTTTACCATTGAGCTATGGATCCCAGACTTGGTCATTGACAAACATTCAAAATTAACAGACGACATGCTTAACACCACACTGACGTTTTAAGTTGTAGTTTCAACACTTTTAAGTATTATCGTTTAGTTTTTTCCTTTCTTATACAGCTATTATGCCTTATTTTTCTGACTATAGTCCAAACCCCTAACCTCACTGGTCTAACTGTATTGAATGAGGAAGCTGGGGTGACGTTACTCCAGCTAACACACACTAGACGACCCATTTTAACGAAGTTTTTGTGGCAGCTAAATTAAGACTGGGATCTTTGATTCCAGCTATTATGCTTGAAATATCGGCATAGGTAGAATTATTCTATCACATATGAGGAAGTTGGAGTTATGCACACCACGTCTGCCGCATGCCTATTGAGCTATCGACCAAAATAACCACTATGTGGAGCCCTGGGCCAGCGTCCGGGCAGACCCCGTACAAGATGGCGGAACGAGCTGGACAAAACAAACGTCCAGTGGTCCACATTAGCACGTAATCGCCAGCACTGGAGCTCATGGGGAGAGGGGCTTTTACCCGGCAGTGGGACTGCCGGGTAATGGCTAAAGCTAACAATAACAGTATTGACTGACTGGTTTATTAGCCAAATGACCGCAATCGCAAGAGTGGCACGTTAGTTTCGAATGGACCTCCGAGCTCCGTGTTATTAGATGTTCAAGACCACATTGTCATATTATTACATTTACAGTTACTTAACTCCAACTTTACATTTTCAATTAAATTCTACATAGGTACCTAGATAGAGTATATTGTTGTATTTGTTCGTACAAGTTGTGATGGGTTTGTAATCCTTCGCCCATGGCCGAGCAACACCAAACAACTCATTTGTCTTGTCTTGGTAGTCCCAGTTGATTCAGACCAACTTGTGCAGAATAATAAGCAGCCGGCAGTCGGCACGCTCGGTGTATTTCTATCAGATCATCAACGGAGATGGCGGTTTCAATTTAATATTTTAGAAGGTTTTCTTACAAGTGATCAAATGAAGCAATTGAAAACTGAAAACCCAAAACTAATTAGGTTACATTTCATAATCTCAAACACATAATAAGTAGGTACAGTCACCAAAAGAGATAAGTAACCAGGGTCGTCGGATATCGTAGTAGTTTAATAAGAAACTGATGGATGTTTTCGAATGATTTGATAAATTAACTGTTTGTTTTCTATTTTTCCATCACCAGATAACTTTTATTCGAGGAATAAAATTGACATTTGACAGTTTTTGTGTGAAATAACTGCCAAAATTTAAAAATTATCCTTCGATTAAATTTATCAGATGATTGAAAAATCAGCCCTTAATTATAATTCGTTGCTTCATTTGAAGATATGATTATAACAACGTAGTTTCCCTACTTACTTGGTAACTTCGCACAAATTTTAAAGATTTTTAAAACTATTAGGTGACGTAATTCCGCCGTAAGGCCCCTCGGTTGACACTATGACGTTTAGCCCATTCCTTTTTCGTGCGCGGTAACGATCGCACGCGCCCTCTAAGCAACATGCCAAAAAGAAGCGCGCAATCAAAAATTGATCACTACGCCAGGAAAATTAGAAAAATTGAAGAGAAAGTCATCAGATGATGAAGGTAAGCAAAAGTATATTTTATTCGTTAGTGATCTAGAAGTGAAAAGTGAAAATATCAGTTTTGTAAATGCTCTGGGATTGACTGCGAGTCAATAACTTTGACATTGTTCAAAACCAAATTAAAAAACTTTAAGTTTATTATTGCATCGGGATTGACTGCGAGTCTTTAACGATGACAAACAAGCACAGAAAATGCGTACAATCTAAAACAGATGTAACGTTAACGTGCAAAATCAATAACTTTGACATTGTTCAAAACCAAATTAAAAAACTTTAAGTTTATTATTGTATCGGGATTGACTGCCAGTCTTTAACGATGATAAACAAGCACGGAAAATGCGTACAATCTAAAACAGATGTAACGTTAACGTGCAAAATCAATAACTTTGACATTGTTCAAAACCAAATTAAAAAAAAAAAAAAAAAACTTTAAGTTTATTATTGCATCGGGATTGACTGCGAGTCTTTAACGATGACAAACAAGCACAGAAAATGCGTACAATCTAAAACAGATGTAACGTTAACGTGCAAAATCAATTAATTTTATTTTTACACTACCCTCATAATTATTATCTTCACAACCTTAATTACAAATTGTAATTTTGGGTAGCGAAGATCCTGATGTGGTCCCAGGCAATGATAATGAAGCCATTATGGAGCCAGTACCCGTGCCACCCGATGTCCCACTGACAGCATGGAACCGGAGTTAGACCCTGATCTACAGTCGGCACTCGGTGAATCCACGTCAGACTCGCCTGACTACGGCGATAACATTCACGATAATCTATCGCAGTTGTGGCTTCCTTTGCTAAGGAAAGGAATGCCTAAAGAAAACAAGGACAAGGTACTGAAAGAATACCTTGTACCAGACAATTGTAGGCTCCTTCAAGCGCTCAAGTTGAATGCTGAAATCTCAGCGACGGTACCGAACATGGTTCGCAACCGGGACATCACTCCTAGTCTGGACAAGGCATTCATAAATATCATCAACGAGTCTGAACGGGATGAATCACTGTTTGGTTCGTCTTTATCAGAAAAAATTAAAGCCGCCAAGGCCATCGAAAAGCAAGGTCTTTCCATAAAAAAGACCGCAAAAATTTCGAAACCGCCTCAAATTCCTAGTACCCGCCAGTCCTACCAGGGAAACTGGAACCCGCCTCGTCGATACCCGGCGAATAGGGGGGGGCGGGGTGCATACAGAAGGCCGACGACGGCGGGGAATCGCCGTCCGTACACGACGTCAGCGCAGCCGCCACAACGCCCTGCCTCGCAGGACAAGCCTCGGGCTCCCGCTCAGAGTCACCGTTAACGCAGGTACATGCGGGTGGACTTGCCCACTTTTATGACCGATGGCTAAAAATAACAAATAACAATGTATTTCTTGATTGGTTAAAAAATGGTTATCCAATACCTTTTCATACTCACGTAAAACAATCAATAATACCTAAAAACAACCTATCAAATACTGAGAAATCAGATATGATGAAAGCTATTATGAAACTCAAATCTTTAGGGGCTATCTCAATGTGACTAAAGATCAATTTATTTCTAAAATATTCCTCGCACTAAAACCTAATGGCGATAAACGCTTTATATTAAAGCTAAAAACCTTAAACAAGCTAATTAAGAGCGAACATTTTAAAATGGAGGATTACCGAACAGCATGCAAATTGATACCACGCGATGGATACCTTGCCACCATCGACTTAAAAGATGCGTACCTATTTCCTCCTAGCCAGTAGGCACTCCGATCGTAAATATTTAACATTTCAATTTCAGCCCAATAATTCGCTAAAAACTCACACATATGGCTTTAATTACATGCCGTTTGGCTTATCCGTCGCCCCACGGGTATTCACTAAGGTTATGAAGGAAGTCATAGCTTACCTCAGACATCGCGGTTATAAGTCAGTTTGTTATTTAGATGATATTTTATGTATTGAAAATACTTACGAGAATGGTCTTAATAACGTAAACGAAACTTTGAAACTACTCGAGTTTCTTGGGTTTGTTGTCAATTACGATAAAAGTATGTTAAAACCACGACAATTCTGCAAGTATTTAGGATTTTGTTACGATACCGGAAATCTCAGTATAGAATTGCCAGCCGATAAGCGACTTATCATTATCGAATTACTTATAAAATTCACTAAATTACATATAAAATTCACTAAATTACAGTCATGTTCAATCCGCGAATTAGCTCGCTTTATCGGTATTTTAGTCGCCGCTAGCCCAGCCGTTAAGTACGCTTGGGTATACACTAAGGTTTTAGAGCGTCAGAAGTTTCTAGCGTTACTTAAGCATAATAATAATTACGAAGCTAAAATTAACCTACCTAATATTATATTAGAGGATCTGAACTGGTGGCTATCAACCGTTACTACAGCACGCAACTTCATGCGACAGCCAAACTTTGATATCGAGATCTATACCGACGCGTCGAGGTCAGGCTGGGGCTCTGTTTGCAACAATGCTCAAATACATGGCAAGTGGAAGTTTTCAGAAAACGATTGTCATATCAATTACTTAGAGCTGATGGCAGCTTTTTTGGGTTTGAAGTCCTTCGCCAGTGATGCAACCAACTGCGCAATATTACTGCGCATGGACAACACCACTGCGATCAGTTGTGTAAATCGTATGGGGGGTATTCAATACCCCCACTTAAACGACTTTGCTAGGTCCCTTTGGAAATGGTGTGAACAGCGCAACCTTTGGGTTTATGCATAATACGTAAATACCAAGGAAAACCGTGCAGACGCTGCGTCTAGAGTAGTCAATCCGGATACTGAATGGTCACTTTCCGATGAAGCATTCCAAACCATTATAAAATATTTTGGTCAACCTGAAATAGACTTATTCGCGTCTCGCGATAATGCGAAGTGTACCACATTTATCTCATGGAAACAAGACCCTGACGCAGCATCCGTGGACGCATTTACGGTAGACTGGCAAAGATATTTCTTCTACGCTTTTCCACCATTTTCCCTGGTATTCAAATGCCATAGAAAAATTATCGACGACAATGCACACGGCATATTAGTTTATCCCAACTGGCCATCACAGCCATGGTTCCCACTATTGCAAAACCTTATAGTTTCCGACGTTGTTTACTTAAACCCCAATAAAAACCTCTTGCAATCTCATTTCGGGGAGTACCACCCGTTGCACAAGAACCTTACCCTGGGTGTCGCGAGGCTCTCCGGCAGGCTTTCAGGCGTCGAGGTGCCTGTGCAGAGTCGGCTACACTAATGCTATCATCCTTGTCTAACAGTAAGATTCAGCAAAGTACAATACCTCACTTAAGCTGTGGTGGCAATATTGTACGATCAACAACATCAATGTGTTTGGCCCTTCCAAATTTGCTTTAATCTCATTCTTAGCGTCACAATTTAATAGCGGGTGTGCGTATGGCAGTCTAAACTCCCATCGTTCTGCCTTGTCAACCTTTGTAGGCAATAATATTGGTTGAGACGAATCTATAAAACGTCTCCTTAAAGGGGCGTATAAATTAAGACCCATAAAACCCAAGTATTCCACCACCTGGAATCCCCAATCGGTTTTAAACCATGTTTCAACGTGGTTCCCTAATAGTGAGCTCTCATCCGGAAAAAAAAAAAAAAAAAAAACTGGTCGTCCTACTTGCAATTTGTACAGCTCACAGGGTACAGACGCTGTCTTTGATTAAACTCGAGAACATACTTTTCTCTGATAGCGGCATTAAAATCGTCATAACAGACATCATAAAGACATCCGCACCTGGCAGAGACCAGCCAATATTGTTCCTGCCATACTTCAGGGAAAATACGCGGATATTTCCAGCTACGGTGCTCTCAGATTATATTTCTATAACTAAAAACATAAGACCTGAGAGTACAAGCAATCTGTTGTTGACGTACAAACGGCCACACAAACCCGCTATCACGCAAACCATCAGTAGATGAATCAAACAAGTCTTGTCAGAAAGCGGCATTGATACCAGTGTATTCGCCGCGCATAGTACACGGCACGCGTCAACCTCGGCCGCGAGTTTAGCAGGAGTTAATATAGAAACTATCCGCAAAACCGCAGGGTGGACTAGTTCATCTAACGCATTTGCTCGTTTTTATAATAGGTGCGTTATAAACGAAAGCCAATTTGCCAGATCTGTTTGCTTACGCTCAGACTGATTATTAATTCCTATTAACTATAAAACAAAACAAAGTAAACATAAGTATACTATAAGTAAGGCTGATTTGTCTATAAATAAAACCATAATGTTTAAAAAACTTATTGTTTATTTTCCATTTAAAAACTTTCTAACTCTTAACATCTACGTTGTTATAATTATATCTGAAAAATGAAGCAACGAATTATAATATATGATCAAACGAACTTCCAAGTGAAGTTCGATCATTATTATGAAGAGTTGCTTCATTTGAAGATATGATCACCCTCCCTCCCTGACACTTGAAGACTCCCAGGTATAGAGAAAGTTTTATATCATACTACTTGACTCTAAAAAATGAGCTAAACGTCATAGTGTCAACCGAGGGGCCTTACGGCGGAATTACGTCACCTAATAGTTTTAAAAATCTTTAAAATTTGTGCGAAGTTACCAAGTAAGTAGGGAAACTACGTTGTTATAATCATATCTTCAAATGAAGCAACTCTTCATAATAATGATCGAACTTCACTTGGAAGTTCGTTTGATCATATATTAAATTTTATTCGAAAACATCTAAGATCAGTTTTTCACTAAACTTCAACTATATCCAACCACCCTGGTTACTTATCTCTTTTGGCGACCGTACTTAAAACTAGGCATATTATACAGGTTGTTTTGTAACAAGAATAGTAAACGTTGTTTAAAAATCAGAATTTAGGTAAAATTGTTTTTGTCGCCGGTGTGTTTCACCTATAAACCTAATAGGTAAAGGGCTCCATGGACAGTCTTTTAAATCAATATATGGTTACAAAGTATTGGTTACATCATTCATGTTAGAAATTATGCATGTGAGAACGATGCAGAACGTTAAAAGCGTCCGTAATGAAAAGTTTAAAAAAATAAAAATAAGTACAATTCAAATATTAAGTTAAATTAAAATAAGCCATGGCAGCAAAGAGATGACCAGTCCCTACTGACGGCGCCCGTTCACGAACATGACGCATGGATTAGCACCATTCAGCTCAACCATTTTGAAGGGAGCCATGCGCCACCATCAGCGAGACATTTGAGTGAGCATGACATACTCTCTGCTGCCAGGGCACAGTCAAGTCAATGAAAGACGTACCCAGTATATGGTAGCTTTATAGTATGTACATAGTACTCACACATGTGCTATACAAATAAACAATACTAGGAGATTTAATTTATATACCTAATGCAAAAAGTATTTTAAAATCTTCAGCAACTCCAACAGTATTTTCAAATCCTAATCAATTTATTTATGCGTCCTTGTGGAGCAGGACCAGCGTTTAGCCAAGCATTTTTATCAGCGATGTAATCCCCTAATTTATAATATGCCTGGCTGCATAGTGTGCGTTTTATACAAGATTTAAATTTCGTTTCATTCTGTTCTATTATGTGGAGAGGTATTTTATTGTATTATGTATCTACCTAAAGCTGTAACTCACTCAATGATAGATTTTATTTTCTGTGCTTGATTTCTTCGTTCGTTTGAAAGGTGCTAATATCTACCGGTATTAGGTATGTGCCAGAAGTCAGAGAGGCAGAAATGTTGGTAAAGATAATAATAATAATAATAAATACAGCCTTGTCGAATCTGAGGTGCCGTACTACAGGTATGTGCCCGACCCAGTTCTCGAAAATGGAAATATCACATTGTACTGGGATCGATCCATCATCACTGACAGGACTATTGTTGCCAATAAGCCTGATATAGTGGTGGTGGATCGATCAGAGCGGCGCGCAATGATTGTTGACATAACCGTCCCGCATGACGAAAACCTCGTGAAAGTCGAGAAAGATAAACAAGTCAAGTATCTTGACTTGGCTCGCGAGGTTGTCGACATGTGGGATGAGGACTCAGCGATCATTGTGCCGATAGTCGTGACAGCCAATGGCTTAATAGCCAAGAGCCTCGACCAACACCTGAGGAGGCTCTCGTTGGGCAGCTGGATCAAGGGCTTGATTCAGAAAGCGGTACTTCTGGACACGGCTCGCATTGTCAGGAGGTTCCTCTCTCTGGAGCCCTGACCACCGGTAGCTTGGACAGTTGGACCCTGTTCCAGATACCGGTGGGCTACTATTTTTTATATTTTTAAATGTTTTTTTATCTTTTATATATTATCTTTTAAATATTTAAAAATGTAATTTATATGTATTTAAATGAATTATAGGAGATAATAATAATATCCCTGGACATTTCACACAGCGCCATCTAGTCCCAAGCTAAGCAACCTAATGCTTATGTTATGGTAACAAGATGGCTGATAAACTACTTATATACATTTTTTTTTGTAAATACATAGGTACATATTATAGATAGAAAAACGCCCAGACTCGGAACAAATACATGTAGGTCATACAAATATTTGTTCCGTGCGGGAATCGAACCCGCGACACGCAGCGCAGCAGTCAATCGCTTAACCACTGCGCCAACCGTGCCGTCGAGATGTCTGAATTTGAAGAGGTAGGTAACCAGGTGTAAAAAATTGGGGCTACGAGATATAAGTAAGTAAAGATAGATACAATACTCTTTATTATAAACACCATAAATATTTCAGATATTTAATCTAGAAATTTTACAAGGGATGACACAATGGGCAGTCTTATCGGTAAAAACGATCTTTTAAAGACAACCTAATTATGATAACCTGAACGAGATGATTTATTGCCTTCTTTTAATCACTATTTCGTAGAGACCACACAACAACTGCTTATGTAGGTAGGTACTCGTACTAGACTAAACAATATTATAGAAAAAAGGCTAGGTTCGCTTACGGTGACCCAATTATTAGGTACCTACTACCTAGGTATTATAAATTAGGTAAAAGTAAATACCTAAAAGAAGCTAACACGGTAATTCCTGCAATATTTTCTACTTATCGTTTGAGATTAGGTACCGGAAAACACAATCTGATAATTTATTATGCAAGTATACTTTGGAAATGCTTCACCTTTTTATAAATTGTTTTTATAAGCTATACCTACTATCCATTATGATCTCATTTCTATTTATATTTTTTACTCTTAGTCTTCATTAAGTAAGTGAGCAAAATTGAACTGTTGTTCGTCTTTTTATTTTACTTTTTGTTATTAATCTCAAGCTTAAGCATTATTTTGCCATAATTTTTAAGTTCTAGCCAATTTTTTTTAATTGTTATGTGTACTAATCACTTTCGAGATTGCTGGTAAATTTATAATTTGCAACTGTGTACCATGTCCGAGACGGCGAGACTATTGTGATCTATAGTACTTAAAATATATTATATGTACATATAAGCTATTAGTGTACCTGCCTTAATAAATAAATAAATAGATTGTGTAGTGTCAAATTATTAATATCATAGGTACTAAATTATCGGATGAAGTAACGGTCTTCGGCACTGATAACACGAACTGCCGAACTGGAATTTTATCTACCTGTTGAGTACCTAATGCATAGGATTGGTATGCTTATCTTTCATGATGATAGGTATAAGTAAACTGAGGCTTACCAATCCTTTATTAAACTGTTACGCCTTTTTAGATGCGTGGGTTTACGTTCGCATGGATCCATAATAGGAAATGGCCATCATCATCATCCACAGACGGCTCACTGGCACTTCACTCACAGCTAGGCATAGGCCTATATTTTGCTTGTGCCAATCTCCAAGCCGTGCTTCTCCGCTGCGCCAGCCTCATTCAGGTCCTATCTGCATACACGTAGACTTTACTAATTGACGTCTAAAAGTCGCCATTTTAATTATTTAAAATAGAAATTAGGCTGTAACCATCGCGAGACCTAGACGAGTCGGCAGACACCCCATGCTTTAGTGGGATTCTTTATATCCTAAATTTTAGGGTATAAGGAATCCCATATAAGTTAAAAAATACAAAGATACCTACGCGTGAAAAAAAGGAAACCGTTACAGAGCCCTACCGGCGCATAAAATACTTACCTACCTATAAGAACCTACTTACATAAAGCCTTATCACACTGGACGAGCGCGCAGCGTCGCGAACACGCCGCGGCTGCACAGCGAAGACATCGCGGACGCGTGGCAAATTCGCAACGTTTTCGTTGCGCGCCCGCTCCGCTTTGAGGACGCTCGCAATCCGCTAGTATGATAATAAGGCCCTAAGACACGCCATAAAAACCTAATAGCCTGACAACCAGTTTTACAAGCACTTTACTTCCCAATTTAGTACACTGGGAAAAACATCCGCAACCGATTAGCCTGTACGCTTGCACATTCATAATAACGTTGGCACTACCAACGTAATTATGATGTGTGTAAGTAGTTGTAGAATGATATACCTACCCTACATTTCTGGTCATAAGTAGGTAGCAGTACCTAATAAGTAGAGAGCATTGGTGGCCCGCAGGGGTGTCGGCCCCGACTTACGAGTTGGACTTACGTCGTGACCCCAGTCAGGCACTTTACTTTGTGTATTTCGTTTCATCACCACTGCTCTCAAAACGGCGAAGAAAACCGGCATGTCCAAAAACGGTACGTACGATACAATAAAGAAATGCAGAACTATTCTGCGTCGTGCCTCCACTGCCAAGGGAAATGCCTCACGTCGTGTTCTTGTGTCTATTGACGAAGACGACGATAAGACGACGTAGAGCCTTTCCAGCAAGGATGTGGATGCCATGGGGAAAGAACTCTTGCCAGGACCTTCGTGGCCTAAGATGATGAAGACGTAATTGGCATATATTTACCTATATAATATTGATTATAGTTTAGACTTTTCCGGAGCGTGTAGCTCGAAAACGGTTGGAAATTGGGAGAAAGTGTAGGTATTGGACAAAAGTTACAGACAATTTTATGAGCTTTCATTTCGTATCCGCAAATATTTCCACGCACCGTTTTTGAGATATTAACTAAAAAACAAAGTGGGAACTGTGTCCTGACGTCTAGGTTTGCCCTACTCCGGCACACCTCCTAGGCCCTAATTCTCGAAACTATTAGCCCTATTAGGTAGTTTACTAGTATATTAGTTACTAGTGTAACTATTGGCGGTAAAAGCGGATTGTTTTATTTAAAGTAAATTAATTAATTAAATTAGATAGCCACTATTTGCGAGTAAAATTGTGTTAGTTAATGGCCTCCAGCCATTTTCCATTCTACGAAAAAGTCCACTAGTTGCGTAGAACTCTCGAATCGTGCACTGCCCCTGGCCAATTAGCATACGAATAATAAAACTAAATTGGGACCGCAAACTACCAACTAGGTAGGTACCTACCTACACATTTATTGAGTGGTTCCCGTGCCTATCGACAAATAAATTGTTCTTCGTTTTCATTTGGGGCATCAATAGGCACTATACCTAATGTGTCCTAATCTGACCGATTGAAAAAATGTCTAATAATTTTGGCTAATATTTTTTACAAGCCTTCTGAGAGTTCTGAGACTAATAGCTTTATCAGTGTAATTTACAAGAATAGTATTTAATAACATTTTTTTTATGAAAGCAAATTGAATTTACTTACTTTTATTACTGTAATATAATTTATTAGTTGGCAAATAATAACTAATACCTATTTTACTACCGTAGTTTCGAGAAACGCACACTAGCAAACTTGTAAAAAATATTCGTTCATTGACTCATATATTAGCCTAATAAGTTTAGAGAAATAGGGCCCATTGCACCCTAATTGCATAACACAGGAATCAGAATCATTTTGAAGCAAATTGCTAATCCATTGTTCATAAAGTCGAAAAATTTGTCTGCTCAAAACGTAAATAATGCAATGAATGTTGTTGAACTGCCAAAATGAAACCGATTACGATTAATTGTGTGTTACGCAATTAGGGTGCTGGACGTAAGGACTTTTGGTATGTTCACTCCCTTATCACCCTGAACAATGTTTTTAAGGAATGCTTAGGTCCCTGCTCATACACACTCTACACCCCCTTAAGGGCGATTCGTTGACTAAACTCCTACCCCCTCCGGAAGATGGCGTGAGTTGTATGTATACAGGGTGACAGGGAAACTCGACGTGTTCCTTCCAGGGCGTGATAGTGTGACCCATTTGCAACAATTAAGCACCCCATAAAGCCTAGGCGAAAATTCATGGAATCCGAGAAAAACCGATTTTCATGTTTTTTTGAAAATTTTCCAGAATTCGTCACTAAATATCGCTTTTCTCTAAATTTTCTAATTGAGTGGCTTTCATAGCTATTCCATTGGCTACGTAATACTTTAACACACCTATTGATATTACCAAATTTTCTAAAATATCAAACAGTCAAAAGTTAAAGTAAGAAGTTTTATTAACTACTTATTTTCAAAAATCATCTACGTACACGAACTTTGACACCAATTATCTCAAAATTTTACTACTTGAGATAACTGCCGGTCGATTCTGTAAAAATCTCACCGTGAAAACTCAAGTGAAGTGAGATTGATGTGAGTTGTCACTAGTGTCAATCCCTAGCATTATTTGGAACGTAGACAGAGAATGCTAGCATTCTCTGTCTACGATTTGGAATGACAGCTCACTCCACGCTCACTTCACCTAAGTTTTCACGGTGAGATGGTTACAGAATCGCAGTGCTGGTGTCAAAGTTCGTGTACGTAGATGATTTTTGAAAATAGTTAATAAAACTTCTTACTTTAACTTTTGACTGTTTGATATTTTAGAAAATTTGGTAACATCAATAGGTGTGTTAAAGTATTACGTAGCCAATGGAATAGCTATGAAAGCCACTCAATTAGAAAATTTAGAGAAAAGCGATATTTAGTGACGAATTCTGGAAAATTTTCAAAAAAACATGAAAATCGGTTTTTCTCGGATTCCATGAATTTTCGCCTAGGCTTTATGGGGTGCTTAATTGTTGCAAATGGGTCACACTTGACACTATCACGCCCTGGAAGGAACACGTCGAGTTTCCCTGTCACCCTGTATAATAATATATGATATGTAACAGGTAGGACACTTCATCTGCGATAGAGGGCGTTTTGCTGGCCGGTAGGGTATCCTTCAGTATCTAGAGCAGGGCACGTAGGTACGGTAAAATGATGTCATCGACTTGATATCAATCAACACAAATAGATAGGTAGTATAGATACTTACCTAATTTAAAAAAACCCATCGGACCCAACATAATAATATATGCTATAAGTAGGTAGGTTCATCGTTTTCCTTAAAGCCATAGACAACTATTTTTAAACTAGAGACTTAAACAATATACCTACTTAGGCATGTAGATTATCATAAATATCAGTTTAATTTTAAAGATAGGAAGTCCACAAAATTGTAACTGTTCCAGTGATGTGGTTAGATACCATACCATATCACATCTCAATAATAATGCTAGAAAAAATTGATTCCGTGCGATAGCATGAAGTATTTACCGAACATGAGTGGACTTCATATCAGGTAGGTATCTCTCTTTAGTAGATAAATTGCGATTATTTCCAAACCCTGTCGTCTGTCGAGTATGACTAAGTTCCGGTGCACGCGGACGGAAATTCCGTATCAGCATGACTCACAACAACAAGTCACACACGAGTACTCCTGTACAAGTGAAAGTTCCGTTACTCCTGACTTAGGGTCAGCACAGACAGCTGCAGCTGCAAGATGCTCGAGCAGTTTTCATTAATTAATTGATAATGAACTTAAACATACCTCACAAAAATAGAGTTAAAAATAGCGTGCAAGATTTAATTGTGTGTGGCATACCTACGTTGGCGTAAATTCATCGTAACCTCACGAACCGTCTCGAGCAAGCTCGAGTACGCTCGCACAGTTGCTGCACTGTCTGTGTTGATCCTTATGCGGTAGGTATTGTATATACATATATATAAGGCCTCCCGATTACCTGAACTTCACATCGGCATCTGCTGCAACAACACTTAAACCAGACAGGTAATATGCGGCATCCTCGCAAGTGTTTGGAGGCATCCTCGCATATATTTGGAGGCATCCTCGCATGTGTTTGGAGGCATCCTCGCATGTGTTTGGAGGCATCCTCGCATGTGTTTGGAGGCATCCTCGCATGTGTTTGGAGGCATCCTCGCATGTGTTTGGAGGCATCCTCGCATGTGTTGAGGCATACTCGCATGTGTTTGGCAGCGCCCAATCGTCGGGAGGAAAACGACTTGTGGTCGGTGTGACGAATAAAAAACAGCCTTACTGACCGATTAGACATAGGCTGCGATATCGCGTCAACGATGCATGTAGCGTGACGTTCTAACAATAATAGAAATAGTTTATCCTGTTTATGTTCGTAGGAGTTAAGTTCGGTAGCCCAATTGAGACTAATTGCAAACGACAATACGTGACCCCCACACATACATGTTCTTTGTCCGGCAGTCGAGGTCGCTGTCGAATATATGGATCTATTAAGATCTGTTTCCCAATTTAAACAAACAAAACTTGACAGGGTGAACTTAATGCAAATTTAGATACCCGACACTGTCTATGTCTTGCTAGAAAGATATGTGGATGCTGATACTGTATTATTTTGTATTAATATAAAACCAGGCTGTGCTAAACATTAGGTTAGGTAGGTACTTGCACAATACATTATTTTTACCATTGTCCTTTCAGACAAAATAAAAAGGGAATGTGAATTACAAAACATCTGAATGCTCGAATTTATTTTACGTATCTAAGTGTTTTTATATGTACAAAGTGGGATTTAGGTACCTAATATAATCAAATTTTGATTATTGTAGTTCTTTAGCATACATCATTCAAGTGCCAATCAATAACATAGAAAATAATAGTAATACAAAATACCGAACTAATTTAAGACGTAAATCACTTGTGACTACAATTTATAACATCAACATCAAAGATCAACATCGATGGATCGTTTCAAACTCGGCGAGATATAACATTAATATTATATCGCCCTCTATGATAGATAAATAAAATAATTAACAACTGACTCATGACCATAATGTCTTTTGTCATGAACTAATATGATAATTAACGAAGGTAATTGTGTAATTGAATACTTAGACCATCACAATGGGTTAAACAGAGTTGAACCCTGACCTTTATCCTATAAGAAATTATGTAGATACAGACCCCAATTAACACTGGTAATTACTTATTCATCTACACTACTACACATTACAACTAGCTATTTAATCATAAATATTTACATGACTAGTCAGATGTGGTGTTTTAAAGCAATTACAATAGTTACAGTTAGGTACATGATTTACTGAAAAGAACTTAAAATTTATTGGACAGAATACTGTGTGCATCTTACTTCAAGTTTAAAAAATCCGACTCATACTACAATAATTAACAAACTTTAAAATTTTGTAACCTTCCCTTTAAAATTTAAAATATTGTACTATTTTTCAAACATCTTCAAATCTAACTCGCTTTAACTACATTACAACAATTTTAATTAAAATACAAAATATTATGTACTCAGTCATTACGTGTACTAATAATTTGGAAAAAAAAAATACCTATGCTCCTATTACAATAAATTAAATTATGTAATTTAGACATCACAAAAAATGCAGGAACAGTAATATTTCAATAATTTGGTTCGAAAAAAATAATAATAATTAAAATATTCCCTTTGTTACATCAGTTAGCAACCATAATAGTTTCATTCATATAGCTACTACACATCTATTTAACTACTTCAATAATGTTGGTTAAGTACAGCTAGTGGAAACTGTCGTAATTTGAACCTCGTTTTTAAATATAATATTGTTAAGAAAACCTGTACAAGTCACTTCGAAAATAAATATTTTACTTCGATAATTATGCAATGACAATATATTCTGATGTTATAGATAAATTAAACATCTCACATATGTATGTGCTCTCAGTATCAAACATTTCAGTTAAAACCATTTTGTGAGTGTTTAAAGACAGTCAATGCCGACACTATATTGTATTGCTTAGTATTTGCTCTCTGGACTAAACTAGACCATTTGTTCTTATGTTTTTTATATGTTGTCTAATACCATAAACTAGTACACATCAGTTAATAAAGGATAAGTTGTATAGTACTAACAGCACATTGTGTCATTGAATGTAAACAATGAATATTATATCTGATTTGTATGGAGTATTAAAAATAAGCACTTGAGCAAGTGCGGAAAACAATACAAAGCAGTGAGATACTAACTGAATTCTTTGTTTTATACCTCTACACGTATCGTATCGTCGTTTTATACGCATTCGTAATATTTATCGGAAATGCGAAATATTTTTAAAAAGTACCATTACATAGTTATACAATAATATCCTGCATTTTAGATATTGGCTTAGTGCAAATATAACTAAAATGATTATAAAGCATAAGGCGACTTACTGTATAAATTTACAATATTTGAATACAAACAAAATATAACCATTCAGTATGAAACAACAAGGCATCAAAAAATAAATCATCTGTAGATAATATATAAAAGCAAAGCTATCATTATTTACCTTTACATTTATCAATATTGTGCTTATTATTTAATCAAGAAGTTTCAATTTACAAAAATTATAATATTGTAAATTTTGATACTTTGGTAACAAACAAACACACTGACTAACATTTTGGTATGTACCATGTTATCTTTGTGAAAACAATAATAGAATGATTCACTGCTAGTGTGCTGAATGATTCACACTTTAAAGTAAGTGCAAGATTAGTTCTTTAAGTATTTTGTGCACTTACTATCGTAAAACCAGTAAAACTTTAAAATGATATGACATATTGTAGTGAGGTATCATACAGTCACTGGTATCTTAATTTCCTTGTTTACTATGTAAAATTTGTGCTTTTTCCCTAACACTCCCCAAATGACAGCTACATTTTCAATAATAATATTGAATGGGATGGTAGCTAAGGCTCCACCAATAAGCAAAAAGAATCTTACTGGACCAAATCTATGAATAGGGAATGATTTAAAGACACCAAAGATATACATATAAATATTGACAGCACCTATGAATCCACATACTATGTCCAAAGCCTGCGGACAAGGTATGGGGCATACAGCAGCTAAGAAGACATTACTTGTTGATAATGGCAGGGTTACCCACGAGTAACAAGATATTGCCAGGAAGGCTTTATATAACACAGGTATTTGTTTTGAATGTACTACTAAAAGTATTCCTTGAATCCACCTTTTTCTTTGTTGCATGAAATCCCATAGTGTGAATGGTGATTTCTCCCACATTTCTCCTTCAATAAAATTAAAAGTGTAGCCCTCTTTATAGGCTTTCATAGCAAAATAACAATCTTCTGCTACTGATCCATCAAGGCCATTGTCAAAAGACACTTTCTTTTCTGCACTTACCTGCAAATAGAAGAATACATTATATAAACAGTCCTGTAAATGAAGTTACAGGTTTTAAAATTGAATACTTCAATACCCACTTGTGTTACAACATAAGAGCCTTTCCAACTGAACAGTGGCTTATGAAATAAATAAAACTGTAGCCTCAGTTTCCCCATGTCATCAGCAACACGGAAGCTATCAGCAAGAGTCGTCAGCCAATTAACAATATGCTCGTTAGCATATGTGATCAGTCCTTGACCAAACTGATGCTGGCCATCCAGCACAAAGTTCAATATACCCCTCACACAGTTATCAGTTAACAATGTTTCTTCATCTAAATGCACTATCCAATCGTTTTCAGCAAGTATATTAACATTATCTTCCAAGCAATACTGCAATGCTCTTGATTTAAATAAAGCACCTGATTTAGTCTTATATTCTGCTGGCACAACCACTTCTCTAACTCTTCTGTGCTTTGGTAAACTAACTGCTTTGTCAGTCACAACTTCAATCATGAAATTCTCCATTCCCACATCAACACATGTGTTCATATTTCTTGTTACATTATCTCTTACTAATTTTGGAAAGTCCCCTCTAGTCACAATTCTGATACATATGAATGGTGCTAGCAAAGGAGATCCTTTGAGTTTCACATTTCCCGGGAAAGCATTGAAAAATGTCAATCCTGCAAAATTGCACAGGACTTGTGGTATTGTTAGTAGAGTAAAAAGTCTTAATATATATAAAATTATTGCACCGTAAATTCCATATCTTTCCAAAGGATCAATTTTTTCTTTTTCTTTATCATCTAAATTTATTGCTCCAGCAAATACAAGAAAAAGAAATATAAATGATATGAAAAAAGTGCAGTGTAGTAAATGTTTCACTCTTCCTCGTAGCATTCTGTAACAAATATTATCCATTTAATCATGCATTATTTTTTAAAGTATATATTATTTCATAGTGTGTATATTGCAATATCACATCGTTTTTAAATAATTTCATATAGTGATTCACTAATTATTTGGTGAACCTACTGCTACTATATGGTACTGACCTTACTTTTAGTAAATAGAGAGGAGAGGGGTCAAAGGGTCATCTTAGAGGAGGGTGGAAAAGGAGTCATGAGACCTTTGCCCTGCTATGGGACACCACGGTCTTCTAATCGTAATATTGCACTAGGAGATACAACTATCACAAAAGTCACAAATGATGCAAGAGACACAACAAAGTTACACCAAAGAATAGTTGTGTGTCACAAAAATAACGTAAAAAAACTGTCAAGATACCTTGATTCATGACTCAGTCAGATATTGGGATGAAAATACACCCATTTTCCTTAATACTATACGGACCAACGAGACGATAAGATTGCGGTTATCACTTCCCACTGCGGAACAGAACTTCCGTCGAATGAAGCATACACTATTCTCTGGGCTATTTTCTGAATATTTTCGTTGACAAATAACGAAGAGAGATACACAAAAATTGCGTATAAAGTTAAAAAAAAAATACCTTGAATCTTGTGAAGAATTTCAATGCAATCCAACGCTGCCAACAAAATCACAAACTGATAATTTGACACGGGCAAAAGAATAATAATTCTATAAATATTATGAGCAGTAAAAAAAACTACACAATTATCGTTTTATTTAAAAAACTACAAACACACGCCCCGCGTACAACACTGCTTTTGACAAACACAGCAACATTCATTCATTCATTTTCTTCCTAAAATTTTATTTGACAATCGTCAATCATCAATCGATGATAACCTTTTTGTTAAGCTTGGAGACCCTGTACTTTAAGCCACCAATATTATTTTAATGGTAGGGGACCACCTTGGGACCGCCCTTATCATTAGAATAGTGGGGAGAGAAACGAGTTAAATCCTTACCTATATGGTAAATGGTAAACAAACATAGACCACTCTTTAAAATTAATAATATGATGAACTAAAATGATTATAAAACATAAGGAAAAATTATAGTTATTCCTTTATTTCAATGTAAACATAGAAATTATATTTTTAAATATTAGAATAATATATGAAAAGCATAAAAACTAGAGATGGGCCGACTAGCCGTCGACTAGTCAGGAAAGCCGACTATTTGGCATCGTTTGTAGTCGGCGACTATTCGGCAAAATATGCCTATTATGATCGGCGCATAACAATTAATGAAATAAAACAAATAATTTGCACTTGTTTTATAATTTCTAAACATTACTTACAGTAGTTATTTATAGTTACAATCTTTACATATGAACGTATTAAAATCTTATATTTCAGACAATGTCCATTGAGAAATTTATTAATCAGTTAGAAATTAAGCTATTTTAACATCATTAATCAACGAAATATGACACATACATAACCAATGATATTCTAGTAAACAGATAAGTTATACACTTACAAAACAACAGAAAAAAGTGTTCCGCGCCGAGAGGCAGCACACATACACACTTTTCATTCATTTTACATTTCACTACAAGTAAAAAGGATAGAAAAAGGATAGCTCGATAAAACCAATAAGAAAAAAAGTGACAGCTAGATGTTGTCAATTCCAATGCCGATTAGTCGGCCGACTAATCGGCATTCAAAATGCCGATTAGTCGGCCGACTAAAACCGATTAGCCAATTGGCTGTAACGACTATCGGCACAATGATTGCTGAGTCCACATGCCACATGTCCACAACCTCGCGAGGCAAGTCAACATACGATATGATTTGTTCTGGCTTTCACGAGGTTCTCATCATGCGGGACCAATAGGTCAACAATCATTGCGCGCCGCTCTGATCGATCCACCACCACTATCTCAGGCTCATTGGCAACACTATTCCTGTCAGTGATGTGATGATGGATCGATCCCAGTACAATGTGATATTTCCATTTTCGAGAACTGGGTCGGGCACATACCTGTAGTACGGCACCTCAGATTCCACAAGGCTGTATTTCAGAGCAAGTTACTGATGAATTTTCCTGGCTACAAGGTTGTGTCTATGATAGTACTCTCCGTTAGCTACACGAGAACACCCGGAAATAATATGCCTGCTGATTGATTCTCCCGGCCGGTGGCATGCCCGACAGATGTCATTAGTTATCATTATTATTAAAATAGATACATTTTGCTGGTCAGTCTAGCTACAGAGCACTCAGTCTATTTTTCAGATCTATTTTTTCAGTACCTTGCTCCCTATGAAAATAAAACGTATGGACTCTATCCTACACCAATGAGGTTGACAGGGGACAGGGAGACGCTGTTGGTAAAACTAAGACTAAAGTCACTGCGTGTGCATCCAGCAGTATACCTTTAAGCCATTGAGATAGGAAAAACATGGAGATGCCGCGTTATTCTATACATACATTTGCTTATACAAATATGAGTGAAATATGATCCAGAATTTGAAATATCGTTATGTATCATTCTTTCTAGTGAGATAATCTTATTTGATAAAAGAGACAACTATATTTTAAGTTGTTGCTAATTATGGCAACATTTTGTCTTGACGTAGTGACAGTTGTAAGTAAGTGCCGTAGCAGCCATCTTATGCGACGAGTTTCGTGGTAGTTTTGCTGTCAAATGGTTGTTTGTTTTTTGTATTATTGAGATTTGCGAGAAAATTACGAGGATTTTACCTTTTAAAACTGCATGTGAATGTTGGAAAACAGAAGTTCAACGTGCCTGTGTGTTGTATTGTGAAGTGTGGTGCAAGAAAGAATGAAAATCAACCTCAATTGACTTTGCACAGGTTAATAGCCGGTTTTCATGCATTAATACATACAATAATACACAATCGATGATAAAATTGTAACGCGATCATGAATTTATAGCTAAAGTATTGATATTTGGGTTCATTTGCATATAACAGGCCTTTTTATTATATTTGTTAATTCATTCGTTTGTTTACAAACAGATGTCATAATGGAATAGTGTTGTACCGTTGCCGACTTACCGTAATAGTTTCCGAAACTAGTTCCTCTGCTGAAACGATATCCGTATATTCTGCGGTGTTAACATAAATAATCTTGCGTCTTATTCGGTCCGAGTGACCTAGCTAGGTCCGGCCTGTGGTTCACACTTCACAGCACCAAAATCCATCGTGATCCAAACGTGATAACTAGTAATACTCGTATATAGTATCGTTACTCGTTATAGTAACAACGAGATAACAGTTGTTCCTTGATGGGCACAACCCTAGCAATGGCAGCCATTTTATGAGACAATATGAGTTGTAGGTATGCACCCTTTTTTTGTAGGTATTTCCAGTCCATACTTTTCTATGTCAATGCTTTAAGCACAGAGCATTATTTGATACTGGTAGACAGTATACTATTGTAGTCTTTGGATACTGGTATTTATGCAGTATAATTTCTGCCTGCGGCATGTCCTAATGGTACTGATCTTCCGTATTTTTATTATACTGTTTAATACTGATGGTTTTTGGACTGACCCCGTGAAAAATAACATCTTTTCCGATTCCTTTCTGGACCATAGACAATAGGCATTAGGCAGTGAAGGGCGAAGGGGTGAAGCCTGAACATGAAGGCCAGAGAGGGGCGGAGGAGGGGTATTCGCAATTTGGCAGCTGTCTGAGCGATGTGATGGCGTGAATAGAATAGTTTTTCGTTTACAATTTGTATTTATTTCATTATCACTGAAAATTATACGCCAAATGAAAACATGTGAGCTACCTACACAAATCGATTGCCAACGAGAATCCCGTGCTAGTGTACAATGCTGAGACGAAATCTACGCACAGAGACTGGAAGAGAAAGTGTCTCAAATAGTAAATAACGGGTCGATAGAAATATGTCTGTCTCTGATTTATCTGTTGGATGTCGATTTGCCGATTATTTTGCGATATGCGGCCTCGACTTTGACTCTGGATTGGAGCCTGATAGGCTTTGCGGTAAGTAACAGGCTTAAGTCGCGCGTTTGATAAATAAAGTGCAAATATAAGAAACATTGTCTTCATTCTAGGTGACAATTTACATGTATCTCCTTTGGATCGTTCCTACAAAGGGAAAATTCTGGCTCACTACCCTGAGAACATAACAAGCAATCCATTTGATGAACATGCAGTGTGTATGGTAAGTGCTCAATAATAAAGTTCAATTGGAATGTCATATTTATGAAGTCTTTGTTTCACTACTAATAATCGGCAATATAGATACTTTTTATTTGATACTCAAACTGAATACAAAAAAAAAAAATAAGAGAAGGTTTCATAATTCTCAGTTTATTTAGATGTAATAAAACTTGATAAAATATTGACCTACAATTTTATTATCTTTAAATAGGTAAAATTGTAATGTCTATTATCTTGTGAATGTATAATCTTACAGCTTTGTCTACCAGCTGGCCTTCAGTTTAGAACACAAAAACATTCTTTAGAACCCAAGTTCCACAGCTTCGTAGTAACCAGAGAAAACGCATCCCGTTACTATGGATTTAGTCTCATATTCTATGAGGAAGTTAGGAACAGAAATATCTGCAGTGCCATGCATACATTACAGGTAAATATTTGTATTTAAGTGAAGTGTGTCATATTGGAGAATTATTAAAATTACTAGGAATTTAATTGAGGCTTGTTTTTGTAGGCAATGTATATCACAGAATTGTCCAGTGGGCAGACTCCTCCTGGCCACAGAAAAGCATCGGGCAAAGAAAGTTCCAGATCACTTCCAAGATCATTCAAACTCGCACCTCACAGTGGTGCGGCTTTGACATACTATGATATAGCCAAAGACAAACTGTATGTGGCAAAAAGTATAGCACTTATATGTCAGTATCCATATGTGAGGGTTGCACAGTTGTTTTTAGAAAATTTATTCAGGTGAGTTTGCTTGTAATAAAATTATTGTAAACAGAATTATCTTAATTTTAAAAGTGAAACAGGTGATGTATGGGACTGGATATCTAAAAGAATAATTTGTTCATCTTCATACTCAGTTATGAAGGAGACCCTGGAATTTTAAACAAGATTAGATAGATCTAGAAAAACAAATCTTGTCATCATGTAAGTATAATATTTGTAAACACATGAGTTATTGTGTGTGTTTACCTGTTGTAGATCTCTCCCAAGGCAGCCAGGCCCAGGCCTCAGTCCTGAGTCCTATGTGTATAATTTACTTTATGAAGTACCAGTGCCACTTCCTGGTCAAGCTTTACGACTCTATGTGCCTCCTTCTGAACCTCATTTGGATCCAATTCCTGTTGTAAGTATAAATATTATTTTATATTGCTAATCTCATTGATCAATTTACTATATCTCTCAACTTACTATAGATAGAGACTTAATTTATTAGAGATAGAATACTCTGTATTATGTACACCATATAAATCTAGAAATATTAATGAGTTTCTGGCTTTCTGGGAATTCATTTTCATTTTTTCTTTCTTTTTAAAATAGTTCAATAGAACTCATCAGCATTTATTTTATATTAGTTTTTATAGTCAATTTTAATAAGAATTAATATGAGATGTATTCATAATTTGACTAGTGTTTTTGAATTATTTTTAAGATAGAAGAAGCTCTTTTCTATGGTGCCTTTCAGAAACACTACAACTTTTATTTATATTTCTATCAGGTGATAAGAATGCCAAATCTCCCTGATGAGTTACCTCTTTTGGACTATCCACTTCGAGCCATGTTCTCAACTTTAGGTGTTGAATGTGTTGTGCAGCTATTCACATGTGTTCTACTGGAACATCAAGTTTTATTAAGGTCCAGTGGTAAGTATTCTTTTTTAATAGAATTCCTATAATAAGAAAAAAATATAGGCTTGTCCAACTGCAAAGACGAGTTGTTTTTTTTTTTAATTTTGTACTTAATTTTGTGTCATTATTAAACTTTTCTAGGAAAAAAGTGTTAGGTCTGGTTGTTTAACGTAACATACGTACCTACGTCAAATAATAACGATTACATACTCGTTATTATTTGACGTACGGCAAGGGCATTATTTTTCTGGTTACATAATTATACTAATTACTTATAAATAACAATAATAATACATTATCAATATTTGTTACAACAATAATATTTGTTCACAGACTTCAACAAACTAATGCTCGTAGCTGAGTGCATAGTATCTCTACTGCTGCCGTTTGCATGGGCGCACGTGTATGTGCCAATACTACCGGCCCCGCTATACCATTTCCTCGACGCGCCAGTGCCATTCGTCATGGGTACAGTACAATGCACTTTATAATAGAGGTCAATAGGCCAGCAGCTAATTCAATGCTGGTTATCTACTTTATTAAGCACCGACAATGTCTTTGGTCTATAAGGAATGATTTTTATTGTTTTTGGACCTTTTAAAATTTAACGTTTGATAACACATTATTTTATTGAAAAAAAAATTGTCTTTGATATTTTCCCATTAGTCCGGTCAAATTAGACCAAAAAATAGGGGTGAGGTTACAAAAATACACACGGCTGAAAATTTGTAGGATTGTTCAAAACACTATTATAAGTGAAATGTGAAAAGTCCTCATCGATCCGACACTTGGAAAAAAAATTACTCGGGGTCAAAGGTCACAAAAACGGGTTTTTCGCGATTTTCAGCAAAACGTTTAAGTTTTATCATAAAATTAGCCCAGACAAAAATTGTAGATCAGATAATTATCTATAAAAATGTCTAAGTACTTTTTTTCCTAAAAGCCACCGTTTTTTGAGATATGACGATTCAAAAAGTTGAAAGAGTTTTATGTCAAGGAAAATCACTGTCCATTCTAAGGTTGCCTGGAAGAGATCGCAGTAATGCGATAACTTTCTTTTTTCACGCTCTTCATTCAATTCGTGGCCGCAAAATAAGCATTGTTTTTTTAAAAAAAAAAAAGCTGATTCTCTTACACGTGCTCAATGAAGAGCGTACAAGTAAGTACAACTACATTTAAAGATTTGGTTCTGGAAACAGCTCAGGCTCGTTCTGATGCTATGGCCAAAGCTGTTCTCGCTCGAGTAGAATACGAATACGATTTAGTTGCTGCTGAGGCTAAGTATCATCATGACTGCTTTATTTCCTTCCTGAAACCGAACACTGGGGTTAAAGCCGGTCGACCTCAAGATGAATCTACAAATCTGGCAATGGAGGAAATATTCACTTTCATCGAAAATAGCGATGACTGTCAGTTCACTTTGAACGAATTGAGAAATGTTTGCAAAAAACGCGCTAAGTACACTACCTCAAAGGTGACGTAGAAACGTGTGCATATTATGAGGATTACAAGAACTCTTTCAACTATTTAAATCGTTATATCTCAAAAACAGTGGCTCTTAGGAAAAAAAAGTATTTAGACATATTTTATAGATAATTATTTGATCTACAATTTTTGTCTGGGCTAATTTTATGATAAAACTTACCGTTTTGCTGAAAATCGCGAAAACCCCGTTTTTGTGATTATCGTGACCTTGGATGTCTAAATTGGCCGGACTACATAGTTGTTTTTGACTTCCTAAGCTGACGAAAATATTAACAATTTTCTTTACAACCAACAGGTCTCCATTCAGATAGTGGAGCCATGAGTATAGGACCAAATGGACCTCGGAGCATCGCGCTCGGATCTGAAGCAGCTCTCTGTTTGGTCGACATTGACAAACCTGATATTCAACTGCCTGAAGAATTGCCAATATTTCCGCATAGAACGCCCTTCATTGAAGAACTCAATCATGTTTTAGATAAACATCAGGTAAGATATAAACCAAAAAGTGCTTTTGTACTAACTTTGTAAACCTATGTTTAAACTTCTATCTTTGTAGCAAATATGTAAAGTTATGTAATTTACACTTAAATTGATTAATTATCATACTTGTTAAAGTGGATTAACTAATTGATATAACATGACTGTGATAATGAAATTAAGATAGAGATAATATTAATGACTAATTCATGTCGATATTTATTTATGGATTTTCCACAGATTCAAAGACCTGAAACCGAGCCTACGAAACTCGGCGTACCTTTGAATGGAACATCTTACAAGCATATGAGCGACAGTATGAGCAGCAGTTGCACATTACCATCGGGTAAGGTTTTTTTTTAATAGAACTACCTATACGTAGTTATTTTAAATTGGCTAGCTTAACTCTGCAGACGCGATGGGTGTCGTCGTGTGGATATCTAAACATGATAAAACAAAAAAATATTATATATTATATAATATTATATATATTATTTAGATGTATTTTTTTTATGTATGGTCTTCTTACTACACTTTGAAGTATCAGTTTAAATCATGTGGTTTTTTTTTCACAGATTGCTGGGTATCGATAGCTAAACATTATAAAACATAACGAAACCGTTTTTCTCAACTCATACTTCAAGTAATACTCAACATTAACAGCGGTTGTTGACCTCCCAACAAAACATCAAATCTTTTTATATTTTTATCGTGTTTAGATATCGATACCCATCGCATCTGCGTAGTATAATAATAATAATAAATAGTTTATTGATCCAAAAGATATACAGACAAAGGTTGTATATAGTTACATGCTAAGACTTAATCAACTAACAATGGACACAAGGGGATACAAAATAATAGTCTATATTAACAAAAAAATTAAATACTGCCTCCTAAACTAGGGATAGTCTGTATCTTAGGAGACAGTGATTCGATCAAGCTGGACTGCAAATTAATGTTGGACCTTTGAGTATAGCTAGCCAATTTAAAATATCTCTGTATAATTATTTATTAGCAGCTACCCAAAGTTGTGTGTTTATGAATTCAAAAATAGAGAATTAAAACATACTTTGATCACGAAGATGTTTTGTCACGACGTTTGATTTATTGATCTGATTTAATATGACTTAAGTGACGCATGTTACGCAAACTAGCTCTTGTAAATAACAAGATTATATTCAAGCGGCTTTGTGTGGCGTGCAACCTAGCGCACGAATACTTCTACAAATGCGTGACCTAGACATTACCTCATATAGATATAGTAAGCAAAGAATATATTATGAACAAACAAAGTATCGCTGAACTTGTGCTGCCCGCATCCACCGGATTCACGCGACCGGACAGGTTATTGGACGATTTTGGTTGTGGCGATGCCGCTGAAAGGCATACACTGCTGGTTTAACATAATAATATATTTATTTGCATAAAAACACGGTATAAAAAGATGGTTAAAAACAATTTAGAACAAATTATGTTTTGCCAATATAATGCTCAGCTTAAAATTTTTTTTTCAGTAGGTAATGTTTGTCACCATATCTCATGTTTTGGTGAGGTGGCCACGGCCGCGACTTAAGAGTTGTAGGTCGTAGGCTTGAACCCAGCCAGGCGCCTTACTTTGTGTGAATTATATCATCACCACTGCTCTCAAAAGGTTGAAAGAAAACATCGTGAGGAAACCGGCATGTCCTAGAACCAAAAATTCGAAGACATGTGACATCTACCAACCCGCACTGGGCCCGCGTGGTGGAATACGGCCCACTCCTCTCACAGAGAGGAGGCCTGTGTCCCAGTAGTGGGAACATTATAGGCTGAGTATGTATCTCATGTCTTGTCAGGTTTATGTCCAGCAGAGGACGTTTTTTGGTTGGGATGATAATGATACAAAAAGCCTCGAAATATTAACATTTTTCAATACAATCTGCTTACTACCTTCAGGACGTCTTTTGGCTGACATGATAATATGGTGTCAAAATAAAGTATGATAATAATTGGTCAATATAAGTAGTATCTACCTACTTTGCTTGTTTATTGTGTTTAAAATAATATTAAACCCTAGCGACCTACCCCGCTTCGCAATTTTTACGACTTCACAAAATAATCTTTATTTCTTTGCTATACAGGGTGGCAAGGACATCGACGCGCAAACTAACCATGGATTCAGCACATAAGTTTAGACCCCATAGTGTCGAAATGTTTCGTCGGTTATTAAAAAAAATATTGCTGTTCCATACATTTTGACCGCGTAGGTATTGCACTTTTCTATGAAACAGAAGATTTTTTTTTTATAACCGACGAAAAATTTCGACGGTAAAGGGTCTAGTATCATGTGCTGAATCCATGGTTACAGTTTGCGCGTCGATGTCCCTGCCATCCTGTTGTAAGTTTAATATTAATGTATTAAACATATTATAAACCTTCCGAAATAAATTCTCTAAGGGCTGAGTTTTCCAACGCCAGATAATTTTATCTGAGGAATAATTTTGAATTTTTGACAGTTCTTCCATACAAAATCTGTCAGACGTGAATTTTATTCCACGAATAAAAATTATCTGTCGATTGAAAAATCAGCCCTAAATGATGATGAAAACCGCTCCAAAATCCGTTTCGTGGCAGAACAACGTGGTCACACAGCAGACACGAAAGGTGTCTTTTATATAAAATATGTATAGATATACGATATAGATGTTAAATGATTGTTGTTAATCAGGCGGTCTGCGTCGGAAGCACTCTTTCCACGATGTGCTCGATTGGGATGAAAGCAGGCCACTGAATGCGTCACCACCAGCATCGCCGACAAGACGCGCGCCTCTTCGCATGGACGCATTGCAGCGAATCGTTGACATTGTCAAACGGAGCGGTATGACAAACTTGTTTGATGATCTCTTTGTTGATTTTTAGCACACACTAGTAACAAAATAAGTCAAGTGAGAAACTTCTTTGCGAATTCTTACTCGGTGTCGATGCAAAGCGAAAGATTTAGAGATCATTTGAAGAAACAGTAATTCACTCTGACTAGGAGATATGATACATAAGTACGAATTATCAACATTTCGTTTTGTGCTATGCTAAACTTCTTGTAAAGATCTTGTATCTATATTGGAAATCTATAATTACTTTTAATGAAACCTTATTATGTTGTAAATCTAATCATAGCAATATCCTTATTGAGCTTCTTGTTTACATTTTCTAACTACAGGTGTTAACATAGATGACGTAGACGCAGACACAGTAATGCCTACAACAAAGAAAAAAATACTTAATGATGAGGAACAATATAATGAAGACATAAGGTTCAATGTTGCCATCAGAGAAACATTCCTTAACAGATTTGTGCACATATTTCTCATGTATGAGAACTTCGTCATCATGCCTGATCAGGTACGCTTCATTTTAAGAGGGCTTTCAGAATACTAGCTTGCGCCCAAAGCTTCGCTCCCGTGCGGTGGCTTTTTTTCGGCATAAATACCGCCAATTTAACTGGCCGGTCCATAAACTATTGAAAACGTTGCTGCGTGAAAAAAGGACTCACCAACCACGAAGTCTGTATTTTTATTTCGAGATTCCAACACACCAAAACATTTTGGCCATAACATTAAGTAGGGATATAATGTAACCTTAACTAAATCATTGATGATGTTCTATAGGATCGTGACTCATGGCTGTCATCACGCGAGTCGATGGTGAACTTTGATAAAGCCTCATTCTTATCGGACCAACCACAGCGACACCGGCCGTTCCTCTCGCGTTTCCTTGAGACACAGATGTTTGCCACACTTATTGATAACAAGATAATGGGCAACTGGGGAGAATACGATGCTAATCTGCAAGTCTTCGAACACCGGATCAAAACTGTCAGGTAAGACTAATCCTGTAAAGGGAGAACCACATTAACGGACGTCAGCAACGTTTATTGATCACTTCGTTTCAAAACATTACGTTCATGTGGTTCTACCATAAGTTATATCATATAACACTGCAGCAGCATGTAGACTGGATTTAGCATGGGGTCTGGGAAATTGATGGTTTTAAATGAAAATATAGGTGCACCGATCGGGCACACACAAGCCACTGCATACTAACGTCATACCACAAGGGAAACATATACAATAGAAGTTTGAAAGTTTGACTAACCGAAATCACATCACAGTACTTATTAATAAGATTTGGGCCTCGCAGTATTTTTTTGGACTGAGCAAAAATATTCTGTGTATCCTACTTAACATTGGCCGTAAGAGATACCAGGTTGACCTTTGGAACTATCGCCGTAACAGCCATTGAAAAATGATGGTCTTCAAAAACAGACATTTTTATGGCACTATCAACTTAACATTTCAAAATGTTACGTTCCTGCGGTACAGTTTCTCGATCCTCAACTGAATCCGTTTCTGATAAATCGGAGGCGTGCAGCAGCGTCGCAGCAAACCAGCAATAAGGTGAGTTTGTGTTGCAGGCGGCGCATCGGCGAGGGCGGGCTGGCCACGCGCGGCTACTGCGTGTGGGGCGGCGCGGGCGCGGCCGGGCCCGGCGCCGCGCAGCTGGAGGTGGGCGCGCCGGCCGAGCGCCTGCCGCACCGCGCCGCCTACTACCGCGCCTTCCCCGCGCGCCTGGACGCGCTCGCGCTGGCGCGGCCGCCCGCGCCCGACGCCAGGTGCGCCCGCCCGCCGCCCGCTTGCCCGCACGACGCCTGACGCGTGTCGGCGCCCGAATGTGTCCGAACTCCCCCGCCTCGCTCCTACCCCGCGTCCGAACCAAAAAGATCGTGATCGCGGATACGTGATCGTCGTGTTCATGTCACTTTTTGTTCGGTGAACGTGGTCGCGCCCGACGAGGCGGTTTCCGGAAGATCATTTTTGATTAGGACGCGGCCTTACCCGATGTTTACTCCCCCAAGTCGCGACGGGGAAGTTCCGTGTTCACTTGAATTTAGCATCTTAGATAATTATTGAGATTTTTGAGATTATGAGGCAAAGTTTAAATTCCTTTGCAATCAATTTAGGACCTGAATTTAATTTTTGAATGTGACAATGAAATTTAAATTATGTAAGATTCTGAATTCAAGTACAATACCGTCCCGCGTCCCTTCGCTCCTCGTATTGTATTGTTCGAAGTTTAGTTGATGAAACGCGTCCTGGCCGCTTAGTTCAACTAATCCCGAGTGCAGCTTTCGTGATATGATAACCGTAGTCTCGTGCGTGCGTCATCTGTCAGGGATGTTTGTATTGCTGTCTGAGGCTTGCATGTTGCCTACACTACCTGCCATGTTGGTACACGATAGGCACCGAGATAACTATTTTAATACTTCCTTTTACACAGTAGCCTAATACTCGTATTAATTGATTTAATGTACTACTACTTTACACACTATGACAATATTATTACAGGAAGTAGACTGTTACTGTATTTTTTTATGTTATCCTAAACTTAATTAGATTAACAAAGTTAGACTGCTGCTTCCGATCGGTGCTGAGCCTAACACTAGAATATAATCAAAAATAAGTTATCACTAAATAAAATTAAAATTGTTAACTCGGTGAACACGATTTTTGGTCATTTGTTTTAAAACGTGACCTAAAGTCAATTAAAAGTAAACTTGCTTCATATGGCAGCATGTGACTGTACATTGTATAAGCCTGATATAATGTATGTTATTATATTCATTAGTGAATTAACACTACCGTGTAGTGCGTGTAATGTAACTACGGCTTTGGAAAAATAATCATTGCTTCCATATTTTTGCAAACAACAAATACCAAATACAATTTGGTAACATAAAGAATCTCATGAAGTTATTTATATTGCATTATCATATCAGAAAAGTTATTTGAAACCTGTGATACGTTATACTCAGTAGAAGGGTTCACAGAGCTACTAAATGTTATGAGTGAAGGCAGTTCAGCTACTTATTATTCTCATATTTATCAGATTACTTGTTGTAAAATTTCTGATCGAATTGCAATAAGGATTATCTCAACAAATTGTTTAAAATAGATAAAATACCTGGTTAGGTATTGTTAAACGTATGTAAATTTAAATACATTATATAAAGAAGTACGAAGACTCCTTCGTTACAATGTGCCGAAAAAATGGCAGGTAAACTAGATTTAGCCAAGTTGAAATACATCTTAATACAGCCAGCTGATAACTGTTGGCTAATTAACTTAGTAGTTGAGTTCTTATTGTTTCTTTTAAAAACATTTCTTACTAAAAGTGAACTCAAGTATTGACGTCAAAAATATATTTTTAGGTACTTACATATTTCGTAAATAGGTAGTTTTATAAAAAGGTGTACCTACTAAATGTAACAGCTTACTTCTAAAACAGGTGAAAAAATACCACCATGACAGCATAATATAAAAACTAGATGACATTATTTTTTTACCAACATTTTCCGACTCGAAGTAAAAAGGCTTTACAAGGAGCCAGTTACTGGCCGCGATGATTCGATACTAGAAGCATTAAAAAAAATATAGCCACGTTATGCAATTTCAAAAATTAAATTATTTTGTGAGAAATTACGGCAGCGTTTTTAGCTAAAATACGTTAGCAGGTGTACGCTAAACATTCCACACAAAACCAGCAAAAGTTGGGGAACTATCGCTCGTTAACTTAGTCTGGACGCATCGAAAGTGCCATGACATGACGATAAACACATTCTGCAATACCGAATATGTTACTAACACGATTCTTTTAATCGTGTTAGTAAGCCAGGCCGGTAACTCGCTTCAGGAAAACAGCCTATTAATTTAGCTCACTTAGCTCAGTTTATTGTAACGAATTTAAAATATTATTATTGTACGTTTATTAGTTTTTTTTAAGACCGTAATCCGAATTAATTTAACGTTGCTTGTATTGTAACGACTCATTTAAGCAATCGTAGAAGAGATTCTGTTTTGGAAGGCTTAGGAAAGAATTGATACACAGGCTGAAACTTGAACTAACATAACATTTTATTAATAGGACCAGCACCCAAATTGCATAACACACTATCAATAACAATCTGATTCATTTTGAAAGATATTGCTAATACACTGCTTCATATGTTCGAAACATTTGTCTGATACACAACGTAAATAACGCAATGAATGTTGATAAACTGTCAAAATGAAAGCCATTCCTACTGTTAGTACGTTACGCAATTACCCCGCAGGTTCTTGGTCCGCATGAGTTGTTTCCAAAGCCTTTCAAACCCTACATGATTATATTATTTCTGAATGTTGTGATAGTCAATGTTTTGTACTAAAAGTGCATGATTTGTTTATATTGCATGCAGTATGAAATACTTTCATGTAATAATTATATGTGATTTTATATATTTATAGTGTTATTCGAACGATATGTTTTTGTCCAACTCTATTTATTCATTTACATTATTTTTGTTTTGTTTTTATGACATAACGTAACTAATTTTTTATTTTACATAGTTATCAGAATTATAAAGTTATATCATAGTTAATAATATTGACAGATCTTCCCATAATAAGGTAACACCATAATGCAATCTATTGTTTGTTTTAATCTAGGCTTTATGTATGTAAATAAGAATATGATAAAAAATAAAGTTATTTATATGTAATACTGCGTATTTTGAATATTCGTAAACCTATTCCTTTAATTAGTAGTTGAATGTATTGTGCCTAGTAGTAACAGTGTGCGCGAGTTTAATGTAATTGTAACATCAATGCTTCTTAGGTCTTTCTTTCTATTAGCAGTCAAAAAAGTTCGCTTCAAGAAATAATGAATTATAAGGCCATTATAAGATTCAAAGTCACGTACTACCTGCACATCAAGAAGTATCGTGTTGATTGCATGTAACCCGCGCGCCTACGAATATAACGCATCAAAAATACACATTCCGACTGAATTGCTTTTCGCTGGCTTTCCATAACGTTTTATACATAATAGTTTCTCATACTCTATTGAATTTTGACATTTTGTGTTTCGCTTTTCAGAACGAACAGTCTAAAACGTATAAAGAATGCAAAGTGGCAAGTGAAGGATTGTCCGCCAGAGCTGTTGCTTGGCGATATTAGTAGGAGGCTGTCCACAGAAGTCACTCCGGCAGCCATTGCTCAGAACAATAGAGCGTTTGTGGAAAAGCTTCTGAAGGTATAACTTTTATCAACTATTTATCCTTTACCTCTACTTATACAGGTTGTACCACAAAAGTGTGGTACAGACCATCAACCTGAACAACTTTCTCCATGGGAATATATCGTTATCGTGAAAAAATTATCAACTGTCCCATACAAAGCTACCCAAATGTATGGGACGGCAGAATTCTTTTTCACGTATACGATATTGCTCCCATGGAGAAAGTGGTTCAGCCTGATGGTCTCTACCACACCTTTCTGGTACACTTTGTATAGTACTAATCAATTTACGGCACGGTTGGCGCAGTGGATAAGCGATTGACTGCTGCGCTGCGTGTCGCAGGTTCGATTCCCGCACGGAACAAATATTTGTATGGCCTACAAGTAGTTGTTCCGGGTCTGGCTGTTTGTGTATGTGAGTTTAAATGTTCGTAAACGCACCCACGACACAGAAGAAATTCCTAGTATGGGGCAACGTTTTGTATAAAAAAAAAAAATTAAAAAAAAAAATTACTTATGACATGTATTTCAGGAGTGTAAAAGCAAAACGAAAAGAATGCTGTTAGAGAAGATGGGTACAGAAGAATCGGATTTAGGTTTGGGAAGTGAAGTGTCGATAACAGGCGTAGAAGAAAGCACTATGATTGCTTCACTATGCGACCTTCTAGAAAGGCTATGGTCGCATGGCCTGCAGCACAAATTGGGCAAGTCTGCGCTTTGGATGCACCTCACCAACTACCAGGAGTTGGAGCAGTGCAGCAACTCTACAAAACCTATTGATCCGAACTACCTTACTCCTGGTAAATATGGTTTTAACTTCTAACTCATATTGTCGCCAAATTAGTCAGTGTGGCTGCTGACTATTGCCCATTTATACAGGGTATTGGAGTTGAAATTTTTCATCGGTTATTTTTTTTATTTTTATTATTGCTGACCTCGTAGGTATTGCACTTTTCTATGAAACAGCTGATTTTTCATTTTGAAAACCGTCGAAAAATTTCTACACTATAGAAGTTTAGAATCATGTCCTGAATTCATGGTTACAGTTTGCGCGTCAATGTCCTTGCCACCCTCTATAGGTATGCTGACGATAAGTCACAATCTACTCCAGTTGATCCATAATACCGCCACTGTTGTTCTTTCATGACTGAACATAAATAAATTCATGCTACATAATTTGCTTGTACTTGTTGTCTCGGGTATAATAAATGTATAACAAAATACGATCTTTCCGAAACTCATGTGTCAATTTTATTGTTATTTGTAAGACTTGTGTAACATTATGATTACTGAATGAATAGTCTATGTGAATCATTATCATTCTATTGCTTTGGAACATGCAGCTTTGGCTTGGTGTGTGTTGCGCAAAAGGCTCGACTGTAAGTAATATACTTTCTTCATGTTACATAATACACATTATTCAAGTAAAAGAAAATCAACTACATTTGAAAATTTCAAAACAGATCTCTCATCTGTGGGTGCCGAAGTAGAAGCACATCAAAGCACAAGTTCCGGCAGTCGCTCCCGGGATAGCTCCCGAGGCGGATCACGGGATAGCTCGCGGGATCGTCTCAGCAACTCCGGGACTTTGGAAAGGAAATCTTCTCAACCACCCAACCCTTTGCGTCCCCTACCAGAGAGTTTAACTTTCGATATGAGGTTGGTTTATGTAGAAAGATTGTCATTTGTTTCTTTGCCGTTGCTTTGCAGTAGTTATGTACCATAAATAATATTTTTTTAAATTCTAGAAACGTGCAAGCTATGACAGATATCAAAACTGAGATAGGCTATGCTCGCGCTTGGGTTCGGTTGTCATTAGAGAAGAAGTTGCTCTCCAAACATCTTCGGGAACTTCTAGCCGACACTACATTGCTGAGGTCCCAGTACAAACGGACGGCTTTCCTTCGCTCCGAAGAGGAAAGGGAACAATTTCTTTACCACCTGCTCACTTTAAATGCTGTTGACTATTTCTGCTTTACGAATACCTATCCTACCACTAGTAAGTACCTATACTAAAATTACTTTTGAATTAAAAAGCCATTGCGAAGTAGCCTGTATATATATTATATTGCAAATTATATCCTGTTAATTAGTGCTGTAATATTATTCCTTATTTTTTTTATTGAGGGGCGCTAAGTAATAACAGCCGCACGTGTCGATCGATCAGGTTAGCCTACGCTTGCCGCGCTTGGTCCGTGGATGAGTAACCGTCTTTACATACCAAGACCCCTCCATGCTTCGGTAAGCATGTTAAGCCGTTGGTCCCGGCTGTCATTCGTGAATCATTGCCAGTCGTTACGGGTCGCCAGAAGCCCGAAATTCTAACAACCAGTCTTACCAAGGGGTTTCGTTGTTAAAATTTTGTTGTGACAATATGGACTGTAATACTATTTACTACCCTAATGTAATGGCTTTATTTAATTTCCAGAATTAATCATGCTCTCTACCAGTAATAAAATCCCTACTTTCGTCTTACAGAACTGCCATATCGAGTCCTTATCGTACCTTCACGTAAAGCAAGTCAGACGACCGCAAACTGTTGGATTTCAATATCAGGAGCTAATGGCGAATCTACGCCTAAAATACCCATACCGCGTAACACTAATGAATTTGTTTTCCACGTAAGTTGTAGCAACCTAATTGCCACTTACATTCTGTTTGCATAAATAGGATGCTGGTTCGGAACCTATACCCTGTCCATTAGGTAAACCGTTTTTGACAGATGGAACTAGTGATTGCAGCAACACACAATACATTGATTGAAACACGTACGGTATTATAATGTCTCTAAGAAGCCATAAATAAGATAAGGCAGTTTATATATTTATTTTATTACGCCTTTTAAAGTTAACTTTTACTTAATCTGGAATTTAAAAATAAACACCTTGTATTTCGAGGTTCTAAAGCCAATTTATGCAGTGCATTATGAAGTCGGTGACCTTTTGCAAATGAATGACTACTTATATTTTCAAAATACTTGTTATTTTCATGTTTAAAGTACTTGTTATTTTCGTAATGTAGCACAAAAATCTGGGAATTCTATCTACGCTGCGCATTGGACACGACAACTCTGGACTATCACCGCGTTGGTTACTCGATCAAGTATTTGTGAGGAATGAAGTGACTGGACATACCTACACGTAAGTGACTATGCAATAGTAATAAGCTGTAAGCCTTAAAGAAAGTAGAGAAGTAAAATAGCAGTTTTAGTTAACGCCGCCACAGTATTTCAATTTGGCGTATTTGTTATTTTTAGGTCATGTTGTATGTCATAGAGATGAGTTACTGAACTTTTTAGAACGACCATCTCCATCGGAACATGATGAAGTTGTTGGTGAACATCTGAATTCAGATGTGTGAAAGACTTTTTTGTCATTGACAAGGTTTAATTTGTATGGAGTAACGCATGCTCGCGAAATGCAACCACTATAATAATATGCACAGAACAGATAAAAGAGGTTAGAAAGGAAATAGTTCCTGATTTTTATTAAAACGCGTGTCGCCGCATGTCTCCCACTCCTGTCTCTCCACTACAAGCAAGACATCAATACGTACGCGCATTACGCACACAAATAAACCACATGCACTTAGATCGCGTGTTTGCTATTGGTTGTTACACTAACGCAAATACTGCTCTGGACGTACACTCACACGCGTGTAAAAGCAAATAGTTACGGCGACCGAAAGGTCAATTAATCATATCGATAAAATTACTGTAATTTTGTTAATTAAAGTTTTGCAATTTTTTAAGTTGCGGGTACGGTACGAATAATGTGGACATCCAAATTACATATAAATAAAATTAAATCAAAGTCAATTTAAGGGGGAACATCCGATACTGCCGCGAAATTTAAACTTTCTTTCGTTTTAAGCTAGTTGCAGCTCTGTTTTACGTCATAATAATAGAAAGAAAGAAAAATAGCATTTTGAATAACATAAAACGTAAAACAAAGCTACAATTTGCAAAAAAACTAAAACGAAATTTTAAATTTCACGGCCATATCGAATGCTAAGTCGAATTAACATAATATAATCTAATTAATTTATTAATTAGATTAGATTTTTTTATTTTTTTTATTAATTTATTGTGAATTACTCTGTGAAAAATGTATTTATTAACTGTATCATGTTAATTTATGAATAATAGCTGTGCCCGCCGGTTTCACCCGCGTTAATTTGAGGAAAAAGCCTACTAAAATAATATATTCCATTACTTTAAGAGTATTACTTACGATTATCACTTCGACGGTTGTAAGGCTAATTGGTCTAAGCGACATTTTTTTGCAACAATGAGTTATATACATATTCGGAATCAGCAAATTAAAAAAAATAAAATTTAAAATAAAAAAAAATGCAAAAAAAATGTCGCTTAGACCAATTAGCCTTACAACCGTCGACTTAGTACATTACTATAGGAAGCTAATGACCGGCCGCCTTGCGGAGTTATTTTAAAACCATGATATTCTAAAACTAAGATATTCATTGAAATCCAAAATCAATTTTGTTCAAAATTAAATACTTGTGATGAGTAACGTATAAAATTTGGATGAGGATTAATTAAGAGGGGCAATTCTCTTTATTTTAAAAATGTTCACAGTCTGATCTGTCTCAATCTGTCAATTCCCTGACTGTTTTGTTACATAATCATTTTCGACAAAATGTTGCGAACAAATTGTGCTACATTTAGTAGGTATCCATTGAATTCTACCAGTTGCCTCAATCCACAGTTTTCTTGTACCTGGATCTCTTGGAAAACTAAAAAAAAATTTTTTTAGTTTTCCAAAATTTGGTTTGATGTTAGTAAAACTCAAACCAAATTTTAGACGAAAAACCAACTAAGAAACTAAATTAATAATAATAATCCACATTATACAATAATAAAATTAGTGTTAATAAAAACGAAGTTGTATTAATTGTAACATTACTGAAAATAATCATTCGTATTAAATACACATACTTAATATCGACATTGTTTACAATTTGGTACAACACTATCGATGCGCATAGATTTCCCTGAATAGATGCTTTGGCTCGACACACGCGACGTTCGTAGTGAACGCAATACATTGCGTGACCGCTCACGTCGTACAAGATCGTACCCATGTATTGCAAGCAATGTATAATTTTGCATCTGAATGCGATTTTATCGTTTTTGTCTACAAACTACATAATACTTTTGCAATAATTACAAATATCACTCGTATTTTAAGGTTTTTGGACTTACCGGTGATAAGAAATCGCTCCTCGGGCCACATTACACTCCTGACTTCTTTTCCGACACGCTATAATAGCGCAAGACGGCATAATTCTATTTTTCCGCGGAGTTTCGAACGCTGTTACAACAAGAGCGCGATTGTTGAGCGGTGATTCACATTTCTGTTGACTTTGAGCGTCTGATCAACATTGCGGCGCGCCTGCCCCGCCCACAAGGCCCTTCTAACCTCTTTTATCTGTTCTGTGATAATATGTATAGGGATAAATCTAAGTGCCCGGTTTAATTTGGTTCTGTGCAGGTTCCCGTGCAACCGCTGGCTGGGCACGGGCGTGGACGACGGCTCCACGGAGCGCCTGCTGGTGGCACTGCGCATGCGCGGCGGCGCCACCCCGCGCTCGCCCGCGCCGCCCGCGCCCGCGCCGCCCGCGCCCACCACCACGCACCTGTCCACCTCCACCATCCAGCACATGATCGGTACATTCTACAGACGCGTGTTTGTTAACGCCTGAGCGTTACGCTCGCCCGCGCCGCCCGCGCCCGCGCCGCCCGCGCCCACCACCACGCACCTGTCCACCTCCACCATCCAGCACATGATCGGTACATTCTACAGACGCGTGTTTGTTAACGCCTGAGCGTTACGCTCGCCCGCGCCGCCCGCGCCCGCGCCGCCCGCGCCCACCACCACGCACCTGTCCACCTCCACCATCCAGCACATGATCGGTACATTCTACAGACGCGTGTTTGTTAACGCCTGAGCGTTACGCTCGCCCGCGCCGCCCGCGCCCGCGCCGCCCGCGCCCACCACCACGCACCTGTCCACCTCCACCATCCAGCACATGATCGGTACATTCTACAGACGCGTGTTTGTTAACGCCTGAGCGTTACGCTCGCCCGCGCCGCCCGCGCCCGCGCCGCCCGCGCCCACCACCACGCACCTGTCCACCTCCACCATCCAGCACATGATCGGTACATTCTACAGACGCGTGTTTGTTAACGCCTGAGCGTTACGCTCGCCCGCGCCGCCCGCGCCCGCGCCGCCCGCGCCCACCACCACGCACCTGTCCACCTCCACCATCCAGCACATGATCGGTACATTCTACAGACGCGTGTTTGTTAACGCCTGAGCGTTACGCTCGCCCGCGCCGCCCGCGCCCGCGCCGCCCGCGCCCACCACCACGCACCTGTCCACCTCCACCATCCAGCACATGATCGGTACATTCTACAGACGCGTGTTTGTTAACGCCTGAGCGTTACGCTCGCCCGCGCCGCCCGCGCCCGCGCCGCCCGCGCCCACCACCACGCACCTGTCCACCTCCACCATCCAGCACATGATCGGTACATTCTACAGACGCGTGTTTGTTAACGCCTGAGCGTTACGTCTGTAACACCGGACCGTAATGCCAGTTACGCCCGTTACACCTGACCGTAACGCCTGCGTTTGGTAACCCTTTGTCCTTGCTGAGCAGTGCGAAGCGCTATTACTAACATCGCGGCGCATTTTAATCGGTCACAAACACAGCTTTTTAACCTGCACTTCGAAGTTAATAAAATCTCGCACTTAGGCTGAGCCAGACCTATCCGCCCGGAATTTAGATTGTTTGCAAGTGCCACACTCTTCGGCATCGGCGGGCTGATTCCGTGACCGTTTCTTCCTCGCTCTAGTAAAGGATGTTTCTGAGCGACAGAAAGGAATAGACGTACCTAAGGGAAAATGCTAATCTTGGCGGATAGGTCTAGCTCAGTCCTAATCGTCATACACTGACGCAATGCTCCTAAACGCTTACATACCACGTTTAAGATAATTGTTTGCTATATACGCACCGTGCTGCTCACTATTTCAATATAATTTCAAAGAATTATTTAAAAAGGTACATAATAATATTTACAAACTTCCATAGGTGACTGTGTAAACGCGATAGTAAAGTGGCACTATCAAACGAAGAGAGACAAGGACGCAAATTCACTGAGTGTACTGCTTTGCGGCGAAAACGGACTAGTCAAATGCTTGGAGCAAGCTTTCCTGTGTGGATTCAAATCTGTACGGCTATTTGGAAAGAATCATTTTATTTGGGATTACTTTGGTAAGTGTTTTACGCGATGTTACCAACCGTTTGAAAACTACACCCGGTCTCTTGCATGTGTTAGAAAAATATACATATATTATAGTCGAAGACTTTCTGCGAGCGATATACCTTTCGATACCGATATGGACCTCTGCGAAACTCTTCAGAAATAAAACATAGCGTGTGTTGTCATTGTCATTATGAGTTTTTCGTTTCAAAAAATTATTATCATTATCATTGTACCACAATGTCTACTCTTTTTATACCTACAGCTAAAGTGAAAGACGAGTTCAAAATGAGCCTATGCGACGAGCCGACCACTCAGAACAATAAGAGTTGTGGCATGGCATACAATTGCCGACAAGACCAGGAGCACAGAGCCATCTGGCGGTGCTACTGCCACCTTATGGATGAGATCAATTCCGTGGGCCGCACTCTCGGGAAAGACGGAAAGTTCCAACTTTTCATTTGCCTCAGTTTACGGTGAGTTCCTTGTACGAGTTTATTGTAGCTTTGTGTTTCAAATGATAAAGGATGATCTAAACAAATTTTATATAGGGGTAAAATTGTTTGTTTGTAATCTCTTGGAAGTAATGATACGATTATAAAAATTATTTTACTGATGGAAAGTTACTCTATTGTTGAGTGCCATATAATTATCCTGTGACCCTCGGCGATAGTGTGGCTTTCTCAGGATATGTTGTTTTTTTTTTTGACTTCACGCAGACGGAAGTCGCAGAAAAAGTTACTCTATCCTAAACAGAAAAGTTTTATTCTAAATTATTCTTATATTATATAGATAAATTAATATGATTAAATAGTAACAATGCAATGTTATTTCACAGTGAACACTGGCTTCATCGAATGCTTGTACCGATGTCAATGACGCGCGTTACCATCGAGATGTACGAAGAACAGAGTTTCCTGCGCAAGCGCGGACTTCTCACATTCCTCAGGCAAATACTCGAACCGCTAGATGAATTCGATATTGTACTCGAAAATTCCCTCACGCAAGGCATTTAAATTTATTATTCATTTTGTTAACTACACTATTTAAAACCTGTGGTTAAACCAGTTTTAAATCTTATGATTCAGTGAACCAGCTATTTACCACTTCAAGATATATTTTTATATTATGTAAACGCAAATACTCACTAATAGGTTATGTTTATTTGATATTAGCAATCAGGGTCTGATTATTTTGTAATTTTATTGTTAAGTTTTAAATGTGATTATTATTTCTGTTAACTTGCCAGATCAATCCAAAGATTTTATTTTTATAATAACGGTGCTTATGGATAGGTTCTTTTTACTAGGTTTTTTTTTATAATTCATAGGGCTCTTAACAGAATACTCCTGTAAGCTTTATTGGTACGAGTATCATTCAAATGTACTGATTTCACGATAGTAAAAAAAATATCTTGTAATTGACACATGTAAAATTGTTTAATGATAACAATTTTGAATATTTTCAATTGCTGAAAAGTAGTTTAAAGGCCCATTCAGATATAAGACTGGTCCAAAGTGACAAACCAGAAGGCGGACCAGCCGATTCATTCTGTAAACATCTCATCATGAAAACATGTAACATAAGTGAAGTGATCCCCAGCGTTAGGTAGAATGACAGCTCATTTCACCTAACTTTTCACGGTGAGATTTTTACAGAATAGACCTGCGGTATCCCTACCGATCGCGATAGCTATATCGCGTACCGATTCGGTATCGCTACTGCAAACTACGATCAATAATAGTACTAGATTAAGGATCAGGAACAAAAATCAGTCACTCAAGTGGCCACGTTTGCACACACGTAAACATCTACATTTCTAAGAAAAAGTTTAATAATATTAACAAATTCAGTTTATTATAAACCTTAATGCTTAAACATAAAGTTTAATTACCATTGCAAAATATATTTAAAATCTCGCTTGAAAATAAAATCATTCTATTTTTAAATTTTCAGTCATTTATTCTAAAATGAAACTTAAAGTCTAAGTAATAAGGTTAAAAACATACTAATTTGAAATAAGACCACAAAATTATTTGTGGTCTTATTTTTCGGGCCGTTTTTGAAGCGCTTATCGGGAATCTAGTACTATTCGATCGAAGACTGCAAATGATATCGCTTATATCTGAGGGGCAATTCTCGTAATTTTATGAACAAATTTTTCAGTCTCAGTCTCAATTTGTCAAAAATACCTCTAATTTCCCCACATTTTGACAAGTTTTTGACATTTGTTTGTCGCCGAGATGAGACTGAGACTAGATTTTGAACATTATTAATTACGAGAATTGGCCTTCTGAATAGGCCTTTAATGTTTATGTGAGAAATTAAGAAGTGAATTACTATTATGAATTACTTATGATATTACACTTTATTCTTCTATATTCAATTGATTTTCAGGTAAATGTTACAGCACAGAGTAAATTATCCACCGCATTATTTTAAACTATAATTAAAACTTTATAATGTGATTATATTAGGTGTAAGATGAGCAGTGTTTTGTATTGCGTGGATATTAATTCTAAGTCGGATCTACTCAGCTAATGAATGATAAAACAATAATAAATAATAAGTTGCTACATATATCAATTATATCATAGTTGACAGCTAGTAGGTTCGACAAAGATCTCGAAATTTCTAGAAATTAATGTGTTCATGTCCATTAGAAACAGCAAAATCTTACAGCACGGCAGTTTTAATTAACACGACATAGAATATATGCGTGGTGCGGCTTATTTTTTAATTAAAGCTTTGCATCATAATATAAATAGGTTAAGTAGTAGGTTTGGTAGGTGACGCGTCAAGTTACCCCTATAATAAGTCTGTAAGAACAGCCAATTGTTCAATAAATGTTCAGTGCTAAATTGATAACGAACTAAATCGCAACTAAAATAGAGTTGAAAATAGCATACGCTAAAATACGCAATGGAAAATCTCTTGCATGCTATTTTTAACTTTATTTTTGTGGTAATTACGTTCATTATCTTTTTCAATGGTATATACAATATCGAATCATGAACCAAACTTATTATAGTGGTACTTCAGGTTATAGTCGCCTTCCGTTTAGGATTGGCATCGCCTTTCACTACCCTAAAGCAAGTTTATCTACTTTGTTCGGCTCGTGTTTCATTATAAGTTTTCTCTCACGCACACTTCTATCTATCGAATATGTTAGCATAATTATGAAAAAAAAGATATTATTATTATACTTAAAACATTCGTCCGGAAAAAGAAAAACATCTTTTCCTTAAATTCTTGAAGCTAGTAAAATTGTAAATGTTGTGCACTGTTCGTAAAACATTAATATTTCGACTCAATCATTATGAGTTAAGTTTTGCTCTCTTTTAAATGGTTGTTTGTAGTACCTGCCGTCCTGCATGTTCATAGTTCATTATCAGTGTATTCAATGATGCTTGGTAACTTTACAATTGCGCAAGCGCATTGTAACATAATTGTGTGGAATATTCTAAATAAGTTTTAAATTAAATAAAATCTACGAAACTTAAAGTTTTGTTCACAAGAAACGCATGCACGGAATGTTGTGCCAAAATCATAATCAATTAATCATTCAGTAAACAAAAATAATTCATTTTCTTAAAACTATGTGTTTTATAAAATTACTAAGGAACGTGAGTTTTGAGCAGAATTTTTAAAACTACTTACTCTATTTCCTCTTACTAAAAGAGATAAGTAACCAGGGTCGTCGGATGTAGTTGACGTTTAGTAAGAAACGGATGGATGTTTTCGAATGAAATTAACTTTGATAAATAAACTGTTTGTTTTCTATTAATTAAATTAAATTTCATTCGAACCACCGATCGCACCGATGCAGGTTTTCGATTGATATTTAATTTAATTGAAATTTAATTTTTACTAAACTTCAGCTATGATCGACGACCCTGGTTACTTATCTTATTATGTGTGTGACCGTACATGAACCAATAATATAGATGTTGTGATGTTTTACAGAAATCTTAATGGACCCTAGAAATTATTCGATAAAATTATGTGCGTCATAAGTAAATGAAGTAAATAATCTTAAACTTTTTCGATGTTTCAGGACTGATATATGTATTAATTACAAAATGAGACTCACGTTCCTATCATTTCAACGATTTAACTAATTATGTATAGAAAACGTAAAATGTTTACACAGTTGTCACATAATAAACCACAACCTACTTATTAAACAAAAAAATCTCAAATGCATGCAAGTAACCTAAATAATATTTTTATATAGTTTCTCAGAAATTAAAAGATCTATGTAAAATATGTATAGAGATTAGAGGTATTTATAACCATGTAAACCATGCCACAATTTGTTCAAAGTAAACCAGTGTGTAACTTGGTTTATTTAGATAAAACCAAGGAATCCAACATTTGAAGATACTTCATAGGAAATAAAACGAAAACTACAGTAGCGTTTTAGTTTGCTCTCTCATAATTACAGGTAGATTAGAATTATGAGATTTTCGTCTGCAAGTCTTCCTCAACTGATTTACCAAAGAAAATTTACAATTTCATTTTAAATAGTCAGCTACTGAAAAGGTTATGTCCAATAAATAAAGTTATTGAACTCCAGCTATTGTTTTTTTTCGTCGGTAAGTATTCCTCTTTATTCATAAACATGATTAGCGACTTTTTAACCATACATTTTTGTAACCATACATACGTTTAAACGCCACCTAACTTAGTAGGTACAGTGATCCAGTGCTCAGATTTCATCAGGCTATGCTGAACTGTGCTGCGAAATAAATACATTTTATTGGACAAAATTACACCACCCAAATGTAGGTGTACGGACGCCAGCAGGTCAACCTACCCGAAACTGTCAGATTTTCCCAATCAACATTGAACCTAATGCTTTAGTAATAAAGTCGAAAATCTATTAAAGAAATTGTAGTAGCAGATTGTAGTAGCTTGATGTGCTGGCGACTGTACTATAGTGAAGCCTCTGCCTACCCCTTCGGGGATTACAGCCGTGATATTGTGTTATTTCTGTTCTCATGATGAAAAGACAATCTGGAATAGTATTATTATTACTATGAAAATGTATTTTACATATCTCGGGACCCTAAGATCCCGGACCTTCGTAAGGCATACGAGGGGCAGAACCCAGCTCGCAGAAGCCCGTTAGTCATATTTTTATAAGCGTAGGTAATTTAGGTTTATATTACGCATTCAAAAAATACGACCAACGGGCTAAAAATAAAATTATATATTAAATCGGTTTTTGGAATTTGGATAACGATACACATGACGTCTGCGGAGTTTCGCTTACTAATTTAATTTTACCCCGTAGATGATGACGCACTCTTGACCTATGCCCAAGCCTGGCTTAGCTGAGGAACTGTTACATGATCGCCGCATATTATTTTATTGTGTAGGTGTCTCAACGAATGTGCAGACGCCAGCACATCAAGCTACTACAATCTGTCAAATTTCTTCAATAGATTTTCAACTTTATCTCTAAAATATTAAGGTTCAAGAATGATTGGGAAATTTTACAGTTTCGGGTAGCTTGACCTGCTGGCGTCTGTACAACTGCTAAGTCAAATGCAATTCAGTCCTTAAATTGGTGAATTTGGATTTAAAAAAAACGGCCAAGTGTGAGTCGGACTCGCGCACGAAGGGTTCCGTACCATTATCTATAAAAATCAACCATGAGTTGATTGAATGACTGGTGTAAATTGCGGTTTACGATTTATGACGTATTAAAAAAAACTACTTACTAGATCTCGTTCAAACCAATTTTCGGTGGAAGTTTACATGGTAATGTATGTACATCATATATATATTTTTTTTTATCATTCTCTTATTTTAGAAGTTACAGGGGGGGGGGGGGGGGGAGGGGCACACATTTTACCACTGGAAGGGTCTCTCGCGCAAACTATTAGGTATTCAGTTTAGAAATCTCAATATCATTTTTGAAGACCTATCCATAGAGATACCCCACACGTATGGATTTGATGAAAAATTTGTTTGGGTTTCAGTTCTAAGTAATTAAACTATTTACAGACACTTTAATTGCCAAACAGGCAATGTTTAAGGCCTGGCAGTCAGGCCCCTCTTTTCCATTGGGAATTTTGGCAAGTTCCCAGTGCCCCGCTATCGACGGGGCCCAACCCTCTAAAAAAAATCCAGCCGCCCGCGCCGTTCCATTCTACCCTATTCAATGACAAAATAATTGATTTGCAGTGCGAATTTTGAGCACTAACTGTGAATGCTAAGAGTTACTTTTCTGAATCATATTTCTAAATCTAACGATTTATTGTGATTGTAAAGAGATAAAAATAATTGTTGAACATTTATTAGAATTTTGCTCATCTTCTCTTATCTACACAGGGACTACCAATAATAGACTGTATAATCTATGACAGGGACTCCGTGATCCTTCTGTGCCCATGGCCTCCAAAAGGTTAAAGACGGCCCTGCTGGCAGTTAAGAGTTGACCAGTCTCAACCGACGGCACGCATTTACGAATATGACGCGCGAAGCAGCACCATGCAGCTTAACAATTTTATAGGGAACCGAAATTAACCGAATGGTCCAACACACGCGCGCCACAATCAGAGAGCCTGACATACTCTCAAATGCCACGCTCTTTCAAGTCATCATCATCAGCCTTAATGACGCGTGCTTCCCAGTTCAGCGTCTTAAACACATCCTCTAACGCGTTAGAGAACAATTTCAGGGAAACCCGGAATAAATCAAAAAGCATTCTGACTCAAAAGTTTAAGCTGTCGTTGTGATCTTACTAATGCTACGACTACAATGTCGCGATGACGCGAACTACTCTTCGCGCGCTCTTTTGTTGTACATACAGCGACACGTCCGATTCGGGCCCTTTATCAAATTAAATTACATTTTATGCTTTTTCGTTCGAGGGCTCCTGTAGCCCGGAGCGCCCGTATCATTGATACAGCGGATACGTCGGTAGCTGTTTACGTTTGTGAAATTATATTGAAAAAACAAGACAACTGGGTTAGTTTCGATTTTGGCCACGTGCCAATACATCCTTGTATAGATAGGGGTACAACTTACTCTTCTTTATAACTGTCAGACCGAATAAGTGTGAATCCGGCAGTGTGATAAAGAACAATGGCCAATCTCCTAACATGCTGGACTTGAAAAATAATTATGTATAATCTTAAACGTAACTTGATGGATGATATAATTATGTATCTATGTATATGTCGTTTCATTTCTTTATTTAATATTAAATTAGCATTCAATATATTTTTAAAAGTACGCAGAATAAAGTAAATATGTACACAAAATTGATTTTGGGGGTATGTGGTATAATATTTATATTTAAATCAAATCAAAAGTCATTTATTCAAATTAGGCTGAGAATCAGCACTTTTCGAACGTCAAAATTACAAAAGACAGTCCCCCAAAATCGCCCGCCCTTCACCACTTCCTAGTGCTATCGCTGGGAAGAAGAAGTGGCGCAACAAACTTCCCAGCGGCACAGCTGTCTGTTCAGTTAGAATATAGTTGCATGTATACAATACTAGGAACCTATGTTCAGTAATTAACATTACAAGAAACTTAAATTATTTGCCATATGTCAGCTAGCCATCTATTCTGTGGTATATCCATGTCAATGGGTATATCGAGTTTTTTTTTAATCTTTGGAGATGTTAATTCTAGTACTGATCTAATATAAGCACACACATACCGTTACTATAATGTCTATAATTTACGTATTAAGTATCACACCATTCACACCAAAGTGCCTATGCCTGTAGGCAAAAAAACAAATGTAGTTCTCTTGGGAGCATTGAGACTTTTATGGCAGAAATTCGAATACAGGTGGTATTCGAATTTCTGCCATAAAAGTCTCGACGTAATATCGGGTTTCCAATTTTTTTTCTAAGAGGTTTCTCCTACAGCTTTCTTCTTTTAAAATCTTTGGCGAGTACATTAATTAATTAAGCGTCAAAGATGTCACTTGATTCCAAAATATTATGGATAACAGCTAGCTGTCAAAAACTTGGACGTTGTACCGTAGCGGTATCAAGTGAGCAAGTGGCAGTTTTACTCCTGAATGGTCTATACGGTTGATATTTCATTAAGCCTGCACTAGGCTACTCGCGAAGTTTCCTCGACGAAGTTCTGATCGAAATTGACCAAAGTCCGAAGGTACGTGACTACACACTCTTGCTAAGAACTAAGGGACGCTTCGAGTCCTTTGACTCGGACGCAAAAACCTACAACGGTCGGAAATCGCTCGAGGCGAACCGAGGTTGGACGAAGCGAACGGAAGTGCCCTTTTACACTCTCATATTTGCTTAACTTCGATCAACTTCTCGAGTAGTGTAGTACAGGCTTCAGGAATTTAGAAAAAGTATGGACATCTCTAGGAACCTACGTAATAATTATTACGAATGCTTTCAGAATGATGATATAATATTATCGTAGACAGAGAATGCTAATTTAGCATTCTCGGTCTACGAATATTATCCTGCAATCTGATGTGCAAAAAGTTGTTTTTTTAAGGAGATCCATCATTTCCTCTGCTATAAAAAATAAATGAAATTATGGTAACCGTCTCATGTCGGTAACTAGCCCTTTTTTTCTAGTTCAAATTGGCCATTGTTCTTTCATAAAATTTTGGTCTTTATTATCAAGTAATTAAATATTTAATTTTTATTTTCTATGCATTAAATATCCTTCTCAGTGCCGATGCCGTAACTTCAAAAAGTTATGTGGCTTGATAGAGGAAATAATTTGAAAATTGACGAAGATGTAAAAGACTACGAACGTTTTTCGTTATCGTTCGTAATTCAAAGGCCATCAGACCATTATGAATTTTTGGGTTGAAATTAACTTTCTTATTACCTGATCTGAATTAAATTTTTAAATTAAAAAAATAAATACCGTCGTTCGTGGCTCTTGTAAATAATAAAATTAATACGTTCCATAAAAGTTTAATTAAAAACGCAACTCTGCAGGAAAAGTTTCTACTATCAAATTCATATCAATCATCGCGGATGAACAAAACGTTATTCACAAACGGAAATTGCGCTAATTCAAAGTTTTTTTAGCCATAGTCTAGTTGAGCGATATTACTTAAATGTAATAAATTGTAGAAATTATCAAGCCATCCTAAGTTAGTTTAGTGGAAACAATGATCATTCCCTGTGATCATGCATAAAATGAATATAGAAAAAAAAATAGTCTACATTAATTATTTCAGAAATAATTTTGTAGATGGCGCTGTACCGCTTGTTTTGCGTGCGGTCGTTCGTTCTTTCGACCGACCGACAGATATTCGACAAGTAAGATGGCGGCGATTAATGTGAAAGGCGAAACGTTGTCGTATTCCCACTTGTAAATAAAGTTATTGGTTTGTTGAAATATTATTGTCAGTATAACAACGGCCGAAGATTTGATATTGTATAGTGTAAAACAAGAAGTGATCTGTTGTGAACAACTTACGACTTGAATTGCTTTTCATTTCACAATAGACAAAACCCGTCGCAACGAGCACTCGACCAGTCGAGGCCATATTTATGATGTTATCTGTCTTGTGAGCGTCCTCCGAAACCACATTGATAAATGGTTGTGGAAAACCAAGGCGATGGTATGTTTCTTCGTTTAAATGCAAACTTAGTATTACCTGACAATGTAAAATACGATTCTGTATTGTTCCGTCACTCTGACGCTTGTGTAGTGAAGCGCCGGATTATTTTTATTCTTAGGGGTCGATGCTTTACTTTATGTTATTCGCCGATTAGATGTTAAATTATTGGGTTTTTATGGATAATCTACATTGATTCTATTAAGATAAACGTTCTTCTGTTCCCATAGGATCCTAATCTCTTGTATTACTTACGAAATGTGTTGTTTTGATACTAACTCTCTTTTTCTTTATTTTCAGGAGTGTTTCTCTGTATGAAGAGTATGTAAATTCAACATGAGTTCCAGTGTTCCAAAATAGTGCTAGTAACTATACATACAATTGATTGTGTGTTACAAACTATGGATGAAAGTGTGGACTTCTATTGACATATTACATACATTGACATTTGAGCATCACGGAGGTGGTAATGGATCCAGTAGGACCATGGTCAGCATATTCATACAATCGGTTAGCAGGGGTTCAGGCCGGTGCTGCAAGTGGGGATTTTCATCACCACCTAGCAAGTGGTGGCTCTGGATTAGGCAGCCAATCAGTGCCATCAACTACAAGTCAGTTGCTCCTCCAAGCAGCACATACTACAGCATCATTAGCAGGTCAACTTGGCTCATCAACTGCTTCACCCTTCAACCCTGCAGGATTTTTGTCTCCCCCAGCTGTTGGGTATGATGCAGTATTTTCGCCACTGTTTCATCATGCAAACCCCAAACCTGCACACTACAGTTCTTCTCTTCAAGCACAGCATCGCCAAGTTATAGCTCAAGCTCAGGCTGCAGTTGCATCCAAACAATCTTCAGTGGAATCAGAACTATCTACCTTAAGAGAAAATTATTCACATCAAACATTGGCAGCACAAGGAACATCATTCTTTGACCAATCATCAACCCCAGGCAGCACTACTGGATTAAATTGGCAAGGAAATAACCAACTGCCAAGCCCATTCGGAATTTTACCCCATGAAAGTGTTGTGCCCTCGTCTCCAAGTCCAGCTACAACAAAAGCATCAGCAACATATGAGAACTTTAATGCACATTTTGCTGCAGCACAAACTCTAAATAATCATTTGAACTCTCAAATTTCAAGTGCTGGTAAACAAACAAACAGATCTGGTTCACCGGCGACAGCATCGAAGCAACCAGCAACATCAACATCATCATCAACATTTTTTCAATCTCCATCATCTTTTGGGAATCAGACTGATAATTCGTATAGTACAAGCAGTGCAAAGAGTGGTCAACTCTCATCGCAACAGGATTATGCAGGAAGTAAGTCCTATTCAAGTTCTGCAAGTTCAACTGCAACTCATTCCCAGCAATCGTGTATAGTGTCAACTCCACCGGTTACCTCTTCCTCAACTCCACCCAGTAAAGATTACCGGTCATCTTCCAGTACTACCTCTAGGCCATCAGCTTCCATTTACAATTCCCAGTCTCCTAAAAATACAAGTAGTGAAAAACCTTCGAGACAAATCACAAATAGCATAAGTAATTTTGTATCTCCTACAGTAAAAGCCCCACAAGTACAGACAAAAGCTCAAAGTAAAATATATCCAGAATTAAGTACTGAACAAAGAAAAAGTGGTGATTCTAATGAAAAAGTTCAGCCACAGTCATCCCCAATAAGTTATTCCATAATGGATGCCCCAGGTAGATTGAATTATAGTAACAGTACTGGAAGTTCATCTAAGACAAATAGGATCAATAGTTCACAATATTCTACTGCACAAAACTCTAGTTTTAGGCATTATCAAAGTGGAAACAACATTGAATCAGATTATCATGTTAGAGCCAAAAGTAGTTCCAGTACAGATACGGGGTACTCTAGTAGCAGTTCTCAAAATGGCCCAGATTGTGGTGTAGTCGTGCCAAGGCGACAGAGTCCCTCCCAAGCAGCCCCACAAACTTCTCCTCTGGATCACGGGTCAAGTCCTGCCTATCCAATGTACCATAGTCCTATGAACTCAATCAATTCTCCCCAACCACATAGTGATCATTACAATAAAGTTAATAATACTGCACCTCGGTCTCCTTTAGACGCCTCAGTGTCACGATCACCATCTCAAAACAGTCAAGTAGCTTACCCTTCTGTTATAACTAGAGCTTTAGGGCTTGAACAAAATAAAACCTATAATGAAAGCAGATATGAACGAAATCAAACACAGCCTTCTGGCCAAACTTGTTGGGAAGGTGATCGTCAAGGTTCTCGAAAATATTCTAGTAATAGCAGTAGTAATAGTTACAATAATGGTATAGCAGAAAGTAATACTCATAATGAAGAATCTGTTCCTCAGAGTCAATCTTCCAGTAGGGTGCTAAGTTTACCAGATAAGCAAAACTATTTTGATGGTAATAATGTAGCTTTACAAGATCTTTCTAGTTGCCGGGGTGATCCCATGAGTATAGTAAAAAATTTGCAAAGTTTGCAGCAAAGTTGTCAATTACAAGATGTTAAATCCAGCAAAAGCCAACCACCAGTAACAGTTCCAACAACTCCAACAGCTCCTAACAAAATTCCTCCCAGAAGAAAGAGTGTTGAAAAACCAGTTCCCCATTCAAATATGAATGAATTGTCTAATGTTGTGATGGCTGATTATTTGGCGAATAGAATTCCGCCACCAGCCCATAGTTCAACTAGTAATCAGCAGCAAAATGGAACCTATTTTGATTTTGAAAGGTGGAACCTTCCACCTCCTCCACCAAAAATGTTCCCTGGTACTTCAGCATTTGGTTCTCAGGCCCCTTTACATGCAACCAATTTTGCTAATCAACATCAAGCACTCATGCCTCATGGTCATGCCTTAACTTACTTTCCGCCCTTTCACCTAGGTCCTCATCCTGATTTCCAATCTTCTGTGGAGTTAACACCACTGTCGTCATTTAGCGAAACTCCGCCTTCGGCTTCCTCGTCATCTTTTTCGACGCCTGAAACACGTGAAGAGGAACAGCCCAAGGTGGTAGTACCTAATATAGAGGAAGAACTTGGTTTCCTTGCAGAACAACGGGCAAATACTGCATCGTCGGTAGCACCCTCTTCACAGCAGCAGAACATTAACAGCACTTCACAAGACGCTACTTCAAAAATTATGGATAAAAAATTTAATGTTCCTGTCACGGGCCCCGGTTCAGGATTCATGGCTTCTTACTTGAAATTTTTACAAGGAGAGCGTGACACTTCTCCGCCGCCGGCCGGCAGAGGCGCCAGAAAATCGACGTGGTCGAGAACGAATACTAATAATACAACAAATAGTAAGCCTTATACACCGAATGATCACAATAAATGTGATACGAATGCCACACAGCAAAGTGCCAATGGAGCCATGGCGTCGACAAACGTGATAAACGCAGGTATGTCACTGAGTAATCCAGTCATGAGCTCCTCAGCGAGTATGAGTGCCACAGGTTTGTTGGGTGCTAATCAAATACACGGCGCATCGTCGAGTCTTCTCACCACTCAAACGAAAGAGTTGGACGATCCCCGTTATTACAATTTAAATAAGGATAGAAAACGTAAATATGACGGCAGCGATGAAGCGACCTATGACGCAGAAGAGGAAGCGAGAAGGCTCAACAAGCCGGTGCTCAATGTGCCTAGTACGCCTCTAAATGACAAAGGAAAGAACAAGGGTCGAACAAGTATGAATAAGCCGACGCCATCGGCGGTAGTGGCGCCCCAGCCGGCCGCGCCTAAGAAGCCACGACCTCCTGCGCCGCCGCCCGTGACGTCGCTGCAGGCAGCGCCACAGCAACAATACTATTATCAACACCAACCCGACGAAGGTGCGTTCAATTTATTAGATTTCCATTTAAGAAGTAGAGCGCGATGGTGAAGAGCTAGCCCTGAAGCTTGTATGACAGGAGCAAGCTAACTGCCTTTTGAGCAGGATATCGTGAAAACTTGTTACATTTTAACTGTGATAATGTAAATTTTTATTAGATGAAATCTATGATTATGATTACATATATCTTATTTGTAAATATTTTCTGTGAAAGAAATGTGATGTACCTATCCTAGTAAACGTCGATATTTTTAGGGTTAGTCTGTAACAAGATTTCACCTAAATTGTTGTTAATGACACATTATTAGTGCCATTTTATTGTAAATTGTAGAATTTGTGACTCTTGTCATACTCGCTATTGAAGGGGTGCTACCATTAATAATTCCAAAATTATGGTATATTTTTTTATGGAATTCATACCAGTGGGTGTCTGTTGTACATATAAATAATGTATTGTATTTTACAGTATTTGAGATTAGTTAGTACTTACAATAGTGTATGCATATTCTATATAGCTGAAAGTGATTTTATATTATAAGGGAAATTAATTGCATAATACATTGACAGCTATAAGTAAGTACGAGATAATGTATTAGAAGGCCATGCCCTGAACATAAGTTTTTTGTATTTCTATTTAATTGTTATTTGTTTATGCACAACTCTCAATATTTTATGTAAATAATTTTGTATAATAGGAGAAGACATAAAATAAACATGAGTATATTACCGATAATGTGTTAAATAATTTTAATTTGTAATTATTCCTGGTAGCACCCCTCACTTCGCCAAAATAGGGATAACATGTACAACCATAATGAGAATGATGTAGCTACTGAAGCATATGAGAAAAAAGTAGCTTTTTAAAAGTCTACTGACTATTTTTAAATGTAGATCCAGTACTGTAACGTGTGTACATGTTATCACAATGATGAATCAATTCATCAATTGGCTATCCTTTTCCTGTACCTATCCTACCTTTATCTCATAATTATGTATTTTAACAAGTCATACTAGCATCATTGATTTTATAGATAAGCGTTAATTAGATTTTAAAGGAAGAATAATTAAGAAATTAAAACTGCCAAAAAAAATATAAAGTGTGCCTTTCATAAGTTTAGATACAATGAAGTTTTCACATACTTGAGCAAGAACAGAAACCTCCTCATTTATCAGGGGAAGAATTCTAAAAACGTCATAAACGTTATTTGATTATTTTTATAATTCTGAATACTAGTTTTAAACTATTAGGTACCTAGATTTTATACCAATTCACTTCAAGGTTTTAGTCTCACGTATATGTAAGATTTTCAGAACAAGTATTCCTGTGAACATTATTGGTGGGTGTTAATTTTTTTATAATTTAAATTTCATTGATTTATTATTTATATATCAGCTATTACAAACCGATTCCAGTTATATTCAAGCTTCCAGCTTGATTTGTATTTTCAATATTTTAGTTGCAGCACATGGGGCTAACATGGGTTATGGGCTATATGGGACAACAGAAAACGACAATAAGGCGAACAGAAATATGCAACATAATATAAAATCGCACCATCAAGTTTCCAGTAGTGGGCAAGTAGACAATTCGAGACCGATAGAAGAAATGCCCTATCAGGTATGAATTATCTTTCACTTTTATTTTCATACAAAATAAGCTAATGGGACAGTGAGTACAAGTCGTAAAGCTATCTCAAATCTGGTGATTGCGCCACAGTACCGGTTGGAGGCTGAGAGTCCCTGTTCGTAGAAGTACAAACGAATGCGTGGGTAAATAGGGTAAAGTCGGGGTCTGGGTTGTGTCAAAAAAGGAACACATGCGGTTTTGCTTCATAAGAATCTGTCACGTATCCAAGTCCCGACCGCATAATACCTATGGTCTTTTGCAGTTGTTCGGTCGAAACAGGTCGGTAGCGTGCTACCAATAACTGCTAGGGACTACTTTTGTTTTGAATGAAATATTTGTTTTACTTGAATTAAATTCGCGACAATAACACCCTCTCCTCTTTATTTTCAGTCTGGTGAATTTATAGCATTAAAATCGGAATTGAATGAAATGTGGCCAGCAATGTGGAGGGTGGATGGCAAGACATTACTGCAAAAATATGAACCATTTGAAGAAAATGGAAAAGTTTTATATCGTAATATTTCTACAGTAAGTATCGAATGTGTATTTTACTAATATGTTATTTTATTATAATGCTTATTGTTATAACTAGGAACGGTCAACCCCACCTCCTCTTTGGTGACACTTGAATTACGAAATTCGCCCTCACCGCTACGACATAAAGGCGCTGTCCATGTCAAATTGTTACCATCACCGTGAACTTTACTGAACCTGCAACTATTTAAAACTGACATTCATAGTACCTACTTTTTTTTACAGTATACTGTATGGAACCCAGATAATAAAAAGTTATACACACAAGTCCCAGTAAAAGTAAGGTCACAGACGCATTTGGAGACAATAGTCGAGTTAGTTAGAAGTGAACTACCAATCGATGACTGTAGTTTTATCGAGAAAAGAATGTTGGAGACTCAAATGTACCAGGAAAACTTTGAAGTCTACATTCAAACGTTAATATCACACGCATTAGATCCCAATTTTCTTACGGAAATATTTCAAGAACAAGGTAATCGTTGTATTTTATGACTCTATTTTTATGTATTTTATACAAGACTGCATCTTTTAAGGGAAAGGTTACCAAAAAGAAACAAGACATACTTAGTACCTATAAACTGGAAATAATATATGATAAAGTTACTATATTTTATTTTAAATTAAAAATACAAATAAACATCCATTTGCTTATCTTGTACCTAATACAATGGGTGAAGAGAATTTGATATTTTAGCGTGACTAACACAGCTGTTGTATTAAATACACCACATAAGTAATTGCCCAGCGTCTCGTTAATCGGTGCCGATATTGGTGCTTTCATTTTAAGCAATTGTTGCAGCGAGACAGCAGCGCGACCGCAGCTCGACCGAAGCGCGATCGTCGCAAAAAAGTTTCGTTCCATACAATAACCGCAGCGCGCCTGCAGCGCTGCTGTCGCGCGACCGCTCGGCGGTGCATGACGACCGTCACAAGTTGTCGGAATCCATTGTGAGATTTTGCCGCACGACAGCAGCGCTTCAGCAGCGCGGCCAAGGGCCCCTCGGTCGCGCTGCCGTCGCGCTGAGTGAGCCCTACGCCTACTTGCACCGTCACATTTCAGATGAATACTTTCTATCGAACGTGAAAACGGTCGACGAGGTGACGGAGACGATGCGCGCGCGCGTGTCGGGCGGCGGAGGCGCGGGCGGTGCGGGCGGCGCGCGCGCGCTGGACGCGGCCGTGGGCACGTGGCCCGGCCTCAGCGTGGCGGCGGGCGCGGGCGTGTGCCGGGCCTGCGCGCGCGCCGCCGTGGCGCGCCTGCTGCTGTACGGCCAGCCCTACAACCCCGCCACGCTCGAGCCCGTCCAGCCCGATGCGCGCCTCGCCTACGAGAAGGTATGTACTGTACAGTCACATCCAAAATATGTTCGTCACCTTAAGGGCTATTTTTATCTGCTCGTTGCACGATAGTCTGCTTTACCGACTCGGCATTATTATTGCGTCGCAATGTCAATACCGCAGAATTGAAAATGTTACGGGATAATATAATTAAATTGGGATAAGGGCAGGAGAATGATGATGATGAGGATGATGATTGGTATTCTCATGTTGCATCACAATTCATCTTTGCCAACATCTTATATAAGGTGCTATAAAAATATCTGCCACGGCTGCAGTGGGAGATAGTATTGTGTTTAATCTATAAACAACAATAGTAAAGATAAATTATTGATTATTCGTCATATTTTTTTTCATACAAAAAAAATGTACGTATAAATTTGAATTGATTTATTAGTATAAAACCATCCCGTAGACTTGTAAGCTGTGACCGCACCGCACTGAATTCAATTAAAAAACGCCGGCGACGTTCATTCATACACTGTTGCCATTCTTATCAAACAATGCCGCCGTGCGCGGCGGCCACTCGGTCGTGAATTAACTGTTCCGGGGTACGAAAGTTCTTCACTATTGTAATCTATAAACACAATACTACCTCCCATTAAAGCCGTGGCAGATATTTTTATAGCACCTTATATATTAGGCAAAATTTACACTTGTACACTAAAAACAGTGATATTCATAGTGTTAACACTAGAAATAAGGACAAACTACGTGCCCCCTTTCACCGGCTTCATAAGGTTCATAACTCATTTGTTGGGCTTGGGATAACCTTTTATAACAAGATACCCTCTGCTTTGCTAGACTTGCCTTTTAATGCGTTTAAAGCTCAAGTAAAATCCAACCTTTGTTCAAAGGCATACTATTCCATCAACGACTACTTACACGATAAGAATAGTTGGTCGCCCTAATTTAACGCAAGACAATGTTTATGTTCTTTCTCCAGAATTAGTTTACTGACAGGTTATTGTTATTAACTTATTTATTTTACTTCGATGGTCTTAGTTTATCATTTGTAACTTCAAGTGACAGCTATGTGAACAGAACCCAGCAATGCTTAAATATGTAAGCTGTCACGCCCTTTATGCATGGAGGCTTTTAATTGGGTAGGAAGTTTTTATTTACATTTTAATTAATTATTTTTTAGCTTGGTTTTAGTATCGATAGTTTTTATTATATTTGTTGGTATATTGGCGTGGTTAGCTGACATAATGGCAAACATTTTAATTTTATGTTCTGGGGGCCTACTCCGAAGTAGTATCGGCCGAATGTTCGGTTTCCTGCTACGAAGTTACTATTTGGTTCAGTCGGTTCCGATCCTACACTCCTACACTCTTTCCAATATTGACTATGGTCCCGACCCAACTGAGCCGATCCGAACTTTTTTCGCATTTTTCAATAATATTCGGTTTGGCCATGTGTCGGTCCGATCCGAACATTCGCACTTTGCACTTCGGAGTAGGCCCCCTGGTCTTGTAATGTTAATTACTGAACAAAGGTACCTAGCATTGTATACAATCAAGTATTATCTAACTGAACAGACAACTGTGCTGCTGGGGAGTTTGTTGCGCCACTTCTTCTTCCCAGCGATATCACTAGGAAGTGGTGAAGGGCGGGCGTTTTTGCGAGACTGTCTTTTGTAATTTTGACGTTCGAAAAGTGCTGATTCTCAGCCTAATTTGAATAAATGACTGATTTTTGACTAATATAATAAAGGTGAAGGATTTGTTTTTTGTTTAAACGCACTAATCTCTGGAAGTAGCCTCAAAAGGTATTATGTGTTAAGAATTTAAAAACAAAAAAATAATTGCCGAAGATATAAAATACTTAACTGTACACTGCCACTTGCCAGTCGACGCACTGTGCAAACCAAACTGATGCATGCGCTAAGTAACCTATCGCTCACCACCAGTCGCTCAATGTTCCACGAGTAAAATGGGGTGGCGGACAAAAAGGGCTGGTGTAGTGAATTTGATGTTCGGTAAATCACTTTCAGTTCATGTCTATTAGGGTAGCTACCTGGGTCCAGGTCTGAGTATATAAGGTAGTTTTCCTTTGCATCAGTTGATCGTTGAAGCTTCCTCTTACGCATGCAAGAATTAGGGAACCTTCGTTATAAACACATTATGTTGGGTTTCCAGGAGTTCCTCGTATGTGCGACGTGTTGTAGTCGGGTGCAGCTGTATTCGAGGATATCCCATCAGAAGTATCTAATGTACGCGGAGTGCAGTAAACGAGTCGCCGAGAAAAGGATGCAAAACCCCAGTAAAGACACGACTGTGATTCTGAACGAGTTGTTGGCTGACGAAGTATGGCTTTCTCAGGTGAGTTGCCATTAATTTAATAATTTATTTATGTTATTATTTGAGAAAAATATCCATTATGAGTTTGATTCTATTCATGACTTTAGATTTTTTACCTAATAATATCCTAGCAGACAAATCCATAAGACTTGGCATTTGGATTGACGATGTCAGTAGGAAATTAGAAAGATTTTTAGGGCGTATCAGAATGTGCTATGCACCCTCTTGAAATCGTTCATAATACGTATATATCGTACTGTCGCAAAGAGGTGTGGCTCCTTCTATGTTAACCTGTATTTAGAATACGCGACAAGTATATAAGGTGCTATAAAAATATCTGCCACGGCTTTAATGGGAGGTAGTATTGTGTTTATAGATTACAATAGTGAAGAACTTTCGTACCCCGGAACAGTTAATTCAATTTGAGAAAATATTTGACGACCGAGTGGCCGCCGCGCACGGCGGCATTGTTTGATAAGAATGGCAACAGTGTATGAATGAACGTCGCCGGCGTTTTTTAATTGAATTCAGTGCGGTGCGGTAACAGCTTACAAGTCTACGGGATGGTTTTATACTAATAAATCAATTCAAATTTATACGTACATTTTTTTTGTATGAAAAAAAATATGACGAATAATCAATAATTTATCTTTACTATTGTAATCTATAAACACAATACTATCTCCCACTGCAGCCGTGGCAGATATTTTTATAGCACCTTATATATTACATGTCCTTCGATCAGACATGGAGCGACTGCATAACTTTGTATGCAGTTGCTCCATGTAAAAAAAATAAAAATTTAAAAAACCCCCGACAAACATAGCTAAGAACACTCGAATAGTTAACCTTTCATACAAAAATAAACAAAATCAAAATCGGTTCATCCGTTCGGGAACTACGATGCCACAGACAAACATACACACAGAGAGAGACACGTCAAACTTATAACACCCCGTCGTTTTTGCGTCGGGGGTTAGAAATACTGGTATTCAACTGCCTCTGGTTAGACTAGAAGCCGACTCAAACATAGTTCAGAAAAGGATAGGCATATTGATTGATGTTCGATTAAAGTCAACCATTACTAAGCGTGATAAGGCGCACCTACAGATAAATGTCGCCATTTTCCAGCTGTTCCGAGACGTGCGACACTCGTGGGCGGAGGCGGAGGCGTGGGAACGCAAGCTTCGGCACGCAATGACCCGACAAATGATTTAACGTTGGCGACACCTCGCGCGCCTGTGCAGCCTCTAGTAAATATCTTGTAAGGACAATATTTTCATTTCATTTTTATACAGGTGAAAACGTGCTGTATGTATGTAATTGTTTTGTATTTTATTATAATTTTTAGCATTTAATTATAATGTTTCAAATTTAAACCTTGGCGGATCTTTTTCTAGTTTTAAACAAACCACAAATATTGTTTACGTCTTATTGAATTAATTGGCTGTTACTTAGTATTTATTGAAAATACTCTGGTGCCATTTAATGCTTCCTTTTCCTGAATCTGTTGACATTTACTGTGCTGGGAACATAATTTTATTTTCTGTGCTCATGTAAATGATTGTAATAGATATTCATAAACCGAAGGCGGCCTTAGCTTACGAACATATCAATTAAGGGTTACCCTGATTGACCTGTAGCAAATTGTAAAACTAAATTACTGTAACCCCGTTATTCGCTTAAGTCACTACACTTACTGGTTTTAGGTTATCGCTAGTATCCCCATAAGACTGGGTTATGCGCCTCTTACTTTGAGTGTGATATGATCATACGGTAGGTGCATAAGTAAGAGCTAAGGAATATTTCCTTGAAAGCTATAAGATTACAATAACTACTACGATGTGTTGATACACCGTAAAGAGAACTAATGCGCAATAAAACTATAATAAATTGTAAGTACATAGTATACTAGTTTCAGAAGTACAGCTGACATTACTTTGTCAGGCCTGATTAGGGTCGTTAAGGCCGTCAATGCAGTAAAGTATATCTTGCTGGACTAATTTAAAAGTACTACATATTTGAACGAAGTTTACATCAACACGGACATATGAAAACATAGGTTATAGGTACTGACTTAACTTCCATGAACCAATAGACTAGATTAGACAGAATAGACGACACATTAAAATAAGAGCTGATGAAAAGTTGATAATAAAAAAAACAATTTCTTTTTTGTGATATTCATTTATTTTAGGGCCTAATTACTGTAACTGCTAAATGTAAAAGGTTCGTAAACTCATTTTGTATGTATTTTTAATCTACAAAGGTTATACCTATAATTAAAGAACATGATTTTATGTAATTATTACTCATTAAAAATATTATATTACATGAACAGAATATAAAGTTACTCTTTAGTTGACTTCTAAACTCAATAAAGGTTGTATATTTGTAGTCGCTTATTTACAACATGTCTAGTAGTATCCATGTCGATTCTCTAATACACCTACGATAGGTCCATAACTTAAAACTTTAATTAGAAACCGACTTGACCGAAGATGTAAGATCCTTATATTATGTGACCAAGTTTAAGCAATACATAAGGGTAATTACATGCCGAAGATGCATTACTGTGATACCTCGTGATCGCAGTTTAGCTCGCTACCTCGATATCACCTCCATGTAAAACAAATGCATCGTGATCGCGAGTTATCGCAGTGAGGCATCTTTGGCATGTAATTATCCTAAGTCCTGACCACATCGCGATTTAAGCTAACTTAGTTTTAGTTACTTTTGCTTGCCGTATGACCTGCGGTTTACGCGCAGCAAAAGTATATACATAGTAAACTGGTAATCGCAGTTTTAAGATCTATAAATTGGCAGATGGCCTGCAGTTACTTGCTGGTAACGTCTACTAAGACTCTGTATAAAATGTTTTAATGCCGTTTCCTAGGTGACCAAATTACAGTCATCGACATGTATGCAGCTTGACTATATGAATAGATCTGACTGCCAAACTGCTACCTTTTGTATTTAGGTACATGTCATCTCATTTTTAAAATGGTCTAATGAAGAAAATATTAAACGCAGCTCAAAGCAGCTACGCTATTAATTATTGCAACATTTTATCATATACTTTAAAGAAATGATCCATTGGTGAAAAGCTATTCGTTTTTGTAAATTGCGGTGATTACAATGTGTCACTTATCACAGTCTTAATGATCTCACCCTATGTAATCTTTTAGGGGCAATTAAGGACAATATATCTGGCTTAGTTAATCTACGGTCTGTTGTGATGTTCAAATTCGAAGTAACACATTCCTGGAACTTCTTTGTATTCAATCCAATTTTTTTTTTGTATAAAATTACCCCTATACTTTTAAGTGATTATTACAATTTGGCACAACTGTTGTTATCTGCCCTATAATTTATAAATGAACAAAGTGTGACGATATTATATTTCTATTTTTAAATATAAGTACACTATGAAAAGATATTTTGTATAATTGCATTAGGTTGTATAGGTTTTTAATAATATGACTACGACAGTGTAGTCTCATACTAGTTATATAGCATTGTAAAAATAACAGGTTCTGTCTGGTAATTAAAGTTAAAGAGAACTTTATTTATTTTGTTCAGATTGGACAGGTATAGGTCTATTTGTTTTAATACCATTTCTTACTATAAGACATAACGGCAATTTTATCGAATAAAACCTATTACTAGCTAATACGCTTGTTTTATTAATGTATGTACAGTCACGAGCATAAGTATGTATACACTTGGCTTTATTCAAATGCGATTTACTCCTTTATTCTTGAATGAAATTTTATGTTGAACATAGTAATTTCGAACCCATAGGTTTTTGCAATGTGTCGTATTTCATTGTTGTTTTCGTTATTTCACGCAAAAATCGCTACCGTAAAACGGGGTGAATAGGGATGCGGGGATGAATCGGGACGAAACATTAAAATGTGTGTGGACCTATTAGTGCTCGTGACTGTACTAGCGACCCGCCCTCGCTTCGCACGGGTGCAATGGTGGTTCCTTCCTCGTGGTCAAACTTAGTAGTCAAACTGATTTGACCACGAGGAATTTTAACATTCTTCGTGGTCAAACTACATATCAAAACATCCGAGATTTCTGTGCTATATCTAAACATGGGGCAGTCGGCACTGTATGATGGTGTCTGTGACAGCTTACACATGATAAAAATACAGCTTATCCCTTCGGTAAATCCTAGCCGTACGTTATAGTACCTTTGTATCCCTTAACACAATGTATTTTACGGCTAAGAAAAGCGACTTTATACTTTGTATGGATAATGTATTGATCCTTTTTTTTTGAGGATGGGAAATCATCAAATTACCCCTCCCCACAGAACACTAATACCCTAACCCCTCCCGCTCTGGGTGGAGCGGAAGGGAGTGTCAGACTCTTACTGACTAAAACCCACCCGTGTTCCTTCCTTAGCCCTTTATGTTCCAGGGCAGCGGTAACCCTTTCGGACGATCCCGCTACCCTGGCAGGCTTCGGCCCTATCGGGCCCCGTCAATCGTGCTGACATCTCTTTGAGGCGCGCGTGGAACACATACGCGCCGTCCGGCACGGGCCTGGTCCTGATCGGACGGTTAGTTACCCATTACTCTCCGCCCGCAGGCCCGCGCCTACGGTGGCCGGGAGTCGTCACGCGGCTCCCGACGCCCGGAGCGTCTCCCGCGGCGGCTGAGGCGTGAGGATCTTTCCCTCGTCCATCCCGCCACCTCCTTCGCTAGCATGACTGCTTCGCAGAAGGAGGTGAATGCCTCCCACTCCCTCTCGCCCCGGACCATGGCTTGAACCAGAGCCGGACGCGAGAGGTCGCCGCCGTTGCCGATCGCCTCCACGAGGACACGGCGGTGCTCTGCCCAAGCGGGGCAGACCTCCACCGTATGCTCCACCGTGTCCTCTGGGCGATCCTGGCAGTGATGACACCCGGGCGTCTCCTCCCGCCTGATGATGTGCAGGAACCTCCCGAAACATCCGTGTCCGGAGAGGACCTGCGTCAGGCGGTAGGTGAGAACGCCGTGACGCCTCTCTAGCCACTCCTCAAAGAGGGGTCTTACCGCCGCTATCGTGGCGTGCCCTGCGCTGGGTTGCGATAGTTGCGCCTTCCATGCCACCATGAGATCGCGCCGGAGGTCCATCCGCTCCGCCGCGGTTTGCCGCGGATGCGGAGTTTCCCCCCGACGTGGTGCCTCCGCGCGCCAATCATACAGGCGCGCGAGGACTATCGCCTCCAGATCCCATGACGACAGTCCGGCAAGGAGGCTTGCCGCTTCGCCCGAGATCGTGCGGTAGCCCCGGATCAGCCTTACGGCTACCACCTTTTGGGGCGCGTTCAGGTAGTGTGCGGCTCGCAGCCGCAGTGAACGCGCCCACACCGGGGCCCCGTATAGGGCCATGGACCGCACGACCCCCGCGTAAAGCCTCCGGCAGGAGGCGTTTGGCCCCCTCAGGTTGGGCAAGAGCTGCTTTAGGGCGGCCCCGGCCCGTTCCAATTTGGGGGCCAAACGTCGGAAATGCTCGACGAAGTTCCACCGGCTGTCGAGGACGAGACCCAGGTACCTCATCGTTGTCTCGACGCCGATGTGAACCCCTCCTACCACTAGTTGGGATCCCGAAGGTGGCCCGTACCGGGGCCCTTGAAAGGACATGGCCTCGGACTTGTGCAATGCCACCTCGAGACCCAACCGCCGGATCCTTTCCCCGACTATCGCAACCCCGCGAGTCATAGCGTCGGCCGCCGCCTGATGCGACCTCCCCTGCGCCAGGACCAGCGTGTCGTCAGCGTAGTGTCGGCCCGCAGTACCCAGTCGTAACCGATGTCCCACAGGAGCGGCCCCAGAACCGATCCCTGCGGGACACCGCACATCTCCCGCCGGTTCCAGTTCCCATCGGGACCGGGGTAGATGACGGCTCTGTCCGTCAAATGTATTGATCCTTAAATATTATCTTTTAGTTGTGCTAGATTGATTACTTCTCACTATAAACGAGCGCGACGATCGTGTACTCGCGCGAATATTGCTTTCGGTTAGGATACGGCCTAACCCAGCGTCCTAACCGAAAGCGACATACGCGACTTGATTGATCAATCAAATGGCGTATGTATGTCATGTTCATAAAACGAGCCGATCGTGTACTTGTGCTGATGTGCATTTAGATTGAGTGACCTTTTTTTATTTCGTGACTAAATCTGATTGTACATTTAGTCAAAAATAGTCAAAACTCATAGCCCAAAGTAATAAAATTGTTATTCTCAAGGGTCTTCAGATAATGCCGAAAATGTGGATCACTCAATTCAGACATTTTGCAAAAACGGCTATGAGCTAAATCTCAACAAAAACTTACTCTACTGACGAAAATATCTCAAGAATTTGTTAAAAATTTGTCACAATATTTTTTAAACCCATCAAGGCATTTAAAGCTTCTTCTAGGTATCTTTGGACAGTATTTATTGGATCACTCAGTACAGACACCATTTTGTCTGAGAGATCCTTGTAATAAGGTTTCGGATGACTTTTTCTATACCCGATCTATTGTTTATCCTAAAATGTACATGTTCCGAATATATTTGTACAATCAGATTTTGTCACGAAATAAAAAAAGTTCAAAAAATGCACGTATGTCTGCAGTCGCTTTCGGTCAGGACGCAGGGTTAGACTTATTCTCCAGGTCCCTTTGTAGAAGCCTAGCACAGTCCGGGTGAGTCCATCAGACATCCTATTATTTCTGGTTTTACTCGTCTGGCTAATGGCGAGTACTTGCACTGGCATAACCAAGTGGCCAGGATTATTCACCAACTTGCTTTGAAATACAACTTGTGGATTCTGAGCTGAGGTACCGTATTACATTTACAAGTAGGTATGTGCCTCACCCAGTTCTCGAAAATGATCTTGTGACGTTGTACTTTGGTTTGATCTATGATTACCAACAGGACTATTGTCGTCAATAAGCCTGATAAAGTGGTGAGAGATCGATTAGCGCAATGATAAGTCGATGCTGAGAAAGTAAAATCAAATCAAATATCTCAACTTAGGTAGCATATAATTGACATGTGGGATGTGAGGTGAGTGTGTAAATGTTACAATATAGTATGAGTTAATTGCATCGCACATGGTTCAAAGTCGCTCGACATTTTTAGAGTTCCGTTGCCAAATGGCAAAAAACGGAACCCTTATAGATTCGTCATGTCTGTCTGTCTGTCCGTCCGTATGTCACAGCCACTTTTTTCCGAAACTTTAAGAGCTATACTGTTGAAACTTGGTAAGTAGATGTATTCTGTGTCCGCATTAAGATTTTCACACAAAAATAGAAAAAAAACAATAAATTTTGGGGGTTCCCCATACTTAGAACTAAAACTCAATTTTTTTTTTCATCAATCCCATACGTGTGGGGTAACCTATGGATAGGTCTTCAAAAATGATATTGTGGTTTCTTATACTATTTTTTTCTAAACTGAATAGTTTGCGCGAGAGACACTTAAAAAGTGGTAAAATGTGTCCCCCCCCCCCTGTCACTTCTAAAATAAGATAATGATAAAACACAAAAAAATATATATGATGTACAGACGCCAGCACATCAAGCTACTACAATCTGTCTTTCTTTAATAGATTTTCAACTTTATCGCTAAAGCATTAAGGTTCAAGGTTGAATGGGAAAGTTTGACCTACTGGCGTCTGTACATTACCATGTAAACTTCCACCGAAAATTGGTTTGAACGAGATCTAGTAAGTAATTTTTTTAATACGTCATATATCGTAAACCGCAATTTACCTTTCATTCAATCAATTCATGATTGATTTTTATAGATAATGGTACGGAACCCTTCGTGCGCGAGTCCGACTCGTACTTGGCGGGTTTTTTTTAAGCTCTCTTATGAAGTCGGAGTTTTTGGTTTAACTGTGACTTTCAATAATGCTTTAGCTTATATCGCTCATTATACTCAAGAGCGAGCTTTTGGCTTCCAAGCAGCACTTACTCCATAGACTATTTATATGCTTACTCTACGTGCTGTAGTCATCATAAGAGTACCTAAGTATGGAGTTTCTTGCCCATTCTTCTTCAAACAAAACTACTTTTTGGAAGGGGCTACTAGATTTTTTTTTTGACGTTCAACAAACTGTTCCTTACTACGTACTTTTGGGAATCGAACCCAAGAATATTTTAAATGATTTCAAATTGGACGTAGTTATGCAAACTAGAACCAACCCACATATCGAGTGAAAATGAACAACATATTAGGTAGACAACTAACGGTGTTTGTATGACTGGCTTGGTATATTGCTCAGGATCTTTTCTGAGGAGATAAAAAATGTTATTAAATTTTCACTCGATATGTGGGTTGGTTCTAGTTTGCATAACTACGTCCAATTTTACTGGGAATTGGTTACGTGAGATAAGATATGAATGAATAAAATGTGTTTTAATTTTATAGAATACTTTTAATTTGCTTGCACATATCCTCTATTGAGAACAATGTTAAGGAATATGTAAAAAGCCTGGACAAGACAAACAAAAATAATTCAGGGGAACCAAATACCACAACATCTTTACATCTGATCAATTTAACGATAATAGCTCTATTTGAACGATAAATAATTACAAGCAAAATCAAGTAGAGCTATTCACGAATAGATCTGAACGTATTCTAGTTACACTATTACATGCATAATTAATGTGATATGGCCAGTTCAGTTTCTTAAAACGTAAAATGTCAACAGGTATAAGATCGGTATTAGGTATCGCGTACCTGTTCAATTCCAATATAATTAAAAACAAAACTCAAAAAAGTTGCGCAGGAATAGTAGCAAAATTATAACTATATGTTGTTGAGATGAAAGCTTTATAATAATAATAATATACTTTTGATGTTTTATGAGAAACAAATATGTATATAATATCTTAACACATTTATAATTACTATTTTAAAATCAACTGTATTAAAAGTACAAAGATCAATGTGATTTGGAAAAAGGTCCCTGATGACAGTGTTTAGTCAGTTGTGTGCACATCTCCTGTACTTATATTATCACGAGGACGAGGCACGCACGAGGTACTGAGCGATGACGGCGGCCACGAGCGGCCTCTCGCACCGCGTCACTATCGTCACTTACGTGACATAACTTATACAAGAATCTAGAATTACGTAAGTATTAATAACTGCATATATCATACATCTAAACTCAAGTAACTTATTTTTTATTCAGTTTCAAGTTTTAATATTTTACTTTTTTTTTATTCTTTTTTTTATTTTTTTTTATACCATAATCTATCGATTGTTACCACAGCGCGTTGTTGCCGGTGAAATCTGCCTTCCACGAATGAATTTGTCCGTCATAATACATTTATATCGTGGTGATGCTGCTAATGCAACACACCGTCGAGATCCACATGAACTATTCAACTTTTTCCGGTTTGCGGGTGTACTGCGGGCGAGGAGGCCGCGTCGCGCCGCGAGCTCCTCCGCGAGGTCCCCCTCTACCACGGCCCTTGAAGCCGCCCTGGTAGCTCTGGTTATCGTTGTATCTGTCACGACCACCATTTTCATTCTGCTGGTGACTATCACCTGTGTCACCGTTGCCGTAGTATCCATCGCGATCGTCTCCTCCGCGACTTTGGTAGCTGTCTTTGTTATGTCTGTTCTGATATCCGTCGTACTGCCTGCTCTGGTAGCCGTCCTTCCCGGATCTTCCCTGGTAGTCACCGGGATGCCTACCGCGGTAGCCGCCCTCTCCTTGTCTATTCTGAAATGCGCCGCGACCGCGATGTCCGTTCGGAGCGCCCCTGGCACCGCCTCCGCCACCGCCGCGTCTCTCTCCGAATCGCCGGTACCTAGCTTGGCCGTCACCTTGTCCGTGAATTTTACGTTCTCCACCATCGTCACGATCGGGACTTCCACCCTCCTTAATTTCATCGTCATTTTTGTCGTCCGAGGGAGACACGCCCGGGCGCTCGTCCAGCATGGGCGGCGCGGACTGCGGGCCGACCAGCGGCGCCTGCATGGCGGGCACGTGGGCCTGCAGCGGCGCCACGTGCGCGTGCGCGCCCGGCACGCCCGGCAGCGGCACGCCGGGCGGGAAGCCGGCCAGCTCGGGGTGCGGCGGGAAGTGCGGCTGCGGCGGCATGGGCAGCGTGCCGGGCTCGGCTACGCGCCCGCCTGGCAACTGGACGAAGTGCTGGTTGGTGAAAGTCTGAGTTGGAATCGGCCCAGGCGGCGACGGCTGATTGGGGATCACCGGCGGTTGCGGCGTGCCGACGGGGCTGTCTAGCTCAGACTCTTGCAGGAAGAAGAAATTCTGAGACCCTATTACTTCAGCGATAGGTCTCTGTTGAGGATATTGCTGGGCGAAATACGCATGCTCGACCTCCTGCAGCGTGATAGGCGGTAGCGGCCGGAGCGGGTAGGCGGGCGCCGGCACGACGGCCGGCGCGGGCGGCACGGGCAGCACGCCCGGCGGGTACGCGCCCGCGACCTCGGCCTCCACCTCGTTGTCCACCACTTCCACAGGCTCCATTTCCGGTACAAGAACATGACTCTCTTCTATCTCTGATGCTACAATATCTGCTGAACGGTCAAAGTAGCCACATTCGTGAACGGCACTCACAATCTCCTTGATATGAGTATAAGTAGTGCCCAATATTTCTTTAGGCCTGGAGTCAATGATAGCATACAAATGATCAGCAGCTTTTGCAGTTTGAATATGGAATCCAGGTTGACCTTCTTCATTGACCTCATGTTTCGGTGTCACTTCAGGGTACCTGAAAAATACATATGAATTTTGTAATTTGGAAGAAACAGTAGGCTTTTGAGATTCATACCAGAATGCCTGGCACTGTATGACATTTTAAAGTGAAAACTTCTTTAGGTACACTGAGTTTTTTCCAAACAGTGAACAAAACTGAACCGTCATGCTCAGGACGGTGACGCTGCATCAGGTATACTCGGCTCCAGTTGGTCAGTGATGCTGAATCGCATATACTCGTGTGGTAACGTGGTAATAAGCACACAAAGGTTTAAAGTAAAGAGGGTGTGTGCTTATGATCCATGATTTTCACTTGTATCCTAAGTGCATTATTACAAATATTAATGTTATTCCATTCTGGCATCTGGAACCTGTTAAAATTGTAAATGTATTATAATTTAAAACAACACTTACAGATCATCTAGAATTTTGAGATCCTCTTCTGTAAGCTTTGCTGCACCATTGGCTCCATTGAGAAAGTCATCTCTAGCTTCTGCATTTCCCATTTGGTTAAGACAATCCAAAATAAGTAAAACTTCTCGAATTTTGCTGGTTTCTGCTGCATACCGAACCCACGCATCCTGTATTAGAATAATTGTCTTGTTGTATAGAATTCACAATTAGAATTAATATGTTACTTGTATAATAAGTGCATCTGCAAAATGAATAATACTTTTTTCTGTTTTAAACTTATTACACTGTTTTTATTGACGCTTTGCTAATTTCATAAGACAGTTATAATAATAAATTATGTACCTTTTTAGCTTGTTTTTTAGCCTCTCGCTCTGCGGAGGTAGCTATTGATGTGACTTGCTTAGACAGCTCCCTTGCAAACTCCAGCGTTTGAGCAACCTCATCATATTTAGCTACTGCCACTTTCTGATCACTATTCAGCTCTTTTCCAGCTTTTTGCAAGTCTCGATACGATGTCAGCTTGCTCTGTAACAAATTTAAAATTGCAGTAGCACTTAATAATAAATTGAGTTTATCCAGATTGTTATTTGCACTAGAAATGCTACATTTTCCGCATAATTATCATCATCCTGTCTGTGCTTAGATTCCAGATAATTAAAACTGGCATTCAATAAAAAGGAACTATGTCTATGCCACTGCTGAAAAACTATTCTCTAGCAGTTGTCATTATCATTAAAAATTAGAGTGCATACTTATAAACAAGTGCTTACGTCCATAAGCACTGGTTTGGTTGGTGGTGATTGGCACTGGTGTTGAGTGTCTACTCAACTCCAGTATTTATACTTATATATCCAAACAAACAATAAAAAATTAAATGCCTAAGACATTAAGTCCACCTCTGTTCATTTTGTGTGATAAAAGTATAAATAATCAGTAGTTGCCCATACTTGACCTAACTTCATGAAATAAAAAATCTTTACTTAATTTCTTACATATTGCATAGGATGTGTTTTAAAAATCAATTGTACTGTTATTAGATAGTATTAATATGTTCTCAAAATACAAAAATACAGTGCTCAAACATTTAAAAGCTTGATCCATTTGTGTTTATTTTATTTTGGTAACTTTACATAGATTGCTTTTTCCTAGTTTTTACTAAAATAACTTTAAATGTAATAAACTGTACAAGTTTTTGTTTCAAAGCTATACCATACATAACAAATTAAATAAGCTTCTGTGTATAAACAACAGACCCTACCAAGTCTAAACCCTAAACAATACAACCTTCTTTTTTTTACCATAAGACATACAAAGTAAATAAATGTGACTCCTTTAAGCTTATGATAGAAAAATGCTATGTTGTTATACTTAAAGTTATTATTAAACAATGTTATTAAAGGCTGATTATTTTAATCAAGTTTTAAAAACATTGTTTATCATGCGCTATAGATAGCCAAACGGGTAAATGATAATGCTGGTCGGTAATTCGGAGAATGAGCTTCCTTTATTACCTTAGTTTACATGAATTAGTAAAATGTAAACTGTAGGGCGTCATGGTATATTGTATCGTCAACATACCATGAGCACATGTGTGAAAATGGCGTCAAGTCTGCGGCAATATTTTACGCTATGAGCGGGCAAAATGTATGCGGTCTTAGACCACGCCGAAACTTAATTAGCTCCACATGGATAACGGCTTCTCGAAAAAACAGGGAATCTTTATAATGAAATCGGTTCGTAACTGTTGACTAATAGCATAGTACATACATACCTTTCTTTTCTCCAAATTACGGATTTTGTGTTCAAGAATCGTCATAATTTGTCGTATTGGAGAATTGTCCATAGCCTCCGAAGAGGGTGGCTTCTCAGACTTTGCATTCGCAGCTGAAGGCATCCTTCACAGGCAACAACTCTTCCCGGATTGCGTATGGTGGTGGTTGAAGAGATAGAGATAGAATTTTCTATCTATCTTTATAACCACAAAACAACTGTCATTCCGAGATGAACGACGCAAGTCGTAAACGCATTTCGTTTGGCAGATTGGTACAACTGAAGATATTATTTAGTCTGGTAACATTGAAAAATCATTATGCCCCACTTCTTACTTTTAGCCTCGACAAACTATCACAATTACAAATTCTTACGTATGGCGGGACCAAAGTGCTTTAGTTATTGTTCCGAGGACCAAAGGCTTAACATGCTTTCATTAGTAGATCTTTGATAGTCGTTACAGGTATAGCAAAAGTCTGACAACCAGTTTTACCAAGCAGTATCGGACTGTGGCGCTTTAGGCGGTATCGATGGTCGCCAGCGAATATTATTAAAACCAAGCATAGTGCGAGATACACACTCAGTGACTTTATTCGCCGGCGATTTCAAAATCTCACGTCCATACATCACTAGTAACAAATCTTCTGTTAAAATCTGTGTGGACGTGATTTTAAAATCGCCAGCGAGTCTGTGTGTGTCCGCACGGCTACACACAAAGAGTTTATTAATAATTGGCTACACATCAAGCTATAAATTACCAATATAAGCTGACTTCTGATTGTACGAAATACCTATGCAATGCGAGGTCAGCTAAAACTGGAAAAATATAGCTGGATGTGTAGCCGTGTGTACCTAACATAAGATAGATGCCAGTAAGTAGTCCATGCATGCCAATGCTTATGCCTACCATAGACAAATATACCCCTGTCAAGCCAACTGATTTGTGCCGTTGTGCGGTTGGTACTACAACCGATACTCCAGCAGAAACTAGAAACATTTTTATTTTTTGGAGGTTATTTTTCAGCCACCACAGCGAAAGATTGTTGTGCAATTAGAATATTCCGTGCAACAATTTTAAATTCTATTCTGCAAGTAAATACTTGACATCGTCATGTTTCCAGCCTATAAGGTGAGTATTATTTCCTCATAATACTACCTTAGCATAAACATCCTTTACCGGCTGATGTAAATTGTTTTTGATCTATAATATTAATACATATCACACAATCTTACAATCTTATGACGACCATCTGATCAAAATTTGATTACGGAGTAACACTATACTGTACCTTCTGGATCAGTTTATTTTCGTTTCGTAAAAGTGTAACACCAGCACACCTACTTAATTATTTGGTCCGAGCTACTCGACTAGAGGCTTACCTAACTTACTTTTGCTATGCAGTAACATAGCAGAGCTACTTATTAATGTCGATTATGTACGAATTTAATTTTTTTATAAGTTTCTGATAATAGTACGAAAAAAACCCATAGTAATTCTGGTATATTGTAAACAATCATTGTTCTAATATACCATTACTACTATACTAAATATATCAATAAATAATTCAGGTAAGTTCATCATAAAGCAGTTTTAAACAAATTTTACTTAGTTCCAATAATTGAATGTTCTCAGTTCATGTGTGATAACTTGGATACCATATTTAAAAGACAACCTTTAATACATATTGTAGTAGTTTAAAAATATAATATAACTGCACTGCCCTAGAAATTCATCTATTTGCTTTATCATATTTTGTTTTTTTCAGATACCACATATGGTGCGGAAAGTCGTTGGAATTCAACAAACTGTGATTAGACAAAATTCCCAAAAAACCGAAAAAAGTTAGTATTACCAACCTCTAACTTTGTTGGTTCACAAAGGGTCTAAGATAAAATTCTCATTTTCACTCTATGGTATAACATGAAATAACTTACAATTTGTGGCCATTGTACTATAGGAGAATAAAATCTGTCTCTACAAAAAGTAGTTCATAGTGTGAACACTTGAATTTAATTATAGGCAATTTTTTAAATGTTTGTTCAAAACACAGTTACTTATCTTCAATGTTTTTATTTTTTACAGCATTAAATCTAGTTACTTTACTGGGCAGAGTTGGTGCTGATCCACAGAAACGTGGTTCAGAGGAACATCCAGTAATCAACTTTCCACTAGCCACTCATTACAGTTACAAATATGAATCAGGTGACATGTTGCATAGAACTGACTGGCATAGAATAAGTATTTTTAAGCCTGGTCTTAGAGATACAGTATACAAATACTTGAAGAAAGGCCAAAGAGTGTACATAACTGGAAAACTGTCATATGGAGAAGTCAAAATGGATGATGGTCAAGTTAGATCTGCTTCCACAATTATAGCAGATGATGTCATTTTTTTCCAAAATGCGCCACCAGAACATTCGTAGAATGGAAACTATTGTTAACTGTTATGTTTAATTAGATTTTAAGAGCAATTTTGTTGTACGTAGTCATAAATACAAATACAGAAGTCCTTTTGTAATGGTTGTTTTTTATTTTTATCGTTCTTGGTGTTAGTAAGGTCCTAAGTAAGTTATCTTTCTATTCTGAGGCATTTTGCAAATTGTGTACAATACAGTACCTACCAGTTGCCTTAAGCCGTATACAGACTGCGAGGCATGCGCTGCGCACGGCGCACAGCGCATGCCTCGCAAAGTGTGTACCTTTATATTCGTGGCGAGGTATGTGCTACACACGTGCGAGGGCGAGCCAACGTATGTCGGCAAATGCTTCAAGATCAAAGGGCCTCAGTGCGAGCATTACATTAGTTGTGGACGTAGCTGCGCATGCACGTTCGAGGTGTGCACCGCGCACAATATCCACGCACGCCTCGACTGCTCGGGCCGATCCAACCCACACAGCAGCAGTCATAATGGCACTTTTGCATCGCGTGCGCGTATCCGCTGCTGCTTTTATGATTATTCATTCAATTATTGAAAATAAAGGAGGATTAAAAAAGGAATTTTTCCCTTCTATAAGATCCTAGAAGAGAATTGTTTTTTTTCAGCTTAGCGACTGGTACATTTACTTCATTCGAAATTAAACGCCATATGTCTTCTCTTTTGTTTTTATTATAATAATAATGATGTTTTGGATACCATAATAATCGGTTACTTTCATATAATTCAACTGCTTTTCGTAAAATTTCTTTCTCGTCCATATTGCGCGCGAACATCACAGTGAGGCGGACACAACCGTCCAAACGCAACGCACTGCTTGCAATGAGCCGGCCGCCGCACATGCGCGCCCCGAACGCGCGCGTCTGTGCGTAGCACATGCCTCGCAACAAATATGAAGACAGACAAACGAGGCATTTGCTTCGCACGCGATGGCTCGACCCGAGCATATGTTGGTATAATTTTTCAACACGCACGCCTCAAGCAGAGGCATTCGTTGTGCGCCGTTCGTAGCGCACGCCTCGCAAAGTCTGTATGCACCTTTACATACAGCGTTAAAAACTTGAGAGGTGTCAAGGGACACCCGGATGGAACGAAGTTCAAAGAGAGAGAGAGAGAGACAGACAGAGAAACACGCGCACGCCGCACGGCTTTTACCTATAGCAAAAAGTGTCGTTCCAACTTTTGGTCTTAATTTTTTGCGTCTAGCCCTCTTTCGCAACGCGCGATAAGGAACTTCGTTCCAAAAACTATGTATAAGCTAAAGGCATGACGCCTTTGCTTCTTTCTTTTTTTAATAACCTAGGTCATTAAAAAGCTACATTACGGATTATTCCCTAACAAACTAAGGTTTTTAACTTACTTAATCTTCTATGATTCTACAATTTACAGGTTCGGGCTGTGTGTATGAAGTTTTTTTTATTTGCATCTTGTTCGTTTTCTCTATCGAATCCTCGGCACGTGTGTGTGTGATACCCCCTCCTGTGATGTATTCAAAACTAGCTGAGCTGACCCGGCGAACGTCGTACCGCCATATTTTTTTTTTCTTTTAATTTTCTTCTCTAAAAACCTTGTCCTGACATAATTATAATACCATAAAATAAGAAACACAAAAAAAAAGAATTATCTAGTTTGGTGCAGTCGATCGGAAGTTATGCGCGTACTTCGGCGCATTTCGGCGATTCATTTTTATTTAGTTATATAGATAATTGTAGGGACCATTTATTTACTAAACGGTATGTGTACCCGTTACTTTACGAGCTATATCTACCTAGGCAAACAAATTTCTTTCCAAAAAAAAAAGAAAGGAAAAAGTTTTGGAGCCTAAAGGAAATTTTTAAAAGCCAGATGGAAATGAAAATCAAGAGCAAAGTCATGAACTCATGTCTTTTGCCTTCATTAACCTACGCCTGTCAAACGTGAAGTTCACAACGAGTCAAAAATAAAATTACGTCCTGCCAGCGAAGCATGGAGATAAGTGTCGCAAAAATCAGGAAATGTCAGAAAATTCGTCACACTACCATCAGGCAAAAAACAGGAGTGATAGATGCTCTCACCTATGACCTACGCTCTAAAACTCTAAAGTTAAAATGGAGATGGGCAGGACACGTAGCGAGAATGAGCGACGACCGATGGACAATTCGCATGACGTCATGGACAGTTCGATAGGCACTCGGAAAAGAAGAAGACAACTAGATGGACAGACCTTGTTTCTTTGGAGGAGGCCTTCACCATCACTACTTGAGGGGTTCATGCATGCATGATTTTTATTTTAAATCAATAGAAAATCATTAAATTTATTTAATGAATATTAATATATACATTTCATACCATTATTATTTATTGCAATCAATAATTTAAATTCGAATTATTATTATTATTATTTTTTATTGTTTTAATTCGAATTTAATTTTATCATTTAATATACTTATTTTTATTGCAATCAATAAATCGAAATGAAATGAGAAGATGATAGGAAACTAGGTACATATTATTATGTCCCTAACTAATATGAAATGTAGGTAAACACAAAAAATCGAATGTATAAACTTCTTAAATTATTTAAATGCTTTTTTATTATTATTTATTTTATGTGTACCTAATGAAAATTGATTTTCGAATCTTTTTTTTGTATAATTTCATTTTTTTTAAGGTTACTATTTCTTATAACTCAGTGAAGGCGCAGCGAGGCCAGGCAGTATACTCCTCAGCCGCGCCACCCAAAACTTCATATTTCATTATGCGTTGAATAAATTTTTAGGGTTCCGTCGACAAATGGCAAAAGCAGAACCCTTATAATTTCGTAAAAGTTATAGCGCCACAGTGGCCTAAAAATTAGTTAATTTCTTTTTCAGTTAGGCCACTGTGGTTCTCTGCTCAATTTGGGTGTGCAATCGAATTATTGGCGGGTTTTTTTGTTTATGGATTATTTTCAACCTTATAATGCGTAATATTTTTAAAATTGCTTCTGCCCTTTAGTTTGATAAAATACACAAAAAAGGCTTAGGTAAAAAAATATAAGACTAGAATAAATGGAGGCTAAAATCGACATGATGATTTTTATAAAATAATTGTTTCGTGAAGTCGAGACTAACCCAATGATACCACATTTTTAATTTTGTTTTTCGTTTTTAATGGGTCTTCTAATAAAAACTACTCCATATTTGATAGAGTATGTCCCTGCTACGTTGTATGTTATAGGTACATTATAAGTAACAGGCAGACACTCGCTTAGTAAATATAAGCTATAAATATTCCAGTAGGTAGTGGGCGTGTTTTGGTGTCAGCAGATTATTTAAAAGATTTGGTAGTTGTTTGGGAGGTTTAATAATAAATGACCTTTTACACATAATATTATTTCTCATTTATTTTAAGTTATAATAAATCTGACACAATATTCAATTGTGAAACTTCATGTTTATTGTATTGTGTACATCAAGCTGGAAATGTTGGCATTCATGCCAAATACAAATAAATGTAAAAATACAAACTGAGTTGTAATAGAACTTATTGATATACTAGGTACTTTGATAAAGCTCCACTTTTTTGTTTTACAAATCATACATACACTCTCTTTACAGTCAGTTCCTTATTTCTAACTAATTCAAAACTATAATAATATTTACAAAGACATCTTTACTCTATAACATCTAACTACCTACCTACATTGATAAAAGAGATCACAGAAAATTGTAGCTGGAAATCTTTGAGTAAAGTCCCTATCGTACTATATGTCTACCACTTTTATTTTATCACAGTGGGTGTGTTTTATTGATTTCAAGGCATTTTTTTTTCAAAATATTTGACATTTTATTGTCTTTTTAATATTAATAGATTCAATATATTTCTTTACAAACCAAAACGTAATTTTAATTTCAAAGCTGCCAAATACGATGTAATTTCGCATTTACGTGGTAGATGTCATAGTAACTACATTTCACATGCTACAATTGAAGGTTTGCCAAAAAGAACGAATGGAAGACGTTATATTATAAATATATTTTATGATAATATTCTCAAAATTTTCAACCCTAAGTTCTTTCGGATTATTATCTTCTCTTTTCAGCAAATCTAGACAAAAATATAAAACACTCATAAAACTAATTAAATTACGAAAATGCATTAATCGAGTGCGAACTACGCACGTAACATATAGATAGATACAGAGTTGTGGCAACCATTTTCTGAAACTGCTAAATGTCAGTCAACAGTTACATAAGTGATAGTCCATTGCACAAATCTTATAATAATTTCTATGACTTTAACACGAATAAACTCTTGTCCCTTTTGCTAACTATTTAGATAGATAATTGACACTATTAGGTATAAAAATCACTTGGCACAAAGGCATCATTAAGGTCCATACCCTGTTAAACTCCAATGACCATCCTAAATCCGTCAAAGTACTCTCAGTGATTGTTCATCAAGTACGTTAATATTTTTTTAGAGGAAGACTTAAATATCCTTTCTGAGAGGAATTTGACTAGAATTTTAGTGGGTGGAGCTGATTGCATACTGTATATGCAGAAAATGCGTTTTGCACTGACGAGTGTCCCACGTTAAAAGTCTTTTGTAATCATTGTTCACATTTTTCACTTTTGAGATTGAGTGCGTAATGTTCATTGGCGTAGTCAGACTCTCGTTTAATCATCATGTTATCCCCAATGAGAGCACTGATGTGGTGTTTGTCATGCGGCTGCTGGACAGGGCTAGGGTCCGGCCGCGCACGTTTCCGCCATGGCTCTGACGCTGCCATACTCAGGTCAGTAGGCATATCTTCGTCAACAGGTTCTTCGTCGCAACGTTCTTCTTTCATTTCCGTTTTCACAACTGCTTGGGGTACAACCCTCGTTGGACTCATTTGTTGTCGTAGCAGCGAAATATTTTTGATGTTCTTCAGTTCAGTTGGATTTCTTAAAAATCTGTAATAATAAATTGATATGAATACAAACCACGCCAAAAATAAATGCTAGCGATCTGATAATTTGAATTGAAATTGATACTTACTGGTAGCAATGCCTTTCGCCTTGCACTTTTCGTAGAATATTCACGCGGTAGTAATATCTTAAAGCACGTGACATCTTATCGTAATTCATGGAAAGATGATTTTTCTGTATTCCCCATAGTTTTGCCAGTCCGGCAGGATCAACTATTTTAAAAACTCCAGTTTCTCGATTTTTCCATGCAATGTAGTTAGTGTACCGCTGCGAAGGGTCATTTAATAGTTGTTGAAGGAAGTCCCAAAGTAATCTTCCATCTGAAAATAAAATTAAAATGAGTTTCGTGTGGAGAGTGTAACGTCTATGTTGACAAAATACTTTCAGCTTTACGGTCGCAATGAGATGTACTTTATGATCAATCACTTACTTGTATTCGATTCCGGCATATCGTTAGGGAAGAACTCTCTGTGTTGAGCTCGGTAATGTGAATGTTGTGGCCCTGGATGAGGCTGGGGTGCCGGGCTTACTAATGGGGCTTCTTTAGGAGAGCGTGGTTGTGGTGCAAATTGAGCTTCTTCGTCAGAATCAGAATGATTGCTTCCGGAACTGGCAGCCTGAGTTGTAGCTGGCATCGATGGTGCATAATTTGGTGCATAGTTAACTGCTTCTCCTCTTTGCGGGCTTCCTGAACTGTCTACTGATGGAGCTGGACTTAAGGTCACGGAATTGGGTTGAGCAGCAGCTGCAGCAGCAGCGCTATGGAAATGGTGAAAGCTGTCGACAGCCCATGTAGGAGTAGGCGGGTGTGAATGTGGGGAGGGTGGGTAAGGCGCGGCGCGCGCTGTGGGAGTCACTGGAGACGAGGGAACTCTTCCCAGTAATGCGGCATCACGTACAAGCATTTGTAGCACATTATGTAGTACATCACCAGCACCGGGACAGCGCTCGCCCAAATCATTTTTCGTTAAGAGGCACAAAGCCTTGCCTGAAAATAAAAAAATATTTTTAATTAATTTGTTAATGTTTTATATACAGTGTGTTGTTGTTTTAATACTACAGAGTTATAGACATAATAAATTGTATATTTACCATTCATTTGGAAGAGATCCATATCGAAGTTCGGCAAATCGAATTCTCTTTCGCACCATTTTAGAAAAACTGAAACATCGTCTCTTGTCCATAATCTTGGTTCTGGGGGAAGACCCGCTGGCAGTTGAGCCTTGGTATCACCGAGTGGTGAGGGTGGCGGCGGTGCCCACGGCAGGGGATACCGCCACAGTAACTCCGTAGGGCTAAATGGTAGCGGCAACCGCTCCATACTGGGCCCGGACGGCAGTTGGAGACTTACAACTTTCATCACGATTGTCTGTAACAACATGAAATTGATTGTTGTAATAAAGTAAATTACCGTATAAGCACAATACAAACAGCATTTTGTACACTACATAAATCATTTGAGATTGGCCTAAAGTAGGAAAAAATCAACGCGGTTCGAAAACCGTTAACAAAGAGTTCAGCTATTTGATAACAGGTGGCGCCAGTGTCCGCTTCAATACGTAATGCCTTAAGTCTTGAATAGTTTTAGTTTCCTTCTTTTATCTTTAATAATGGCATCTTCTTATCTACCATTATCATCGGGTAAAATGATACTACTGTCTTTGTGTTTTTGAAGGAAGTGGATTTCCAATTTCAATTCAGCAATAATGGTAACGACCTTCTTTTCATATTTATGTAGGTAAGTAGAAATAAAAAGGTTTTCAGTGAAGTATGGAGTTGTGGAATAATCGAATTACATATGCTGTTATATAAGCAAAACTAATGCTATTGAAATCAATATTTGTTTCTTGAGTTATTTTTTTTTATTACATTTTATAGACAGCCTTTTCGTCAAATGTCGATAACTCGTGGGTATGTATGTATTACATAATATATTCTTGTAAATGCGATTACGGGTCTGCAATGTATTGTACTATATCAAATGTCTATCAATTTATTTCGTATATATTTCTATTCAATTGGGAAACATAAAAAGCCGGCACGTTTTTTTTCTGGCATATTTTGTTCTATAAGGCTCCGCTTTCCTATACTTATATCGTTTAAGTTTTGTAGATGAATAAAATCATATTACAATTTGATATGGTGCATCACCATTATCACTCAGCCGAAAGATGTCCACTGTTGGACCTCCTCCTGGCCTTCTCAAGGTATGAATTAGGTGCACACTGAAACCATTTCAATCTCAGCGTCTTCCTTCCTAGCTATTGCTTTAAATTAAAACAACACTACTTCGCAGGTTATCACAATTCGATAACCCAGACTTCTTCATATCCAAGTTTTGAGCAACTTTGGTTATCTAAAGTTGTTGTTTTAGATTTTCTATAACCCTATTACATTTTTTGTTGATAAAAAATCTTGTGTTCGTGGGAGGGCCCAGTGCCGAGTGTGTTATTGTACCACGAAATTAGAAACAGAATTTTAGGACCCAGATAACTTAATTAAAATCTGTTTGTTACAGGCAGGTAAGTAAACTATTGACAACTTAAGATAATTATCATGCCATGCGTATCATGTTAAATTGTTTACATAAATGACGCAAAGGATGAACGTTATAAATATGGAATGTACAAACTTTATATCGTCAACCAAAAACACAACTTTGCAATGAGTTATCTAGGTCCTTTGATAATCAAGCTCTAATTTGTTATTCCTCTTTAATTCTTTGTTGTATGTTGTGAATTCAACAAGTTAAGTAAGACATCACCCAATGACCCAACTGTACATTATACATTTTTGTATTCAGACAATAACTGCTTTTCACTGGTTTCTTGTAACTTCTTCATAATTGTAATCGACGAACTTAATTGAAGTCGTTATAACTTAAGAATAATGTGCCGTGTAGCTAGGATAATAGCACAAGAGCGTATCTATATTTCTTGGAAGTTTAATTTGCTGCCGGATTCGGAGTTCGTATCTGTAGGTACTGTACAGTCAGTTGCCTTATCGGGCGCGGTCGGAAATGCGTGAGTCCGCGATAGCGTGGTCTGCGATAAGCACCGCTACTTACCGGCTGAGCTGATCCGGAACTGGTTGCGTCGTCAAAATCCTTTAGGTAGACGGTAACTTGATAAATCAGCACATGTACATTGTCACAACACTAGTAGCACAGAATCCAGTGTTCACAGAGCACCAGGCACACGCGAAGCAGCAGCGGTCCCTCCAAACGTGTCGTGTTACGGCTCGCCGTAAACCAGCAGCGTATCTGAGGGATCGAGCTCGCAGACAAGCGTCGCGGGCAACTCTCCGGCGCGGACTGATGATGCGGTGGAGGCGCGGGCGGACGGACGCGCGCCAACCAGTCCCCTCCCGCACGCCCGCTCGCCCCTAGCCACCTCACACATTGAGATAAAACTTCGGGAGCCAGACCAAGTCCCATTTTTAACTAAACGTACGAGCACTGTTTCCGCAAGCCGTTATCGGGGAAGATTGGCGTTGACGGACGACGACGCCCCACGACCAGCACTTGTCGCAGCAAATCTTAAGTAATAATAACATTTATAATATAAAGGAACGTTGGAATGGGATTATTATACGAGTGTGCCTGCTTAGGGCACGCGGAAGTGCTAGTTAGTGTGGTAGAATTACGTCAGCGCGCCAGTTTTTAATAACTCACAATATTTCCTTGTTTGTACAGTAATCGCAGAGCCACGAGTCTTGTTTTTTTGATATGGATTTAATGCGTTTAATTTCCGGGGCATACGTAGACATTTTTTAATTACCAGAATTATTTTGATATCGTCGAAAATATGAGTGATCCTTTTATTTGGATGACTTACTAGGTGCCTAGTGCCTGTCCTCCAACTTAAATATTATTACATTAAAGTAGTAGGTACCTAGGGGAAAGGGATACGATATACGGGAGAAGGGCACTTGATATAAATAAATACCGTAAAATTTAAACAATGACGTTGATACGAGTTTAACCCTTAACAACCCAGTAAGCTTTTCAAACGTAACTGACCAGAAGTGTCCAACGGACACCATGTATGAAGATTAGAGTACTTTTAGGGAAAAAATACGAGGCGTACCATAATTATAGACTTTAATGTGGTTTTAAACATTTATATTTATTTATTTACTTACATATAACTTTTTAAAATTATATACTTATTTATTTACAAACATTACAAATGATTTTTTTTACTGAGTGCTCAGAGCATACATTACGGTTGCATTTATCGCAGCACTGTTTAGATGTTCTGGATATTTTTGCAGGACAAATGTGACAGCGTTTTTTTTTTTGTAGCATGTTCAGAAAATTGAGCTGCTTCTTGATTGAATCCTACTACATCTTCAATAGCTGCTAAATGATAATTTGTCAGGCCCTTCCTGTTACGTCTCCTTATGTGCGGTGTAACTAACTCAGTTACAACTTCACGCAAAAAAACTTTCCTTAGTACACACTTCTTCCGTTGGTTCCAAGTAGGATATAAATTTTTCCATATAATTAGCGATGCGATGCCAACCACATCTATAATATTTTGGAAAAATGCAACAGGCCATCTGTTTGTTTTATGTCGAACTGTGTACTCATGGACCATCTGATCAAGCGTGTCAACACCCCCCTACTTGGTGGAGTTGTAACACAAATTTATTTCAGATTTGTTCTTATTGCTCACATTTACTTCATTACTATATGATGCATCGTAGACAACAAAATAACAGCACGGTTCTTTTTTGGCACATAAGACACCAACGTCATTATTACAACTGTCAAAAGCAAAATTTTCTTCATCGTCGCTATGAAACTGATGCACATAAATGTTTTCGTCATCACTTTTGTCTAGGGCACATTGAATTTACAAAACTAAAACAGATTCCAGCACTTTTATTACGTGACACACATCTAAGTACGGATACAAAATAATCGAAACTATGAGTGCTTATAGCACAACTATTTCTATTATAAACAAATTCTTTGTGATTTATTATAATTACCCACTTACTGCGATATAATTCTGAGTAGAATGTAAACAAACAGTCTACCTCGAGTGCAACAATTACCTAATGTGTCCATCAGACACTTGTGGGTCGATAAGTTACTATTTTAGTTTATTGTTAATAAATGCTATACGATTCATATTATAAACATTATTATTACAGATTTAGAATCTTGAAACCTTGCAGATAGAATAGATAAAGTGGTTTTTCGTAGAAATAAATACTTAACTTTTTATGAGTAAATGAACCAAAAATTGTGTCCGCGAGACACTTGTGGGTTGTTAAGGGTTAAATATGATGTTATCGTATTATGTAGTTGTTCATCGCCTATCTATTGGTATAACATAACACTAGGAACTCACGAATGTGATCTATCAACGTGCAGTTCAAGATATCGTGACATTACTGAGACAAAGCACAGGAAACGTCTCAGCAACCGGCCGGCAGTTTCCTGGTGCAGAGTGAGACAATATGAGCGCCAACCGGTTTGAGCTGAGCTCATTCGACTCTGCTACGTGTGTATTATGTTTGTAAGCTCTGCGACACGCATAAAATTATTGGAATCATTCAGCGTTGTCTTTAAAGTAAATGTCATTTTATTGTATTATTTTAATACCAATTTTCAAAATGGTTGTTACTAAAATTAGTACTTAACAACTTTTTCTTTGTTACATGCAATAGGTATTAGTAGTTTATCGCATGAAACAGTTAGTGGAGCATCCGGAGAGCAAAAGCCAATGTTGTATCATTAGATCGGTACCTATATTTTCGTGTATGCGTGTAGGTTGAGATTATCTTGTGTGTGCCCTGGCCGCCGTCCCACTACCGGTTCGAGACAGAAATATTCGGCAGCCAAGACGGAAGTGGCCTCGGAATCTTTACCTGTTGCTCCCTTCGCCCGCCCCGCTCCCTGCTCGTGCCGTCTCGCTCTAGCTTGTTGGCTGGTATACGTTGGTGTTCTGGCGGCATGCAGACGGTCGTCGTGGAGTTATGTGCAGTAATTTAGAGAATAAAAGACCATGATGTTCGGTCATACGTGACCGTGACCGCAGAACTTGCTGCTACTTTCTTTGTTAACATTCTAATGTTACAAGTTTGGTATTACGTGATTACGTTTTACTTATCTGCCTACATTGTAACAACTATTATGTTTGTTACGATGTTTAACTTGTTTATTTTTCTGTCCTTTGTTTTGGATTCTGGTGATCATCAATGTTTGTGTTCAAACTTCAAAGACTGAGATTGGGATGTAAGATTATTTCTCTTATAAGAAAGAGGGATAGGTATAAGTCAGTCGTAATTTCTACGTTACGTTTAGCTTAAGATGAACATAGAGGATTCTCTACTTAATCAAAAAATGAGAAAGGGGATAGAATTGAAATCAAATCATTTAAACAAAATGCATAAAATGACAGTGACATAAAATGAAATCATGATAGAGAACCACTCTTTATTGATTGCGACCTATGCTATGCGGAATGCGATGAACGCCTGGAGTCGAATTCGAACACATGCGGAAGTACCTACCCGAAATAAGTTCATTGCGTGAGCGCATGTTTTCATCAAAATATTTTTTTCACAATACCTACTGGACAAATTGGTACCTAAGTACTTGAAAGGCAAATTTTGTGGGTATGGATCGATTAACTTTTTCATATTTTCGCCTCTAATATGGCGTCTGAAGCAAAATTATTTTTTAAAGTTCAGTCCCGAAGTGTAAAATCCTTTTTAAACTCATGCAGCAGAAGTACACATACGGAAGTAAAAACGGAAATGAACTAACGGAAACGGAAGCTAAGATCTGTATAAAAATAAATAATATAATATGGCTAATAGGTACTAAGAAATAATTAATATTTTTATCATGAAGAATTCAGCGGTTGATAGAAAAAGATTAAGATTAGATAGATTAAAGATAGAAAAATTCTATCTTTTTCTATCAACCGCTGAATTCTTCATGAAATATTTAGTCAACGTCACTCCGACGTTGACTAAATATTTAATATTTAATCAACTTCGGAGTGACGTTGACTAAATATTTCGGTGACTTCCTAAATTAGCGCCCCGTATGACACTATTAAGTTCATTTTCGATAAAAATAAATGAGCAAGTTTTTCTGAAAGTTTCCTTCAAAACAATTCCGGTTCGGTACGGAAGAAGTCGAGAAAATGAAAACATTTTTCTATCATCATTGAATTAAAAATACAAACGTTACATCTGCAGTAGGTAGGTACGACCAAAAACTTAGAGATGAAATTACAAAAATCATTACGAATACTTATTAATAGGAAATGAACGACATGAAATAGTTTAAGCCGGAAATTAATACACGCGGGAAGAGGAAATTGGACAGCGGCGGCCTACGGGCACCGGACGTGTAGGGGCGAGCGAGGGTGGAGCGGGGAGGGGAGACGCGCGAATCTCTGTCCCAACTTCCGATGATGGTCGCACCACGGAAAAGGAATGGCTGTGCGGAAACGTCGCGTATAACTAGCTACACTTACATGATGTAGCAACAAACTTGTTACCGTACTTTGTAGTGTTGTGCCAAATGTGTCTACAGACATACCTACCAGCTAAATATACGTTATTATCTCTAACGTGCTTTCCGAGACACGGGGGTTTCACACCGCCAACTTCGTCCTGCGCCTGATCTCTCTGGTCGTGTCGCCGTCCCATCGGAATATGAGAGTGAGGGCAGAGTGAAGAGAGAAGTGCACCTGTATCTGCGGAAACTGGACTATAATATTGTCCGCGAATATGGCTAGTTTTCGTTGAGATTGACCGCCATGGCTGAAATTCGATCTGGAGTACTATTATTATCTCTAAAAGTATTTTTCTATCATTAATCCCCGCTTCGTGAAAATCCGCTTAATAGATAAAGTACTTACGTCCAGTAATTGGTATCTTAAGTATTGTTTTGCGTATGCGAGAAATTTGTCCGTTACCAAGGAAGGATAGAATCACTACGAGATTGCATGGCAGACAAAACGATTCGTGAGAAGTTAAAAAAATCGTTGAACTGGCCTTCATATAGGTATATATTTGTAATTGCTTTGTGTTGTTATACTTCGGAATCGGAACAGAATATACAATTAGTTCCCGTTTAATATAGTGCACGCGCGTGTACTTAATGTACCTATTATTTGTGAAACTTTGAAGTTTGTATCGGATTGGCATTAAATAAAAAATAAAAAGTTTTCGTAGTATCAGATGCATTTTATAATTGCAAAAGAAAATCGATGCGGGAAAAAGAGACCGGAAGTCTGTGCCGGATACCGCACCATTTAAATTGCAGTCGTATGGAAGTAGCGGCACTTCCTGCGAACTGACCCGGTTCAGATGTATTACTTCCATTCGACAGTATTGCTCAAGAATGTCACAATACTCATATTTTTATTAAATTGTAGGTACACATTTCGTTTGTTTCTCCACACAGCTGTGCTATTCTTCCGGACTAGACACAGATTTCATGTCTTTGTAATTAAATATTACTCGTCCTCTAATCTGATACTGAATCAGTTTGAGTTGACGCGGAGATGAAATTATACTAGTAAAATGAGGTCGCACTAGAACGTTTTTGTCTTCTTATTTCATACATTTTCCTCCGCAGCAGCTGACTTTACCAATTATTTTTGTAAGGTGCCCCCTTAACTGTGACTAATCTATGGTTATGTAGAAGTGGTACCTTAAAACCTCCATGCGTCTAAAACTAAAATCTAAAGATCTGGCTTTGTATAAAAAATGCACCTAAAATCAGTTAATTGGAAATGGTCCTCTATTATGTTAACTTTTAGAAAAATACATAACCTTGGATTTGACGAACAAATAAGGGTCAGAAGAATCTTTGGGTCCCAAAGATCTCTGGCTTTGTCTCGTTACTTTAGTGATTTTTGGTAAGCAGCCAAGTTATGTAATTTGCATTTATATACCAAACTGGTTCTGCGGCATCTAGAGCTTGTAATCACAATAAATGATCGAGTGTTGCACCATCTGAAGCATTCATTGAGTCTCAACTCAACGCACTTCCGAGCGCTCGCTCGCAGACCGCGACCCCGATTCAACCGTCGTTGTTCTCGCATTACATAATCAGGTGCCACTCAGAACTAGGCAACGATGTCACACCGAAAAATTGCGCCACTTACTTGCCTTTAGAGTAGACCAGAACTTTACATTGTAACGTCTTGTTCTGGTTGGGTAACACATTTATAAATAAGATTATAAATAAATATGGAAGTATGAGCAATTTCGTGTTCAGAAAGTGGGGTGAACATAAATCTCCATCCTTGCGTGTTGCCTTAGCTTAGGTTTAAACAAAAGAAGCCTTATGTGGCTGATAAATAAAACCAGTGCTCGAAATCCCTAAGTGAAGACACAGCTGCGTAAAATAAAATAAAACACCAGATTTTTTGACTTTATTGGGGACAAAAAATGGGGAATAAGTTTTAGAATGTGGTGTCTTTTAGCAGATTTCAACTACAGGACTAGTTTAGAACTACGCTGGACAGGTCTTCATTGTAGGTATCTATGTGATGTGCTTATAAAATTGTGCAGCAATAAGTACTCGAGAATCCGTTGATGGTAATTGCAATATTACCCTTTTAACCGCTCATTAAGATAGTTTATGAAGAACTCAAAGATGTAGTTGGCTGATATGATGAACCCTAGGATTGTAAACAAGCGTTTATCTTGTCTACGATCTGTAGACTCGATTACCCACGGCTAGGTAGATAGCAGTACATGCTTTAAATTCGTGATTAAATATGGTAATTAACGTCATTGCATGATGGAGGCTAGATGCCTAAAAAAATCTTATTAGTCCGTCAGTTAGATTATCCAAAAATATTCGACCCGTATTTTTTCTTTTGTCAATTATATAAAAAAATATGAAGATATCGCCCGTTAAAGTTCCGCGTGACGTCACGCCTTGCTACACGTTTTAGCAATGCGTGACGTCCGACGACGACCCCCTACTCCCAAATTTTGACGCGCTTTATCTTTGTCGTTTTATGTTTGATTGACAAAAGAAAAAATACGTGTTCATTATTTTTCGATAATCTAACTGGCGGACTAAATATAATAATCATTTTTTTACCCAGGAAACTACCCTATTAAACCGGTGGGTAGGTGCTTACAAAAAAAACCGTGCTTGTGATTTCTGAAGCGGTTTTAATCGAAGAAAACCACTTCTGGCAACCAGTATTTTCAGAACTAAGGTGCATTGATATTGATACGATTATACAATACATAATTATCATATCACACATATTGATCTGAATATAAGTAGTTAAGTAACTATTTAAATTGAGAAACTGTGAACCACCAGTATTGTATAGTGAATTCAAGCGAGGAAACCTGCAGTGCGATTCTGTAACCATCTCACCGTGAAAACATAGGTGAAGTGAGCGTGGAGTGAACTGTCATCTATATCTATATCTATACTTATAATAAATCTGTAGAAGTGAAAATTCTGTACATTGAAAATATCAAAAAAATAAATGGCAGGGGGTGTTACTAGACCGACACCGAACCCAAAAATGTGATTAAAAAAATTTTTGTCTGTCTGTCTGTCTGTCGGTCTGTCTGTCTGTCTGTCTGTCTGTCTGTTTGTTCAGGCATCACGCAAAAACTACCGGTTCCATTACGATGAAACTTGGTATAATTATTCTTTAATATCCTGGGCACCACACTGGGTACTTTTTATCCCGGAAAAGTATATACAATAAAAAACAAACTTAATTTTGCGGTTCGATCCCTAGACCCATTACTGTCTCAACCGCAAATAATAAGTTTGTCGTAGGTTACGTCACCCGCAGTGGAGTTCATTTTTATTCCTTTTAGTTTTTAGAGTTATTTAGGTTTATTTTCATATAAGTCGTAGGTATAGATTTTAATTTTAAAGTATAGGTAGCATATTTGATAGTGTACGTAGTGACCGTAGGTTATTTTATAATACTGTTAGGTAGGATTAGTCATTCGTATAGATATTAGTTTTTAGGGATTTTGCTTATTTATTGAGTTTAGATTAGTTATCATCAGAAATAGGTTTATTTAGGTAGGTATTTAATTTTCTGTTATTAGGTTTTTTTTTTTTTTAATTAGGTAGGTACTTAGGTAAAGATATCATATAGGTTCCCTCTTAATCACCACTAATGAGACACAATTGGTTTTCTATTGTTATTAGCCACAAAGGGCCCGCGAGATAGATGGCATTCTGGGGAAGCACATACATTTTAATCCTGTTAGCACGTTCCCGTGGGATAATTTCCGACATCCACGCGGGCGAAGCCGCGGGCAGAAGCTAGTTCCAAATAATGCTAGGGATTGACACTACTGACAACTCACATCAAGCTCACTTCACTTGAGTTTTCACGATGACATTTTTACAGAATCGACCGGCAGCAGATTTATATGATTTCGTTTATCAAAGGAGTTCTACAATACAGATATAATAATAATATGTCATCACTAGTCAATTTTTGCATTATTGAATGAAACTAATTTAAAAACAAACTTTAGTCCTAAATTCGTATACCCAGAAGTCAGGCAGCCAGGACAGGTTTTCTGGGAAGTTGCTTCAAATATTGTAAAGTTATTAAAATGAATACAAATCTAAAGCATCCGTAATCTCAACACGCAGTCCTTTTTCTTGTTCCAATCCTATAAAGATAATTACATGCCGTTAAGAAATCGTCAACTTCCGTCGACCTCAGCCGATGGCAACGAGCAGCAGTTTATGGTCACGCAACGAATACTTAAATGACTAAAGATTTAAAGCATCGTCTTTCTCGTGTATTATGTATATCTAAGTACCTATCCCATAAAACAGTGCCTGTTGGGTAAAATTGTATGTAGTTTCTACTTAGTGCATTTTTTGGCTGCAATGAGGTCTAGTAAGCAACATAAAAATAAAACGTGCAGTATAATTCGTACACATGGCTTTATTGATCCTGTCGATGTAACAACGCGAACTTGCCCTGAATGGACAATTAATCCCTGATTTTAACGAGTAACCCCCTGGGTGAGTCTGTGCGCACAAGTGTCACATGACAAAGCGACCCCTCCGTTCGTTTCGGATCGACGTGATCAAAAAACCGGGTTGGGAATGCATCCGTATGGATGAGGGCACATGACGCGGGCGGTATTTTGTACGTAGCGTACGTTCGAATGCCACTATATTTTCTTTCTTGGTTAACATGAAGTTATGTAACTTTAAATTTTTACTATTCTCAAATCAATTTTAAGTACTTACTTATAATTTTTAACACGTTGTCCCCGTTTTCTGTTTTTGCCATTCAACGTTTAAAACAACCGAAGTCCACGGCATGTAATAATAACGTGCAATATTTTGTAAACTTCGATAAGTGAAGAGTAAAAGCAGGAAGTAAAAATTCCGTATTCGGAAAAATATTCGCTGTGTTTATGCTTTGGTGTTAAAACATGCGATGGTCTTCAGACAGAATCTATTAACTGTCCTGTGTAATAATAATATCATAATAACTACGCGTCGTAAAAAGTGTATCGTCTGGGGGCTCACTTGGTATGTCCCAATCAGGCCATGTGCGCGCGGTCCCACGCATAGTTGACGCACAAGTGTGCGCCAGCGCCACATAGCGCTCCTACCTATAGCTGATATAGCCGCTTCCTATGTGTGAGTAGGTGAGCTGCTACTTCCTGGTACAGCCGCGAGACTCTTTATTTAAATTCTTCCTTTGTGTGCGTACGCAATATTATTTATATTCAGCTACTTCTACTCGCAGGATGGTACCTACACGAATATTATTACATTAAACATGCGTGTGTGTAACGAGTCTCTTTAATCTTCATTGTACTTCCTGATTATGCGTCAGTGTGTGTGAGCCACTTGTTTGAATGCTAGGGCGACTTTATCTCAGTGAGGGACAAAGTGCAGAGTCCGATTACTTTAGGGCGGCGCACTATATTTTATCGATAATTTTGCATTACGTATTCCATTTATTATGGTTGGATTTTTTGCATTTGTTTTATGTTAATGACACATTTTGCAACTTCAATCGGCTTGACTTTTGTCATTTAGTGCAGAATAATAAGCATTACATTTGTGCGCCATGTGTAGCCACGGTTAATCCTCGCGTCTTTGGCTAGCTACTTACATCAAACAAAGAGCTAATGTTTATATTCACATTGGAAACAGGAAGCATAAAGACCGCAATATGTCTCAAGCTTGTACTGTTCTCGGTATGAAACAATACCAGTTCCGCTGTGTTTGCTAAACTGTACTCCTTTCAGGAAGTGACCGCACTTTAATTGAGCTGCTTTAACCGTTGGCTGGGAACTGAATTGTTGCTTAGTTACTGAGCAACGTTACCATTGTAAAAGGAAGTAGGTACTAAAAGGTGACTTAGCGTTGGCATTGGAACGCTATATCCTTGTATTTGGAAATTCGAGTGATTGCTTACAGAAGTGTGATAGATAAATTTAACATTGAATCATCGATGTCGTTTTTTATTTGTTGGGCGTCACTATTACAGCAAGTGGACAGATGCATCGCATAGCGAACAGTTTGCACAATTCGGAAGGGTCCGATCACAGTCAGAGAGGGAGGAGATCTATGAATTTTCACCGCTAAACCCCCTGTCGCTCACATCTGTCGCTTCCATGGACTGTAGATTAGATACAACGTCATTAATTGATTTAAGTTTAGGGAAAGGGTTAGGGCTTATTTTTTTATGTAATTCGCACATGTTTAGTTTTAAATAAGAGTCTTTGTAAAGATGAGAATACGTTTCGCGAGCTCGTTGCACATTTGTTTCGGATTTTTCAATTACTGTTTTGAAATTGGTTTTTAATTTCCTTTAAATTCAATTTCCGGATTTTAAATCCTTGATTGTCCATGACAGTGACGGCATTGCAGTCGGTAATGCAATTACACTAGTTACGTATATTTACGTTCTGGATGGAGGGATGTGCTGAGGAACGAACTTGTAAGGCATCGTGCAGTGTTAGCGATTTGACGTACTTTTATTATGCCCTAACTACCTGTTGCTAGGAGATAAACTGAAGTGATTGTCAGTATCAGTATTTCCACTAAAGATAATTAGATAATGACACAGTCTATCTAAGATACCTTAGGCAATCCAAAGGCTACAATGAATTAATGCCCCTGTGGAAAACAAGACTTGGCCTAGTAACGGTTTTTTGGAGACAAATTCTCTTTTTTTTTAAAGATAGGTACTTGAATTTGGACATGTTGAAATGAGTAGGTACTTACCTATCTTAAATAAGGTATCACACATAGCCATGTAGGTAGGTTTTAAATTAAACCTAACATCAAAAACACCTTGAAAATATTTTTACACAACCAAATAAATCATTAGTAGAGATAGAAGAGCCTGAAGTCCTGAATCTAAAATCTGTCTCCACTAGGTTAACGTTGGTATGATCTGTTAACGTTTAAATCTTGTCGGTTGGTGGTAAGATTGTATAGACCAAGACCAAAACGTCATAATATAAAAATATAACAACATAAAGTTTGATCAACCTCGTAATTTCGACGATGGCACTTGTAAATCAAACGCGACACCTTGCTCCGAACTCCAGAGAGCGTGAGAAGAAGGGCAAGTTCAGCCCCTCGTTAAGATACACACACAGGTGTAAACATTGTTCTGATACCGCCCCGCGACCCTTAAACCTTTTCAACGAGGAAGCTAAGGTTATACCTACCTGAGAGCAAGTTGCTTTCTATAGGTTTAAGTAAATATAATTCGTTTTGATTTGAACAGAGAGGGTCTGAATAAAAACAGGATTTTTCTTTTAGTTAAAATTGGTTAGACTTGCAATGTCTGGCTTATAATTTCGTCTGGCTGGCTTTTGGCCGTATAGTAAAAAAATAGCGACTCATGTTAGCAGACGTAGGTATCTAATAAAGATCTGCAAACTTACATCTATGTATGTCTTGTATGTTTGCATGAATTCATTGGGTAACATGTTGATAATGTTTTCATCTCTGTCTCGCATCTTACTAGCTTCAGATGTCTCTTTTATTACATCGCTTCCTATTACGCGTCGCTAGACGTTGCGCTCACGCACTCTCAGAACGGACATAGACTAATCATTGTTTTAATGTAGATGGGAATCGTAACTTATAGGTACTCGATTGAAACTGCTATAAAGTGGTACTTGTACATATATCGAATAATGGTTGGTTGACTGTAGATATTAACCTTTGGAAAGTCTTCAATAATCACATAGATAGGTACAAAGTTCAAACCGACCATCTACATTTTAGATAGTATCTATAGCAAGTCTATGACAGCAAAGCGTAGAGCTGGCGCTACAGACTAGTGGCGCTTCTACAGTTTTTTTTTTATAATTCTTTTACTTAGATAACGTCGTAGCCTGCGTAGCTCGGCTAACAAACATCCTTATTATTACAGCAACTGTTCGTGATGCAATTATTATGTCAGTTCTGTATTGTAATAGAAGTTATAGGATTTTTGTTCATTCTATTGTGCGTTATCTATGATTTTTTACCACAGAATGCCGTATCATCAGAAAGTTCTAAAATTTCATTGGCATTATTTTCAGATTTTTAATTCAAATACATATTGATGTAGTTGGATTAAAATAGTGGCATGTGAATTGGTTCGCCTTACAGCAGCTGTGCCCTGATTCAACATCAGCGTACAATAACGTCAGCAACGCACAATGGCCATATTCGTATGTTTTTGTTATTAACGGGTCAATATAAGTCGTAATCGATTAATATTAAAAACCAATTTCATTTTCACAAATTGATAAAATTAATAACGAGGTGTCGTTTAATAATAGTTAGGTCACGTGCTTGTCTAGTTTATTTCATTAGTGTTTCTGCCGTGGGCAAACGTGGCGATCAATGCTCATGCCTACTGTGTATAAGTAGAGGCCTTTGCCCTGCCTGGGACAATAATAGGCTGGTATTCTTATTTGTTTTTCCAATCATCTCAATGTTGTTTAGAAGTAGATCTGATTTTCTGTCTTCTTTCATCCGTATTCCCTGGATTATACCTACTTACTAATCCACAAATCCTATACTTAGTTGTTTCCGTGTCACAGACGTTTATTTCTGTCAAATTAAAGTAATTTATATTATTAACAATATTTTAGAAACTTGCTACTGGCACACGCCCTACCGAGAGCCCATAAATTGATCAACCTTAATTTTATTAAGTAAAAACTCCCCATTCAATATGGCTGTAGTAAATATGCATAGCGAATTATATGATTATAGCTGTGGCTTAGTCTTAATTATTGCCTTAGTCTATGTTTATTGATCAGGATATAGTTTTATCCAAACATTTTATGGTCGAAAGGCCTTCTTGCTGAATTTATTTGCACGAAACTCAAAAAATGTCTACCTATGTCCTATACAGCCTAATTTCACAATTTCATTCACTTTACCTAAAAAGCAAAATTTCATTTCAGTTGGGATCAACAAAGAACGATGTTATGAATACGTGTCACACCACCCGTGAAACCCCAGCTTTGTCCAGAGTGTGAAAGGGTTCACTCATTAGGAAGATTGCAAGGGCGCGGAGCGATGCAAAACACTGTCTATGCGTGGTTGCGCTCCCGCATTGTCTATGCCTAGAACTCACTGTTTCTAACGCTACATCGTAGCTTGTGCTCAGGAAGTTTATATTTCTCAGCATAAAAGAAACGAGGCTGTATTGTAGGATAAAAGAAAGTGCATTCGGGGTTAGACAGATTCAACGACTATAAATGGAATGATATACCTGGTTGTCCATTACTGAAATTACTGCTGCTGTCTCATAATAACAAGGTTTTAGCACCAACTCTAATGCTGTCTAAAGACAATATTAAGGAAAATATGTTAATTATACTAAGTAGGTAGGTAGCAGCTATGTAGGAAAAATAGGAACGCGCGCCGTCGAACTAAGTACACTTCTAATAAGTTTGTGAGGACTTTCATATTTTATGACGTCAAAGAAATAATTTTGACGAGGTTTTATGTTAAATTGCTGTTTTAAAATGAATACAATCGGAGTAATAATTATACCTACTAGGTACTACCTCCATTCTTAATGTTAAATAATTATGTACAGTCGAGTCAGTTTATGGCGCCGGCGTTCGATTCAAACCAAACCAAGATGGCATCGAGCAGGAAGTGAAGTAGGAAAACGTTCTAGCGTCATCCAAGGTCGACTACGCGACGAGCTACATCCACCACGCTCGCTATTAGCGGCACCTCGCTTGACAAACCTCCATTGTTTTGTAATTAGTTAAGTTTCGGTATATGTATTTCAGAATATACGTACAAAAGATTTTGCCTGATTAAAATTGTATTGACATCCCAAGAATTTGCATGTAGAAGGCTGGCAAATTGCGAGCCTTTTTTTTTTTGAGGATGGGTAATCATCAAATGGCCCCCCCTCCCGCTCTGGGTGGAGCGGAAGGGAGTGTCAGACTCTTACTGACTAAAACCCACCCGTGTTCCTTCCTTAGCCCTTTATGTTCTAGGGCAGCGGTAACCCTTTCGGACGATCCCGCTACCCAAATTGCGAGCCTTAGGTAGTTAGGCACTATACAATTTGGTAATCTTATTTAGTCTAGTAGAGTTGGAAGCTTAAGTTTTCCTAAAAATAATGATAATACTCGTATGTATATTTATTTTTTTGAATTTAGAGACGTACACCTATTTTTTCTGCGATCAATTACATCGCCCATCCCACTTATAAAACTTTTACCAATACGTTGCTTTACACTTTTGATGTATTATCCGATCTCTTGTGAATATTTGCACTATTTATAACCTTCTCATAATATGTGTGCAATCCGTACTTTTATTCTTTTCAATAGCAGGTAAGGTTTGCGGTGCACAATGGGAACGAATTTCGTTCAGCTAAAATATTAACTTTCATACAAAGGGATACATTATACTTCCAAGTATGGAGCACTTCTTCACTTCCGAACAATGCCTTGAATGGGAAACGAAGTGGTAAACAGTGGTTCTTTCCCAGTTCCATCGCATCGTGTGGTGACCATCCGACTTTGTTGTTGTATTCTTTGCGAAGTGTATGGAATGTTTCCATTGGACGATATGGCATAATCATATTCAATCTAGGTTCTGTTTATTTGTGATTGTGACATTTGTGACTTGTAGCACTTTTTGCTTTTTGGTATTCCATAAAATAATTTTTAGTCATGACAGAGCCAATATGTAGCCTATAGGCACCAGACTATTAAATTTGTATTATTAATTATTTGTATGTTATGTTTATAAGGTGCTTATATTCTTCTAACGGCATCAAGTACCTACACAATACATAGTCAGTTATATTCTATTAAAAGCCTTTTCGTGGAAAGTGGGCAAACCAAAGCTTTAAATAGGATATTGAGAGGTCTATTCACTTACAAAACCATGGAAGAAGCGAGGAAATAAAAGGTTCGAGAGCTTTACAACCATTTTATTATTTGTACAAATTCAAAAGATCTGTTCGAAATGTTAGGAATTCCTCTTAGTTAAAGCGCATTGTCTAATAGACGCCGGCGTTAGATTATAAGCTCTAAACAATTTTACAGAAGCCTATCGCTTGGGATGAAGTAAGCCCGATCTTGATCCTTTTGTCATATTCCGACACGAAGAGTTTTATAGTTTACAAGAAACTTTGTTTATCTCTCTGCGGTTTTGAGATTTGCGGCCACTAAGAAGTTTTAGATGATCAATTTATTTGAAATATTGATTTCGCGAAATAAGACTTTATTTTTGCAGAAATCCAAGAACCTAAGGTGCTCTTATGACAATGATGTCATCATTCCTACTGTTTCTTACCTACATTATTTAACTACTGTGCTACGAATTTTCTTTTGTTTTCTTAACATAAGTTACTTTTTTCCTTTCACTCAGAATAAACATAAAAGAACTGAAAAAGATATCGATTAGAGACATAAGATTTAAGAACCACTACCTAAATTCCTAAATTCCTCTCTACCTAAACCAATATTTTTTCTGTATCATCTACAGTAATTATTATGATCCGATCAGATATGAGATGAGATGGGTTCAACTACACTTTATAACGCGTCTTTTGCCGACGCATTGTCTGCTCGCTCCACCACATCCCAAAAGGATTCCTGTTCGTTATAATTCCGGCTAGCATTTCCATAAAAATCGTTGTGATCGTTATCTTCGTGAACAGGTCGGATTCTTTTTTTCTAAGTGCATCATTTATTATCTTTAAGGGCACAAAAAATTATAGGGTCTCTAAGGCGCCGCGGTGTCCCTTCTAGGAAACGGCCTCGGATTTGTTTGACACTCGACTGTGAGATATAGAGCGACCAGTGGACAGGGTAATTCGATGAATCCGGACACTTGCGATGGTTTGGACATCGGCGGGGGACAAAGAGGTGTGAATTCACAATTTAACGATTTTGCACGGAGCACTTAAGAATAAGATCATAGATATGGACGTAAAGATTTTGGATGATAGCGCTGATGAATATGTTTGATGTTGATGATTATGTATTCTGAAACAAACTTAAGAGACTCGTAATCAACACGTAGGTACCTACTAAATAAAAACTTTCGAGCTCAAACTTAGGTATTTGCAAAAAAAGTAACTACTAAACAAATCTTTTTAATGTCCCCTTACCTTTAGCAAGTTTTTTGTTATTTCTTTTTTGGTTGTTTTTTAGTTCTATGCCTTTGTTGTAATCAATTGTTCTGGTTTCTGTACGTAACTGTTCCTGTAATCTAGGATTACCTCCAGGTATAAAATGAAAGGGTTGTATAAAAAGTCTCCATTTCACGCTTACTGCTCGTCATTATCTGACATGATACTACCTCCAAGATGATGGATCAAAGATTTCTTATAACGTTCAACGGTCGTTGCGCAATTTCCCACAGCATCTCAAAAGCAAATACCTTCTATTGAGTCAGGATACAATGGCAGGGCAAGAGTCAGGTAAAGCGCCTCGCGCTGCGGGGTTCCAGCGCAGAAGTTTTATATTTCCGCTTCTTTGTCATGTCTTTGGGCCAATTAATAATTTCTCTGGATGACCGAAGTCATTGTTAAACCATCGTGCCGCACCTACGTCCCATTCAAATGGCGAAGATTGATGAACTCCCTGCAATTGTCACATTTTTACGTTTATAGACTGTTTTTGCTTTACATCATCTGAATGACTTTGCGCTCTCGCGTTTGTTGTTAGTGTGGGAGAGAAATGAGTATTTCGTATCTATCAAGTAACGTTTGATAATGTAAATAGTGGAGTAAACTACTAACTAAACAAATTTGTGTAGATATGATAAGATATCATATAAAAATCACTCATTTTCATTCTACATGTACCGTTTCACATCCATTGGAATTAAGCACATGACTATTGTGTTCAAATTAAGCTCATGGCGCTCATGGCTTCTCAATTTGTTCTTTTCCCACAGACCCATAAAATCAATATTTCTATATGCTCGGTGCTAAGGCATTATTACCATTCAAACCGTGGTCTTATTAAAATATAGTGAGTGATTATCTACGTTTAGCGTATTATCGTTTGGAGGGGGAGTAGCAAGGTTAAATTTCTTCATTTGAAAAGGGAGGATCCCTCATTTGCAATGGAAGAACTTCATAATTTTGAGTAGGTATCGCGCTTTTTATACATATAATATATTCTTACGAAATGGAGTAGTAACAAGATCTGTATGAAAAAAGATCCGCGTCACATTCCGTATATACGTAGATATTATTTCGCCTTTTGTTTTATTTTTGGTCTTTAGTTTGTCTGCTCGTCTTAGTATTTCCTGTTCTTAAAATTAAATTCAAATATATGCATACTTTTTGTCGACCAGTTACGACCGGGCAGCAGTCGCTGAGCTCGCCGAGACGATGTACACGAGAAAAAAAAACCTTACAAGTTCTTCAAAGTATTTGCGTGTACTTCCTGGACCCACTTCATGTCCTTATAGTACAATATAAATTAATATTTACGCGGTGTTAATAAATACTACTCGTTTCAGGAGATTTAGCATTGTCTTGCGTCGGTTTATGGGTACTTAGGTACTTACTGTATTATTATTACTTGATGACGAAACGAATTTTCCCGAAATAGCAATGTTCTCATGTCTCGATGGTAAAACACTGAGAATATTTGAAGTCGTTTTAACTTTGAAGTCGGGACGGGACTTTAAACGTACGTTACTTTTAAAATCTCTATCGAACTCGCCTTGTTTTAAGAAACTCAAATATTATCAGAAACGATTATTAACTCGACGAACGATTCCATATTCACCTACTATTTTATTAGTGGTCTGTTGTTTGGCCGGAATGATAATGAGCAAATAGTTATTCCGGGAAATGGTCATCGATATGTTATTCCGTCACTGATTTTTTCCTACCTACTACCTTACCTACAGCAGATTTCGTAAAAGTTTTTCCTAGTTATTTAATGTACGACAAGATGAATAGTTTCGATCAATTATGATTATATACATTGGAATGTATTTTATGTACAGACGCCAGCACATCAAGCTACTTCAATCTGTCAAATTTCTTTAATAGATTTTCAACTTTACCGCTAAATCAATGGCCTCTGTTGCTCTTCAGAAATAGTTTGGTAATCATTCTAATTAATTTGTTATCCTTACCTATATTTCGCGTGGTAATAGTGATTATTTTTATCTTTTTACACGTTTTTTTATAAAAGAATTAGATACAGTACGATAAGAATACTAAGTTGCCATCATAAAATACTAATTCAATATAATTTCGCACAACCGTTTAATCAGATACGGCTGTTGTCAGTTGTTCTTAATTTAAGGATTCGGTGTCGTGATTAAAATATTGAACTGTCACCATTACATTATAAAATATTAAGTAACTAAATATTCGTACTGGAAGTAGATAAAAAACCAGGGGGCCTACTCCGAAATGCAAAGTGCGAATGTTCGGATCGGACCGACACATGGCCGAACCGAATATTATTGAAAAATGCGAAAAAAGTTCGGATCGGCTCAGTTGGGTCGGGACCATAGTCAATATTCGAAAGAGTGTAGGAGTGTAGGATCGGAACCGACCGAACCAAATAGTAACTTCGTAGCAGGAAGTAGGAAGCAGGAAGTAGGGGGTCTACTCCGGAGTAGACCCCCTAAGCCGGAGCAAATTGTCAAAAAGTAATAAATTTCCTTTTTGTGGCTACCTAGTTTTTCTTCTATAATAAAATAAAATCTCGTGAGAATTTTCTTAGTTTTACACGCAATAAAAACGGTTGGTGTGAAATATTCAAAATCGGAATTAAAGATCTTCAATTTCTCATCTAGTAAACATAAGCTGATCATCTGCAGGTCAGATAGTCGGCAAGTATCCACTTAAAGCCATTAGAACAATGTTGACCATCCCATTAGTTATAGATATCTAATACAGTATAATTGTCTGTCCGGCTGCACGTGCTATTTACCCAAATTGAATATAAAATTGACTCGTCTATCAGGCCGCGACGTTGTCTGCACGGGCACCGATGCCGCTCGCTTCCAGTCCGCTTGATAAGTGTCACCTGGGGAACTAGCGGGCCACCTTGCACTCTACTTGTGATTTTAATTACATTTTATTGGCACTCTACTTGGTATGTCGGTGTGCCGCCATGTTGGTACCGAGCTATATGCTCGTCTACTAAGGGTGTTATTAGCGAGAATTCCCGTTGTTGATCAAGAGACAGATACTTCAAATGATAGTCGACATTCATTTATTTCCTTGAGTGAATAAATACGTTATTTTTAGGGTTCCGTACCTCAAAAGGAAAAACGAAACCCTTATGAAATCACTTCGTTGTCCATCTGTCTGTCCGTCTATCAAGACCCTTTTCTCAGGAACGGGTGGATTTATCAAGTTGAAATTAATATCAAATAGGGCTGCAATCTCTTGAAGCAGTGAAAAAATCAAACTTCTAAGTCAATGCAATCAAAAGATACGGGCGTTTATGTTCTTTTTATGCCGCATATTTTGACACTCGTAGGGACTCAAAACCCGATAGGATACTTCCCGTTGACCTAGAATCATGAAATGTGACAAGAAGCAATGTCATATGTAGCACAAGTAAGGGAAAAAATCCGAAAACCGTAAATTTGTGGTTACATACCTAAAAATTTGTACGGAAACCTTGGCGCGCGAGTCCGACTCGCACTTGGCCGGTTTTTTTATCATCAACAAAAATAGGTAAATCCATGTTTCCATGTATCGTGTTATGTACCTACATAATTAAGTATATAATTAGGAGAAACCGTATTATTAAATTGATAACCTTTAATAAAAAGAGTCTTGTGATTGTGACATTGGTAGTGGCCGAATGTCAAGAGGCGATGCAGTTTCCAAGACGAAATATTTGACACCACGATCTTAAAACTCATGCGAATATGAGAGGTTATGAATTTGATTCAATAATTATTATTTAAAGCTAGATCTGTGTGGACTATGGTGCCTCCTAATAAAAATGAAAAACAAGCGACTACCAAAAAATACACTACAAAGTGAAAATTACTTTCATTTCGGAAGTTGGTGTCTTTGGTTTTGTATTTTTGATTTTTGTCACCGAGTGATGAAAGTTATTTTTCACGTTGCAAAGTTTTTTTTTTGGAAGTTGTTTTTGTTCATGTTTTAGCGGTCATGCCTATACCTACCCCACATGAATTCATATACCGCTACACACTACCACTTGCTATGTAAACAACAGTGACAGGAAGTTTAGTACCATCATACTTAAAGTGGTACTTTGCACTTAAAGTGGATTAAATACGTATTATTGAAGTTAACTCAAAAACTACCAAAGCAAACTTAATAAAATTGATATGGGACCACTACACGAGCAAAACCTACCAAAGGAAAAACAATTTAAAAAAATCGGTTTACAATTAATGAATATACTCGTACATACAAAAACATACAGACGAACATAGAACCTCCTCTTTTTAAGTCTGTTAAAAAACTACCAAACTTATTGTGCCTGTAGCCTAGCTATGAATCTAATAATAGGTATTTATAATAAGAAGTTAAGAAATATGCACAATAATAGTCATACAAAACCTGTTCAGCAATACTATAAGAAAATAATCATTTCATCACTCAACCCAACCTATTTACAAGACCTAAGTACGTTGTTTATTTTTCAAACGATTTATATAAAACACCTGACCGATATCTAATTATATTTACAGAAGGTCAGGCCGGCTTAGAAGGCACAGAAAAATCTTGATTACATACTTATATTCATCGGGATTGAAGCACATAGACACCTACTTCTAGGTATCTATTCCACTGATTAAACCTATCAATTAGCGGGCGGGTAAAATCGCACAAAGCGGTAACAGTATTGCAAGCATCGTTCGCTATACTGTTATGTATGTAATGTGACAGATTAGTGCATTTTTCCATGTGGTGCGCGTTTACAGCGCGCGGCTGGATCCGGGTCAGGCTCGTCACGTAACGGGCTCGATGATAACGGCCCAGCCTAGCCTAGCCTGGCCTAGGTCGCGCAGCGGGATGAACTACGCGGAAGTAGGATTGCGGACGACGATTAAAGCCTACGTGGCTGTATTGAATATATCTTAGCTGCGTTTTGAAATTACAACAACAAACCTCTAGCTTTTTTGGTATGTCTTTTTACTTCGTAATCTGTGTTCTATATTTTCATGCCAGATCTTCTTCTTTTCGTATCGATGGTACTCTTCTTTGATATTTTATATTGTTTGAGCCCAGTAGATGGCCACGTTAATTGCGGCATCAGTGGCATTCATTAAGTCATCCAGGGTGCAGGTGAACGGGCACTTAGGGCACTCCAGCAAGTGGGTCATGGTTTCACCACGATGGCACACTTATGCCAGATGATTAAAGCCTACGTGGCTGTATTGAATATACCTTTGCTGCGTTTTGAAATAACAATTACAAACCTATACCTTTTTTGGTTTGTGTGTTTTTACTTCGTAATCTGTGTTCTAAATTTTCATGGCATGACGTAATTTGAAAACTGCGTTTTTTAGGAAATATCTGGCTTTTCAAATTGTGGCACGTAACTCACGTAGTCTGCGCAATTGCGGTTAGTTTTATGCTCGATTGGGTTGATTTATGAGTACCTACTTATTTTTAGTTTATAAAGCGTGAATATCGTTTATTTTTAGAAACAACAATAAAGTTTTGATTGCAACTTGGTTTTAACTTTACTTCATAACATACAGAAGTTGTTTTATATACGGAGTGTCTAACTGCAGTTGAAGTATTTATAAAATGTTCCATCTTCCAAGTAGGAAGGTAAATTAAGTAAATATATTAAGCTTTAAATTTTAGATTTCTTATTCTAGTTTTATAAACTCTTACTTATCAAAGCGTTATAGATTTTCATTACTTGATAATATCTAGCATCTATATGTAGCACGCACAATCGTCTTAGAATAGACACGATCGAAATAACGCTTATAAATAATTCAGGAGTGGTTATAATTGCGATGGATTCAACTCATTTAGTGTGTGCGACAGGTTAGGTTTTATTAAACGAGCACGATCCACGCTTGGTCGCCGGTCGCCGGTCGCAGGCTGTGCGCAAGCGCAAGCCAAAGAAAGTAAGTTCACTGCCACGGCCGCGCGCGGTACGACAACCTTGCTTCACACAGGGCTGACAGCTTTTTGTCGAGACTGTCTATAACAAAACAAAATGTTATAAACGTTTGTTTGTCCAAAATTGTGTCTAATTTCCTTTGCATACCTCTAGTTTTCTTACCGATATGTCTGGAAAAGATACGATAGGTATAGTCGTTACAAGTTAATAGATTGAAAACTCCCCTCATTGCTTTTCATATCTCGTTTTTCATTTTTTATAATTGTTTTCTTTCTAGTAGGAAAGCAAGAAATCACAGAAAGGAATCCGTTTTGTTGATACGTTAATGATGGCATCGCATCGAAACAACATTGCGATTGCGCTGCGTCTACGCGACATTACTTACGCCTACGCAACTGCTACGATACGCATGCCTACGCGATATCGACGTAGCGCAGGTCTAAGCGATTGCGGCGTAGCGTATGCCTACGCGAAGCTGCCGTAGCGGACGCCTACGCGACGTCTACGGCTACGCTAGACAAACGCCCACTGAATAATATACTCTCTTTACTTGGTTTACATTTAATCCATACAATAATTTGGTAAAAAATGGCTCCTGAATTAGGTATTAAAATGTTTTTGCATTTGTACTTTCCTGATTGGCGTTGTGTTTTTTTTGTTAGACTAAAAAATATGCGATAATAGCAATTAACATTTTTATCTCATGAGTAAAGTAATGTAAACAGCGCAATAGTGTTGGGATGTTTGGCAGCCCTAGCCGTGAGACTACGTTCCTCATCGTAACGTAACATTTGTCTACTGCCAAATTACGACTTTTACATTATTTACACATTCAGATAACTGTGTGTGAGGGGCAGTTACACAACTGTGGCCTACTTATCGGATATTAAAGCATATTTTTCTAAAAATATATGAATACAATGATTGATATTTAAAAATGTATTGATGATTTTTGAAATTATCTGGTAACTATCAGATTGATGAAGCTAATCATCACAAAAATGCAATCAGCAAGTAAATAATATCTTGGTATTATCTGCGAATTGTTAACCTACAATTATAAGGCTGTAATGGAAGTGATGGCAGGCACGCACTTACTCCGGCGCGAGGTTGGCGCCAGCCCAGCGCACGCGCACCGGTGCTTTGCGGAATGTCCCTGGATCCGGTTCATACACTCCAACATACGCGAACATTAAGACCCTTACTTATTTTACTGCTATTTAGGATATCATCACTGTTCCGTACCATTTTGTTTAGTAACAAAGCCAATTAGATACTCCAGGAACAATTAAATTTTAAGGCCCCCCATTATTTGTGGGTGTCGTTTCTATTTCAACTGAATTAAGTATAAGTTAACATTTTATTTAGGAACCCTTTCTACTCCTTGCTTGTTAAGTTAATATAAGACCCGCCAAGGATTTGAATAGAACGCGTAAATACAATATAACATTTTTCATATTATATCTATTTTGCAACTTCTCCAATACGTAGGTCGTTGAATGGTTTCTTTTCAAAATAATTACTTTACAAGTAATAAGTAATAACTGATATTTGTATTAATTAATTACGTAACCTTCTTTCTTTCTGGCCCAAACAGACACCTACGTCATTTCTTATAATTCTTTATTTGACTGCCGAGTGAACAAAGTCAAGTGAGTACAATTTAAACAATCCAACTGACACAAAAGGACTGGAACAACAATCAAGTAATAAAAACATCATTCGATTTCCAATTTAGCTGATAGAGACATGAATCATTCGCATGATGTACAATTTCAACTCCAATTCGTACACATACAAATAAGAAATTGAAATCACGAGGTTCGACGGGATTCTCAGACGCACTGACGCGCTATTCGATAGTAGACACTGTAGACAGACACATGTTCCGAATGTAAATGCGACAATCAGTGCATCAACTTCATCATTTTACGCACATAATGTTTATCTACTTTGAAGAAACACATTAGTGAGATTGATATAATCGATCACAGTCAGGAAATGTTGATTATGCTAGTTATAAGTATCTTTTAAATTAATCTAGATATTAATTTGAAATTTACCTATGTTAAATTCTTATCGTTCTGTTATCTATTTTCTTTTTGTTCTGTACTTTCCATCAATGATTACATATATTGGTTGGTCATGCACAACAAACTCTATAGAGTTTGAATAGGCATATATTTATTTATGGATATGTGCTAGACAGCGAATTCCGAAAGATGTTAGTCTGGACACCTACTTGTTGTGTAAGGTTGAATCATAATACAGATATGCAGTGAGCAAGCCAAAGTCAGACGCCATCATATGTGAATCAGCGCGGCCGGAAACTTCGCCATGTTGGCTCGCCGCCGCCATGTTTATCGGTGCTCCGGAAGTTGCGCGCGCGCCGACCGTCTTTAGATACCATTTTCACAAGTAGTGAGGAATACGAGTCGGAAATATTCAGCATCTATTTTGGGTGCCGACGTTTTTCCGCTTCACGGAGACATTCGCCGGAGTTAATCATATACTTGACGACGGAGCCCGTCGTATTTATAGAGAAAATTGCTTGCTGCGACGCATTTAGATTTAGAGTCTCATACTTCTGTCTGGGTAGATGTTTGTGTGCCACAATGTTTGTTTGGATCACATAATATTATCGTAATTAATTGTTAAGTGCACTTTTCTTGAACATGAAGTATTAATAATGAATAAAGATGAGTTGGAGTTGTTTCCTGGCTCTAAGACAATTATTATGACATATTATTACGACACTTGAATCTGGTTGTAAATCACTTTATTTGCATAAGTATAAATAAATTGTACGAATTAAGTATTTAAACGTGACGTTAGTGAATATTTATGGTTAGACCGGTATTAAAGTATTTAAAAACATGTACAATTTTGGCCTAGCTGGACAGGACGTATTCAGTTTCGCCACGTGATTAATTATAAAGTTTAATGATTTTATAAATTAAATGTTTGGATATGTTTTCGTAGAATTAAAATAAATCCTATTAAAATGTACTTAAGTATTGGCAAATGACATGCCTTTTCCCATATTATGATTAATTAGTCATTTATTTCTTATTAGTTATCATCAGTGAGATGTTTGAAGAAAGGGTGCGCCTGCGCACGGAGGCTCTACAGGAATGTGGTCGGACAAGCGGGAGGGGAGAGGCGGCCTGGGGACCGGGAGGTTGTTGAGGGACAAAGCCTCGAGAACTGGTTTTGCTTCCTGTACGTGTCGGATGTCCTGCGGCTTCCTGCCCCCTTCCCCGCCCACCGCAGAGCCAGAGAAAAAGGTGTGATAGGGTTGTGTCCAAAACAAAACACACACTATCATTCTTGAAAATATTTAGTAGATAGGTACCAGGTTTGATAATTATGTAGGTTTGGGACTTATGATAGTAACCTAAGTGCCACTACAAACTAAAGAATTTACTTCAGTTCTTCAAGTCAGTCAGTATAAGTTGTGGTTAGACATCTCAACCTTCGAACTCATAATAAAAGTGAGATTCAGTACGTTCGTTACCACTGACTTAGGAACAGCAACTACTGTAGGTAAATCGTGCCTATTGTAAACAAACGTCACTAAAGTTTATACAGAAAATTTGTCATGATTCACACATAGCACGTCGGTGATACGCCACGTAACATCAGCCTTATAGAGACACCGAGCCTTTTACATCGGACATACTAACATAATTATGTTTACAACGTAGTCTGTGCTCTAATGAAAATATTTTTGACACCGTGATAGGTCAATATTCTAGCTCGTAAGTGTAAATAAATTTGCGTGTGGAGTGACGTAGAGAATAAAATTATCATTTGCGACCATATCTATTTCAATATATTCTACATTGTTGATTGTAAACATGTTATTTTAGCAAATACGATCGGATTGTTTAATGGTGATAATCATGAAAAGATTTATAGCTTGAAGAGTTTTCCGAAGTTTTATATCAATACCATTTTTTTTTGAAGCCTGGTTGCAACATTTGATTAACTTTCTCCATTACTTGGGTGGGTCCACAGGCGCCTAAAACTTGGTTTTGTTTGTCAGTAGAGGTGACAGTAAGCCCTGCGCGTGAGTGGACCGCAGGACACGCACGATTGAGGACATGCTCTTGCTTTGTTTTTGTTGCGCTTGCGCTGCGGTCACTGTAACACAACACGAGCAGCCCCTGCCTTTGGAAATAGCGACACACACTGCTTTACTGTGCACGTATTTTATCATTAGGCTGCTATAAATTCAAGTTTTTGTTTTGTTAGAGCAAGTCTTCTTTTACTTCGTGGGATAATGTTACCTACGCTCAAATACACCACAATTTTCTATGTCCGTTTTAGTGGTGCAAAATTCGTTAGTACGTAATTAAAACTTATTTCCTTGCTTGAAAATGGCAACATTAACGTTTAAAGACATTAGAAATAAATATGATCAAAGTTATTAATTAGGGCTAAATAGAAGAAATAAATATGATCAAAGTTATTAATTAGGGCTAAATAGATCTTTCTATTTAGCCCTAATTAATAACTTTGATCATATTTATTTCTAATGTCTTTAAACGTTAATGTTGCCATTTTGATTCATCTTTGACAAACCTGAGTCAGTACCTATCTGAACTGTCGAAGGTGAATTAAGTAGGTACCTATAGGAGTCTTCGATCCCGCTATAATAATGTTCATAGCGCGACTCTAGCATTCTTTGTGTAGGTAAGAACCGTATGGTTTTTACCTACGCAGTCAATGGAAACTAACGTATTTTTCTAATGACTTTCCTAAGTACTTTCACAAAAGTAGCTCTGTGTCACGCTCACGTGGAAATATCAATCGAAAAGATATATTTGTATGTACTTTCTAAAATCTAACAAAATCTTAAAGATTCTTGATAAAAATATAAAAAAAAAGAAAAAAAAAATATTAAAATATTTACGTTAGGTACAGCAGATCTCCAAAAAAATTTACATCTTTCTAAGTTATGCATTAAGGGTAGAAAAAAACTGAAAACAGCGGGGTAATTGTGTAACACACTATCGCAATGGCTTTCATTTTGACAGTTCAACGATATTCATTGCGTTATTTACGTTGCTGAGCAGACTATTTTTTCGAACATATGAAGCAATGGATTAGCAATATCCTTCACGACAATTTAGATGTTGATTGAAAGTGTGTTACGCAATTAAGGTGCAGGTTAAGCACTCAATTAACTTGTGTCGTTGTCATTTCGATTCAAGTGATCCAAATAAAAGTTACATATATTATGGATTTTATAAAATTTAAATTAAAACCTTTGAGTGCCTATAAAATTCCAAGTCAACGTAATATAATAAAAATGTTTTCGTAAACTGATACAAGAATTAATTGATAAATATCGAAGCAATTTCCGTCGATAAATGTTTATTATTGACCGTGTAATTGTATCTTGTTTATGTTTAATAATCATTTGAATTTGTAACTCGATGAAAGTTAAATACTTTTAACTTGTTCGCCTTCGAATATTGATCATAAACCTACTTGATTATGGTAAGCTCCTTTAAGTTTTGGAACTATAGGTAGGTACATATTAAAACTTAAATAAAACCACTCCATTTGAAATATCACAGGTGGCATCCAATAAGACAATCATTAAACAGTGACATATTCATTAACCAATACGGTAAACGAGTTTTTAGAATACAAGTCGTTAGTCGCTTAATGCATCCGTTTCTTCGGTGTCGCCTCCCCCGCGCCGCCGCCCCCCGCGCCGATCTACGTAATCTACGTTAAAACAATGCGCGGGGGCTTCCGTATCGTCAATCGTTTTCCACGCGCAAGGCTAATGCCAAGGTCTCGACTTTCTACCGTATACCGGCGAACACAAAAACTTACAATACAGTTAAACAGACAGACCAAGTATGTACAATGTTACGAGTATTATACACGAGTTTATCTTGGTATACAGTAGGTACCAATGGATGTAATGTAATAGTTAAGTCTAGACACCCTGCATATTGTTGCATTATTATATTATTAAGAAAACAAGTCAGTATGTAAGGAAAACATATTAGGTATGTTATATAAAACTTTTTTTTCAAAATAAAATTGTTAAATTTGGTATATTTCATATGTAGCATATTTATGTTTCCTTATATAATCATAATTAGCTTTTCCTCTACTAATCCACATAACATACCTAGATGCACGTTATATTATATTTGATAGGTAAACCACCTATCAGATATAATTGATTAAATCTGCAAGATCAAAGAAAACAAACAAGTGCTACCTTACACCCAATGAAAATTATTTTTGGTTTGTTACTGGTAGTTTAAACGCTAGAAATATATTTAAAGTAGAAAATTACGTGATAAATGATAAATGATTTTATTTTTGTAAGTAGGTTTGTACAAACACTTTTACACGTCAATCATATTTTAAAACTAGATGAGGTCGGCGTTTCCTATCTGACTAGTCTGAGAAGAAAGGCCGAAACAAACTCAGACGTCACAGTCTCTTTTAAAGTCCAGACATAATCTTGGTCAGACCATGTGAAGACCATGTAGATTTATGTCTGAGATGGTTTTTTTGAAGAAAGAACCAAACAGTTTGAGAGGACCTGTCCAGTCAGTGCACGCATTTGTCAGAAATCGTGCAGCTCAACTCAAAACTTAGAGAGCTCAACGATCCGACGAACAATACCAAAGAAAGGACATTTGGGTAGGCCACATTAATTACTCAAACTGCCAGACCACGCCAAAAACTAAGAGAACAGAGAGAAAAATAATATAAATACAATGACCCACATAGTCTTCACATTCACAATAATTAAAATAATAGAATACTTTACAAAGTAAGCAAATGTCATAGTATATATCAAATTCATCAATGTCAAAGTGTATATAAAAAAAAAAAAAAAAACATCAACAAAACAAAAATAAAAAATAAACACATTCAATATGTAAAAATTGGAAGCAGCTTAATCCCAAGCCTTTTTGTCCTCGATATAAGCCTTAACGGTATAAAATGCTTTCTCGCACAACTTACGTTTAATGAATGATTTGAATTTATTAAGGCTTAGATCTTGAACGGGGCTTGGAACTTTATTGTAAAAGCGTATACATTGGCATCTGAACGAGCCACCTATTTTCTTGAGCCTTGTTGTAGGTAGAACAAATTTGTGTTTGTTCCTAGTATTTATATCATGGATATCACTGTATTTTTTAAACAATTTTATATTTTTATGGGCATATAAAAGATTTTCATAAATATACTGAGAAGGCACAGTCATAACATTAATTTCTTTAAATTTTTCTCTGAGCGAGTGTCTCGGACTTAATTTATAAATTGATCGAACAGCTCGCTTTTGCAAAACAAAGATAGTCTGAATATCAGCGGCATTTCCCCACAATAGAATACCGTACGACATTACACTATGAAAATAGCTAAAGTACACTAAACGGGCTGTCTCTATATCAGTTAAATTACGAATTTTTCTAACAGCGTATGCTGCGGAACTTAGCTTTTTTGACAATTTGTCTATATGTGGACCCCACTGAAGCTTAGCATCCAAAGTTATGCCTAAGAATACTGTGCTGTCTTCAGGATTCAATTCTTCGCCCTTTACCAACACATTAGTTTTCACTTGTCTAACGTGAGGCAACGTAAACTTAATGCATTTGGTTTTTTTCTCGTTTAGAAGTAAATTATTAACATTGAACCAGTGGACTACTTTAGAGATCGCGCTATTTACATCGTCAGTAACCTGCTGCTGACGTTTAAGTTTAAACAAAAGTGAAGTGTCATCTGCAAACAACACTATATCATGATTATCCTTTATGAGGTACGGCAAGTCATTAATGTAAATAAGAAACAAGAAAGGACCAAGAATTGAGCCCTGTGGGACTCCCATTGTTACTAAAGATCCGGGAGATCTTTTTCCGTTAACATCAACGCTCTGAATCCTCTTACTCAAGTATGAAGTAAGAAGATCCAGAGCAGCGTTCCGGATTCCGTAGTGGCGGAGTTTCCTGATTAAAGTTTCGTGAAGAACGCAATCGAATGCCTTGGACAAATCACAAAAGATGCCCAAGGCATCGCATTTGTCTTCCCATGCATTATAAATATGTCCTATAAGTTCAACACCGGCATCAGTAGTTGAACGACCCCTTGTAAAACCGAACTGTTTGCTATGTAATAATTTGTGTTTATTAAAAAATCTTTGCATTTGTTCTAAAATTAATTTCTCAAAAATTTTACTAAAGGTAGGTAGTACAGAAATAGGTCTATACTTTGTAGGGTCTGATGTACTACCTGATTTAAACAAAGGTATGATTTTACTATTTTTCATAAGGTCAGGAAACTCCCCACTGTCAATACAACTATTAAAGATAAGAGCTAGAGTAGGTGCTACAATGTCAATAATAGACTTAGCAACTTCTACAGAATTGCCCCACAGATCTGCAGTCTTTTTTACATTTAAAGTGTGAAAGGTTTTAATTATATCTCTACAGGTAACATGTTCAAAATGAAATTCCGAATCGCAACCATTAACATTTTCCATAAGCAAAGACTCAGCAATAGAAGGTGATGAGTTTAGGGATTTAGTAGTTGAAACGGGAATATCTGAAAAGAAATTTTCAAATGCCTCGGCGACTTGTGAGTCTGATTTTATTATGTTGTCATTAATAGACAGGCTGTAGTCAGTATTTCGGTTACTAGATCTTCCCGCTTCACTATTAATAATAGACCAGGTCGTTTTAATTACATTATTGCTGTTTTTAATCTTTGAACCCAAATAACGTGACTTGGCCATATAACAAACTTTTTTAAATAATTTTGAATAATTTCTTACATACAAATTAAATTCATCAGTGTTTACGTAAGTCCTTTCATTGTACAGTTCATAAAGCCGCTTTCTACTTTTATGAATACCAATGGTAGCCCAATCACTGAAACATGTGTTACTATTAACCGAGATAGTCTTGGGAATAAAGGTTGAATTAAATTGTTTACAGTATATATTAAAAAAATTATCATATAGATGATTAGGATCCGCATGAATGGACAAAACTGGTAATTTATCAGTGAGTTTACTTTTGAAAACCTTCAAGCGACATGCAGTTTTGGGGTTAACAGTGATATCTTTTTTAACCACTATTTTGTTTTGATTTGGAATAGTAATCCTTTGCCCGCAATGATCAGAATCTAGTAAATTTATAATTTCTTTGTGGCTTGGTATAATATCTGTATAAATATTATCTAGGCATGTGGCACTAGTAGGGGTTATTCTTGTGGGCTCCAAAAATAGGTTTACAAGATTGTAGGACTGAAACAGACTTATAATTTTACTACGAGAACCTGAGTTTTCTAATAAATTGACATTAAAATCACCGCAAATGATAACAGACTTGTTTGAGTTACAAATCCTGTCTAACACTTCATCCATTACCTTTTCAAAACAGTCATACAATCCTGATGGGGGTCTGTACACACTTAATACAACAAAATGCTCCAATTCTATACAGGCAATTTCAACTGTACGCTCAACAGATAGGCTCACAATATCGTTACGATCTTTAAATTTGAGCTGGTTACTTACTAAACGTGCTCTTTCGAGATAGTGTTAGACCATTAATGAGGTATCGCAATTATTATGTCAGTACAATAGCCACTACAAGAGTTAGAACATCCGCGATTGCGTCACGCGACTTGAGAAAAACTGCGAGCCAGAGGAAAATGAATGGAATCCAAGCCGGATATCGTTGTTCACACGATTAATTATTCGATGCAGCTTGGCGTTTCATGGCTTGCAACTTGGCACCTGTTCAACCGCTCCTCGAATTTCCTCGAGATTCAGGATACAAACAGGCTCTAATTAATTCTTTACGAACTGCCATGTCCCGGATGTTACCTGATAAAGCGTAATACCTCCTGCTTTGTCCTTATATGTTACAGTTTGCCGCAAGTAGGTATGCTAATTAACTGTATTTTCATGAAGTGTTGATAAAATGATGGATTGACTCAATGAGCCAGTTAAGAAGATATTAAATCATTTAATTGGATGATTACAAACATCTGATAGGCAGGTGCGTCAGAGATATCAAATTAGTCGTTTATCATATTGACCAAATCTTAGCTACATCTTCTCACTTTATCATCGGGTAGGTAAAATATTACATTATGGCTCTGTAAATCTTTCTAAAACTCTAAAAGATGGACGGAAACGATCGTCTTTGGGGCTATGAAAATACGTAATCATGTTGACAATAGGTAATACGATCCACACAGTGAGTTAGATCTAAATTGAAGACACATGATACCAATTGGTCACGCGCGCTGCGCTTAGAAACCCGGGGGGCGTCGACTGCGGCACACGCAAGCCGATGTCACTCTCCACCGCCCCGAGAGGAAAACAATGTGATTTCTTCGTCAAAAAAACATCATGCGAACCAATCTCGAGATGCTTAATTAATGCCATGTTAATAACTTTTGCTATCGATGACATTTTATTTATTTCACAATTTTGTTCACGAGAGGTTCACTGTTAAACATTTTCGCCGCTTATTCATAGGTTGTGGTTTTCCTCGATACTTTTTCCTCAATGGTTTCATCAGAATCTTTTGAACGTATAAGAAATTAAGTATTTATCAGTCACGTAGTCTGCCTTTGTGCCTGTACTTTTCTTATACTTTTATTTTTCTAAAGCAATTATATTTTATAGTGGCACAGTGAGTATTATCTTGCTTTTGTAGGAGTAGTGTAGGAGTAGGGTAGGAGTAGTGTAGGAGTAGGGTAGGAGTGGGGTAGAAGTAGGGTAGGGGGTAGGACACCACGCGAACGAAGTAGCGCCGGGCAGCTAGAAATAATGTATATGGCAAAACAACGTTTGCCGGGTCAGCTAGTTAATTATGTAAAAATGCCTAGAAAAATTAAATATTACCTATATTATAGGTAGAAAACTACCAAGCACTTGTCTCACCATCTCCGAGTAGCTTCCCGCTGGTAAAAGCCATTCAGACACTGTGGAACAAACCCCAAGAATAAAATAAAAATAATAATATTTGTAATAACTATACCTTGTTACTTTAGTACTATCTCAAGATATTTTTCCGTTTCAGCGTAGCTTTGATTTAGTAACCATTTGATTATTTTGTTTTTGCATCCAATTTTACGACAGCTCGCTATGTTAATAATCTTATTTATTTTATTGATTAATTCGCCTCCTCGGAATGGGAAAAATCTTTGCGCAAAGGAAGTATTGACAGCAGTTGACTCACATATTGCATAGTTTCGTCTGGAGAGGGCTATGCGTTTTTTTCTTTCTGGAGGTAAGTCGGAGTGTTGGCGAACCGTTAGCGCTTGAGTTTCCTGATAAAGTTTTGGTGTGGAGAAAATACGAGGTTTGGATAGACTCACTTTTAGTATCATCCTTTGGGCTCTTTCAACAGTTAACATTTTAGTTTTACATGCTCCTCCATGTTGTGATGCAATAACTAATGATTGATTGCACCAAAGCATCATAAACCATCCTTATCATCTGTTTCTCTGCTACATCACGAAGCTCTTTAAAAATGTATGTGAGCTTACGTATTCTTTTGGATAGAGATTGAATGTGGTTTTCAAAAGTTAAATTAGCATCAATTTCGATTCCAAGATATTTAAGTCATTTGGTGGGACTAATATTAGGACAATTACAGTTTGGAGCTGGAGGAAAGTTACATTTGTGTGCAGAGATTTAATAATTGTTAAGGTTAGCAACTTCCATTCTATTATGAATTGAGAAAATAATGTATTTGGTTTTGTCTTCGTTTAATGAGAGAGAATTTGATGATAGCTAGTGACACACCGTGTCAAAGCCGTCCTGCGCAAAATTAAAAAGCTCATTCCACCAATCTGCGTAAAAGGTTAAGGCAGTGTCGACAGCGTATGCGGAGATGCGGCAATTTTTAATCTTAAGTGTACAGAGCTCATTTATGTAGCAGAGAAAAAGAGTGGGACCCAATATACTGCCTTGTGGCACCCCAAATTCCACTTGAAGTTCATCACTAACGTGTTCTCCTATTTTTACAGATTGAATTCTGTTTTTTATATAGTCCGATAACAATGTGAGTGGAATGCCCCTAATAACATAGTCTTCAAGTTCTTGCACAAAGTGGGGAACAGAGACCAGCAAATCATTATTAAAATAATGTCCTTAGAGGAGTTTCTTGGCATTGTCCATAATTATAGTGTGGTTGAGTATCTAGCTAGTTGCTACCAAAAATATATCTGCAGTTCACAGAGGAAAGGAAAGAAGGAGCGACTGATGATGAAAAGCTATTTGTGGAAGTAATTGTTACGTCGTATTTAATGTCTACTTTTTGGCTTTAAACCACAGATTTAGGGAATTCTATGGCTTTAACTAACACCCCCTTTTGGAAGCCTGATCAAGACTCTGTTCAAGTGTTCAGTCTGTGAGTTCAGTACCTAAAATGAACAATAAATAAATAAATAAACTATTTAACTGTTGTGATTGTTTGACTTATATGATTAGTCAATCAAATGACTTGACACGAGGTCTAGATATTTTGAATATGACTAAAACGGGGGGTTAGTAATTTAAGCACCAGAAAGTTTTACTGTAAGTTACTATTTATAATTATATTTTAGTACTTATACCTATTTAATACACACTGAATTTTGTTGTTTAATATTATTTGCCAAGTCATAAGGTTATCTGGTGTTTGCATGATGATTATATCCATTATCGCAAAAATTTTAACTGAGCAAAGATACCGAATAATCCGCGATACCTGAAAATAATTTGTGCTCATTAAGTTCTGTTGTTTCTGAGCACTGCATTTTACATTTATTAAAGTAAATAAAAAGTGGTGAAGTAGAATAACACACTATATCCATTTACGATACATTTTATTAAATGTGTAACATATGATAAGTGGTGCACTTCCACAAACAGTACGATATATCGATCATCCACCTCTGTGTGGCTCTGATAAGCTATCGACGTCCGCGGCCAGCTGTCCCGGAAACTGCGCGAATATCAACACTGACGTCATCGCAAGTACCGTACACAACAACCGCCAATTAGCATAGCAAAATAATATCTTCCAACATTAACATAAACAATGACACAAGTACCTACTACAAGTAAACTTTTCCGCTATCGTATGTTCTTTAAAAGATACAATAGTACCTAAGTCTGGAAAAGATCATCTTATAAAGGCATCAAATACATATAAAGTGAAACAAAAGGCGACCTATTTAATTATTTTATCTTTTGTTATTCGCAACAGAAAAACTTGCAGCAGACTTTGTTGCATCATACGCGGAGGACTTTTGCAACATTTTTTCTGTTTCCTGCACTACTCATAAAATTAAAAGATAATTGTATATATAAGTATATCATGCCCATATTAGTCATTTACAATTATCATCAGCATATCACATTATATGGGTCTTATATAAATAATAATATATATCACGACACGTGTAGGAAGACAAAAGCACGGAAACGAGCGACTATGTTGAATTGTTGAGTGTAGGCAACTAGCTACAAAGTAAAGCGGACGTAAACCTTTGTATTAACACATTACTTATTGATTTATTTACAATCAATCATTCTCATTTAAAAATTTAAATGCCATTACTAACCATTTACGTCATAAACAAATTAACAAATACGTTTCCTCAGAATAATTAGTTTTCCAAGAATAATAATAATACGGAAACAACGTAACATATTTGCTTTAACTACGTCTGTCTGTTCATAAAGAAATTGTAATGTTTATCAAGTATTTAATGAACTCTATTTTATTAAGGATTCCATTATCGTGTTAGATAAGTAAGTAGGAATTATGTCATACACTTTTATAAGCCAAACGTGCGATAACAAGATATAAGAGCACATCTCAAAAGCGGAAGGGTGACTGACAGTGACCAATTGAAGCAGTTGTTACGTTTGCGAAAAGAAATCAAATAACCTGCCGCTGTGTGCGTGCCTAGCAATAAACGCTCATGATCATCAGACGAGCTCTAAATTGCCCGAGTGTTACATACATACATACGATGACCTTAATACACTAATTAAAGTCGTGTTATAAAAACTAATTCACTGCCTAAATTACTTGCGAAGCTACTTAAATCTGTAGGCTCTCTTCGGCGGAAATCTACGACTAATGATCAAGAGGCGTGAATCGCAGACGTTGATGAGTTACGTACTTGTTCGCAAGGAATGCCTTATAGAATTAATACCGATAAAGGAACAGGTATTTATTTACGTAACATAATGTTGCACAACGTACACTAGTTAGCTGGGCGGCGAGACGATGTACCTAACCGAAGCAACCGTATCTGAAGGACTAGACGGAGAAACCATTTGTCCTTTAGATATGTCGTTATTGGAACAGCAGCATATATTCAGAGGACAGACGGCAGATGTTTGGACGATGATGCTAGTGGAATAGAAAGCGGAAGGGTGGCAGTGTCGTCAATTGGCACAATTGGCAGTAATTGTGGGCGGTATGTCCGGGCGCGCCGCGACCCCGGTCGGCCGCCGCCGCGTCACAGACTGGAAAAAGATCATGTGTAATCTTTATGACAATCTGCTAATAGGCACATACGAGTATCTAATCTATGTAGATTGGAGAGGAAATACCATGTGATGTTAAGCTTCTAATTTGCGTAGTAAAATAAAACGTGAAGGTAGATAACTACCTAGATATCCGATGGTCTATCGTTAGGTAAACCCATTGGATAGAGATTCTAATCAAGTTCAGTTAAAATGATAGGTCAGCCTAATTTATTTTATGCAGTTTGATAAACGTATACCTACCTTATTACAGTTTTTATAGTAAACTTTTTCTAAAAGTCTTTTTACAATTTGCAGTAGGTAAGTAGATACCTACATTAAGTTGTGATCATCTTTGCTCATGTCTGGATTCTTCTAGATTTTCGGTCAGTAAACGATTGGAGGTTTATTACTTTAGTATAAGTAATTGCCAAACACTTTATTTCATCATATCGTTAACGATTGCTTAACTTTTGGAATTATTATCCACCTATCTCCGGTATTATGACGATGCCATTGATTTTATCAGTTGTAGCAAGTCATCATGTTCCTATTTGTCATGATTAAAAGGATTATTACATTAATGCTGATCTACTAGAGTTATCAGTCTGTGGCAATGTAATTTCTTATGTGCCCGACTGCTGACAGATAGCTATGCACCTATGTAGTAGTTAATGCTACTGCATTAGTCCATGATTCGCTCGTGGACTCTGCTCATTCGGGAAAATGGCATGCATCAAATAATAGAAAATAATAATATAATTTATAGAAATTAATTAATTGCTGTTACTGGTGTATAACTGTTGTAATTAATAATAATAAATAAATACATCAATGTCAAGGCAGCATTGATTATTTAGTGCTTTAATTTGGTTGTTGCTATTTTGGCAGCATGAGACAAGTCAATGTTTGTGAACGAATTAGAACTCACATTCATAAGCATACTTTGTGTTTTTCAGGAATTTACACTGTCGGTTCATCGCCGTCGCGGTCGCGTCTCGTAGGTTGGTTAGGTTAGGTACGGTATTCGATATCAGTTAAACGATCTACCACTGGCAATAAACAATTTCTTGCTATTGTCACGACTCGTCTTACCCGCTTCTGACAATCAAAAGCTTTATAGCATGTAGATTGTAGGTAGGTAAAAAATAATGGCAAAAAACTAAATAAAAGTTATGAGAGCATTTTAACTAATAAGTAATATCGTAGTTTAGGAATGGTGTTTCGCATAATTAAATTAAATCCAGCAGTCCTTTATCTTGACCCGTTACATCTTGTCAGTCACACAAAATCTCTCAATATTAATGTTTCAAATCTTTGGCAACAGTGGCAAAGTTCAACGTTAGGACTTCTTATGTTTATTTTAACTTTTCACGTTTGCTACCCCATCATCGTGATCCACATATTGAATCTACCTACAGTTCAATCAGTTCTTTTTCATTGCCCAGTCGGTACATAATGCCATTTTCCACCAATTTTCCTTACTATCAACCCATCGCGTACCTATCTACTTCCTACTTTTATTTTTAATTCAATGTAGTTATACAATTGTTATATTAATTTGATAAGCTCACCGATGGATAAAAATGCAGATAAATGGTAAAACAGCAAAGTTTACTATGATGATGCCTGTTTAACATAATTGACCTGATTAAAATTATAATGTTAACTAAAAAGTTACAATAATTTTATCACGTCTGATCTTATTTTATAAAGTGCTATATGATTTAAACCTGCAATTTTAATTAACCTACCTTCTTCACTTGGAAAATATAACCCCAAAGATAGTTAGCTGATATCTATAATCAATGTCAAAAGTCCCGGTGGTCTGATTAGTTACGGACTAGGCAACACGTGACAGTTAGGAACGATTGTGATGAATCGTAACTCAGCACTAAACACCTCTAAGAAAATGCCGTCACATGTTTACACATAGACTATATCGTGTTACAGTTGATAATAATTGTCTTCCATTTGGATGTCTCATAATTACGTTACGAGCCGGTGGTTAATAATGTATGTAGCAGTCACGAGTGGAGCGCACGCGCAGCGCAGGGCAACGCGGAAGTCGCACACACTTCCGCGTGCCGCCATCTTGGCTAACACCTCGTGAGATTCGCCTGTTTCTTAACGGATTAGGTGCAGATTTAACGCTGTTATTCGAACAATAGTGGTATTTTAAAATGTCATCGTTTTAATGTCGTAAATGACCTCAAATCCTAAATTGCTGTTATATGTGATGAGGTCAAAGAGAAGTTTATAAAATGCTATCTGTCAAATCGTTACATTTTCAGTTACAGGATGTGTGGCACCTAGTTATTTTATCAATTATACCACCATCTTGTGGAAGAAATTAAATACCATAATAATGTCCAATCGGAATTTTACTAGCCCATCAATACTTAGTTCACGTGTTTTCGCAATCAAACTGCTACCTAAGCTAATTTACATGCGATATACTCCTGCATAATAATGTGAAATCAGCGTAAGTACCCTCACCCTCTCTTTCTAATTACGGAATAACTTGGTGGAACAAAAAGAGATGACCCACTTTCGGGACCGGTCGTGCGAGATCGGGTGCGCACCGTTGCACACATTACGTGTTAGAAGATGGGGTTATGCACTGAGCGAATTGCGCTGGTGTAACGGAACACAACCGATGTGAATTTTCTCGCCCTAATACCGTTTTTGCGTACTTTTTCCGATGTTGTAACGTTAGCGACGGCACTTGAGCAACGGTTGACATGACTGCAATTCGAATCTCAGCATAAATTTCCCAAAGGAGGTTAGATCGGTTGTTGAAAAAGTAGGCACGTGTTTGTTTGTTATACCTACGTAGAGTTTTGTAATCGTGTTATTGCTGTTACATACCATACATTATTGATTTGTTATTGTCACAAATCATAAGTACCTAACTGTAGATAAAATTTTTGAATAAGCATTATGTTATTATTTTTCTGCAAATCCAAAATGCGTTCCAATGTAATGAAGTAGTCTCTTGAAGCTTGATATGGCTCTGCGAGGTTAAAGGCCTTTAAAATTCTGATAACATGGTTCTGACCATACCGAGTAAGCGTCGAAACATAGGCCCGAGCGTCGAAAGCTCTAAAACGACACCATCGGCAGTGGGTCAAATATTAAATCTCCCAGAATTAATGAGCTTTGATATTGTTCACAAGGAATTGAAATAACTGAAAACCTAAAAAGGGGTCATTGAACTCATCATTATAATCAACTTTTACTATGGGAACAACCCTGAAAACGCGAAAAAAATGAGCTGTATTGTGTTCTCGTTGTATTGTGTGCCTTTTCCATTTCCTAATGTACGAGTGTGATACTGAAAATTCTTAGAAAATCAAAAACTGAACAAACTAGCTAGTTGTTAGTTTTATTATGTCTTTTCAAAATAGTGTCCATTTATATCAATACATCGCTACATCCGATGGAACCACTGAGAAAAGCACTTTTCCCACTCGTCCTTAGGGGTCTCTTCGACGGCATTTTGAAACGCAGCCACTACTTTCTCGGCGTCCATAAAACGCTTTCCTCGAAATTTTTCTTTTATTTTCGGAAATAAATAAAAATCGCAATGTGCGAGGTCGGGGCTATAGGGCGGGTGATCAAGTAATTCCACGTCTGACGTCACCAAATAGTCGATTGTTTGCTTGGCGGTGTGCGACGAGGCGTTGTCGTGGTGAAAGAGGATCCTACTGCGAGGTCGTTTCTCCCGAACTTTTTCCAAGACAAGTGGCAAACAATTGTTAGTGTACCACTCTGCAGTACCTGTTTTTTGATCCTCTAAAACAATTGCTGCGTAATGACCTGTCCTTTCGAAGAACGAGGTCACCATCTTTTTTCCCACGCTTCGACCTCACTTCACTTTAGTTGGTAACTCCTCGGAAGGAGACTGACAGCAGACTGACTCGAAGTTTCAGGATCATAACAATAAATCCAGCTTTCGTCACCCGTAAGTATGTTGAACACAGCATTTGAGTCACCTCCTTTTGGGATTCTGTCAAATTATGAGGTATCCACCGGACACAAAGCTTCCTGACCGCTAAATGTTCATGGAGGATTTTGTGCACCTGACTCATACCGATGCCTAAGCTTGTCCGAATCTGCTGATAAGTCACTCTTTTGTCAGTCTCTATCATACGCCGCACAACACTGATGTTATCTTCAGTCGTCGCCGTAGAAGGCCGTCCCTCACGCAGATCATCGGTGAGATTAGTGCGACCACGTTTAAACTCATTAAACCAGTTGTAAACTTGGCACGAGATGGGGCTTCATCGTGAAAGGCCAATCGAAGTCTAGCATAACTTTCTTGACAAATGAATAAAATACAGTCATACACAATAATATTGGCAGAGTTCCATTTTCATTTGAATTTATTTTTTTATTATATCGTTTACTTAAGTGGCCAGTTCTAAAAACTTTCAGTGTCGCCCTCGTATCACACAAAAACTTAGCAATTAACGTTACATTTTCTTGGTGGCTTCTTAAAGTTTCTGCTTGTAGGGGTCAAGCAACCAGATTGACCCTTATTGAACCTTATAAAAAATGTACAACTTCAGCAATTACGAATAGGAACTTCATTATTTCCTAAATCTCATTAAGGTGGTTATTTATAACAGGGAAAAAAACACATAGCAATGATTAAACGACAGAAAACCTTAATTGGCGAAGCTATTATATGTATGCAGTGCCCCTTCGTTTTGAGTTGAGGATTATCATTGATACCTACATAAATTTCCTCTTTCGACTCAAGGAAAAAACATTTAGGGAAATTGATAACTTTGCACCTATGCATACAGTTAAACACAGCTTATGTAGGTAGGTACAGTCAACAGCAAAAGTAGATGATCAAAATCAGAAATTCAATACTAATGAACGGAGTTGGCAGCTATATGGCAGTTGTACTAGTAGTAAATGTTTGGTATAATTTACAATCACATACTTTTGAATCACTTCGACGCCACACAGTTCTGACGCGAACTCCGTTTATTAGTATTGAATTTCTGATTTTGATCATCTACTTTTGCTGTTGACTGTACCTATCTCATTTCATTTTTAGGGTTCAGTAGTTCACGTCTCGGAACCCTTATAGTTTCGTCATGTCCGTCTGTCCTTCGGTCGTCGCCTTACCTTCCGAACGGTTAGTGCTAGAAAAATGAAACTTTGCATGGATATGTGTGTTTACCACGTCGACAAAGTGCTAAAATAAAATCACGATAATTTTTTTTTTGGGGTACCTTCCCTACACGTAAAGTGGCGTTGGGATGATTTTTTTTCTCGCGTCTACCCCTTAGTCTGGGTATCATTAGATAGGTATTTAAAAACATTGAGGGGTTGCTAAGACTATTTTTTGATTTAGGTACCGGTTTGCGAGATATTCAACTTTAAAGCGCATTTATCCTGATTTATCATGATGGTAGTCCATGCGATGAACTTTGAAGGAAAACTATAACGGCTTAGAAAGCTGTGTTAGTTCGCCGTGCCGTAGTGCGGGTAGTGCCGCCGTGTCTGTCAAAAAGCTTCCATAGTGATTCATACAACTTTGACGACCGTGCCTACACACGGCGAATCAACCGTAGTTTTTCACGGCAAGAAAATCGTGTGAATACAACGGGCCTTACTACCAAAATACTCTCTATGTGTTGTAATCGAACGCCTTCCATCGTTTTTTTTCTCAGAATCGCGGACTTTTCTACCCCCTATAAATTCCTTTACGATTCGCGAGCTGCACAGAAGATAAGGAAATGTGCTGCCCACTCTGCCCAGCTTTTAGGATTCGGTAATGTTTAGAGCTCTTTACCAGAGAATTCTCTTTTTTAGTAAGTTTTCAATGAATACTACTAATAAATAACTATAGGTAGCTACTTATGCAGTTTTTTGAATTTAGATAACTCCCAAAATTAAAGTTTGGATTTCTTACTTCATTTTGTACATTTGGATTGCATTTCCAGTCAAACGATTGGCGGTTACGAATAACAATTTAAACCCCTTGTGTGTTCGATAGTCGACGAATTTCAAATGTTCTTTTATTAAATAATGGCCATTTGGTTATTGATAACGGAGTAGTTTAAAACTAAATAGGTTCTCGATATGGTTAAAAGAAAACATTGAGTAATTTAATGTTGCAAGTAACAAGTCATTTCGTAACAGCTGTAATATAGTACGTACGTTAAGCAAGCCTCAGGCTTAGGTAACTCGCCATAGTTCCGAGAGAGATTATACATCCTGCTTCGCGGACGAAGGCAATAAGATTTGTTTCTTAAATAGCTGTAGGCGTTCCCTCGTGTTTTACGCTCTACTAGATATTTATCGCAATATAACGCTTTCTGACGTTACCCATTTACAAAATATATTTTAAATATTGTACCCACCAGAAGTAGTCCCACCTGGTAAACTTAAAATGTTTCCATGTCTACTCCTAAACGAGTAAGGAGCATTTGAATTGTACCATGATGTAATTTAGTTTCAAAATGTAATGCCCCCCTACAGTGCTGTTTCCAAATATTAATAAAGATAATTGATATCTAGCAAACCAGAAGCGAGCAATTGTCGTAACAGAGCAATCGTCGGTAGTATTAGAGAAAGGATGGCAACCGGCACTGTTCACGCGGCGTTACATGGTGTGTGGTAACACGCGGGTCGCGACCACAGACTCCCGTACGTGTTTCTCAAGCAAGGATAGTGTCCGGGCGGCGGCGCGGGCGCAGGCAACACGCCGCACTACGTAATCCCGCAGCAACGGCACTTCCTGAAGGTGGCGCAAGCGGTACGCGAATGTCGGCCGAGCATTTCGCGCCACTTTCGTAATTCGTTGCGTGGTGCGACCGGCCGCCTTGCCTGGCCCGCAGGAAGTAAAAGTTCGAAGGTAAGAAAGTAGGTCTCCGCTGTAATTGGCAACGCGCCTGCATACTGATGTTTACTATATTTATATAGGTTGCGATACGAGCACCTGTGAATACAACGCCGCAATCGACAAAAATGTCACATTCGGATTATTATAAGATCCACGTTTTGTTCAAATCAGATGGTTTAACCCTTCGTATGCCGGAACGTAGATCTACGCGAGACACAATGGCTTTTTAATTGTGTCTGTAATTACGGCATTCAAGAGGTTAAATATTACTAGGTTTATGTCTATGTAATATGTATCCTATAATTACAACAGTTCCGAATTTCCTAAGGACTTCTGGTGAATCCGTCTACTCGTTATACAATCAAGATTTCCACGAACTGTCTGGAAATAAGTTGATTGTGTATTTATTTGATTTATAACAAACGTTATTTTGTAACACTATTAAAGGGTCCTTAGACAGCACGTATGTATGTTACGCACGCTGTCCGTATGACATAACTCGTATGGACAAGGCGCAGGCGCCGCCGCTGACCCAATGCGCTTGCTCTATGACGTAAGGCAGCAGCGAGCGAGCACGCCGCGAACTAGGCCGAGATTCAAGATGTGCCGAAACTTATCGTTTGCGCAACATGCGACCCCGCAAGTGCGCATTTGGGTTTACATGAATTTAATTAACTTTGTAATTAGATAAACATTGGGTAATGCCGGGATGTGAAGCGGTTTTTAATTATTGTAAGAGAACAAGAATTGTTTTACTGGAACATCGAGTTTTGGAAAAGTTTGTCAACCAAAATACAAATTGTTCGTTGTTTCAAAATTATTAGGAATTTGCTAAATAACCGCAAATCCATTGCATCAGTATGCAGGAAGTCGACTGCGGCATAGTCAGCGTCCATGGCGGGGGCGATGCGCGTGCGCCGCTGAAGAAATTGGGCGGCTCGCGGCGGCTCTGCGCAATAGAGGAAGTGCTGTTATCTGATGAGCTTGCGACAGACTACGACGCTTGCTTTGCGAAATCTCAGGTGTTACGAATTCTACGATAATTCTAAAATGAGGTAAATGGTTATGGTCGAGAAAAGGCACGTGGTATTTATGAAACATGATCACAAACAGTCGCACAGCATGAGAAACTAAAAAACAGATCTAGACTTTTAAAATTAATTTCAATTGTCACATCTAATTGTGGATGTTTTTCACGTCTGCTGAGCATTGTGTGTTTGTTCTAGTGAAGCTTTTAAGGTTATACAAATCAAACAACGGGTAGCATTGAGACTAAACAATTTTATGCCAACTGTTGAAAGGAGATAGGCACCTAGAGCATTTTTTGTGAGTGAAAACGTTGTACACAAAACGTGCGATACTAATTACTTAGAACAGAATCAATAAAGACGGAAAATTAATCTCGAAAGGGTTGCTTTATCGTCTTATCGTACTTAAATTAACTTTAGTTCATTATAAAAGTATGCTTTGTCGTAAATCGACTTTAATAAAATAAAAGTGTGCTTTCATTTTAGTAGCTCGTCTGTTTACATATTATTGTTAAACTATAAATTCAGGCTTGCGTAAATGAGTGCAGCAGTCGTGCAGTACTTAGTATTTTTTATGTAGTTTATCTTAGTTGTATTAGCGGCGCTATTTTAATAAATCTATTCGTCTCACGCAGCCTGAGAAGTCACCGTCGCTACCTTGCTGACTGGCTAATATTCTTCACGCTATTTTCTTATTTTTCCTGAATAAGAAGTTTTATGTAGAGACCTACGGAACCTACGGACCTACGTTATGATTTACGGAGCTGAAACGTGGACACTCACGGTACGGCTGGTCCATAAATTCAAAGTCGCTCAGCGAGCTGTGGAACGGGCTATGCTTGCTGTGTCTCTGAGGGATCGAATCTGCAACGAGGTAATCCGGCAGAGAACCAAAGTTGTCGACATAATTCACAGAATAAGCAAGCTGAAGCGGCAATGGGTCGGCCATATTAGCCTTAGAAACGATGACCGTTGGGATAGACGTGTTCTTGTGAGTGGAGACTGCGAATCGTTAAACGTAAGGTGGAGCAACGATCTTCGCAGGATAGCTGGATGAGAGTTGCCGAAAATCAAATTGAATGGCGTGCAACAGGAGAGGCTATAGGCGGATGATGATGATGTAGAGACCTACTAATAGTTAGATTTTGGTCTTACCAAAATTATCCGTTATCGTGATATCACCATCTATCGTAACATTATTAATGATTGCAATAAATAACCGGCAGGGCAGCCCGCGAAATTCGAATTGTGTTATGTTTATTTGCAATGTGCAGGTAACAATCAGGTTGCATGTTGATCTAAATATGTTTCGCGGCCGTAACAAATATGTATTTATAGAATTATAATCGTAAGAGTCAACAATACATCTCTCTAAGTTCATATTACCCTATCGAATGAGTATATGACATTAGAGGCCAATTCTAACAAGAAGGAAGACTGACTGACAGAATTTTTGAAAAGCCATATTTATTTTGGTCACGAATCATATTTTAATCAACATACACCCTCAGGCTGACCTGACTACTGCAAATTGCAAAAAAAATACATATAAGAAAGTTTTAATTTCACGGCTACATTAGCAAAATACTTTAGTTTTATCGGACAATATATGAGCTATCTTGAAAACCTTGACCCAATCTTACATTTTGTGAAATGCATTTTTTTTTATTTGGGTGGGATATCGTCAAATGACCTCTCCCGCTCTGGGCTGAGCGGAAGGGCGTATCAGACTTTTACTAACTAAAACCCATCCGTGTTCCTTCAGTTGCCTCTGCCAGGGACCACGATATCTCTTTCGAACAACCCGCGGCCCTGGCAGCATGGCATGCATTACTTTATTATGCGAAAATATAGTAACCTGCTGCTTTTAGGTAAGTAAATCGTTGTGCAAATAATGACGCTCTGCTGGTGTTCAAGAACTCAAGAAGAATTTTCATGCAAGACGTCCACCAGCACCTCACTTGCGCAACACACTTTTAATCAGAGTCATAGAGTTTTGTAGGATATTCCTAATCCATTGCTTCATAGCTTAACAACATAAATAACGCAATGAATGTGTCTGAACTGTCAAAATTACTTTGTTTTTTTCCTTCTGTGAGCTGGAGTGAACAATCAAAAGTAAGGCAAGAGGAAAAAGGATCTACAAAACTACTCCAATTAGTATTCAATTTTGCTTAGTGGCTTCGATTCTATGCTTTGTTTATACCATTTGCTTCACTATTGTCACTTTGCTTTAGCTTCTAACATACCTACCATTTGTCGCTAATTACTTTTTAACTGTTTAGTCTAGCGATATAATAAACGTTTGTTACGTTACGAGCATACTTGCTCAGCTAACGAATCAAATGTTAATACAGTCGCTTTATATTTGTAATTGCTGCACACTACGCTATCATTCATTGCTAAAAAGCCCCGGTCTGTATGGCCGCGATAATGAAAAAAAGTGGCCAAGTGCGAGTCGGACTCGCCCATGAAGGGTTCCGTTTTACGATTTATGACGTATTAAAAAAAACTATTTAAAAAAATTATCATTCTCTTATTTTAGAAGTTACAGGGGGGACACACATTTTACCACTTTGGAAGTGTCTCTCGCGCAAACTATTGAAAAAAATGATATTAGAATCCTCAATATCATTTTTGAAGACCTATTCATAGATACACACGGGTTTGATGAAAAAAAAAAATTGAGTTTCAGTTCTAAATATGGGGAACCCCGAAAATTTATTGTTTTTTTTTCTATTTTTGTGTGAAAATCTTAATGCGGTTCACAGAATACATCTACTTACCAAGTTTCAACAGTATAGTTCTTATAGTTTCGGAAAAAAGCGTCCTGGGAAAAAAGTGCTACGCTACGCTAGTGCGCTAGTGTACGCTTTTTTAGCCAGGACGGACAGAAAGACAGACAGACATGACGAATCCATAAGGGTTCTGTGCCATTTGGCTACGGAACCCTAAAAAAGGATGCTGAACTCAATCAATATAGAATTGTTCTAGAGATTTAAGCTGACGGCATTATACATTCAAATAACATAGGTCGTCGCCTGTACTTGGCAATGAAATTGTTGCCAAAATGTTATTCAAAATAGGTTAAGATTGTAAAATTCGCATGAACTTGCTTGAGTATTCTCACATCAATATTGTTGACGTAATTATCGTATCTACTAAACCAAAAAGCCTCTTCCACGACAGGGTAGCGAGGAGGAAACTTCGACCGACTTCAAAGGCAGCCGGAAACCGGAACCGCGGTAAGGGTTAGAGCGGAGACGACGCCCGTTTCCGGCGGAAGTACGGCGCCAGGAAGGTGGGTAGATAGAGAGAAGATAAATAAACCGACGCCATATTGCCGGACTCCAATCGATAAATCCGTTCAGTTTTGCATGTTCCTTACGTACGACTTCCGTCTCCTGTTTACTCTTAACGTTACGGGCGAGGACAAAACATCAACAACGGAAGTGCTAAAAAAGTTTCGGAAAATTTTTCCCTTTAAAACTCTGTATTTTCACATTTATGTCGCAAAAATAGTATAATAACTGCCCAAAGTGCTTATAAGTAGGTAGGGTGGTGCTTATAACAGTATTTTTCTATAAAAGCGTTCACGGAAAATTCCTGAAACAGCTGTCAGCTGTTATAACCTCATAACATAGGTTATCAGATAACTGGGACAATAAATGCGGAAATGTACAAATAAATTGCGGGGGATCCTCTACTTCCTTAATGGAGTCTTCCGCATACGATTTCATAATTATCCTACCTACTTTGTTCCGTACACATTGATTCACGTACAAAATTTTTAGAAAAATGTGACGTATTGGAATTTCTGTTCCATCTTTGATGTTTTAAAACTTTTGCAAGATTTTGTAATTTATGCAAAATTTATTTTACACACTGTGACAAATTACTACCCTCAATTAAATACTTAATGGTTTTTTTATTTGGGGAAAAAACTAAGTTATAGTGTTAGTACACAAAGTTCGGCTGTATTTGCATTTATGTATTATTATTTCTTAATAACAGTCTTGTATTATTTAATTTACCTAAGTAATTCCTAAAAATCAAAACAATAATAAAAAATAAAAAACATATTTTAGTAAAATTTTCTCCATGTAAAAATACTTATCAATGCATATTGCATTGACGACAGATATATTTCTCACGACGCGAAAAGCAGTAAACGAACTACTCTACCTTTAGATTTAGTACCATCACTAACATGTAGGTCGTAATTCTTGTCTTGAAATACTGCCTTTAACCTTGCTAGGCACTGTGAGCAGAAGAAAAGAGTTAATTCATCACTGTCTACGTGGCTGTGGCGTAGTTGAACCACTGACGTATATTATTGTTAAAAATGTATCGAATGTTTACGATCGTGTGTATGTAAAGAGAGGTGTTAAGTCACGCCGATTCTAGGAAGCGGACATAATTTATCCAAAACATTTACAAACTTATTTATACCGGGACTATCTGTTGTTCTCATGCTTTTAGCATGTTGCATCTTCTATAATTATACCTAATGACTAAAATATCCACAAGAATTTGAGGTGGACTTTAGATTCTGAATATTTTAGATACTTACCCAAATTGTATATTTTAAACTGTTTACGAAGTTGTTGATCATTAATATTTGAACTTAATTGTACCCAGCACCCCAATTGCGTAACACCTTTTCAATAACAATCCGAAGGATCTTGAAAGAAACTTCCAATCCATTACTGAAATTCGTCAATTAAACAACGTAAATAACGCAACGAATGTTGTTGAATTGTCAAAATTAATCGAACTGCCATTGTAAGTTAGTTACGCAATTACACAGGTTTTATTAGGTAGTTAATTGAGTTGGAAAGCAACCAATACCTTCTTACCTACCTAGATCGAACTAAAGGAACACGCAGGTAACTTGCTACTTATGAAAACCATTTATATCAATAGGTACGTGAAGGCAAACTAAATTTTCGAGAATTTATATCACACCCGGGGAAATCCATAACTCGAGTTAAAGAGCAAACAAACCATCCTATCAATCATCATAACAGACTAAAAATTCGGTAAAAAAGAGTGCAACTGGACTTTTCTCAATGCAGGCAATGTATAACGTCCTCTTAAATTACAGATTCCAATTCCGTTTAGTTTTAAAAGACATTTTTGATTAGGCTAATTCACAAAAGACTCCAAACAAGTTTGAGCGAAACAAAAACGAATCAAGTAGGTACCTACCAATTTACCGAATTAAATGTTAGGCAGAACCTACCGGGTGTCCGCACGAGGAAGGAAACAAGTTGATATTTGGCGTCGTGCTCTCAACCGGTTCCACAAGTGTTATTCTGTAAACGAGATGACTCTGGACTTTCCGATCACACATTATTTTTTTACCTACTCTTTTTTTTGTGTCGCTCATATGTGGAGAACTACAACAACTTTTTTCTGACGGACGAATCGAAGGTCACACGGAACTTGAGTCTAGTCCGACGAGAAGTATTTTTGCTTCGCTTACGAAGGAAGTAATAAAAACTGAGTGAGAATTGATAGAGCAGGTAACATTTAGAGATTTTTTTATTTCAATAATTATTTTATGTATGTAGCTCCATTATGGCAATTTATACAACTGGGGCGTACCTTCCTTTATGTATATTAAAAGTCTAGGTGTATGTGTAGGTAGGTACTTTACACAATCCTCAGACAGCCCGTGAGGAACAAATTATACCGCATCCGTATCCGACAGGTTATAAATCTAAATAGTTTTTTTTTATTATTTAAAGACGAGATTAGGATTACCTAAAGCAAGATAGACATAAACGTTTTTACCTGCATTAAGTCAAATGAGTTATGTAATACTGATCGGTATTTAAATAATTTAACATTCTAATGACCACTCACGAAATAGCATTTTGTAAGGCTGCATCTAATTAATAATCTGTTCGACGTTCGTAACCATCAAGTCATTTATGCTTTTCAGGCATATTAACGGACAGGATATTTAACTCAGTAGATAAACATGTCGTCGTCTTATTCTCATCTCAGCTTCATTAATATGTAGATGAAGTTGTAATGAATATGTATGGCCACCGAGAAGAGGCCTCGACGACCGCTCTAGAGGTCAATGTCAGTTGAAAGATACGACCACTAAAGTGAGAACCTTCGCAGGCAGTTTACTTCCCTTTCTCTTTTTACATTTACGAAGCACTATAGAAAATACGAGGGCTCACATTATGTTGGCCTTATATAGACTACCGGTTCCGCTTGGTGTAAGTACACCTAAAGTTATCACATATTGTTATATTATGCTTGTCTGAGATGAGTTTCAGTGGTAACGCTCTGCTAAAATATTTTGTTAGTCGTGAAACTTTGGTTCTGTGACGTTTTCTATTAAATCACTATACTTATCGGGCATTGCTTTGTCCACAAAAGGAGGTGTGATTATTATGTATTTCGACGGTTTGGGCCATGCCCATGTTGTAGCTACGTCCTACGTAATAAGTAGAGAAACTATAGGCGCTATTCATTTCAACAAAAAATATTCTAATAAAGATGAAGATTACCAATAAGTCATAAAGTCAGCAGTTAAGTACCGTTTCTACGTATACTTGACTATGTACAGATTTTTATTCTAAAAACACTCATTTGATTAAGACTGTATTTATTTTGTACCTACATGTAAAATAAATACAGTCACAATGTAAATTACCGGTTCAATGGTTGACAAAAAGGCTTCCTCCTTTCGAAGTTCATAAAAACATCTAGGTAGGCATTGGGACATTAATTTAATTTAACCCAAACATAATCTAAAGTCTAAAGCTTAATAATAATAACCAATCTGTTTCTACCCCATATTCGACATACATATTAAGGAACAAAATGCATCCTTTGATATTGAATAATCAAAGAATACCTTGATATCTACTTATCACAAAATATCTTATACATACATGGGTGTAGTAGGACGTAGGACCAGTATGAATCAACAATATCAGGCATGTCGTATAGCAGGTGTCAACTTCAAAAGTTTTTGCAGAGTTTGGGTTTATGTATGTATAAGTATTGATCAAAAACTCGACAGCTAGCTATTCATGATAGTTTTTGTGACACTGTTACCAAGCTGAATGCCAATCAGCAGGCGTATCCAAATCTTCGCTATAAGGAATAAAATCAAATAAAAAGTCGATAAAAAACGGCTAGTTTAAATATAGCATAATATTAAACTTTTATTCTCCTATAACGGGTTGGCAGAGGTGTTGCATAGTATCTAAATAATGCGAATGCTATTCGCAAGTCATTTTCGTTTATGTAGTAAAATAATCTGAAAAAGTAATTGTTTTGAATCTATTTCCTTTTTTGTGCTGCATTTAACAATCATTAGGTTTATTCTAAGCGTGTGTACAACTCCAGCTTCCTCATATGTGATAGAATAATTCTACCTATGCCAATATTTAAGGCATAATAGCTGCAATCAAAGTTCCCAGTCTTAATTTAGCTGCCACAAAAACTTCGTTAATATGAGTCGTTTAGTGTGTGATAGCTGGAGTGACGTCACCCCAGCTTCCTCATTCAATACAGACAAACTAGTGAGGTTAGGGTTTTGTACTATCTAGTCAGAAAAATAAGGCATAATAACTGCACAAGGAAGGAAAAAACTGAACGAAAAAAACTTAAAAAGTGTTGAAACTACGATCAAAAACGTGTGTGTAAAGCAGGAGTGAGTTAAGTATTATGCCTTATTTTTCTGACTATAGTCCAAAACCCTAACCTCACTGGTTTCTCTGTATTGAATGAAGAAGTTGGGGTGACGTCGTAACACGATCCAATTTTTTTCAATTAAATGTATAATAAATCAACAAACAGGTCACCTATGTCGGTCATTGTGCATAAAGTTAGATCCACTCTGAGTTCAGCGATGGAACTAATAAAGTCAGTGCTGTAGCTACTGAATGAGAGCTTGAAACTAAAAGGTTAAACTATACCAAATAATATCAAACCTGTATTTTTGTTTTGAGATCGTTAATTTGTCTCCGTGTGGAATATGAAACCTCAGACGTGGATGCCAAAATTATTGCACCACTCCTCAGCGTCCGGGCATAAAAATCAGAGAATTATTATTCTCAGATTTTTTAGATCCATGAGGATTAATGTAGATTAATTAATGTGCATTAATCCTCATGGATCTAAAAAATCTAAATTTGAATCTCCTGAGGTAGATGAAGATACTTTATATCGTCTCGTTAATCACTCCAGTGAATGCTTGGCATTCAGAATTCTGTCTATTACAGCAGCGCCTCATAACGCCAATTAAGATGATGAACAGAAATAGAACAGCAGGGCCCTCCTCTTGCGACCTCCTTCATCTGTCTGGCGTGCTGGTACCGAATATAATGAAAGGTTGCATGCAACACTGATGAAGTAATTTCCAGTTACATCTAAAAATTGTAGTAGCTCTAAGTTAAGGCTCAACGTAAACACTAAAAACAGCTTTTGTGTGAAACGAGTGTTTCAAACCTTTCATGTCAACAAATAACTTAGAATTTACATTCAATATTTATTTTGGTGTCACAAGTACTTACATGTGCACGAGTTAGAAATGCGCCGTAGAGAGCAAGGGGCATGGTCACGCGGCGTGACAACTCACTCGTCCAATTGGTCGAGATTGCGCGCTTCCGTCGCGGCTTCCGGCCGATAACAGCAAGACCGCTGCGAGTGGTACTTACGAACTTACGAAGTTACAGCAACGGTCAACGGACTTGCTCAATGCTCGATACTACCTAAGTACTTAGACGCTCGTTATGCTATTTAGACCGGACAAACGCCACATCGGATGTTCAAATCGAATATTCCGGACTAACAACTATTGCTATGTATGTTTATGTAAAATACCTGCGCAGTTGGTTTTACATACGGTTAATACATTTTTCTGTTCTAATTAAAAAATATTTAATCTTACCATCTTCCTTATTGTCCTTCTTTCCTTATTTATTTAGGTATATATACTTTATTGTACACCGGAAAACTAAATACACGCACACATACTACACAAACTCATCGTCATCATTAGCCTATAGCAGCCCACTGCGGGACATCATAGGCATCTTTTCACCACACACACATACATACATTATTTTTTCTTAATTCTAGTATCTCCTCCATTGGTAATATGCATTAGCATTTCATAAAAAGCCAGTTTTGATCATTAATGTCTAGAACAAAAGAAATGTATACATTCTATGATTCTATGCATGATTTTCCTGCTTCTTCTGGATTCAATTTATTGGGATGTGCACCTGCAGTTAGCAACCACTCACTAATTCCTCGATAATGCAATGCGTTGTTGCTATGGATGCACAATATGCACATGCAATAATGAAGTAATAACACTACGCAGCTACATTATGTACTTCCTGGGAGATGTGTATGTAATGTACCAACCTTTGTTTTCATTTTCTAGAATTTTGTGAAAGTAATAGTTACCTATAGTAGATAAGGGTTACATTATTATGCGGAATTTCTGACTAATTTCGATATGTCTTTCTTTATCGAACATTGCGGAAGGACCAAAATTCTTGAGTTATTAAAGATAATAAGAAAAGATACAAATCCGCACAAATGGATGACTTTTTTCCTGAACACTGCTGAAACAAGTAATGCGTGTCTATCTCTATAATGAATAAGATTTCTCACAAACAACGGTATCTTGTTAGTTGTTGTGTGTCGATAGCTGTTGATAAATATTGCAAAATTTCCAGAGAAACCAACCGGGGACATTGCGACACGGTCCTGTTGTGCAACTAAGACGGTCCGTTAATAAATGTAGTGGAACCAAACGTTTTGCTTCAATAAAACGTGCGCGGTGACCACACGTTTTCACCATTCCATGATTGGAAAATAAAAGTTCATCCAAATATTACTCTTGGTCAAAAATGTGCAGCCCTTCTCTCGTGGGGTTCGTGAAGTTTAGGGTTATCATGTCAAGAGGGTGTTTAGTTGATTAGGGTTCAGTGTATGCGAAAAGCAGTCAAACAGATGTGCACAGCATGGGAGAGGCTAATGTCAAGCAGCAGACTGAATTGGTAAAATAGTCTGTAACAGTAGGTAGATAGACAACCAAGTAAACTTAAAACCGCATTCGAATGAAAGTCAGTAGTCTAAGTAAAAAAGTGTTAGGATGGTACCTTCATAAAATATAAGACGAGTCTATATCAGTCTTCGATCATATTTAAGGTCACCCTACATAAAGGAAATAGCTGAGAGTGCCGAGGCGCGAGCGAGCAGAGCGGAGCGGAAGTGGCGACCGTTCCCACGGACATTCATCCGTTACTTCACCTCGTCGTACATACCCCCCTCCCCCTTCACCGTAACCCCACTACACCTCCTTAAACCACCCATCACTTTCTTAGAAAATCTGGGTTTAACTGAACATAACAATGAAACGTAAACACATGACATCGCCCTAACCTAACAGACTGATTCTACTCCCGATACGGAAACTTTCGCTTCAAATCAAACTAAGTAACCAACAATGAATCGGTCAAGTTACAAAGATGAACGAACTTATTTAAAATTTAAATTGGATAATAAATAATAAAATAGAAGCTTTATGTATAAGGATAGCTGGATGCTGGAATGTCGGTCAAGGGCGCCATCATCAATCAAGGCGATCAACATTAGGTACGGCAGAACAAGGGCAATCACTATGGAAACATTGTCATATAATTTAACTACCATCCGAACTGAGGCACTTCTAAAATATACTAGAAGTCTAGAAGTGAATAGAACATAACTTAGTATGTATACTATTTATTTACTAATGAATTCAATTAATTAAATCATCTCATTAATCTATCGGCTAATCTGGATCCTATAGATAGAATCTGAAATGCTCCAAAACGAAATCTAGAGATGATGATGTAGTTTGCACATACCTACTTCTACCTCGATCATCTTATTAGATAAGTACTTCCTTATGTCCCTCCGGAAGATGATTCATTGACCTACTAACACTTTCGCTGTGTCAAAAATCCTTCGCGAATTGCACTTAATTAATCATTCAAGCGAAAAATCTCAAGTGCCGAGTTTAAAATTAAAATGATTTTTTTTGCAGCGTGTTTGGCGTAGCTACAGACTTCATAACAATAGTCAGGGATAATTTGACTCTTGTTTACAAACCCGACACGATCGCGGCGGCCCGAATAGAATCGATGTCTTTGTCTACTGAATAGCCGCCTAACGCCATACCCGCAATAGGTCCAGCTGATCTCATTGTTTAGTCTACCCGGGAACGCTTTTAATTCCTAACAAAACTGATTACAATGCTATGTGATTACTCACGAGTCACGACGATATTTATTGGTTATGTGTGTGTAACTGGTGTAAGTGGTGTACGGAATGCGGCGGTGAGACTGCTAGTGTGGGCTAGGTTACAAAGTTTCATGAAATGGTGGGAAGTATAAATAGAGCAACGTTTATTAGTACGACGAAATTCTTTGGAACCGGCAAGTTAAATCGACTCTACATGACCAAAAGTCTAAAATAAATGAAAAATATTGGTGATTTTATTTTACCAAAATGAATGAAAGCACTACTTAGCTGGAGTCAGCATGAACTTTCTTTTCACCTCAAAAGACAGCAGTTAGTATATTGTACTTATGTTGACAAAAACGCTACCACAGCACTAAATCAGTAAGCCTAAATACAAAAAAAATAAAAATAAGTAATGTTCGTTAAACCGTCAGTCGGTGGAACGTCGTGATCGTACAAGTGGACCGGATCTCCGGCGTGTGCGCAGCCGGAAGTGCGCAAGACTTCCGCTCCCTCGGGAGTCGGCGTCACGCGTCGCGGCGACTGCGCAACCGTGTCTTACCAACTGCGGCTTTCACGACACTCTATTACACACTGCGCTGCTAATATTAAGTAGGTAGGTAGACTACTGTTCATTAGGATGATTTTAAAATTACATTATCATTTGTATATAATTGATAACTTACAGATCGCAGCTTTTTAACCAAGGATTCTTTTCCGTGTTCGTTGCACAGTGGGTACCTATACCTACTGATTTACAGACAATATTTTAATATTATTCCAGTCGCAGTTCACCGCTAATAATAGTATTTTGCCATTCTTCCGAAATTCACCATCATCATCATTCCCCCGCCCTTGCCCCAATGTACTTAGGGTCGGCGCAACATGTCTTTTTCCTCCATACGTACTTCTCTATTAGTCGTCATCTCGGTAGTCACCCCCTTTCTAACCATATCATCATTCACACATCCCATCCATCGTTTCTTTGGCCCCTCTTAAAGCCATCGACATTTATACTCAAAACTCTCCTCACGATATTCCGAAATTCACCATTGTTTCCGTGAAAATGTAGAGCCAATTACATTTAATACCATCAAAGATGTTGCTATTTTTGTATCCCCAGGGACTTAACAAATCTTGTAATCCCTTTATAAGCGAAGAGTAATTAGATTTTACTGATAGAAACAATCTCCGTTAACTTGGAATCGGAAATGTGCGCGCTAAGTGGCGAAGCGCGGCGCGCTGACGAACTGAACCCTATCGCAATAAACTAGAGCGCGTTTAGTTATTAGTAGGTATAGGAACGAGCTTTACATTTCTGCTTTACCTTAGTTCAAACGTATTTTGATGCTACAATATAAGTTATAGCTTACATGAAAAATGGATTCTGACGAATTGAGAACATTCTCCTTTATAAGGACAAGCTGTTAGGCAAACTATTTTAATTGTAACCCAAGAGAACAAACAGGCTTAGCATGTTGGACGATCCAACTGCAACGGCAAAGCTGTTCCGGGCATGATGTGTTAGTATTATAGGACTGCACAACCAGTCGACAACTTAGCACACACAAGCCAAGGTAAAGTAATTTTTCTGTAGTATGCTGAGCTTCGCTAAAGCTGGACGAAGGGAACACACTTCTGCTGTTACGGGTCTAATCTAATAACATTCTGCGAAAATATTAAAATCCCCATAGAATAATATTAGGTGGGTATCTAAGATGCGACTGGTATTATTTAGCCAGGGACCAGTGACTAAATAATATGACAGCCGCATAAGGTCAATCGATCAGGTTAAGCTACTCTTGCCGCAGTTGGACTGTGGGTGGGTGACCCCTCCGTGCCTCGGAAAGTACATAAGTTAAGCGGTTAGTCCCGGCTGTCATTCGTGGATCTTTGACAGTAGTGACGGGTAGTCAGAAGCCCGAAAGTCTGAAAACTAGTCTTACCAAGAGGTATCGTATTACCTAGTAACTGGGTTGTGGAGGTCAGATAGGCAGTCGCTCCATGTAAAATACTGGTATTCAGCTGCATCCGGTGAGACTGAAAGCAAACCCCAGCATAGTTGGGATTTGGGAAAAGGCTAGGCAGATGATGATGATCTACGATTCGTTTTATTTTATTAGTGTTGTGTACTAATAAAATATTTAATAGAAAGAAGAAATATAGGTAGGTGCAACAAAGCTATAAATAACATTCAAACATTACTAAGTCGGTATTTGTTGCGTACATTTTCTTGTTTTTTAAAGTATGAAATAAAGAGAATTTCATTAGTTCAATATCGGTTTACAGCTTTTAATTCAACAAGTCGTGAATTTATTGGTGATTCCTGTAACGGTCATGGATAGTATATTAGCACTACAGATATCCTTCTTCTTCTTCTTGCCCTTATCCCATGTTACTTGTGGTCGGCGCAACACGTTTTCTTCTTCCATTCTCCTCTGTCAACCGTCACGCTATCATTCACTCCCTTCTCTTTCATATCATTCCTTACACAATCCATCCATCTTTTCTTCGGTCTTTCTAGCACTACAGATATCCATTTTTATGAATATAAAAAATGTCTAATTTAAATATTATGCTGGTCTTAAATACAGACGTAGGGGCGATAAAGAACGACGTATGCTCTGTTAAACACATTTTACTGATACTTTCAGTTCACACAATTTATTTCAACGAACGCAATAGAAGAACCTGCACGCATAGTATAGTACGAGTAAACTAAACTACCTAGTGAATTTATCTTTTACGTTGTTTGGCCTTCATTCACACGTTATTTATTATCGCGGTTTTTTGCTAAAAATATTTTATTTACAATACATGACTATTTTTGTAATCGTATCCCAGAAACAGTAAAGAGGTTTGCCTACACCTATTTAAATCTATCGTGGCAACAAATTGATAGTCTTCCACTTTATCTGTGACTTGAACTTCAGACGTCATGCAACATCCACCTGTAAATAGAAATACTTTACGAAAACACAAAGGAATTCATAACATAATATGCTCTGATGTCGACATCAAAATTATGTAGTGATGAATCCCAGCACAGTACTCTCCCTGTGATGCTCATCCTCAATCCTCGAGAGAGAATCGAAGCAGAGCAGGTAACCACGTACTCCCAAAACCTTCCCGCTTCCGCAAGATGAGAGCTTGGTTTTACCCAAAGGTACTCTCCCCTTGCGCAAGTTGTGGACTAGTTCCAACAAAACCTTCCTAATTCATATCTATCCTAAGCATGCATGTTTACATAAGCCCATTGGATTATGTATAGCATCATCATCTCTCGTCGCTACGACTTAGAGCCTGCGCACGGTACGGCAAGGGATTTTTATGCGAGGAATAGAAATATAAGTTAATAGTATCACAATAAAATTTAGATTTCAATGATGATGCCAATGGACGTCGCCAAATGCCCAAGGATACCGCGGCATTATTGCCGTCAGAATGCGCTTGCATGTAGTGATGCCGAAGGTTCTGCTGTGCCGAGTGTTAAAGTCAACTCAAATAAAGATTTCTAAAGTAATGTTGCGTGTTAAAGTGAAGATATTTTCTAAGGTACCTCTCGAAGATTTAGTCATACGAGACAAAGAAGAGAAGTATCATGACACTCAGGTGGTTCGATACTCTATGAAAATGCCTCCTGTACCAATACCCAAGTTTCCACTAGAAATGACATGGAATCCAAAGATCTTGTATTTTGTGTTGGACGAAGAACCTGTTACACTCAGAGTTCGGTAAGAAATGGATGTTCCTACTGGGTACACACCTTACTAAACAATAGGTACTTACTCAATAGTGAGTTAAATCAGAGAGAGGAGGAGATTACAGCAGTGCTATTCTGTAAATATGGAGATATTTACAAACCTTGAAAACTTAGGTGAAGTGAGATGTCAATCCCTAGATTTCCTAGCGTCAGATAGGGTGACAGCTCACTTCACCTAAGTTTTTACGGTGAGGTTTTTTACAGAATAGACCGGCAGATTACCTAGTGCTTTAAAAATGGTTGCAGATGTGTAGAAAGGTACGGTCTGGTCTAGTATGATTTATGAATAAGTAAAGTACTCAAGAAGATTTAAACTAACCGTAGATTTTTAAGAGTTCAATAAATCTGATAAAACAAGGGTTAAATAGAAATCTCTCGTTTTAGCAATAGCAATTTATAGCATGTTTATAGCACTGTCGTCGACAGTATCAAGCACTTACTTAATATTCTCTTTAATTAGGATTTGGAACAGCTCCAACCGTTCCATGTACTTCCACTATTGCGGGCTATGGGGCGATAGTGCGCGGATTGGTGCCAGCTGGAGCTGCTTCCCTCACACGAGGATCTGGCTGCCTTCGGGACTGTGGGGAGAAATTATCGTCAAGGCAACCCCCCGGGTAATAGCTCCGATCGCATGCGCCATCGCCAGCATACAAGTAGCTGCTGGGCATTTGAGAGACAACGTTACTGGCTACTTTTCGATACCGATACAAGCGAAATTTTTGAAATACATCCCGCCTCCACCGCCTGAAGGCGAATAAGGTTAATAAATACCAAGTTGTTTTCTTTTTCCTTTTTTTTATACGTCACCAGCGGCGTAACATACTGTCAGTACCAATGGCTTTTATTTTGACAGTTCAACAATATTCATTGCGTTATTTACGTTGTTAAGCAGACAAATTTTCGAACATATGAAGCAATGGATTAACAATATCCTCCAAAATGATTCAAATTGAGATTGTTAGTGTTACGCAATTAGGGTGCTGTTTTAAATCAGTGTTTCTGACACTTTGTTGAATACCGACCCAGTTCTACGCTTAACCTAATTCTTCAAAACTCAATTCAAAAACGATACTAGAAAAGTAAAAAAAAATATTTTAAGTAATTATTAAAAGGCTACATACAGTTTCCTCATCGTTTTACGCACGACGACATATCAAGCTATACATTTCCAGTACTTATAAGCTGGCTTCTCATTTTACGAAAAGCCTATAATACAATGCGAGGTCAGCTAAAACTGTAAATGAATAACTTGATAATTATGTCGTCGTTTGCTTTTCTCTTCTTTCGTTTTGTAATAATTTTCCTTGTTTGAATCCCCTTTGTTAATGATTGTTTCGTAACAATTACATTGTAGCCCATTGCGAAATTACTGTAATGATAGGAACCTATGTAACACCTAACCGTCTTAAAAACACCGGATGTATGACACGTGAGTTCTTATTTTTCCTTCTACTTAATTGATAAATTATTACATTTGTGAATGGCACTACCTGTCTCTGATAATTCCTGGACACCTGCTACTAATTATATTGATTCATTGATGGATTTATATCTTATCAATCTAAGTACACTAAGTAGTTAAACAATAATAAAAACCAGTCAAGTGCGTGACGGGTCACGCGCAGTGTAGGGTTCCGTAGTTTTTATAACAGCCAAGTGCGGGTCGTATTCGCCGACTGATAGTTTCTCTAAATAAAAGCCAAACATGACTACCTACCTAATTTGACTTCTTATACAAATCCTCACCTGATCCAACAGTTTTGCACGGAAAGTTTAAATTATCATCCCCACTTTAGATGTAGGGGAGTTACCCTAAATAATTGTTTTTTTTTTAATTTTATTTTACCACTTTTTCGGCGTCATTAAACGTGTATACTCATGCCGAATTAAAACTTTCTAGTACCTACCAATAGTATTTGAGCTAAACCGCGGACAGACAGACAGACGACATGGCGAAACTATAAGGGTTCCTTGTTGACTACGGAACCCTAAAAACTGGCCAAGTGCGAGTCGGAATCGCGCACCGAGGGTTCCATACAAACTTTTAGTTATAAATTACTAAAGTTCATAAACTATGAAAGTACCGAACATTGCTCAAACGAAAAGATAAACGGATTGAGGGACAAACTTAACTTTGCCGTTGGAAAACTGTTATCCACATACATCGACATAGGTCGCGGTTAGTTTACCAACCACAAATAAGTTTGTAATCGCAAAAGTAATTTTTTTATGACGTAACTAAAAATTTACGGTTTATGCAATTTTTCCTTTAAGCTTTAGGATGTTGCTTCGTACCAAATTTCAAGATTCTGAGTCAACGGGAAGTACCTACCCTGTAGGTTTTGATTCCCTTGCGAGTGTCGAAAATTTACGGCACAAACGGCTGTATCTTTTCATTGCGTAGGCTTGGAAGTTTCATTTTTTCACAGTTCCAAGGGTCAGTAGACCTGAGTATTTGATATAAATTCTAGCTTGATACCTTCACGCGTTCCTGAGAAAAAGGGTCTTGACAGACAGACGGACGGACGGACAACAAAGTGATCCTATAAGGGTTCCGTTTTTTCCTTTCGAGTTACGGAACCCTAAAAAGAACGTTATTTCGGCAAAAATATTATGATAGGTATTATTCATGTAACTAGGTTAGCAAATACATCAGCACACCTATTTATGTATAGCTACGTATTAACAAGCTAATCAAAACGAATACTTGAAATACTCATTTCTAGAGCAATTTATTGTTATTATATATTTAAGAGAAGGCACATTCTTATTACCTTTATGCTAACTTTTCTTGATGATGAGAGTAGTACATTTCCATTCTTGCTTGTGATGGTAAAATAAGAGGTAGCTAAGAGAGAAATAAAATGAGATGAAAATGAAATACGTACCGTAACCAGATCGCTTTTCCTTTTTATTATTAGAGTATTCTTGCCTCGACTGTGACATGGAGCGACTGCCTACCTGACCTCCACAACCCAGTTACTGGTAAGACCGGCTGTTAGACTTTCGGGCTTCTGACGACCCGTAACGACTGTCAAAGATCCACGAATGACAGCCGGGACCAACGGCTTAACGTGCTTTCCGAGGCACGGAGGGGTCTTGGTACCTATGTGAAGATGGTAGAGTGATAGATCGACCCGTGCGGTTGTTATTACTTAGCCACAAGCCCCTCTTCCTTATAAGTAGACAGATATAAAGTAAAAAAAAAAATATGTAGAACTAGTTCCAAAATTTAAATTAAGTCCATCTATTAAAATACCGTAGACATAAGCGCCATGATAATCCAGTAACATCTTGATAACATAATAATATAAAATTAACGTATTTGCGTCATCATCACCGTTTTAAAATAATAATATATTTTTGTAGGTACTTATGGAATCCGGATAAGCATTGGAACCTGTTGCTGGGGACAGCAAAACGTTACGTTCTGCTATTTCATAGCCTAGATTCTAGATAATCTTTCAGACTAATTTACTACTTGCTGCTTGCTTAAAATTCCCGTGTGTGTTTTTTCCAGCGGGGTACAGACGCCAGCAGGTCAAGCTACCCGAAACTGTCAAATTTTCCCAATCAACCTTGAACATTAAAGCTTTAGGGATAAAGTTGAAAATCTATTAAAGAAATTTGACAGATTGTAGTAGCTTGATGTGCTGGCGTCTGTACCTAATTACGTAACCCGTTTCCATCAGTAGCAATGGGTTTCACTTTGACAGTTAAACAACATTCATTGCGTTATTTACGTTGTTGAGCAGACAGATATTTCGAACATATGAAGCAATGGATTAGCAATATCCATCAAAATGATTGAGATTGATAGTGTTAAGCAATTAGGTTGCAGGTTAAGATCATGAGACATGTTTTAAATAGGTTTCAGAAGTCTTATTCACAATTAACCCATTGAAGGACTGAACGAGACACAATTGAAGTTTTATTGTTATTACCTACGTTGAGGGGCGCTTAGTGTCCCGCAAAGTGTTAATTAATTCCCAACAATTAAATTCCAAACCCGATTTGAATCACTCTACTTACTCCGCTGGAGAACGGTGTCCTGACAATCTCCTAAGAGACAGCTACGGGATACGGGAGCCTCATGTTTTTTTGTACAGACGCCAGCTTGTCAAGCTACCTGAAACTGTCATATTTTCAAAATCAACCATGAACCTTAATGATTTCGCGATAAAGTTGAAAATCTATTAAAAAAAATTGATAGATTGTAGTAGCTTGATGTGCCGTCTGTACTAAGAAGTACATACGTAAGTTATTTATTGTTTACTTGAATAGTAGATACTGAATAAATTGCTCTAACTAGACATAATACGATAACGTACTTAAAGAGTAGTTTTTTTCTATTGGGGAAATCCTGACAACACTAGGGAGTTCAGAATTAAGTTGAAGAATTTCCTTGTGTGGTTTCCAGTAAGCTATAAAGATATTCATACAACTTCCTCAAGAAGTGCGTCAATCGTGTATTAGATATATCCTTAGAACGTCGCATGACTTACAGATTGGAATAGTAATCAAAGCATTGTCTGAGTAGAGACAGGCACGCAGCGTGGGGCGGCGCGCGGCGTGACGGGCGGCGGCGCAGGAGTCGACTCGCTGCCGTGATGCTCGCTGTAATATTAAAGGCCTAATAATCTGGTCGGTGACTCACTGCCTTTGTCCACACACAAACCGTAGGCAAAAACTATTACGAGAGACTTTGATGAATAACCCACCAAAACATATTTTCAGCCGTTTCATCAGCGATTTCATGTTGAACAGACGCCTTATTTTTAAACACTTTGAAAAACGTGGGTGTTGCAGCAATTCTGTTTTGCTTTGGAACAAGAAAGTTCAGAAACGGATTATAAAAATACCTGCATTAACGCACGAAATTCCTTCTTATAATAAACTATAGAGGTTCTACATAGGTAGATACCACTACACACTGATATTTGTGTTGCGTACATAGTTGGAACACAGCAGGTACACGACTCTACCTATTGGAAGATTTAACTGGTTCTGTTTATAAATCAGTTCCAGTGATATTTTCGTTTTAATGTTGATTGTCCTCTGAATAAAATTATTTGTATAGTGCCTACGAGCCGCAATAGCGCGAGAAATAGATTTTACGAGTGCGTGTGGCGCGATATTTACGTGTGTTTACACTTCAGACGATTTTATAGGCGCAACGACACCGTCATGTGCCATATTAACATATAAGGAGCTCTTTAGTACCATGGCGTTATTACGTAACTGCTACACTTAAGTACCGTGCCCGATTCAGGTATCTTTATTGCTGGAAGTAAATTCTAATTTACTCTTGGTCAAGTTAAGAGGGTGTTGTTTTTTTTATTTGGTTGAAGTAGTCTTTAATTTCTCATTAGCTAGGACTTTTAAAAGTTAATCCTCATATTGATTTCCTTTTTTCTAAATGACAAGTTCTCTTTGTTCTTTTGCCAAAAGGTAGCTTCGTTTTGATTCTACAAAATTCCTCAGAGAGACAGACAGGGACAGGAACATCCTAGCAGCTATAAAGCCGTAAAACGAATTACTTGTATTAAATGTGCCGTTAACCGACCGAACATAATCGATGGCTGGACGTTGGTATTTCAAGTTTCCTATAGGAGGTAAATATGAGGGAGAACTTTGTAAGTTTTCCTACAAAATATGTATAACTACATAACAATTAACAGCTACAAAGCAAAGCTCACTAGATGAAATTCTGACGAACTCATTGATGGTGATATCTTGGACATTAATTAATCATTACATAATGATAGTGTAGTATCGTAGTAGGAGGTATCTAGTTGTAGTTGTAATTGTTAATTAACAGCTATAATAATAGTAGGTAAGTACTTGCTAAATCTAACGTCACACATGCGCTTTCTTCATATAGGTAGGTCTTCTGAATTGTAGATATTGATGAAAACAACCCATAGATATACTGATAATTAAGTTCAGAGGTTCACTGGCGTAAAATAAGACATCGAATTATACAGATTTTCTATAGATATTCTAAAATGTTCTTATCTACGAAGGCCAAAAATCAGTGAAGCCAAAAACATTCAAGCAAAAACGTTAAGAGCCGGGAAATTGGATGGTTAGTGAATAAACATGTGAATTTGTGGCACGCATCGTCGCCAGCGAACAATCAGTTGGTCCAGCTACAAGGCTTCCGGGTGCTGATTGATGCTGATTGATATTGATTCGAGCAGCCGGGCCTGCGCCCCGCCGGACATCTCTCCGCACTTGTATGGTACCCAGCAACAGTCGAACAGATTATATTCATCAAGATAGGACTACGAACAGATATGTGTCTAAATAGTAGTGTTCATTATTTTTTGGGACGTATAATAAGTACCTACATACATCTACACGTGCTAAAATCAGGACAAAGGAACTTGTAAACAAAACCGGCCAAGGGCGTGTCAGGCCACGCATAGAATAGGGCTCCGTAGTAACCCATAATGGCACTTTACAAGATAGGCCTCTATAAATCCTGAGCTAACACAGTTTTCTAAGCCGTTAGCCGTCCTTCAAAGTAGTTCATCACAAGGTCTACCATCATGAATTTTTTCAAATTTTTCGAACCAGCCGTTTAGCTTTTAGAGGAGGGGGAGGGGGGAGTCCTATTTTAACAAAAAAATGCGCTTTAAAGTTGAATATCTCGCAAACGGATACCTAAATCAAAAAATGGTGTAGACGCGAGCAAAAAAAATCATCCCACTTTACGTGTGTAGGAGGTAAGCCGAGGACGGAGGGACGACGACGGACGGACGGACATGATGAAACTATAAGGGTTCCGAGACGTGAACTACGGAACCCTAAAACGTGGAAGAGGATATTAATAATCCACTCGGGAATATCTTCTAAATAGACTTGATCTACAAGTCTGACGTTCTATAAAAATATAAATAAAAGACAATATCATAATGTGACACTTTCTTTGAAATACCGACATCTTACCTATTCAGTTATGTTCAAAGACATTTTATTATTGTTGAGGACTCTCCTGTTCTTTATTAATACTTAACATAAAACGTTTTCAACAATTTAATTTCACCGTTGCTTGTGATGTTCTATTCGGAACACAAATTATCGACTCGGTTTGATCCCACGCCCAAAATAAAATATCATATTTCCTGTCAGGCGGGCAAGCTTCAGCATTCGAGTGTCTTTTTTTCTTCCATTTTTTCAGGCCACCAAAGTTTTTTAAGGAACTGCATCGCACATGTTTGTTCAACATACGCTTCTTCTTTACAAGTAGTTTTTGGCGTCTGGCGACGATACTTATTTCTAACGTTTTTATTGTATCGGATATTTGAGCTATGAGTGAATTGGTGTAGTTTTGCAGGGACAATATTGTGAGATGTCGCAATTCTTCAAACGCTTTTTTACGGATCTAACTATTGAAGGCAGTATTTTGTTTAAATGTAAAGTGTGTGTGTATCTGCGAAACTGTGTAAACTCGGCTGGTGATTATTGTGGTCATCACGTCTGGCCAAACAGAGCTTTATTTCTGCAAGCAGCTATCCTCTCAGTATAATGCATCTCTAACATGATAGGTTACAAGAACACTACGCAACATTTACTTATCTCCGTAGGCAATAAGACATTAAACAAAGTTTTTTGATTCTCCGTTGAAATGTCGTCACCTCAATTCTTAGGCTTCCGCGATGTCGTAGCGGTAAACTGAGCAACAATATGCTGCTAGGAAACTGTTGCTATAAACTGCATACGGCTCGTAACCCGTAATTAATTCAATGACGTGATTTCACAATGGCTGATCAGTGGTGGTTATAACGAGGTGTGCTGTGCTGGTGTGCTGCCGTTAGTCGACTTGCAAGCGTACTCATGCGCGTTTAGTGGTGGCGGTGTATTACAGGTGTTGCGCTGCTTCTCACGGCCGGTTCCGCGCCGCTTGCATAACGGCCTGCGCCCGCGCAGCACACGTAACGCGCCGTAACACCGCACATTATGCATGTAGGGCGCAAGTCGACGACTCCGACACTGCGCGCTAGCTTTGTTCGCAATAGACAATTTATCGATTTTATACTGTTATTGCTGTTCCTGATCATATTTCTATGTAGGCAATTCGCACACTTACAAAGTTGTGTTCTGCTATTCAATGTTATTTTCAAAATGTGCTTCTTGCCTGATGCCTCACGTAGGAGAATTTTAATAAGATCATTTTACGTCAAATACGGTTTCACCTGGCAAATTAATACGTCAGGTAGACACTAGACACGGTGGCTGATGAGGGTGACAATCCAAAATCCTCTTTTATCATACCATTTTAGGCTCAAGCTGCCTTTTGTATCGCTACCACAAAAGCCTGCCCACTGCGCCCACGTCTCGGGTTACCGATGAAGATGACATGCGCACGAGACAACTCCGATCACCCTGTCAGATACATGCACAAATCTCGCCTCCATCAACAAAAGATCAAGTTCCGCGATTGGAGTCGAATGCACCCATTTTACGGAAGCGGTAGGCGCCAGCTGCCTATAGGGTATCAAATACCACACTGATAAAGGCTGCCTTAATAAGAAAAATGTAAGACGAACTCACGACTCAACTTCGAAATGTTTTCACGCTAAATCGAATCGAGACAGTGAAGGCTTGTAACTTACACCGACTACATCTTCAATGATCGCTTTGAAATCTTCTTTATTTCTCTTTTCATACATTACTGACGCTCGTAGATACTCATGATGGAATTAAATGTTTAGCCGATTGTAGGCTATTTTGGCACGAGCAGAACACTTGATTTTCAGCGACTAAGGTCGATATGATCTTTAAGTGACTTTATATCCAAGATTGTACGAATTGTACCTATACAGGATATTAATTAGTGAAGTAACATGCTGCATGCTCATATAAGGGTTTATTACGTTGAGAATGAAGTTTCGAATTGTATCCCACATTGGAGAACTTAAAGGTATTCCATTAGGTACTTAGTTCTTTGTAGACAAAGAAAATATTATTTAGCTCATGTGTTTGTGATCTGTATTAACCCCGTAAACTTTTTACGTGTTCTGCAATTATCGTCACTGCTATGAAATGTATACTTTTTAGTCTAGCTCATTTGATGCCTGTCAAACAGTCTGCGCCAGAAATTGGCACAACAAACGATTTTCAAAATGACTGTTGTTTTGTCGAACAAAATGGATTTTATGATTTAAATTCATGTTTATTAGAAGCGACAGTGATGATGGTGGTCTGATGTATCGCTGTCAATTAATTAATTGCAAATGACTACATAAACAAAATATTAATGTACGTAGGTACTTAATATAATTCATAATTTATGAGTAATAATCTTATTAACTGATTTGATTATGAGTCAGCTACAATAAACACTTAAATGGATGGGCTACGTTCAATACACATCGTGCCTATCATATTTCTATCTCTGATTCATGAGTGTATCGCTCAATGACGAGATTATCGGAATGCGAATTAAAGTTTTAAGATAGGCTCATTGTTATTTAATTATGAGTAGGTATGTTCAATGTGCACAACTTCTTCTATAAACCAGTTCCGAGAACTGTCGAAATGATTAAACCCTGTCAAGTAAACAAAGATATCGAGCTACCTCGTTCCGGATAATCATTCGATTTCGACTAATTACTTTAGGGAAGAAACAGATTTTTATCAAACCAATATAACTTATAAGACACGAATCAAAACCACAAATCGGTAGAGGAAGAAGCGTAACTACATTATATTGTTTATCGTCAGTACATCAAGGAAAAACGTGAATATTTTAATACCCACACGTTAGTATACACATGTGTTGTGGTACAATTTTTCCGCATGCAATTTTATTTATGTGTTTTCCGCCTAACGCCAGTTGAAAAGTTGGGCGCGGAAGTCCCGTGACCGGAAGAAGGGGAGTATGGTGGGGAGGGGCGTCTCGGGGGGCATCCGGTGACGTCCTTGCCTTTCCGGACTTTGATTTCCGGTTCACTATCTGTACGATTTTCTCTGTTGTGCAATAGTAAGTCAAAATGATATTATAAAATTATTAGGTAGGTAGAGGTGTCCTTTTTTATCTTATGAGAAACGAATGACCTGAAAAGGTTCAGCAGTGCGATTCTGTAACCATCTCACCGTGAAAACTTAGGTGAAGTGAGCGTGGAGTGAGCTGTCATTCCAAATAATGCTAGGGATTGACACTACTGACAACTCACATCAAGCTTACTTCACTTGAGTTTTCACGGTGAGATTTTTACAGAATCGAGCGGCTGGTCATGTTCCTATATCGAATTCGAATACTTAATTACAGCATTCCGAAGGTGCCTCAGGTGCATACAACTTGTAAGTTTGGCAACAGCAGTTCACACAGACTCGAACTTTATACCTACATAGTAGGTATTCATATGTGTGCCATAAAATACATTAAGTTTAAAATAAAACAATAAAAAACAAACCAAATTAAAGACGCTGATGATTGCCAAGAAACAATCATCGATCATGCGCGTTTAACTGTGTCTTACAATCTGCTTTCACAGTAGCGTGTCATTGGGATATTTTTTGTTTTTGTTCTCATTATAAAGTACCGATACACGTGCACATTGTGTGTGTATGAGATTGTGGAGACTTGTATGGGATAAATGAGTGACGAGACTCCCGGACAGCGGAGCGGTCGCTGCGTGAGGCCTTCCGCTCAGGAACCATGCTCGAAAATATTTTCTAAGTTTACCAATTACTTTGTATAGGTATGGTATGCACTAAATATAGAGTTCCAGTTCCTTCAAGTTAGGAATATCGATCTAATACGAGTACCTACTTAGGATCAATTGTTTTTTCTTCAGTGATATAGAGATTGGTTCTTGGAAACTGGATCGTTGTAGAATTGATCCTTTCTTTTAGAACTAACAGAGGTGATTCTTAATGGAATATTAATATAATTTAGTTACATTTGACAAGTATGTAAGTAGAATATACATATACCTAATGCAACTAATTTTGAATAATTCAGGAATGCAACAAATAGGTATGTTAAGGATAAGGAAGTATTTTACAGCAGTGCCCTTAGGCGCAATTGCTTAATCATAATTAATTACAAAAACCAGAAGTGTGTGCTGTTAGCCCACCACGTGTGTTATACTTCACAGTTTTTAAAGATACCATATTGACCATAATGCATTTCATAATAAAAATGTGTGGCAGTGGGGTATACTGTTACCTAAATACAATACATACATTATATTTTATTGATGGACTTTTTATGTATATTTTTAAACTACCTATTTAAAATTAACATATCTACAATATTACTTAACATTATTGTATGTTAATAACATATTTATTTATTAAAAGTTAACAAACACATTATTATTTAGTACCCACTTAATCTATTTAACATTAATAATTTATTTATAAAATAGGCATATACACTAGTTCAATGTAAAGTATATCGTCTAGTCATAAAGTTAAAAGTATTGGAATCTTTGGTACATTTTATATTAATGGCTACTCTATTTTGCTAATAAAATCTCAATTTTACGACTACTCTATGTAAAGCATAGCGGTTATATTAAGTTCAAGAGAACCCAGCTTCGTCGCAGTATGCGTATTTTCTTTGTACTGTAAGAAGTTGGCAAGGCCCAAGTTTCTTAAGGAACTCGGCGGGAGAGCAAATATCTAGCTATAATAATATGACACACTATAAACACAGCGTAACCGAATGAGCTGTTACGTGATTCTTTTAGTATTTATGTTATGGTTATTTAGTTGGTAGCAACTAGGCAATGAGTACATGAATGTTAGAGGTCATTACACTACAAACTAAATGTGAGATTTAATCAATATCAGCTCAGTAGGCAACAAGTAGTACCTATCTCGCGGTTGCGTAATGACTTGTTCGAACTGGACACAATATTCAATTGAGGAAGAAGATATGAAATACAGATATGATGTAATCAATTCGCGTGTAAGGGAGTCGACATGTCAGGCGTTTGCAATAGTAAGGACATAGCTTGGAATAAACTTGGTTTTTAGCGTACAAATCTCCAATCAGTAGTGATTAGTGAACGTTACGTTAGTAACAAACAATCATCAGTATCGTTCGCTTGCTACAAGACTGGGATAGGTCCTTTTGGCACAACATAAAGTTCAATTATTTCGTATCACAGCTCTACATCTCTTGATCTCTACTCTATATATCGAGGTGTCTACTTTGCCTACTAAGTAATCCCCTGATGCGATAACTAATATTATTTTTGTATTTAATCATTTATAATGTATTTTATCTCTATGTATAACCACACATTCTTTACATAGTAAAGTTAGTACACTCACAAAATAATTATCTAGCTTTCAGAAATAGGAAATCATCGAACAAAGTAGAGGCGTTTTATAAACCGTGACGTTATCGTAGCCATAATAAATGTTTCGTCTTTACAAAACCATTTCTGTATAAAACAGGGAACATTTCGTAACATAACAAATCCATATACTTATATTGTCCACACGTGCGCGCCGATCAAGACAAGTGCACTGACATATACAACGGTTCAATTCTCAGAATCGGGTTAATTCGGTGTGTGACGTCACCGGCGACTGCGCCCGCGCTGCTTCCTTGTCCGACGGAATAACGACTCGAGGGTAATTAATAGTTAAATTCATTTAGTTCCTGACTTACAAGTTGACGCTTTGAAAGTGAATAATTGTCGTTTGAACTGGAATTGTGCGCAAGTGTGCGCCAGTCCTGGCTATAGTGTACTGCTATCCTTATTACTTGCTTTATGTAATGTATGTAAACGCTGCGCAGTCTAAGTTTTGCTTTCCTGTCTAAGTTAGTTTTAAATATGGATTGTATAGGTATCATATTTAGTTGAGAAACTGCGAGTCTCTGAAATCTGAACCTGAATTGTTTTCTTATCTCGCTGGGTCCAGTAGCAGGTGCTCCGCAATGCTTTTATTGTTTGATTATGTCTATAGGTGTCGATATAACTTTGTAAGAGCACATGTTTACGGTAAGCTTATAGCTACACAATTAATTATACTTGAATTAAAATACCCCAATGACTAGTCTTAACATATTAAAGAAAAAAAAAAGAAAACAAATCCAATTTTTTCAACAAAGCAGCGGAGCATACATAATATTTTAAAACATAATTACTAACAAAATGACGACTGAACCCACTAACTCATCGATAATCGATTTAAAAAAAATAAAGACCCCAACGGTCTTTGATTGGAACCACATGACGTCGCCGAACGACAAAATAAATTAAAAAACAATCACCAGATCATTTAAGTCAACAGAAAAAAGCTTTAAGCCTCGCTGCAACCCAGACATTTGCTCCCGAAAACAAACCTATTAGTCTCTAATGAATGAAAACGCAGTCCACAGTTAAAAGTGAGTTTGTTCGAAGATGTTACCCGAGCTTTAACGTTAACTAAGGCGTTTATGTTTCAAGGACTTGTTGCGTCGCAGCGTGGGAAAGCTCAGTGAGGTCAGGTGGCACATGTGGTGCACTCCTGTTTAGAATGTTTTAAAAATAATATTTAACAAAATACAGACGAAGGTGCAGAGATTATGAGGAGACTTCGCGGGGGAGATGCGTTACACACCTACACATCAGCCCCGCCTGGTGGTCTCTAAACAATAACAGAGCAGAGCATTATTTATCTTAGTTATGACGGGACTTTACGATACGAACGGGGAATCCAACTACATATGGTGTTAATCGTGTTACCGCAGAATAAAATTACCTCATTATACTGCACTTTTCTGAGTAGAAGAGGTCGGGTTTTGTGGTGCTATAATTTTATCGTAACCAATAAAAAATATACCGAATTGCATACTGCATCGGATATGGTAACGGTCTTATATACTGAAGCTGTTCTTACCCTATGGTAAGAATATTATAGCTAACGTTACGTTTTTAGTTAACCAAAACTGTGCTATCACTGTTTTGGTTATTCAGTTACGAGTATTTATTATTTACTAGCTTCTGCCCGCGGCTTCGCCCGCGTGGATGTCGGAAGTTATCCCACGGGAACGTGCTAACAGGATAAAATGTATGTGCTTCCCCAGAATGCCATCTATCTCGCGGGCCCTTTGTGGCTAATTACAGTAGAAAACCAATTGTGTCTCATTAGTGGTGATTAAGAGGGTACCTATATGATATCTTTACCTAAGTACCTACCTAATTAAAAAAAAAACTCAATAACAGAAAATTAAATACCTACCTAAATAAACCTATTTCTGATGATAACTAATCTAAACTCAATAAATAAGCAAAATCCCTAAAAACTAATATCTATACGAATGACTAATCCTACCTAACAGTATTATAAAATAACCTACGGTCACTACGTACACTATCAAATATACTACCTATACTTTAAAATTAAAATCTATACCTACGACTCATATAAAAATAAACCTAAATAACTCTAAAAACTAAAAGGAATAAAAATGAACTCCACTGCGGGTGACCCAACCTACGACAAACTTAGTATTTGCGGTTGGTACAGTACAGACAGTGGTAATCGGGTATAGGGATCGAACCGCAAAATTAAGTTTGTTTTTTATTGTATATACTTTTCCGGGATAAAAAGTACCCAGTGTGGTGCCCAGGATATTAAAGAATAATTATACCAAGTTTCATCGTAATCGAACCGGTAGTTTTTGCGTGATGCCTGAACAAACAGACAGACAGACAGACAGACAAAAATTTTTTTAATCACATTTTTGGGTTCGGTGTCGGTCTAGTAACACCCCCTGTAAATTATTTTTTTGATATTTTCAATGTACAGAATTTTCACTTCTACAGATTTATTATAAGTATAGATATAGATTATTATAAGTATAGATGTGTCCGTCAGCGTCATTGCCATGCACTTTCTGGCTCCAAGGCATTTGAATCCGCATCCCCTTGTGAATACTTTTTCGCGTGATCTGCTGGGAAGAATGTCTTCGTTCACAAAAACTAAATCTCTGCATTGGCACCGCCCAACTTTGGCTTCTGTACGTCACATGAGCCCGTGGGATTGAAGTGATAATGGACGGGAATTCGCGACGTGGGTGTCCGGCTCGCGCTCGCATTATGCAGCACTTTTTATGCCTTCTTGTAGATAGAACGTTTTCTGTTCATCGATGCGCAATAACGTAGGCTTTGTGAATGAACAAACATGCTGCGTAAACACGCCCAGTGACGCGTTGCTTCATTGGCTTTTGGTAAACGCCTGCTTCTAACATAATTCCAAACTGAAAATCAGTTCACAACTTCATATTTTTATATTTGCAGCTTTGTGTAAATGCCCTAAATGAAATCAAAATGGAAATCAATTTAAAATGCGAACGTTATTTGGAATTAAGAACCTCATGAAAAAAAAAGAGAGAAAAATTTTTTTTTTTAATAGATATGAAAAATAGTAGGTAAGAGAGCAAAATAATATTTATACGGCGAGGGCGCTTCTTGAATTCAGAGCAAAGTGAGGGATTCTAGAGGATTCTTCTTTAGTAGAATCCTAACGTAGCGAGGGATTCAAAGTCGCCCGAGCCAAAAATATATTTTGCGCCCGATTGATACACTCTACTTTTCATCACCCACTATGAGAAAATAAAAAGCGCCTCATATTTTATTGTAATATTATTATTTAATAAAACATAGAGTAACAACTAAATTGAAATTAAATAGTATCTAATAATAAAACAACTAAAAACTTAAATTATATTTACATTTGAGACATTTTCGCAATTATGAAAATTTATTGTTATTGTTTTATTAGGAATAGAGATTGTTGTACTTAGATTTTATATTCTTGGAAAAGAAATTCTTTCGAGGAAAATGTGACGGTGAATCTCGTTGTTTGGATGTAGATGGGCGCGGCGACTGAGGCATGGATGGATTAACTGAAGGTTGCAATTTAATGTTTTCCACGATGCGTTCATGGGCCGTCGTACCAGCCAGTCTTTATTCAAATAATATTTGCGTTCGATTTCGTTGGCGCTGAACACTAAGATGTTCCAAATTCAAAAATTGCGCGCCGCACTTATAAAGAGGATTAAAAACTCATAACTGCCCGCTAAAAGTTTCTTAAAGAAAACACCACCTTTGGGTACACTTAAAGGCAAACCAAGTCGTTCTTATCGAATAGATGGGATGAAAATAATATTTTTTCTCGCTTTGGAGGACTAAACTCTGAATTAAGGAGGATATACAAATCTATGCGAGATTATACGATCATTACCAATTTAAATAATACTTTACTTCCGTATTTTAAGAGCAAAACTCAAGTTTTTGCGTGTATTTACTACCGCATTTATTTTTTATACAGCCGTGTACCTACATTCATAATTTAAGTTTTTTTAAAGTAGGTATTAGCTTCATGAAGAACCGTAACGACCTCTACATATTTATACTTCTGTTGAAGTTTTTGCCGAGAAGTCTGAGAAAAACAACCAGAGCATACCTACTGCTAAAATTTAATTTTACGAGATTGGCGTGAATTAAAGTCGTACCGGTTGCGGATCGCATAACCGACGGATGTCATAAATTAGCAAGTTGAGCCAGTGGTGGGTGCGAGACGTACTAGAACGATAGGCACACAACTTGACAGACTGACACGGAAGCTAAATGTGCCTACAAACGCCCACAGCGACCGTTCGCTTGCGTCAGAATCGAATCTCAGCCTAACTATTACTTCCTATTACACTGTACTAGTAGGGTTGCCACAAGATGACGCAGTACACTAGCTGCAGCTGAGTACACACCATCAAGTATCGTGATCGTGGTCGAGTATCTACTGTCTTACGTGTGTGACAATTAATTTTAATAGTTTATCAGCAATATCACTGCTTAAGTATTTGACCGCTCGAGTGGTTAATCATGTGAGCAATAATCAATTAGCCACTCGAAAGACAAACGTTGGACCCACACAACTTAAACGGACGGCTAAAGACGTAGCTGGAAGCATGCATTTTTGATTTATCGTTCCCATTAATTAACGTTAAATGGACCTTAAGTACCCTGAGTGCCTTCCTTTAACGAGTAACAGGAGAAATTGACTAGGTAGGTTCCTTAATAGGTACCTATACTCATTTGCCAGAGCTCTACATCCAGCATAACACAGTGTGAAATATAACGTTTAATGCAACGAGCATCACTGTGTCCTGCAAGTCTGGAATATCTATTGTGATAGTACAAGTCGAGTTGTCAGACACTTCCCGGTTCAACGCTCGTCAATGAGATCGCATACCAAACTATGACTTAACGCCTACTGGCTGTGGAAGTGCTGTATCTAATTAGGTAGATTACGTACACGGGAGATTCAGTTATGCCATGTAGGAAGTTTGCCTCTTTCAGTCATATACATATTACACACATATATTTGAATGTTGGGAAATCCTACACTCGATAAGGAAGAGCGCACTAATCGTTGCTATGATAACTAAGTATGATAAATTTATTCAGCGAATAAAACCCATTTTGTAAATTGAGGCTCCTTCCGCTAAATCGCACACATTATCGTATTTATTTTATTTTATTATGCCAATTAATAATCAAATTCTGGCTAGCGTTTTGACGTCCACGGCTGGACAGGGGTCTTCTCCAAGTCGCTCCAAAACTCTTGGACAACACTAAGACCTTCTGAAACCTTTGATTTTTTCTGGAACACTGCTGGGATTCGCCTACAACTTTAATGCCTAAGAAACATTGATCAGGAGGCATAGGTCGTATTTGTTCACAAGTCTGAAATTTTCCTAATTTCCTCTATACAATATGGGGAATGGTAGTCACACGTGAATAACTTTCGACCAATTGAATCAATTATTTTTTTTCACCTCCTCAATTTGTGCAAGTTAAATGATTTTGTTACGTATTAACCTTGAGTTTGTTCTAACAACCTGTGGCTTCCGGTATACAGTCCCGTCTAGAGACACACTGTGGATTTCAAATTACATAAATCAGTTTGTCGGAGAATCGTCTAGTCATTTGAACACATACCTACATATTCTGTGTCAACAACGTAAGTACTTTTCTGTGACGTAGTGTTTGGTTTCTTTTGAGGTCTTCTTCATTATACATAACAGGTTTTTTCCTCTAACACGATACAGTCTAATAAAAATGTGGATATTTGCATAAAGTTATTTATGTGAACCTATTTAAGTACAACATTTTGGGTCGTTAATATTTATTGATGGGTTTGTGAGATATGGTCAAAATGATTGCTACGGTTCTGTGGTGCCTACGATGAACCGGATATGTAGAATTCCATTTTTATTCCCTTCTGTGGTATGAAACTAAGTAGTAAAGAGTTACCTACTATGGGGATGTTTTCTCATTCCACGTTTCAGAGCCTATTCCGCATTGTTTACCTACTTGACCAGTCCATCAGTGACATGGTGACGCGGAAACGCACTGGTACTCAGAGTGACATCGAGAGATTAGGTCAAGAACAACGAGCAATCATCATTTATCAGTTCAAATGATTACGACGGAAATACCATTTAATGGTGGCACACAATTATACACGATAACGCTTTTAATGTAATGAATTTATTAGTATTCATCGTAATATGCTAACATTGTTTAATTACAATAACAATAATCGGTGTTTGAGGTTGTGTCCTATCGTGATAACGTAATTTTACTATACACTGTCAGTCTTTCATAATTCTGTTTATCGGTAGCAAAGCATAACAAATTCCAATTACATCACATTATACAAGCGGACCCGAGTGCCACGTAATAGCTTGTAGATCGTGGAGAAAGCACGGCGGCCTTGGCAATGAAGCGCGGGCAGCCGGGCGCGTCGTCGCGCAACGACCGCTGCGCCTGCGCCGCCGCCGCCGCCGCCGCCGCCACCGCGCCCGTCCGCCGCACCCGCCTGCGCTTATAATTGGCGCGAGTTTTCACGCATGCGCAACACTTTCGTTGTCAATGAACTTGGAAAGCGGGGATGCTCTGTCATTGTCATTAGATAGCTGGGAATGCACTCTCGCTGCTTTGCACGCGCTTCAATGGTTGCTGCTTGCACGCAAGTGACGCAAGCCGCACAATCGCGGCTTCATTATAAAAACATCATCTAATTTATTTTAATTTCACCTTCTTAATCATTGCAGAAAGTTTCTGAAACAATCACTCACCCAGTTTAATGTTTTTTCAGATAGTAATCGAAAGAAATCATGTTATTATAAATAAAAGAGAAATGGGATTTCTAAATAGATACCTATAGAGCTGAAAGAGAATGATAGTTAGGTACCTATACTCGTAGTATGTACAGGTTAACTTCAAGTAGCTGAAAAATATCACACCTATAACACTTCTTATAAGGCTAGTCATTATGTAAATCATTGTCGATTAAATAGGTGCTCGTGTGGTCGATTAATTAGGCATTTTTCGACGAGCACCGTAGGTAGATCAAGAACATAGCTATGTGACAAAAAATAATCTCGTTTGAACCGAAATCTTGTCACTGTTGTTGGAAAATAACCAAAAACTCCGGTTTTTGGTTATTTTCCAAACAGATTTCTAACGTATCTGTTGCGTGACTTAATTAGTCTGTAATAAGGCTTCGGGTGACGGGGTGCGGGATCGTCCCGGTGGGAAAACTGTAGGCGTTTGGACTCACTTGACGCTCCAACGACTACGAAAACTGCCTTGCTTGTATCCAGAGCAATAAAACATGGAGTAGGCGTGGTGAAGAGTTTTGTGATTTTAGATAATGTTCTTCGTACGCGTACGCAGCGCAGATCGCGCAATAAATGATGTGACTAATTACTTACTTCTCATCTAGTCTCTTGTTATTACGCATTCTTCTTTTAAATAATACTTATAGCGTTTGCAGGGAGTCACGTCTACGCTATGCTAAGCGACGTTTACACCGTGCTACGCGACGCCATCGCTGAGCTACACTGTGTCTACACCATGCTACACGGCGTCTACGCCATGCTACGCGACGTCTACGTCATGCTACGCGTTGTCTACGCCATGATAAGCGTCGTCTACACCATGCTATGCGACGTCTAAAAGCAGTGCATCGTGGTGTCTAAGCTGTGCTACGCGAAGCCTACATAGCTTCTAGCAGAGTGCAGAGCACACGCTATGCTAGATGAACGACCAGAAAACTACTCTCGAAGACATACTCGTACTTATCAAAACCTGCTGGCAAAACAGAATGATTGTGTCACAATATTTCTAGTTTAGCTAGTCACATAATACCTGCACAAGGTAGCTTTAGCCACATAAATCATTCTGAACAGTGAACATTTTATTTTTTGGGGACCGTTTACTTAAATACTCATTATGATTAGCAGATTAGATAATTATGATATGATTAAATCTTTTTTTTTAAATCTCTACAGATTTTAGCATGTTGACATTTAATTTAACAGACTTTTTCCGTTTATGACCGGAACTTTGGTAATATTATATGCAAAGTTTCCGCAATTAAGTATTAATTAAATAGCTCCGTCATTATAGTCTTTTAAATTCTGCATATTTTCAAAAACAATGATGACATAACGTTTATTAAATCTCAGTAATTATTCAATAACTACTTCCTATGAGCATGAAATAAATGTTGATAAATATTATTAGTACTAAAGCGGCTCCACTGCTGTATTGTTTTAAATCACAGCACATAATAAGAAAGGCTTGGGGGAATCGCGCTCCATTGGCGCCGTCGTTACGCCGGGCCCTTCGACACGACTGCCATCTGACGGCTTAAGTCGACATTATTATTTTGTTATGTTATGCTTAATAAAAAGTGCAAGTCTTTATGTGAATTTCATTCTTTAGAATAGGTATAATGTAAAGGTAAATAATATGTAATTCGGAGAAGCCATTAATTATTTCTCTTCGTAACTCTCGTTTGTTACGCCCATTTTAAACGCAAGCATACCAAATAAATATGAACTAAGTACTGCTAACTTAGGGTAGCGGGATCGTCCGAAAGGGTTACCGCTGCCCTGGAACATAGAGGGCTAAGGAAGGAACACGGGTGGGTTTTAGTCAATCTGACACTCCCTTCCGCTCCACCCAGAGCGGGAGGGGTCATGATTTCCCATCCGCAAAAAAAAATTACTGCTAACAAACTGAAGTGGTCTGTGGTCAGCAAGAGTTTCAACTACAAGTGGAGATGTCCATAAGTTTAATTTCTAAAGTTCAACCCAAGTTGTTTGATTCGCATCACTTGCTTGCTCGAACACATGGAAACCCGAAAATCATTTACATAAGTATGAGGGATTGGTCCATATTGGTCTGATTGTTATTAATATTAAGTAGCTCAATCAGCAGCATTTAAAGCATTCATATTAACAAATTAATGAACCAAATCTTCTCGATAGCTTCAATACTCCACTGATTCATTCCCTCTATTAAATATTCAATTTGAGTAAAGGAATCTGGAACCCAAAGTTCTTAATTCAAAGCGGTCCTCCAAGGTTCAACAATCTTGTGAACCCGAACTCAATATTACAAGTAAACTATAATTGCCTCCAAATTAAGTACCTTCATCTTGTTGGTCTCATTAACATACATAACTAAGATGTTTGATACTTCGCCACACATTACGATAAAACTCTTCAACACAGGCTCTGTGAGAAAAATCCATAGAGTACCTACGACATAACTTCCTTATTCATAATGTGGATATACATGTTTGGTATAGTAGGTAAGGATGGCATCTACTGCAATATCACAGGGAAGTGTTTGTGCTCGGACCACCACTCTATGGTGGTTTGCAAAAAACATAGGATGGTAACCGAATTGGTACAAAGCTACAAATATTATACAAACGAAATACGTCACAATAGGAGAGTATTTTTTACACTCAACGCAATGTTAATAAATTAATGTAGATAGTTGGTCAACAAGCTCATAAATGTCATACCTACTAAGAAGCTAATGGAAATATCCAATAAAAGGTAGCTATTGAAACAGTATTAAGTATTCAAACAACGTAAATACAACATACTTACGGAAATCTTTTGGTGGAAACAAAAGCTCTTAAAAATGACAGAGTAACATCAATTCGACACTATGTACAAAATGCAGGCTTTTCACTTGAAACGGTATACAATACTGTATATTGATTGTAGAGGGTGGGGGTCGCGAACATCGTAGACTCACGGAGGCTCGACGGTAAAGGAAGTGAACGGGCGTGACCTTGACATTTCCCTCGTCGCGAATGTTGTTATAGCCGTCGGCCACGCTAGGAAGTAGGAACACGGTACCACCTCCCACGATACTGAAGTTCCAAGCATTACTCATACATTTAGTTTTTCTGTAATTGCTAATGATTTACATATTGATTTGGAAATAAAAGGAATACAGACAGAGCTTCTTATTTGATATAACATAAATACAAGATTAAAGCGAGAGAAATGATATCGTCGCTACTTTATCCTCTTTAAGCTCAACAAGTTGTAGCCATGGTTACTAACTAGCAACACCCGATACAATACACGGAGCTTTTATTTTTTCTTAACAAAATGAGATCGTCATGAGGTTAATAATAATGCTTAATATCTGTGAAGTGAACAGGTGTTTGAAGTAACGTCGCAATAGTACCAAAAATAAAATAATGAAACCAATAAAGAACACGCTCCTGGCGAGGCTGTAAACAGAATAATCAAACAAAGCTCCCGATGTCTCAATGAGCAAACAAAAAGTCAATAAGATGTCTCTGAGCAGTCCCTTAGAAAGTGCATTCAAGCGCAGCGCGTACAATGTGCCCGTAGACCAAAACCACTTCAATCATGAAGCTCCGAGGAAATAAAACGTGTACAAAATGTGATGACGCTCAAAAAACCCTTTATGCCTCACCACTCAGCAGCCAGTTATTGAGAAGATTGAATTTGTAAGCCACACAGTCCATGTCCAATTAAGATGAAAGTTAGCCGTTGAACGCTCAACATTTTAATTGCTGGCATTGCATCAGTAATTTAAGTATATATATTATCAGTCAACTGTGATTAACAATTTAAGCAGGTATTACAAGATACGGTACAGGTTGAACGGTTTTTTGTAGTTACAATTAGGATTGGTAATCTATTAAAATGAACGTTAAATAAATAAATGAATCATTAAAATGAAGGTTAAATAAATAGATGATAATACATACTATAAAATAAAAGTCGCGTTTCGTATCTGTCTGTGTGACTGCGTTGTTCTTCTAAACTTCGCAACCGATTTTGTATGCGGTTCTCAATATTATATCATATCATATTATAAAATAATATGTAATATATTGTATAGTATAACAAATGATTAGTCAAATTCCCTCTTCCTCTCTCCTACTTTGCTGTGCTGTGCCCGATAGTCCACAATGATCATTTCTTTGTAAAACATAACCAAGTTCACATTTCACATTGTGGAATCAGGAATGCAATAAAGATATGGAATAAGCATTCAATATTTTTGTCTGGTAAGTTGTAACTTGATTTTTAAAGATAGCTTTATGGCATATATTAGTTGCTAAATTCGTTAGTGTCCATCATTGTTCAGTCCTACTAATATTAAAAATACGAAAGTTTGTATGGATGGATGGACGTTTGTTACTCTTTCACGCCAAAACTACAGAACGGATTTTGATGAAATTTGGCAAACAGATAGTTTATAACCAGGATTAACACATAGGATACTTTTTATCCCGATATTCCCACGGGATCAAAACTTATGCGGGTGAAACCGCGGGGCGCAGCTAGTACTTCATAAAAGTGTTGGCAACTGCAAAACTATCAAATAGACACTAGAGGAGCGCCACGGTTACGGTTTTTTTTTACGATTTGACAAAACATCGAGATGTCTTTATTATATTTAAGTTAAATATGAATGTATGATGTAAGTATAATATGCTTTAAGTAAATGATTTTGGTTATTGATTTTTTTCAAAATAATTTCGTCACAACGTGAATATTTGTGAAGTTTAGAAGAAACAAGCGGTCACATGGACAGACAGGGAAAGCGACTTTGTTTTGTAATATTTAAGTATAATATGAGACCCTTTTTTTTAATAAAACGTTAAAAACATAAACGTAATAAAACGTTATTAGAAAGATAAGCAACTTTTACAATATTTAACACACCTAACTATTTACTACTCGGTAGGTACTAAATTCAATGACTAACGAACTAACTATGTATACAAATAAATACAAAAGAAAAGGGCACTTAGGCGTTGAAGTACTCGTCCACATCGCTGTCATTCGGAAACGTGCCCAGAAGACTGGCATGGGTAAGTGGCTGGATTTACACATTATTCTCATTAAAAACTTCAGTGTTTTGTGAGTGTTGATAGGAAGTATAGATAAGTACGCAGTACGCTATGGTATCAATGGTTGATTGTATTTGTAACACTTTGTGCTAACGTAAGCTTTGATGCCTTGCATAACAATAGGAACTGTTTGTTACTTATTATACTTCTCAACTATGACTAGAATAATTAGACGAGTTTTGGTGTTAGTTTACAGTACACCCCATACCTGTCATTATGTTATTTGATTTATAACGTGATTTAGTGCTGTTGACATAATTCAGCATACCTTGTTAATCATCATTCTGCTCTGTAGGTTTTATTTATAGTCAGGTATAAAATGCCATTTGTTTTATTTACAGAGAATTGTACAGCTTTTTATTTATACTTAAGAGGTGAAAGATTTCATTAAAAATGCATAGGTAGATAGGTTGCATATTTTTCAGACTTTGGAGAGTTTGGAGTTACAGACTTTGGAGATGCAGACTTTGCAGATGGGGAGTCAGCAAAGTCATTATTTACTGTAAAATAACTAACACAATAGACTTGGTTACCAAATGGCCCTGCAGGCGTGCCCCCGAAAATGTAATTATTTAATATGTTGGAATTTCTTTGATCAATTGATGAACAAGATTTGAATGTTATAATAACAGAAGGCCAATTCTCGTAATTTAAAACGTTCAAAATCTAGTCGCTGTCTCATCTCAGCGGCAAAAAAATATCAAAAACTTGTCAAAATGTAGGGAAATTAGAAGTATTTTTTGACAGATTGAGACTGAGATCAGACTGTGAACGGTCTTAAAATTACAAGAATTGCCCCTCAGATAACGTTGGATTTTTGTCTAAGTTTGTATCACTTCTTAATATCCAGACCTATATTCAAAATGATAAATATTACGCACTTTCAGACCTGCGGTTAAACGCGGGCGTTTAATCTCAGTGCGCAGATTTTTCCAACGCCAGATTCTATCGGAAGAATAATTTCGAGTTTTTGACAGTCCTTGTCCTTCCATACAAAAACTGTCAGACGTCAATTTTATTCCACGAATAAAAATTGAAAAATCAGCCCTTAGGCTATTGGACTATAAAGTCACAATTATAGAGGTAAACATCGAAAATGTTTAATTATTCCCAGTAACAGAGGTACTTCAATGCAAATGTACCGGGACCTCGTTGTAATTATCAGAAGTAGATGTTTCTCACATATCCAGAGCACACTTTAAAATCAGGTTACTCTGTATAATCAAGGAAATTAACTCACATAAACGGGTGAAATGTGGGTGTACTATTATAGGTAGTACCCCTAGACTTCTACCTAGCCCTTCGGGGAATACCTACAGGCATGATATGATTATGTTTAACATAATAAATCAAGAAAAAGTTACTTATAATATAAGTAACATTTTCTTGATTTTAATGAGTCATGAATTATATTTTCTAATTAATTACTTATATATTTAATCATCGTATTATATTTTCTCCCATAAACATTAATTACCTCGAATAAAGCTCGAACAGTACAATGTAAACTTTACACTTTTAATGACGGTAGCGCCCTCTTGTGACAGGTAGAGGAAAAACTTTGTGAAGTTGTCTACTATTCTGTGACAGATGTCAGTATTATAATTTTTTATAAAGACATTGAAATAATTATTTCACTTCGTATCCATAATTTGTTTATACATAAGATAATTTATGGCTTATTGCTATTTATAGTAGGTAATCTATTCACCCGGACAACGTACGGTGATGGTTAATATATAAAAAAAAATGCTTTTCGATTCTAGACATTCAGAGATGGTCTTACATTAAAACTGTAAATGCTACTATCATATATTTTTAGGGCTATGTACCTAAAAATGAAATGGCATCATATAAGATACACCTAAAAAGCTATCATACCCGCGTGGTAGATTACGGCCCACTGCCTCTCATAGAGAGGAGGCCTTTTTTTTTTTGAGGGTGGGAAATCATCAAATGTCCCCTCCCGCTCTGGTTGGAGACTAAAACCCACCCGTGTTCCTTCCTTAGCCCTTTATGTTCCAGGGCAGCGGTAACCCTTTCGGACGATCCCGCTACCCTGGGAGAGAGGAGGCCTGTGTCGATATCCGTGCCTGTGTCCCTGTGTGCAGTGGGAACATTATATGCTGATAATGCTACACCTAAAAAGAATAGAATTATGCAAAATAGACCTTGGCAGTTGGGATTGGGAGTACGTTACCGAATTAACGACAATAGGTGAATGGTGTCACAGAACAGATAAAAGAGGTTTTATCGGTTCTGTGGTGCTACTAATGATTTAATTTTGTGTCATGTCGGAGTAGGGTACTATACTGTTTATCGATTTCTTAAACGGGACAATTGCAAATTTTCCTAAACAAAAATTCTTGTAAGAAACAACTGCCTTGACCAACGTTCACACATGTAGTAATAATAATTAATTTCCAAGAAAATACCTAACTATGTATGTGACCGGAAGCAATTACGACAACATTCCAGGTATCAATAGCTATAAACTGATTTTCACATGCCTTCTACGTGATGATACGTAGGTGGTAATGTTACTGTGTACACATAAGTAATAAATTTACTTCAGTATGTGCCCGCTTTGACCGCCAAATATCGTCATTTGTATTCAACATAGGACCCTCAAGTGCGCATCGAAGCCACTACTTGAGTTTACCTCCATGAGCGGGTTTTTCAAACACTTCCATAGGATTCATAACAATTCTCATATTCCGGACACTCATACAAAAATACATTTTCCTACCTGGTTACGCATTTGATAAAGAATTTACTTAGATCACAAAGTGATGGTCTGAGGGAATTTATACGGAAAATGGAAATCCGAAGGTTATGATTATGATTATTCGGATATGATTCTTCAAACGGTAGCTATTTCCAACGCCCTGTTGTAGATACATCAATAAATTATGTAGCTAAGGTTGACAAAGCGAATATGAGAAGCAAAGGTCTTTGACCTCTGGTATCGGCAACATATCAATCAACTAGGTTTATAGTCAAATAAATAGTTCAGATAGTTCATGCAAATTCATATCACATAAGGCTCGAAATATTTTTTGTCAGTCTATTATAACATAATAGTATTTAAATAAACAATATTAATTCTCTCTATATGTACTCGCGCCGTATAGACCGGTGAGTACCCTATTGTTTTATAACTTGTAATACATACGCACTAAACAAGGATGTACATTCTAAACATTCCGGCTGAATTAATTTGAATGCTTGAATTTTCTTCATGGTCGATTTATTGGTGTGTTTTAATAAAACATAAGGCACAAGTGGTTTATGGCTACCTACTTACATACGGCTATTGTTTTATGTTCTTTGAACTGAACCTGCCAGGTGGTTAGAACCGTTAGGTAATTATATGAATCAAACAATAAGTGCTTTGGGCACCAGAATGTCAAGTCTTATCGTATAAATTGCACTTGTGGCCGTCTAAATGACTAAACACGAGTATAAGTATGTAGGTATCTCTGTAAATACATGCTCTGATCAATATCGCAGCGCATTTGAATTCTGCTGTCAAACAAGGATCTGAATACAATTTGGTGCTTCTAACACGTGTGGGTCGTCAGTAGATAGTTATTATTCACATTTGGCACAAAGCCGACTTGGCCCGCGGTGTCAACGCCCTTGCATCATGTAGGGAAGATCACGTAAGCGTAAGGAGGTAACTTATGCTGGTGTTACAGCAGCGATTGACAAAATTGTTGAGTTGCTAGGTGGACTATTAGTGATGTCATCGTACCCATGTTTTATCAACTGTAAAAGTTAAAGAATCTCATCTTTTAGAATTTCTAAATACTGACACAGCAGGCTGAGGTTTCGAACCCGCGACCTAAGTGGAACCGTACGTTTGTTCTGACCACTGAGCTATAGTGTACTATTTAAAAACTTGTTGGAAATAAACATAGGTAACTTCCAACTTCCAGATCCCTTCTTTTATGCAATAACCTTCAGCATTCTTGACATTTGTATCATCAGTCATTCGTCGCTACTCGCTAGCTAGAACCGATATGATGAGTCAGCAAGTGTCAGGGTGTTTGTTATGCGGTGCCATCATGCCGAAAACACTCGGTCATGTTTATTTCGAGGAACTTGTTTTAGGTGGTAAGACTGCGCTTGCGCTTACTTACGGATGCGGTATAGCGGAATTGCATACCTAAATAACGTAACTTAGGTAAGTTTTCGCGAAAATAAGACATGTTTGTGAATCTAAAACATGGGTAGAAGAATTATGCAGATGAAATAGTCATCATTCTTGCATGACTCGTCATTTATCTTCCATGTCTTCGTCCTACCCACCCCATCTCTTTCTTTTCTTCTTTATCTACGACCGCTATAGTGAATACTTACCGGCAAACAGCAAACAGACGAACAGATGTAGAAAGAGAACCGATTGCTAAGGCAACTTGGGAGAGTCGGGGCGAGGCGCCATATCTGGAAGTTCGACTGACTATTGTCCTGACCAATTAACTACCCGTTTATTGCTTATTGGACATACCCATAGGAGAAAAGTTGCGATTGGGAACATTATCCTCAGTAACATCCTTGGCCAAACCTCAGAGCCTACGTGGTCAAATCGAATTACTCAGCAACTCGGGAACAATGCAGTCGGTTTTCCCCCATTACTCCGAAGTTACTATGTCGGAGGCACCTAATCCATTCCGCTGTCGTATTGTACAATTAAATTACCATAGCGGTTGCGGGAACGCGGCCAGCAGGAAGCGGCTGTCCCCGCTGCATACTGATGCAGCGCTTTGTCTCTGTAATCGTAAGCCCTCAGACATTACCCCTCACAGGTAAGAATATGATGATTAATCTTAAGCGCCATCTATGGCAGAGCTTTATCAAATGACAAGCATGTGTAATTAAAAAATCCAACATGAAGAAAAAAAAAACGAAATTTTTCATTCTATTATTGTGGTCAGCTTCTTGAGGCACTGACTTCATCAGCGACTTACTTATTTCAAAATAAACGCAAACCATGCCATGGTTTGTATTTTGCAAAAATAATCTTGTGCGTTGGCTGGTTTTTCTAACAGGTACCTATTGCCATAGATACTGTTTTTTACATTTCTATGGTATGAAATTATACTGATTATACATCCCCAATAAAACGATATCAACATATTAAGATTTTTACAGCAAAAATCACTACTTTTGCCTAATGGAATCAGACTTTGTTCAAATCTTATTGAAATGCCAACTTTTTATTGTAGTAGTAACTGGCAACAAGGGGTCAAAAAAAATTAAAGATGCCATTTAAGTTTTTTTTTTAATAATTTATTCTTCTGCAGAAAATGGCATTAATTTATTTCTTCAGCTAAACCGGCCTGTAAGAAACACATCATTTGAATGCGACCTTTTTTAAGGAAGTAGGTACATAGAAGAATAAAAACTTTTCAAAAAGTTTGCCTTCCTGTAGCACACTTCAATCTACAATGGGGGAATTTTATTGCTGTTGTGTTCCTATTGTGACAATGTGAGAACTTTCGTTAAACCTAAATAAACAGGGATGGAGTATCTATGTAATTAGATCCTACCTACGGAATAAAGTAGGTAACGTTCCAAGTCCCTGGATACAAGAACATCATGGTACCAACTTAGCGCTAGGTACCTACTTACCTACCAATAATGGTTCCCACTCCAAAGGCCTAAAAAAATTTACTTATTTATCCTTTTTTGTTCGTAACTACTTAGATACCTACCTAAGTAGTTACGAACAAAAAAGGATAGTCTTTATTGCTAGAATAAGTATTCTAGACAGGTGTCTAGAATACTTATTTCTAATCAAAATATCTACCTACCTTGATGGAGCTTTTTTCCCTTTTCTTCATTGCTTACCGTAGGTAGAGTAGTTAATATAGGTAGGTAGTGTGTACTGGACTTTCTAATAGATAAATCTCAAAAAGGTTATGTACAGACGCCAGCACATCAAGCTACTACAATCTGTCAAATTTCTTTAATAGATTTTCTACTTTATCGCTAAAATATTAAGGTTCAAGGTTGATTGGGAAAATTTGACAGTTTCGGGTAGCTTGACCTGCTGGCGTCTGTACATGACAAAGTGGTATGTCGTGGTCCAGTCAAAGATATTGTAAATCATGATTCGCCTGAGAAAAAGTTTTACATGACTTCACGGCCATGGTCTCGTCACATAAATTTAGAATTCCCATTTAGTGCATAAAAATAAGTTTGCTGTAAGTAGGACTTCGAAGCAACATAGGGATTAGGTACCTAGACAATTTAATTTTATCATCTTCGTCAATATGTGTACAATTGATAAAAATAAGTTGCTGCACTTTAGAAGCCATACCTAAACGTACCTACAATATAGGTAGATACCTAAGTACTTACGTAAACCAACCTGAATTAATTCCATTTAAGTATTTCCTTTCGTTAATGTTTTGGAAAGCTCAGAGATAGGTAAATTTTTAGCCAACTAACAATAGAGAGCTGTACAAGTAACGCGAAGCCACATTATGCTAAGTTGCTAAGTTGTAAATAAATTATACACTGCTTTCATGGAAGGACACTGTACATTACTCATCAATATGACAATGACAAAAAAATGACAATTGTTAACAGGTACTTGAGAAGTGTCAACATGAATAGTTTTGCACCATTCTCGCTAGTTGGGGAGTCCGCGACCTTACCGGAATACAAAGACAGGCGGCTCCTTATGCACGACGACGCATACGCGGTCACCGACTCCAGACGCGGCCTCCCCTCCTCCCCTCCTCCTCCCCCAGCCCCCGCTACCTCCAGGCCACGTGCGCCGCCGCATACTCCGTGAAAATGACCATTTCCACGAACATACCGGAACTCTGAACGTTCACCAAATTATTTTGTCGATATTGATGAGTTATTGCTCGTCAAGCCGCATTTAAGTGGATATTTTACATGCATTTCTTGGTGTTTTCTGGTCTGGTTCTTAAAAGTGCCAATTATGTTAAGTATGCATCTACCCTGCCTTCGGTATTAAAATATAGCTAACGAAGGCGGCATTAAAATATTTTTTTACTGCAAATTGACTAATACTAGGTACGCCATAACTCATAGCACGAGGGCGCAGGACCGCAACTTGCCTCCGGATCCGTTGAGTAACAGTCGGGGCGTCAACGCAATAGGCACTTGATGTAACCGTAGGTACCGCAACCTTTCCGCTGACGCAATAACCAGCTGTTCCTGCAACTCTGACGCTCCATCTAAACAGTGTCAGTCGTGCCGACACGGAAATAATTAGAATAGTTTACGTCACTCATTATGATTACACTCCGAAATGCAATGTGTAAAGATTACATTATCTACAATATTACGTTTGTGTATGTTGTGCCGGGTGGTCTCTTAAGACCACCCTGTCTATCTGACAGTAAATGACATCTTAGGGATAGTGACAGACATCCTCAGATTGAGGACCGATCTGTATTGGGACATTGGGGGGTGACATAACAACACAAGACACGATGCTTACCTACCAGCCCATCTATTCTGTTAAACTCTCACCGAGAAAACTTATGTGAAGTGAGCTGTCATTTCACATGCTAGGGATTGACAGCTCACTGCACCTTAGTTTTGACGGTGTGATTTTTACAGAATATTATCGGCTGTTTCACTAGCTTAGGAACCTACCTCCTGTCTGTAAGAGTTAATTACTTGCCTCTCGGCCTATACCTGTGTGTCACGGGCCGGCTGTCTTTGGACGAAACCTTCCATCTTCAGAATTGCAGCAAGTGGATTAATAAGTAATCGACGGCACGGTTGGCGCAGTGGTTAAGCGATTGACTGCTGCGCTGCGTGTCGCGGGTTCGATTCCCGCGCGGAACAAATATTTGTATGACCTACATGTATTTGTTCCGAGTCTGGGTGTTTTTCTATCTATAATATGTATGTATTTACAAAAAAAAATGTATATAAGTAGTTTATCAGCCATCTTGTTACCATAACACAAGCATTAGGTTGCTTAGCTTGGGACTAGATGGCGCTGTGTGAAATGTCCAGGGATATTATATAATTATTATTATAAAAAGTAGGTACAGGTTGTTTTAATTTTAGAATTTTATTGCAGTAGTGCAACCCTGTAATAGTCTCACCGTGAAAACAAAGGTGAAGTGAGCTTTCAAAGTGAGCTGTCAATAGTGTCAACCCCTAGCATTGACAGCTCACTTTAAGCTCACTTCATCTAAGTCAGTGTTCTTTAACCTTAATCATGGCGTGGCCCCCTTAATAAGGAAAATATTTCGCGACCCTCCGCTGCTTCTAACTTGGAATTCAAGTCTGTCACCTTGGGTACCTTTTGGTTAAACAGTAAAATAGAATTCCCACAATCAACCACTGAAGCTTTGAAGTGTTTGATTCCATTTGGAGCCTCCTTTATTTTTAAAGAAACGGCGGCCCTATTAAAGAGGCTTATTGGCTACCCCTTAGGGCTCGCGATCCACACGTTGAAAAACACTGATCTAAGTTATCATGGTGATATTTTAACAGAATAGCACTTATTTTGTATAATATTTTGTAATAATACTTATTAACCTATTATTTATTTTACCATTTATGTAGGTACACACATATATAAACAGACAAGAAAAAGAGGAAAAAGGTGAAAAATAGGTACAGAGGTGATGCTTATTTCATAAGAACTCTCTTCCAGCATACCTGAGATAGGACAATAGATACAGAGATGTAGACAGCGTGTGAAATAGTAAACGAGACAAAAGAAAAAATACTTACGGAAAATTAAAAACAATTCACTTAAGAAACTAAACAAAAATTACGAGAATATACTAACATACATAGGTTACAAATAAACATACATACATACTTCTAAAATAAATATCACTAGAATGAGAATAATTATATCATACTCAAAATAATAAATACATACACAACTATGACGAATGGACAGATAGTGTTCTTTTACTCTTCTTTTAAAAACTGCAACAGTTTGGCAGCCCCTGATGTCAGGCGTTAGTGAAATCCACTACCACACCGCGTGCACTGTGAAGGAGTAGGATTAGAAGTCGGTGGAGTGGGGAGGGGACTTGAGAAGGTTTTTAAGATGCGACCTGCAAGGTACATCTGAAGGACGGGCGTAGGAAAAACGCTCCCGCAGATAGGATGGTGTTTAAGGATTGTGAAGGAGATTGAATAACAGACACAATATCCGCGAGTTTCTGCGAAGTCGAATGGGGAGCCACTTGAGTATCTTGCGAAAGTTGGAGACGTGATCATACTAATCATAATAATCGTGATCATGTTAATCTGATCAGTATGTTGATATAAACTTGAATTCACCTGCTGTTTTACAGATAACTTGCATTCTTCAGTAAATACTTATGCATTCAAAATTGCTTTCGTTGACTCCATAATGCGTTAAAGGTTGTAGGACGGAACGAAAGGATTCTAACCATTTGAATTTGCTTCTTGTTTTTTGGCTCTTTCACAGATTACTTATGGTGCTGCTCCAAGGTAGCCCGCGAAATTCAAATTTTCTTACGTTTTTTGCAATTTGCTGGTCGGTACTAAGTTGTACGTTGATTAAAATATGATTCGCGGCCGTAACAAATATGTATTTACAGAATTATAATCATTAGAATCAGTAATACACATAAAAAACGTTAGAAAATTTGAATTTCGCGGACTACCTTGGAGCATCCACCTTAATAGTTGAGTAGGTATGTACAGACGCCAGCAGGTCAAGCTACCCGACCTGCGGGGAACTCTCCTCCGAGGCACGAGTGTCGTCTGCTACGCGGACGACACTCTCCTCACCGCCCGGGGGGGGAGTTTCAGGGAGGCGGCCAACTTGGCCTCAGCAGGCGGATCCTTGGTCGCGGCGAGGATCCGCCGACTAGGTTTGAAGGTGGCGCTACACAAGACCGAGGCCGTGTTTTTCCACGGACCTCGGCAGCGCCCCCCACCTGACGCCCACATCTTTGTGGAGGGCGTCAGAATCGAGGTCAAGGCCCAGATGAAATATCTGGGCCTTGTGATCGACAGCAGGTGGCGCTTCGGCCCGCATTTTAGCGGGCTGTCGTCGCGCCTGCTGAAGACGGCGGGGGCGCTCTCGTGGCTGCTCCCCAACTTGGGGGGGCCCAGCCCACGATGCCGGCAACTCTACGCCGGCATCCTGAAGAGCATGGCCCTCTACGGGGCCCCTATTTGGGAGGATACACTCCAACGGCGGGAGAACGCCGCCGCCTTGCGGGCACCGCAGAGGGCCATAGCCCAGCGGGTAGCGCGGGCCTACCGCACGGTGGGCTTTGCGGCAGCGTGCGCTCTGGCCAGCACCCCTCCTTGGGAACTCGAGGCGTGGGTGCTCGCCAGAGTGTACGAATGGACGGCGGGGCGGAGAGCGAGAGGAGAACGCACCGCCCCGGAAGAGCGGGAGGCCGTCCGGCGGGAGGCGAGGGACGCCATCGTCCTCCATTGGACGGGGGACCTCGCCACCGCAGCCTTTGGCCGCCGAACCCTCGACGCGCTTGGGCCGGTCCTCCGAGACTGGCTCGAGCGGTCGCACGGGATCCTCTCGTTCCGTCTGGTGCAGGTGCTGTCCGGACACGGTTGTTTCGGATCGTACCTGCACCGAATCGGACGGGAGGAGACGCCGTCGTGCCACGACTGTGGCGCGGCGGAGGACACGGCGCAGCACACCCTCGAGGTGTGCCCGTCGTGGTCCGAGCCGCGCTGCAGTCTCACGGCGGCGATCGGACCGGACCTCTCACTCCCCGGTTTGGTAAACGCCATGCTGAGGGATGAGGGGTCCTGGGCGGCAGTCGCCTCCTTCTGCGAACACGTCATGTCCCAGAAGGAGGCGGCGGAGCGCGCGCGGGAGGAGGATCCTCACGCGGCGCTGCTCCGAAGGCGGAGGAGGGGTCGAAGAAGACGTCAGTTTGACGGTCATCTCCGACTCCTCCCAGGTGGAGGCCAGCAGGCAACGGGTGCGGGGGCACCCTTGCCTGCATCGCACAGGCCTCCACCAGTGTCGGACGGGAATGGCCAGGTGTTCCCGGCCATTCCCGTAGCCCCCCAGCCCGGGGGGCATGCGGGGCCTGCCAACTAGGCGGGCTTGCGCCGGGAGGGTTGTGGACGTCATGGTCTCCCACGACCCTCCCATCACGGCGCCGCGGGAACACCGCTGAGTTTTAGTGGGTATACTGTCATTCGGACAGGGAGTCCCACATACCCCGTCTCGTCCCCCACGAGTCGGGCATGCATAAAGCATTTCTCAGCGACAAAAAAAAAAAAAAAAAAGGTCAAGCTACCCGAAACTGTCAAATTTTCGCAATCAACCTTGAACCTTAATGTTTTAGCGATAAATTTGAAAACCTATTACAGAAATTTGACAGATTATATTAGCTTGACGTGCTGAACCCAAGCATTACGCGATTTTTGAATAAATACGCTCTTTCACCTGGAGCTTTTGCATGGTCATCTCACAACCTTTTTATGCTCGATCTTTTGAAAATGGTTTAATGCTTTTCTAGTAGGTAAACTTTCACGTGAAACGTCTACCCATCTTCTGATAGGTAAGTATGGTTTTCACATTTACAGAAACTTTACATGTTACCTAAAGAATTGTGAAACTTGTAGAGAAACCGTTTCGGTGTTTCTCTACAAGCCTTTGTCACATTATCAAATTTCTCATAATTTATCAGGAATGCTGACGTAAACCGGTCTGGTGACACCTGTACCGTATATATATATGTACCTACGGGCAGCGGAGACCGGCTACAGTTCTGCCGACACCGCTGGGGAGAACAAGCGGGATGCTCTCGCTGTGAAAAGATAGCGCATCAAATTTGTGGACTCTATGGTTATTTTTCGTTGATATTTTAGTAGATGTTTGTCTCAATGTAAAGGCTAGCCCATTTGACAGCTGTACAGCTGCATCAAGCTGCAGCGCTTCGCAATGTTTGTGATGTTGATGACTCTTATAACCATATAAGAGTCATCAACATCACAAACATTAAGAACCTATCTTCGGCTGTTGATTGAAGAGATTTCGAGTATCTTAGCCCTACCCTCAACCTACCCTTCGATTGACGAAATAATTTCACCCTTTCTCATGTTGCTAGTTCATTTTAAAGGATCTAGGCTAGGAGCAACCGGTAGCTACTCATCTAATCTATATACTTATAATAAATCTGTAGAAGTGAAAATTCTGTACATTGAAAATATCAAAAAAATAAATGGCAGGGGGTGTTACTTGACCGACACCGAACCCAAAAATGTGATTAAAAAAATTTTTGTCTATCTGTCTGTCTGTCTGTCTGTCTGTCTGTCTGTTTGTTCAGGCATCACGCAAAAACTACTGGTTCGATTACGATGAAACTTGATATAATTATTCTTTAATATCCTGGGCACCACACTGGGTACTTTTTATCCCGGAAAAGTATATACAATAAAAAACAAACTTAATTTTGCGGTTCGATCCCTATACCCGATTACCACTGTCTGTACTGTACCAACCGCAAATACTAAGTTTGTCGTAGGTTGGGTCACCCGCAGTGGAGTTCATTTTTATTCCTTTTAGTTTTTAGAGTTATTTAGGTTTATTTTTATATGAGTCGTAGGTATAGATTTTAATTTTAAAGTATAGGTAGTATATTTGATAGTGTACGTAGTGACCGTAGGTTATTTTATAATACTGTTGGGTAGGTTTAGTCATTCGTATAGATATTAGTTTTTAGGGATTTTGCTTATTTATTGAGTTTAGATTAGTTATCATCAGAAATAGGTTTATTTAGGTAGGTAGGTATTTAATTTTCTGTAATTGAGTTTTTTTTTTAAATTAGTTAGGTACTTAGGTAAAGATATCATATAGGTACCCTTTTAATCACCACTAATGAGACACAATTGGTTTTCTATTGTAATTAGCCAAAAAGGGCCCGCGACATAGATGGCATTCTGGGGAAGCACATACATTTTATTCTGTTAGCACGTTCCCGTGGGTAAATTTCCGACATCCACGCGGGCGAAGCCGCGGGCAGAAGCTAGTATCAAATAATTAAGACTCTTGAGTTAGGCATGCCTGAAAGATCGAAAACTCGGTTTTTGAAAAAAAAACCGAGCTTTTGAAAAAAACCAAGTAAGTAAACTAAGCCGTAGGTGTACCTACTCCTAAATTTCCTTGTCGTTAAACTGGCAGTAGGTAGTATACTACCTAATTCTTTCTTCAAAACTTTTATTGCCATGTTTAATATTTAAATCACTGTCATTTCGAATTTAAAATGCTGATAGCATGTACCCCGCGGCTATTTCTGATGCCTGCGAAGTAACGTTGGTCATTATTTAAAAACAGAACACACCCGTTGACATAATCGCGCCTCCTTATTCGGCAAAAATACATTGTTTGGTGTGTCCGTGAACAATAGAGTTAACAGTAAAGCTGCTTCTTATTCCGCTCGGATACGGACACGGGGCGACCGCGTCGACCGGTTGGAGTCTGTAAATTCCCTACATTGTAATTCAGATTGAATGTCGAAACGCACGAGTCGGCATGCAGGTATGCGGATGCTTCGGTCGCTCGAACTTTGACTTATACTATGCCCTGTCTGTTTGTCCACTAAAGATATTACATTTTTCATATAATTATGACAAAACTTTAAAATAATCTATTTATAAAATTCAAGCTAAAGCAATTTATTTATTTATACCTTACAGATGCAGCTCAACTGCCAAACACATAAATTATTATGACAGCTTTAATGGCTAGCTAACTTACTTATTTTTAATTAAAAATACCTAATAATTGACTCTGATCCATTGCGTCGTTTCTAGGAAGCAGCGTCGTTAGCATCTTCCGCGTCTCCACCCACTTTATTAATCAGTAAACGTCTCGCGGCCAATAAAAGTACGGCATTTATAGACTGGTTGTATAAAACACATAAATCCAAGCCAAAAGAATGGCGTACCCTGTCCAACATCACAGAAACAGATTTCAAAGGCACGTCGTTTTTCATTGGGTCTATAAACTCAGGTGTTTATGGGGTTTGTCACTTTCGCATTTTTTTACCGACCCTTTTATATGTTGAAATATTTATAGCTGTAGGTACAACTAGGTCTAGGATTGGGGAATGGCAATCCAAATAACAACTTTTATTTCAAATATTTGCCTATTTAAACAAATCTAAGCTGCTTTAAATAAAAAGCTTTCAAAAGAATCAAAAACAGGTGTGTTGCGTTAAATATCGGCAATTCAAGCAATTTGAAATGTGAGGAACTTGAAAAGAAACACAGGCGGCATCTTTTATTTTGCCAACACATATCATATTATCCATTATTCTCAATCGAAACCATTGGGATCATGAATCGACAGTTTTATACACAAGTGCCGATTCTTTAGTTTTGCTATCAAAAAATCAAAACAGAATGCGCCCCTTTGTCGTACTAGGTTCGCCGAACTTTTGTCAAAGCTTTTGTGACATGCCGTGCCGCCCTGCGAGCGAAAAAAGTTTTACGCCTATGACACAACATTTACGAAGGAACCGCTTTTTTAACGTTGTTCGTTTCCCAGTGGATTGTATGCTTTTTATATAAATCGGATTACGTCGTGTCGTGTATAGCATTAAACGGCATTTTTGTAGTAGGTACAAATCTTAACATCGACCAAATAATACATTGTAAGTGGGTGTAACAATTTTATGAGAATAAAAAAGAATTTTCAGCGTGTGAAGGTATTTATTTTATTGATGATTTACTTGCGTTTCAGAATAATAACAAATTAAATACATTCACAAAATAAGAAACGCCTGGACACTTAGCGTTAGCAATCAATATCTAGTAGGTATTTAGTAAAAATATACTAACTTAAGGGTAGTAATAAAAGCTCCGAAAAAAAATTAAAATATGAGCATACTCAAAATATGAAATTTACTGCTTTAAATACTAACTTTCCGACAACTTATAAGCGAATACAAATTGTCGCGTACACGACTCACTCGACGACGATTTATAGGGAACGTTGTGAAAAATAAAAGAGAATGATTCAGTTTCATTACATTGAAGGTCTTGTAACAAATTGGCGCGCGAACGCGGGCGCAGCTTACGTCATGCGCATGTCTTGGAGTTAGAAAAACAACTGGGGTCTCTCGCGCGGTCGACCTGTTTTAAGGGCGCGTTTTGGGGCGTGGCCTCGATTCTGCCTGATTCCCAACTATTGCCTTTTATGGTGATGAAAGCTAACGAAAATCACCTCTCTCCGTCACACTCGTGGCTTGAGTAGTGCTATACTCTTCTACTCGGTGGTAAGCATGTTGGACAACATTATTAAATTGATTATTTTATTAGGAAACTTATCATAACCGCTATTGTTACAAGACCTTGATATTTATTTATTGTAAAGTACATACAAAATAGTATCATTCTTTTTCCATACGTAACATTCTCCCCCTCAGTGTCGTTATGATGACGACACTCAAAACCCAACTTACACTATAAACATACAAATGGAAAGCATATCACTTTAAGTATCGCTTCCAGCTTCATCTGCGGTACTGTTAGTACAGCCCGACTTTAAATTCTTATAAATAAATAAACAATTTTATATCTAAGGGTAGTCCGTATGCCCGGCCTACTCTGCAAAAACAATAATCGCCCCTCAGGGTCCACAGTATCCAGACATACGACGCCATAAAAAATAAAGGTACAAATGGAAAGCGTATCGCCGACAAACGCATGTACGCCTATGCCAATCTATGTAGTAATAATTAAAATGTTGCTATCCTAGCTGCAGGACGTTTCAGTAGCCCATTTTTAGTCCTAACGTCGACAACTCTTACGCGTCCGTCCAGTAATAAACTGAATTTGTTTTTAAACGATGTTCTTTTTTTATGTTGTTCCCTAATTTGCATCCTAATAGAGCACCCTGTAGTTCCAGTCGGGGTATGGATATTGACTTCGTAGGTGTGACTTTACATTTGCTGGCAATAAATGCCACATTGATCCGTCCGTCGCTCATTTCCCTACGCCAATACGCGACGGTCGCGTACGCAGTCGGTGACGCGTCACAAAATATGTGTAGCTCTAAATTTTCAATAATGGCGTCCGAATCACCGTGGGAAAAGTACCAACGCGGTATTCTTATATTATTTATTTGTTTTAACTGATTAATCCAATTTTTAAACATATTGTTGAGCTCGTCGTTTAATTTATCATCCCAACTCATATCTGTTTTCCAAGTTTCGCGCATTATTATTTTTCCTTTAATTGTAAAAGGTATAAGGTAACCGTGTATATCGAAAATAGACATGACGATACATAACAATTCGCGTTTAGTGGGTCTCCTTTTTAAATTTATAACTTCTTCTGGGATACGTTTTAATGACAGATCGAAACCTAACTCGTCGGTAACTGGGTACCATAACAAACCAAGCGTCCTTTCTGAACGGTCTTTATCTAAAGCGCAGCAGACGTTGTCGCTTAATTCTTCCTTCGGCACGCTTTCCAGCGCGTCTGGCACGTTGCTAGCCCAGTTTCGTATTTCGAAACCGCCTTGTTTGTGGATGAAGGAGACTTCCTTTATGACGTTTTGATTTTTAATATATTGCGCGATAAACGGTGAGCAGTTCGCGCCAAATATTAATGACGTCATAGCGTATTTATTAATTTCTTTAGTATTTTTGTCTCTAAATAAAAACCTAAGCGTATGTTGATCCTTTTCTTTAATTTTAATACGCAGAAACATGTCCTTAATGTCTGCAATAATTCCGATTTTATTTTCCCTAAACCTAAACATAATTCCAAATAATGATTGTAACAAATCCGGCCCTGTTAATAAAAAATCATTAAGGGAATATCCCTGTGTTTTCGCGGCCGCGTCGAACACTAAACGTAATTTTTTCTTATTGGGGTTATCGACCCCAAAATGTGGTAGGTACCAAACTCGGTCGTTAACCTCCCCCTCGTGCAGCTTCCTAGCGTAATCGTTAGAAAATAAATGCTGGATACGTTCCTGATAGCGCGACGCGTAAGCGTTGTCGGTTGACATTATTCTCTCGACTGATTTTAATCGATTGTGGGCATTCTGATAAGACTCGGGCATAACAAAGTTATCGTGTTTCCAAGGCAACTCTACAAACCATTGGTTATCTATTAATTCACATGAGTTATTTAATATGGTAACAGCACGCAAATCGTCTTTGTTCGGCCGTGGCTGATTTGAAATGCCTATAGAATCTAACTCGAATGATTTTTTAACAATTTCGTGCAACTCAGAATCGCGACACTGTTGCGCGCTGTTATCACTAGTAATACAATCAGCTGACATGTTCGTAATATGTATGTTATTGACAACACCGTGTACGCACCAACCAAGTGGTGTTTTTGTTACATTTTTCCCGTTGCCCTTTAAACACATCACTGGGGCAATAAGATCGTAATTATCCTGACCGATTAACAATTTAGGTTGTGCGTCACATTTGCACAGGTCGTAGTCAATATAATTTGTATAATTTGTAAAATCTACACACGATAAACGTTGAACAGGTAAATTAAGTTCTTTCATTTTACGGGCACACAAATTAAAACGTTCTCCTTTCTTATTAGAAATTTCAAAACTTACATTTTCCGTTTGGCATACGAGCGTACCGGAGTCCCACGCGCTCTGCGCACGCATTGTGACGGCCTTACCGTGGAGGCCTACCTGGTCCGCCAGGTCAGCTGCGATCAGCGTCACCGTAGCACCATCGTCCAGCAACGCGTGTGTGTGAATATTGTCTTTAGGTCCATGAACGGTAACCGGCACTATTTTTAACAACACTTTGGGCACTGACGGTACACTGACACTAGTAGACGCTTTGGTGTGGGCGTGGGCAACTGTGTGCTCGGCGCGCTGTTCGTCGGGCGCCGACTGAAGCACGCAGGCCGCGTCCGTTGCTGGGCGCGCCGTATCCGGCTGCGCGATGGCTGGTAGTGTTGTAGAAGCTGTAGGTTTCGTCCAGTGAAGCAGGGAGTGATGTGGATGTCCACACTTGCTGCAGTTAGGGGCGCTGCACGCGGTAGTTTCGTTATGCCGCGCGCCCAGACACTTGTAACATAGGTGTTTTGTTTTTACGAATCTCCAGCGGTCGCGTCTCATGGCGCGTTTGAATTTGATGCATTTTACTAGTGTGTGCGGAGCAGAGGCACGACAAAACATACATTTGTTATTGTTATCGGTGTTAGTGAATGTAAACACTGACTGTGATCTATTATTGTGGTCAAATTTCTTTTTCTCGTTCTGACTATGGACATAGCTTATTCCTGAAGTTGCGACGATCGTTGCTTCTCTGTATAAAAATTCGGATAATAATTCCAGTTTAGGTATGTTGCAGTTGTCCCGTTTTTCGTAGCTGTATTCGGCCCACTTGTTGATAAGCGTGGGCGGTAACTTCGCAAGTATTAATGCAGTCGTATCGGGACTCTGTAAATATTCTGGTAGCTGGATAGCTTTAACGGTTGTCACGTAGTTTTTTATTTTAATGGCAAAATTCACTATGTCGGTATGGTACGCAGTTGGAAGTGGTTGGATTTTCTTTAGTTGCGTAAATATTTTATTTATTATGCATTCGGGCCTACCGAATCGTAATTCCAAGGTGTCAATTATTGTTTGCGGTGTTGTGTTGCCGATAAGAAGCGACGACACCGATTCTTTCGCCTCGCCTCGCAGACACTTCCGTAATCGCCAGATATTTTCAGCGTCGCTATAATTGCATAGTTGTGACGATTCTTTATAAGATTCCTTGAACTGCAGCCACTGCATGGGGTCGCCCTCGAATACTGGTAAATCTTTAGAGGTTGCCAGGCGTGTAAGGAGCTCTCTGTTATTATCGCGAACATTGTTTCTGTTGAGTACCTGGTGTAGCGCCTCCGTCAACTGTGTGATACCGTCGTCGTGCGGCCGACGCTCGGAAACGAAGTCGTGGCGATACTTGTTGTGATTCCCGGTTTCGGTATTTAAGTCACGCTGGTAATGCTTATCGTCTGGCATCGTGTATGACGGTTGGCAGACATCTTCTGCGCGTTGGTTTCGGGTACACGATGCGATGCTCTCTTGTTTGTCGAACCACGATTCGACTATTCTCGAACTTTGTGACACCGATCGGCAATCATTTTCTGCTAAGTCGGCTAAATCGACTTCCAATTTTTTTGAGAGTAATTCTTTCTCTATTTGAGCTCTTTTTGTTTCTAATTCTAGGTCAATTTGAGCTTGCCTTTGAGCTGCTTCGAACTCCAACTTTCTGCGGGCTGCCGCCGAGGAACAAGCGGTTTTTTCGCTTTTAACTGACATCACTGATAATTTTTCACTTTTGTTAGTCAACTGCTCCGTAGCACGTGTTTGACTACGTGTTTTTACACTAACACCCTTCGGGGGTGTGCGAAGCAGCGACATCCCTGCAACACAGGTTTTGGTGTCCCTATAACGCGCGCGTAGATCGCTAGGTCGAGATCCGACTCGATAGGACCAGCTTAATGTCGCGTACACGACTCACTCGACGACGATTTATAGGGAACGTTGTGAAAATAAAAGAGAGTGATTCAGTTTCATTACATTGAAGGTCTTGTAACAAATTGGCGCGCGAACGCGGGCGCAGCTTACGTCATGCGCATGTCTTGGAGTTAGAAAAACAACTGGGGTCTCTCGCGCGGTCGACCTGTTTTAAGGGCGCGTTTTGGGGCGTGGCCTCGATTCTGCCTGATTCCCAACTATTGCCTTTTATGGTGATGAAAGCTAACGAAAATCACCTCTCTCCGTCACACTCGTGGCTTGAGTAGTGCTATACTCTTCTACTCGGTGGTAAGCATGTTGGACAACATTATTAAATTGATTATTTTATTAGGAAACTTATCATAACCGCTATTGTTACAAGACCTTGATATTTATTTATTGTAAAGTACATACAAAATAGTATCATTCTTTTTCCATACGTAACACAAATAAAGAAACGGCTGAATAAAATGCTGGAAATTCCGAAAAATGAATACAATATTTGCTGACGTTATATTTTTCCACCAGCTTAAATTGCGTTTTACCGAAATCTACAACAGGTCATCATTTTTTATCGTAACTTACCTATTTTATATTATAGAATCAATCAATTACACATTTTATGACTATGACGCTGTGGCTGTGTGATTTGGTTTTACATTCAAAAATCTGTTTCTGGCACTCGCCGGCCGCTGCTGCGGCACCGCTCGCTTCGCTCGTTCGGCTCGTGCGTTATGTGGTCACCGATATATAAGTTACTCTATGGTGGTCACAGTTCTAACCTAACCTAGCTGTTTCGATTTAAAGAAGATATAATATGCGTGTAACACGCATATTATATCTTCTTTAAAAAATTTCATTTCGTTGCAAATTTCACTAAACTATAACTTTTCGGAAACTTAGTATTTTTGTCGGAAGTTTAGTATTTTTTTTGGAAATTTAGTTTATTATTTGAAAGTAGGTATAGAATATTTTTCGTAGAATTATAATTTGAATAAGCTTCATGTTTGTTTGATACTAACTTTGTTTTTGTTTTTTTTCTATCTATAATATGTATGTATTTACAAAAAAAAATGTATATAAGTAGTTTATCAGCCATCTGGTTACCATAACACAATCATTAGGTTGCTTAGCTTGGGACTAGATGGCGCTGTGTGAAATGTCCAGGGATATTTATTTATTATTTTATTCTATACAACATTTTTGTCGGTTAATTTTGTATTAACTTTTCGGTAATTCATTTTAACACAGCTTAGTTAGTATTACAGTCAACCACAAATCGCTGGAAGTTAATTTGTTTTTCGGAAGCTTTATTATTTTCCTTAACTTAAATATTTATTTACGAAAACATTGATATTCGATTTTGTTATTATAGTTCTCAAAAAATAAAAGGCCCGTTTTGACATTTGAGAATGCGTTCTTAACACCTGTCAGTTTCCTCTAATTAATCTGAGTCAGTTTCATACAAATGAATACGTGTTTTGCGAATTTGATCTTTATTAACTACTAGAACTGTCAATGTCAAAACGGGCCTTTTATTTTTTTACAACTTTACCTGTTTTGTTAACTCGACAAAATTTAATTCGCTATGCGATTGTACAGACACCAGCACATCAAGCTACTACAATCTGTGTGAAAGAGCCAAAAAACAAGAAGCAAATTCAAATGCTTGGAATCCTTTCGTTCCATCCTACAACCTTTAACGCATTATGGAGTCGACGAAAGCAATTTTTAATGCACGAGTATTTATTGAATTTATTGAATGCAAGTTATCTGATGAAACAGCAGGTGAATTCAAGTTTATATTAACATACTGATCAGATTAACATAACATGATCACGATTATTATGATTAGTATGATCACGTCTCCAACTTTCGCAAGATACTCAAGTGGCTCCCCATTCGACTTCGCAGGAACTCGCGGATACTTGTCTGTTATTCCTTCTGGAGGCTTTAAGAATTCTTAAGGCAGCCACAGGATAGTCCGGTTAAGTAGTCACGACCTGTCAAGGTCAACTACGAGATGCCATTTATATAAAAAAAAGTTGTAGAATTAACTAGACTACCGCCTGACATCAGGGACTGCCAAACTGTTGCAGTTTTTAAAAGAAGAGTAAAAGAACACTATCTCTGCACTTCGTCATAGTTGTGTATGTATTTATTATTTTGAGTGTGATTTAAGTAATTATTATCATTCTGATATTTATTTTAGAAGGATGTATGTATGTTTATTTGTACATATGTAGGTATGTTAGTATATTCTCGTAATTTTTGTATAAGTTGATTGGAACAATTTGACAGTTTCAGAACGAAGATTAAAATGAAAATCCAAGATGGCGGCCATCTTGTATTTTCATTTTGACCTCACAATCTGCTTCAATACGCTCGAAAACCATGAGAATGAATAACCATGACGAAAGATTTGAAAACTTTTGCAGTCGCCTTTTTGGATTTTAATTTGAACCTCACTATCGACTTCAGCACCCTCAAAAGCCGTAAAAACTATCTCTCCTCTCTGACTCTTTCTATTATTATGTGTAATAAAAGGGCGTATGGAGGGTGCATAACTCTTTTTCGTTACGTGACGATTTTACCAAGTTTACTCCTAACGCAAGGTAAAAAACGTCTTTCCAAAAAAATTTAGCTAATACATAAATAAATGGTCAGAAGACAAATTTAACCAATCCGAGGTTTGGGAAGAAGCGAAGCGAGCTCGATTTTAGCACCTCGCTTTGGATATGATAGATTTTCTTTTGAACATAATTATATTATACAGAAATAGGATAGAATAGGAATACACCTCGGATGTTAAATTTTTTAACTCGCTTCGCGCACTGATAAAGTCTATTTCTAAATTGGTCGACAAAGTAACTCCTATTTCTGTATATAATTATGTTCAAAAGAAAATCTATCATATCCAAAGCGAGGTGCTAAAATCGAGCTCGCTTCGCTCGCTCTATCATTGCCAGACCTGGCCAAACGCATAGTAGCACATGGTAAAATTGGTCACCACCACTGGGTAGGTAACAAAAAGGGGGGGGCCACTGGGGCCACTTAAGGAAGTGTCGCGGCACGGTGGTACGGTACGGTGGTACTATGAACATGTTAATTAATTAACGCTTGTTGTATAAATATTCGGCTACAATAGCATATATAACATTCAGCTAAAATCATTCAATAGTAAATAAATAAAATATTACTTATAATCCTAATATGTAAATATTGATAAACAGTTTAAAAAAAAGTTCTAGTCTAAAATATTGAATGTTGAAAAACATCTGTGGTAGATTCGTGTTCGTGGTAACGTCCCTACAACATGCTACCAACCTAAACACATTGTGTCAAACCAACTGTCAAATTTAATTCAACACAAATGAATGAAGCTTTTACAGATTTTTAAAAATATATTGATAATAAATGTTACAAAACTGGATATTTCCAAAAGATAAAATGCAAGGCACAATCAAGGAACTTCTTGACGCGTTAGGGTTAGCTAGGAGTTTGATTACATAAAGAACTTGTGCTAAGAATCGTGTATTGAAATATAAGCATTTAGTAATTAAATAATGTCTCTTTTATTGAATTTACAGATGTAGTTTGGAGGCAGACACTGTTTTAGATTACATCCAGAACGATCCCAACTATGGTAACAGTAATTTATCGTCTAAGCAAGTGAACGAATACGCACAGAGATTGGCGCTAAAAGCTTCGAACGCCAAGTCGTTTTTGAAAAAATACGAGGAACTCAGGAACAGAAAGTACGTAATTCCGTTCTTTTATTAAAAATTCTCTTTGGTTATTCACTTTTTGATTGTTGTTAGATGCTTTTCATATAAAGAAAATTATATTTTCTTATTTAAACTTTACAGTATAAGCATGTAATTAAAACTTAATGATGCATGAACCACGGGTGCGCCATGAAGCCACCTCGCAGAAGTTTCATGTGGGCTAGCAGTATCATCCTATTCAAGCTAATGGTGAAAACTATCTGTTTTCTTATTTTCTTCCAGTACTGATAACCTAGCAGACATCATAGCCCTGTTCTACAAATTAGTGTGTGATGAGAAGAAGTCAAAAATATACAAACCTAAACTGGCTCCAAAACCAATACTGGGTGACAACAAACATCAAATCACTAAGGACGACCTTCCACAAGTATGTTCTTTTGTTATTTTTACACAACGAGCTAATAGGAGGATAATTTATCACTGATAGGTAACACAGGCATACACGGGAAAATTAAATTCTATGTTAATGATTAAATAATAGGATTACATTTCTTTCTGGAAGGCATTATCAGATGCGGAAATTACTGAGAAAATACTGGCTACTTATTAATAATAATATAAAATTCTACTTGTCAAACTATTTCCATATTTTGAACAATCTACTTAAATAAAATGTAAATGGGTTTTTAGCCTTAGCTAGTAAAAAAATGGTTTCTTACCTTCTCCCAGTGCTGTTATATCCTAATATAGTTGCCATGACAACATGATGTAAGTATACTAGAATTATTATGCAAAGAATGGTATTATCAATGGTTTCCATGGTATAATATTATAATGTTGTGGAGTTACTTCAGGCTAGTAATAATTGTGGATTTGGAATGGCACATTCTGCTTGGCACATGGTGAATACAATTTTAGTCAAAACTATTGTTCAAGAAGCTCTGACAATATGGTCCATTTTGTTACTTTATGTTCAACTCCAGGCTATTCATCTAACTAATTAGCCCTGAAGGTTCACTACAAACAAAAAATAGAAAATAATTTAATATTAGACTACAATCTTCTGACACAACTTTCTATTCAATGTCTATTTCAATTCCCAGAAAAAAGGTAGCATTCTTAACATTTTGTAAAAAAACATATTTTAATTTCAGATCAAGGACAAACTCCTAAAAGCAGTTGATGAGAGTAAGAAACTTGTCATGAAGTCCTTTGAAGAGAAAGAAATAAAGCTTAGGCCAAACTGGTACAGCAGTTTGGACTTGCCGAGCTGGCAAAAAGACCATCCTGCCATGTCCTGGGACTTTCCAAAGGAAACTCTTCCAATTATTTCTTCCTTATGTAAGTACAAGGATTACACAATGACACTAGTTTCATAATTGAATTAGGTGCTTCATGAAATAAATGAGTCATCCTTTCTATATTAGTTAAGCCAGTCATAATATGGCCAGTAAGGTGATATTAGTATCTTACTTTTACATGTTTGTAAGCATCAACTGACTTATTCAAAAAGCGTGTATCAAATCACGCTTTGACGCAAGTAGATATACCTTATTGACAATGTTGTACCTTTTTACATTTTCACTCAATCTTAACAGTATGAAGTAATAAAACTAATTATATAATATACTAGCGACCCTCTGCTTCTGCTTCACACGGAGCGTCCCTTATCGGGTCTAAAACTATCCTATCTTTCAAGCTGGAACCAACCATACACCACTGCGTATGGTTGGTTCAAACATGGTGACACATGATTTTTATATCATCATTATCATTTCAGCCGAAAGACATCCACTGCACATAGGCGGTGCTTGAGGGATCAAGCACTGCCACTTCGACCAGTTGTGTGATTTTTATATATTAAGATTTAAACAATGTATCCGTTTCAGCTGGTGTGCCAATAGCGTCTCAAGAGAACATCATGATTGATGACCTGCTGTATGTCTTCTCTGGCGTTCCTGGCAACTACATAGTCCACCAACCAGTTAAAGACACCTTTGACCCTCGAACATTCCTAATATCTGATGATGTGGACGATGCACTGAAACAAATTGTTCAACAAATGCTTCCCTTGGCTTCCAATTATTCTATAGTGAGAAGATTTATTGAAAACTGCAACATGTGGTCCGGCCAGGTGCTGCATGCTCTGGTCGCAGCCATTGAAATACTTTTAAAGGATTATTATGTAAGAAGCAACCTATTTTGTCATTAATAATTTACCATAACTACTTTATAGAAAGTTACTATACTAGAAATTGTTTTTTTACCTACTGTAGAGTGTTAGGCTATTTAATTCTTCTGTGCAATGATTCAAAGTTTATTATTACTGTTTTCAGACCATGATTGCTCAGTTGGAGACTGAACACTTGTCTGCAAACCTTACCTTACAAAAGCTGTGGTACTTTGTCTTGCCTACTATGCATACCATGCAAGTCCTTGCCGCTATTATCACTAACATTGGAAAGGTTTGTATTTTTATTTATTCATTATATATTGCATTACATGCATAAAAGTATTGTGTCACCCAGTAACTGGGTCAGATAGGCAGTCGCTCCATGTGGAACTGGAACATCCATCTGGTTAGACTGGAAGCTGTCCACAACAAAGTTGTGAAAAGGCTAGGCAGATTGACATGCATAAATGTATGTATGACATCAATATTTTAAAATGTTTTGGCCTTTTTTACCACCAAGAGAAAAGTCTGTTATCTACCAGAAAGATTAATTTTCCAATGTATACCTACTTTCCAGTCTCCTGATTACCACTATCTGATGGATTCACACTAGACACTTTCTATTTCAACTGATCTGGAATTTCAACGATTTAATTTATTTTATTTTAGAGTGAGTTGCGCGGCGGCGCTGTCCTAACAGTTCTACACGACAAAACTAACTCATTGATGGGCGACGCCAGAGCCCAAGAAATATCTCTGTTCCTCACCGAGCGAGCTTGCCGACCTTACCTCTGTATTTTAGACCAGTGGATACATAAAGGCACTATTATTGATCCTTTTCAGGTAAATACGTTGTTTCCTTGTCTAAAATGAATCTTAAATGCATTTGACGTGTTAGGTATTCGAAAGCTTAGTCATAGTAATTTAGATTCAAGCAACCTGTTTTTTGTAAACAAGAGCTACAGTTTTTGTCTTCCTCCTACTAAATCGGCCCCTAAATGTCTAAAATAATTATTTTGACAATTTTGAGTCTCCATTTGCCACAGTCTGTGGCTTGATGGCACATTCCAGTTGCTCTGAAACAGCTTGACCATCGCGGGCTACGTGTTCTTGGTATTTTCCCTTTTAATAAGCCCGTTACTCTTAGTCTTTCGATATTATCGGTTTACGGGTTTGGGTCTTTTATAATGTTGATTTTTACGTGTTTCAGGAGTTTATGATAGAAGATAACGAGCTGATCAACAAAGAAGAGCTACCAGTGGACTACTCGGCCGACTACTGGGAGAAACGCTACAGTATTCAGAGAGATAGAGTGCCAAAGTTCCTAGATAAATTCACTGATATCATCCTTAGAACTGGGAAATATTTGAATGTTATAAGTCAGTGTGGTATGTTATTATTACATCATGTTTGTTATTATATATTTAAATATTAATTGCACACCACAATACAATATAAGTACAGTGGCCTACAAAAGTTAGTTGACATTTATACACTTTAGCTTTAACACACCACATTATGATTTCAAATTCTAGTGATCTAAATTTTTGAACTGCTATAACGTTTTTATTGACTAATTCAACTACTTTTGACTTATTTTAGTTTTTAATTTGCAATTAAAAACAATACTCAACAGGTAAACCAATCACAAAAACGAACACAGAAGAAATAAAATACTCCCTAAGAGAACAGAACTACGGTGCTATCATACAGAAAGCATACGCATACGCTAGCAAGTCGTTGTTAGAGCTCCTTTTAAAGGAGTATGATCTCATGGGAAGACTCAAGTCGGTAAAGAATTACTTTTTAATGAGCCAAGGAGACTTCATTGTACAGTTCATGGATGCTACTGAACAAGAGCTGTCCAAGAAGATTGATGACATCATACCTTCCAAACTTGAATCACTTTTGGGATTGTGTTTGAGGTAATGTTTCTGTTTGTTATTGAAATGTTAGTGCTTTCCATTGTGATAAACTAGCGACCCGCCTCTGATTCACATCTACTGATGTTGTGACATGTCAAAACATGGACGTTTCTGTGCTATAAGCGAAATATTATTCTAAACTAATATTATAGCGAGATAAGATTTGATTTTTTGTATGTTTGTATGTTATGCTTTCACGCTAAAACTGCTGAACGGATTTGAATGAAATTTGGCTCAAATTCGGCTCATGGGTAGATCATGACCTGTATTAGGACATAGGATACTTTTTATCCCGATATTCCCACGGGATCGAGACTTATGCGGGTGAAATCACGGGGCGCAGCTAGCATATGATGTACATAAACTTTATTAAATAAATTCTCTAATCATCATCCACTCGAAAAGCGACTGCTTTATACTATATAGATTTTAATTTTAGTGATACATTAATTTATATGGTTCATCTGTATTTTAGGCTTTCTGCAGCAAGTCATGACCCGTACAATGAGGATATGAAGATTGAACTACTTCCCTACGACTTGCAATTCCAAATGTTTAAAATTCTGTCTATTGAGACTGAGGATGAAAAAGGTAAATAGTATTTTATGCACTCAACATTTTACGCAGTTTTATAAAACCACAATTGCTTATATTTTGCAAGGCAGTTTCGTCTACTCCCTAACGGCCGAACCCAATTACCTATCTATCACCAGTTTTGACATACTGGAGGTAGAAAAACTAGATAGGTTTTTCTACCTCCAGTATCTCGATCGATCTCTGATTTTAACGTCCCAATAATCTACATCAGTAGCGATCTGTATGATTATATTATATTGGCAGTTAAAATTTGTACTGGCTACTATCAGTAGCGATCTGTCAATAGGTTATCCGTCAACGAAGATACAGGCCGGAAAGCAATTCAAAAGTTCGGAGTAAACCCTACATCTGAGTAATTACCTTTTTCGGAGGGACAAAAATACATCGGGAGTAGTAGATCTAAGAATTAATTACATCATGATTGTCAAATCATGGTGTAATTAATTGTTAGGTCGGGCCCCAAACTAATCTTATGTCCGTAGGTGACACGGTGTGGGTGTCGTCCGTAACAGCGACCGAAACTACGGATTTCGTGATTAAAAATAATAAATCAAAGCTCTGAATCAAATTCCTGGATAATTTAGCAATATTTTTCATGTGGGCAACTTTGTGTCTTGTTACATTTTATTCTGCCGATGGCGATCGTTGCAAAATTATTGTTTTTGTAATAAAATGGCGGAGGATTTGATTCGGAAGGTCCGTGGCTTATCTACCTGTCTGCCACTTGGTTTTTTTTTTTTTCAAAATGGCGGCCACGCATGAAACCTATATAAATCGATAGCTGACCTCAATGCAAACAGAAAACATTATAAGACCAAACCTCGTGAAGGGTCAAATTTCCGAGATATTGACGGGGTTTACTCTTATCGAGTTTTCTTTTTACACACTATTTTTTAAAAATGGTGGGATAGTAAGTATAGCCAGGCTCCATATAAAAATCATCAATCCTCTTTGGAACCAAAACAATATGTTAAAAAAAAAAACAATGAGTGTATTAATAATGTGATAATATTTCAGAGTACAAACAGAATAAAGACTGTCCACCGCTGACTGGCATCGAGACATTCTCTTTCGGCATGGAGGTGAAGTGGCCCGTCTCGCTGATACTCAACCACAAAGCCATCGCCTGCTACCAGATGATATTCAGACACCTGTTCTACTGCAAACATGTTGAGAGACTACTTTGCAGGTCAGTCATTGGTTATTATACGTTGACTAGCTTCTGCCCGCGATTTCGTCCGCGTGAAATTTATTGATCCTCTGACCCATCCCGTCGCATCGCATCGCCTGCCCGCGCTATTACTTCGTTTTTGCTCAGCGGGCTTTTTTTTTTTCGACTGGTAGTTCCAGAGATGAGCGCGTTCAAACAAACAAAAAAAACAAACTCTTCATCTTTAAACGCACGCGCGTGCCCTCCACGCCAAACCACAATTTCACCGCAAATACCTACAAAAAGAATAGGGACTCCAGAATGACTTAATTGTTTATTTCGTGATAAAGTGGACCGCATTTTTTGTCACATATTTGTGTCGTTGGCGTACAGGGCACGCGCTTGCTTGTCACGTATATGTGACAATGGCGTTCAGAAGGTTAATATTAGTATAGATAGATAAATTAGCACTGTATAAAACTGGTTCGATGTCTACGGCGTAAGTTAAATGACGTTCTTTGATATTTTTTTATGAGTACATATTATTACCCAGTGAAGTTTTGTGAAGTCGGTGAAGTTTCACCAACTAAATAAATATAACGTTGTATTAAAACCTAACGGCATCGGCAGCGCGGTGTCCTTTGCCAAACAAATATCAACATTATACTTGTTGAAACAAGGTTGAAGATCCTAAAGCTCTATTATATTGCCTTAGAACGGAATGGAATCGATTTTTTTTTACATAGCATAATGATCTTCAAATGTTAAAAGTGGAACGCACAAATTAGATACACACATACGCACAGGTCGCGTCTCTTCTGGAGAATGATCGTGCATTCTCGGGAGTTCCCGCAGTAACAAGCTCGTATCTAGTTTGTACGTTAGTCAATCGACATAACGTTCATTTTGCTAGTACAGTATTGTTACAAAAACTCGCTTCCACTCCGTTCCGCGGCAATATAATTTGAGCCTAAGTCTAGTAAATTTTCCGCGTGTTCGCCTTTTCTTTCATGCGTAATGTTGATAATTGTTTCTAGAGGAAGTCTGTGCAGCAATGCGTATAATATCCGTCCCGCAAGGAACCTATATAAGCTTTTTGGTTATTATTTACTCATAACAACAATCATCAATCTTATAGCAACAATCTGTTTATACAGAGTGTGGCTGTACAACAAAGTGGTGAAGCGGTTCTCGGAGGCGCGGCTGTACGCGGACGCGTTCGCTCTGCGCCAGCGCATGCTGAGCTGTATACAGCATCTGCAGTACTACATGTGCGTCGAGGTCATCGAGCCCTCCTGGTGCCAGCTTATACAGAGCCTTGATAAGGTTAGTGAGACTTAAATGATGGATTTTATTACTTCGCTGCCAACGACTTCTACGTCGAGGCCTCATTTCATTAGACTGCAATGCAAACAGTGACATACTGGTCCTTTTGAAATGGGGTTAATTGGGAATCCATATCTATCTAGAAACAAAAAAAAATATCCTATGAACATACACCTGAAGGCCAATTCTCGTAATTTAAAACGTTCAAAATCTAGTCGCAGTCTCATCTCGGCGACAAACAAATGTCAAAAACTTGTCAAAATGTAGGGAAATTAGAAGTATTGTTTGACAGATTGAGACTGAGATCAGACTGTGAACGTTCTTAAAATTACGAGAATCGCCCCTCTGATAGCCATAGTGTCTGTGAAGCTTCGCCGATTAATTAAAAAAGGCGATAAGCGATTGAAACAAAATAATTTATTGCTGTTCCCGTGAATGGCTACACTGTACGTCCAATATCTCTAGCAATCTTTTATTTTTTATGTGATTGGAACACATTACTATGTATTACCACGGCAACAGCTACATGAGATCAGTGAAGCGAATTGATTAGGTTTGGTTTGACAGAAGGGGCTTTTGATATGCTGCGTATTAACGCAGCATATTAACTTGGTATATACCAACCATAACAGAATTATGTTAGGGATCTGTTGATCTGTATGACCTGGTGGCTACTGTCATTATACAGCACATTCCATAGTATACATAATGTTGCGCGCCACAATTAATGCCTGGTACATGGTGACATTAGTTACCATTAGCGCCATCTAGTATCGAGCAGCAGAACCAATAGATCCTTCTAGAAATTTCGACATCAGGTCAGTCGGGGCCGGTATGTACTCGAACCTTCTAGATGGTTTCTACAATAGAAGGTTCTGGAACTATCTGCGACACTATATAAGGCCGGGATTAGCGCCGACCAGTCAGACTTGGATCAGCGATACATGCGAATACATCGAAAGCGATCTTCAAGTGCGACTTAAGAGCAATTGTGTTATAATTAGTGTGTTTGAGCTGTTATTAGTGTTGTTTAATTAAAGTGCAATTTTTGGTAATTTATATCGGCAGTTTTTAATTGTAACGAACCCGAAGCTCGTAACAATATGCACAAATTCAGACCTTTATTTCCTGAAGGGAAAGTCAGAGGTGTAATCTACGTTCGCGATTAATTTGCCAAACATGTAAACAAATATGAGTTATTGAAAAAATAACTTTGATTCCTACACAATAAAGTTCAGTTTACGATACAACTTTGTCTCTCTGAAATCAACTTAATAACCACTGAAATAAAGTTGATATTTGTTTAACTTGAAATAACATAAATTGGAAACGTAAATTTGAATAGACCTTTGACATATTAACAACTTCGTGATATACATAAGTATGTTTTTATATGATGGGATTTTGAATAAGAAACAAACAATGGAGTCTAATTTATAGAGAAATTTATAGGAATATTTTTAATTTAATAAAATTAGATTCACGTAGTATAAAACATTGGACGCGATAAAAACAGTTTCGTATTTACTTCTTCTCTCTCATATAAATGCCTCTAAAGTTAAAACTGTACTTAACGAATACGTTAACATAATATAAATACAATAATTATACATAAAACAAAGCAGGCGTAGACAATTATTTGTTAAAAGCCTTATAATAAAATGTTATAAAATATCGCTTAAAATATATTAGTTACGGTATTCCAAAGCCTGTAACACCTTCTTCATCGTGCTTTCAAGACTCTCTATTTTCTTTTCGTATTTCGATAACTGATCCTTTATTTCGTCAAATTCCGTTACGTTTGTCTTTTTGGCAACAACAATTTTTGCATTCTTAACTATTTTGCGATCTAACCTATAGTTCTGACAGCGTTCGAAACAACAAGTGCCTGTGCCGCCTTCTATGTCTTCATAATCACCCCCGAATTTCCCCAGTGGCTCTGCGTGAGGGATTTCGATCTTGTTATCCTGATTCGGTTTCACAATTATCCTGTATCTTGGCAGAAAGTGTGGGAACAGACTTATACGTTTTGCAAAAGGTTTTATGCAAAACATTTTAGGCTTTATGATATTGAGTTTTTCAAAACTAGTGGGCAGCCATGACCAACAAGTACTCGGTCGGGAATAAGATCTAGCGTTACCGATCAGAACGCTCTCGAAGTACGATATTAGCTTTACTCTGGATATGTGCCCCACAAGTTCTGCATTAGCTCGAATTTCTTGTGTATCGCTTACAGCTAAACCGTTAAGTAAATTAAATAGTACGATGGGAATCATAAAAACAAATACAATAAATATTAAGTGACTCGTTACTGGGAATGTACTGAACTTAATTGATCCGGCGTCGAATTCTCCTGTCAACATGACTATCGTTTTAAATAACGATCCGCCTGGATTCTCGAAGAAGTCTTCGTCTTCTTCCTCCTCCTTTCCTTCTTTATTAGGGTTTGGTTCTTTCTGTTCTTCGTCTTGATCTTCTTGCCGAAACAATGTGTAAAAGCTCAAAGAGAACGCTATTATTAAGATACAATACCAGAGTAAGAATTTAAAGAAATTCCATGAGACAGTTTTCAACATAACAATATTCGTTGATAAAGTAGGGAACTGACCAATGAGTAGGACTAATTCAGCGGATGATAGTAATATGGCGACTGCGGACAATTGTTGTTTAGTAGACTCTTCCGCTGAGCCGTTACTAACTATCAGCGCGGTAACAAATATCAATGTGATTTCCATCAAATTCTCCAAACTTTGTAAATATCGTATCGGCGACACAAGTAATTGAAACAACTCTCGAAATATTAATAGGAATAACCCAATTACCGCACCAGCATGAGTAACAAGGTTTAGCGCTTCTATTGAGCCTGGTGGTTTCTTCTCTTCTACGTATCCCAATATTATGTAAAGGATCAAGCACAGCCAAAGCAGTGAATAAAATGTTATGTTTGCGTAGAAAAGGCAACTTATTCTTTGCCACTTTAAGTACAAGAAACTGGTGATGACGGGATGTTTTAAAAGTGGTCGCAATTCTTCGTTTCTTGTCATGTACAGTAAAGCGTCTGTTTCGGGCGCTAAAAGGGAATCTAATTCCTTTTCCTTGTTGATAGAATTATCCATTAGAGGCACCTTGCAGAGTTCGTTTTCAAGCGAATTGTTTGGATAAACAAGGAAGCTATATTTCACGTGAATCTCGTAATCGTCGTCACTTGGTCGTTCGCCATTAGTCGTTATACATTCGTCCAAATATGTTTCTAATGTTTTAGCATTAATATCTGCTAAAGGTGGTTCATCAAATTTGTTACGAAGACCAACACAGGCTCCGTTCCTTAATAACTCTAAAACAGTTTCTTGGTCACCATTCCTAGCAGCGTAGTGCAAAGCAGTGTTGTCTTTAACATCAGGATGGTTAACGTTCATATTAATTTTAGGAGTCTTTAGTAATAATTCCAAACACTCATTGAAATTTGCTTTTGGTGTTTTGGAATAAGAGCGCATACCTTTCACAGTTATTTGGAGAAGAGATTCACAATTCACTGTGTCAAATAGAGTAGATTCGTTGTCCACAAACATTTTAAGTATTTTTGGGTACCCATTTTGGCAAGCGATTGCTATTGGTCTGCTTGTATTACCAGAACACGTAGCGTTTGGATCTGCCCCGGAGACCAGTAAAGTTTCAACTACTTTGTGTAATCCCTTTTCAGTAGCCATCTGCAGCATAGTATTCATACCATTGCTAGCTGCTAAAGCTGGACGATGGTCATTTTTCTTCACGAGTTTAGTGAAGTCGCGGATAAAATTATCTTCTTCATGTCTGCTAAGATACGAAAATAATTTATCCACATCAATTATTTCTGGTTCTAGTTCTTCAGTTTCGAACTTGGCCAATAGATGCGGGAATGCTTCTTTGAGATAGTCACGCGCCGTATTTCCTCTTCTGTCTTTGTATGTGTCCAAATTAATAGGTTCCTTAGCGTAATCCAATATCAAAGTTACAATTCTTTCCAGACCTTGTTTGGCAGCAGAATAAGCAGGAGTTATACCCCTTAAATCGGGACTATTAGCATTGCAACCTGCTTTTAGGAGCATTTCAACTATTTCCTCATAGGTGGCCAAATCACGCTCTCGGTCGTCATCCAAGTCTTCTATTTTTTTGATGGCCATTAATAAAGCCGTGTTGCCTTTGCTTTTAATATTCACATCAATTCTGTCGTCCTCTAGCAGCGCTGCTAATGCTTCGATATTTCCACTTTCAACAGCGAAGTGTATCGGAGCCGCGGCATGTGTCTCATTCATTTTATTGACTTCCACTTCATGTTGTAGTAAAAGCTTCACGAATTCTTGTTTATTTGGTTCGGACACTGCGAGCTCTAGACATGTCTTGTAATCTGGATATTGATACACATGCTCAAGATTCACTGAACCATAGCTGACAAGCTTTTTAAATGTGGCAAAGTCGTTGGTTTGTAGCGCCGTCTTCAGCTGGACTTGAGGGTCCGTTCCGAAGAGGGAGCTCCCGCGTGACAGCCGATTGGGCTTCATCTCGTAAGTGTCCCGCGTCATGTCACTGTCGCGCACAACACTGGCATCTGAAATGTAAAATAATTGTTTTTATCACTCACCACAATTTTCTCATTGAAGTAAATTGTTATGAAACTCGTGTGTAGTACTCCAAAACTAGTAGTTAGTGACAATTGGTTCAATTGAAATGGATTGGCCATTGAACATCTGGCGAACTTTCACGTGCTTGTTTAAGCCTTTTCCAAAGATGTGGGGAAGTGTAAATGAATGAAGATACCCTAAATTCGCGCGTTTATTTGATTAACGACGCTAAGTGCATCTACAAACTCTTTTGTGAAAATGTGATAATCGTTGCCTCGTATGTTCCGTTAACTACAAATCAATCCATTTAAGTGCATCGTGCCCTATTTTGAGAATTCTCATTGATCAAAGATAAAATGTAACATACTCTTTTAATTTGTTGTTTGTAGCCTTGAATATCGTTAACTGGTTTACACGGAAATCTATTTGTTATTTCCAAGCAACAAGTAAAAAACTATAGCCTCATATTGACTTGCCTGACATAGTTTTAAATGAGCTACTTTGTACCAAAATCAGTCGAGTTTACCTAACTGGCCACCATAATGAAGGGGCAATTATTCCGAATTTCTCTCACTACCATAAAATTAATGCTGCGCGCGTGCAGCATGCCCATGCCTCTACAATCGAGTAATTGGATTGATTTGCGCTGTCTATTATGTTATACTTGATTGTAAAACTTAGCATCAACGTTCTTCAAAAAAGCACCTTGAATGGAAGGCACAGGTGGTAATTTCGAAAGTACCCATCTCAATGCTGTAAGTTCCCAATTTGTGAATTTTATTGCTGCATAATTGATTTTTGGAGCATTAATGAACCAATGAAGTTCGAGTACTTACAATACTTTGTGTGCCTTTGTTGTTTCACAATGTACATACTGAGCACCCGCATGTTAGCTTATTTACTCTACCTATACACACACTATTGATTCGGCTGTTTGACCATCGTGATTCGTATATTTTATTGGAGACTTAATCCGCTTACAATTTTTCTATTAAATGTATAAATCGTGACAAAGAGTTACATAAAGCCGCTAACTACGTCTGTATTTGTTACGCTTGTCTGACTGCTTGGGACAATATTTATCTTCGGATTTGCTCTGAATACACCATGACTAAATCTCGCCTTGGGCATTGCTCATATTATAATCCTATTAGAGAACACGGCTTCTGTATACTTAAAAAAACTATATAAGGTGGTTCATTCAATTCTAAGCTATTTCTTGGATGTAACATCTATCTATATTTTTAACCGACTTCTAAAAAAGGAGGAGGTTCTCAATTCGGATGTTTGTATTTTTTTTTATGTTTGTTCGCGCATAACTCCGTCGCTTGCCAACCGATTTGAAAAATTCTTTTTTTGTTGGAAAGGGTCTTCCCAAATGGTCCCATAGAAATTTCATCAAAAACGGTTCAGTACTTTGCTTTTTAAAACAAAATTACTGGTAAAAATTACAACTTAAAAGTGAAAAATAAAAACTTTTTTGCAAAAAAACGAATCAACCGACTTCCAAAAACGACACTACAAAGTGAAAAATGACTTTAATTACGGAAGTCGGTGGCAAACAACGAAAATGCGAACCCAACGACACCGTCTTCCGAAATTAAAGTTATTTTTCACTTTGTAGTGTCGTTTTTGGAAGTCGGTTATTTTTTTTTTGCAAAAAAGTTTTACTATATAAAATTCAAAGTCCTGACTGACCGACTGATACATCAACGAACAGCCTAAACCGCTGGTCCTAGAGACATGAAATTTTGGAGGGTGTGTTCTTCGTGAAGAGTGATCCACCAAAAAAGGAGTTTTCGAAATTCCACCCCTAAGAGGGTGAAATGGGGGGATTTCGTTTGTATGAAAAATCTTATTCCTTGAGTTAATAAACTTGACACGAACACTTATCTAAATAAATTATGAAGATTGCCAGTTTTTTTTTTCTAAACTACCCCCTAACAAGGGATTGGGGGGTTTCAAAGTTTGTATAGAAGAATTTTAGTGCGCAATCCGATTTACTCGAAACTCAGTATTTATAACTAAGATTGAAAGTAAAGAATAATGAGTATCAGGGTTTTTCTAAAATCTGCCCCTGACGGGCTGAAAAAGGGTAGTCAATTTTACAGGGGAGGATTTTACAGCGTGGCTTGATTAACTCGAAAATTGGTATAAATAATCTTTGAGTCAAGTTATGAACACATCTTAAACGATTTTTCAAAATTCCACCCATAATTTTTCATATAAACTGTACCCAAAAGCGGGGATATAGTTTATATGAAAAATCTTATTCCGTAGGTTAATAAATTTGATACTTGGCAATGAAAAAAACTCCTCACAAAAGATTTAGGGGGTGAAAAAGTTAATAGGTAAGTAAGAAAAAAAATTTAACCGCTCGGACGGATTAACTCGAAACTCTACTAATATGTACTTAAAACAAAAAAATTAAAGTATGTGTTTTAAGGTTTTCAAAAATCGTCTCTTACCGGGGTGGAAAAGGGTAATAAAGTTTAAGGGGTGGATTTTACTTACTGCTTGCTTCCATTAACTCGAGGTCAACAAACAATCTAGGGAACGTATCAAACGCTGTCGTGGTAAAAGGGGACGCCAAGGTTTATTTAAAAAATCATATTCATTTGATCTGTAAACTTTAAAATTAACCCAAATTAAATAAATAAATGATAAAGATCGTAAACATACATCTTCGAAATTTTAAGAGTAAAGTACACGCGGACGAAGTCGCAGGCAAAGTGCTATACTATATAAAATTATAAATTCTGTCTGTATGTTACATTTTCACGCCTAAACCACTGAGCGGATTTCGATAAATTGCCTGCCAGCAGATGCCAAAGAGATAGATGGCATCCTGGGGAAGGACATACTTCTTATCCTTTCCGACATCCACGCGGGCGAAGCTGCGGACAGAAGCTAATTGTAAATATAATGGAATGTAATGCTTTAAGTGTTTATGTTATACTTTTCAAGCAATGTATTAGTAGTAGAATAGGAAAACATCAAAACTGCACCAACGTAAACACTGAATGTAAATGTAAACTTTAAATTCGTGAAATTCTTGCTATTTGAGTAACGCGTTTTAACGGAACCTTTTGCCGCAACGTACGTCCAAAATAAAGATGAAACTAACAAAGCGTTTTCACCAAACAATAGGTGTGTGCGCCCATCGGAACGACTATCTATGAGATACTCCACATGTTCGCCGGCTATATTGTACAACATTGAACTATACAATATATCACGGCTTTCATGCCCGTCGCTTTTGGGCACAAACGAGGTTTGCTATTGTGTTCCACATCGGGATCACCTGTTAGGAGGCGAATAGCCGATGGATCAGTGCGCTATTGATTGATCGACAAATGTGCCAGTGCCAGCACTGCCGGCGCCGCTCGTTAAATAATTTCGTTTGTATATTTTAAACAGTAGGTATTGTATTTTTGTACTGTTTCTCAGTGTACCGTTTTATAGTCTAGTTGTTTTTCCTAGCGAACATTGCGAAAATTAATTGCTGGTCTGCACGAACAAATATAATTGAATATCTGATGTTATCATAGGATTAAAAGCTACCTAATTTGATAAGACAAAATCTCTTTAACTAATATAAGCCGTGAGCTCAATCTAAGATAACATCTAACCGTGCCCTTTGCCTCTTTTATTTGTCAAAATTCCAGCACACCCTTCGAAAATCCTTGGCATTTATTATTCATGAAAGAAATAGCCATGGGCGTGTCCCATAACATAAAGTACAGATGACCTTTCTTATTGTTTTTAATGGCGTTTGACTTGCACTCTATACAATACCATTAAAATAAATAATTACATATATTAGGTATCAACAGCTCTTTTCGTTGTCTGACTAAACGGTCACGTTTAATTTGCCTGATGACGCCAAGTAAGATAACTTACAAAATGGGTTCGTTTGTTATGGATTTTACAGAGTTTAAATTAGGTATGTTGGGCCCTTATTTGTGGTATGCTGACCACAACAACAAAGTTTATCATCTGTAATAGATGCTGAAGAAAACAATAAACCCCTTTTAACTAATGTTACACATTTTTATAACGCATGTAGGTGTTTGTCATCTGTATTATAAATAGCAATATTATGGATATTACTGCGATATTCTTTAACACAAGTACACATCATGTAGGCATGCATGTCAGTTCTTGGCTTAACTGTCAGTTTAATGTACTGTTTGCCTATAAGTATATAGTACAAGGTAAGTACAAAATAAATGTAGGTATACCGTTTTTATTATTGTGGTTTTCACAGATTTTAATGAAGTATATTTGGCCCTTATTTGTAGTTTTGCGACCGCAATAACAGACAGTTTATCATATACTTCCTTATTATGAAAACAATGCCTACCTACGCCTATTATTTTAACTAACTCATGTTACAACGATACATATATATATAAATAATTATGTTGCAAGTAAGTAATACCTACGCATAGAGCAAGCTTCACAATCTTTGTTAATACTTAGATCATCTCTGTAACTAGTTTTTATCTAAGATGCACCACCACTCTTCTTGTTTTTTATTCATTCATTGTCTGTGGCTACTGTTTGTGTAACAGTGAATCAATATTATTGGAAATACGAATGTTACACCGTTGTTTATATCAAGATACTGAATACTGAAAACGGTTACCCTTATCTCGCCGTGATCCTAGTTAAGTTCATGGATGTCGAAAGAAGTACCTATGAGAAATCTCCCCTGTATTATTATTAAAAGCTAGCGTCTGCGTGCAATTTCTTGCTCCTCCGACCTACAGAGTCGCATCGCATCGTTCGTCCGCTCTGTTACTTTGTTTTTGCTTAAAATTCTTTCTGTCTTGTTTTCTTTTTGCTCGGTTCTTAAGGGTTCTAGCGTGATTTTAAATAGCCTATAGCCTTCCTCAAGAATTGGGCTATAAAATGCAAAAAGAGTTTTTCAAATCCGACGGGTACTTCCAGAGATGACCCTCTACATACAAACAAACAAACAAATTTTACCTCTTTATAATATTTGTATAGACAAAACATACTGCAATCAGTCTTCCAATCTTACTGGATATGCTAAAGAACTAGTACTACAATACTATCTTGATTTTAACTCCATGTAAACTGGTCCAAAACTCCAACGTTACTTCAATACGTAAGCCTCGAGTCAGAGCGCAACGTCAATAATCACTTACTCACATTTATTTATCAGTAACCACCATCGGATGCTTTGCATATGGAGATTGGAGAGTATTTGTGTTAAATGTCAGTGTGATTCTTGTGCTAATGTAAGCGCTCTGTTGAGGTCATACATCCACGAATATTGTTCCATTTAATTTGTAGATATGAGTATACCCTTGTGTGCTACACAATCTTTATATTATAATATTATAAGTATAATAATATTATACACACATGGTCATGTTGACAGGAAATTTCCCCTAATTATTTTCCTGAAAACCTCTATCGATAAACGAAGGGCTGTCCCGTACGAAGTGAGGAAGAGAATTCCAAAGGCGCACAACACGAATGCTTTGCACAGTATGCATATTGTTTTGATTGCTTTGCTAACTCTACCGGTTTACAGCGCATCGGCTAACGAGCTGATTTTCTCACGGTACCTACAAGTCAGAGAAAAATAATATACGGTCTGATGTAGGTAAGTAGATGATTTGTTATAAACTTGACCATTACCTATACATGTAGCATGTTGAGCATGGAACACGCATGATAGCGTTCTAACTTCCGCTATGTAAATAGAATTCATATCAAAACTGTAACCAAACTACTTATACAGTGAAATTATGATCACACTAGCTGCGCCCCGCGGTATCACCCGCATAAGTTTCGATCCAGTGGAAATATCGGGATAAAAAGTATCCTATATATTAATCCTGGTTATAAACCATCTGTGTGCCAAATTTCATCCAAATTCGTTCAATAGTTTTTGCGTGAGAGTAACGAACATCCATCCATCCATCCATACAAACTTTCACGCTTATAACATTAGTAGGAAGTAGGATATTCTTCGGTCTTGTCCATAATTATGATCTTACTAAAGACAGGAAAGCTCTCGAAATAAACCAACTTCACTTGACTAAAAGTTATCCCTACCAAGCATCCAAAATGAACTCATAAGAAAGTTATTCTGAACTAAAAAAAATACCTTTAATGTGTTAGCAATTAGGCGTATCCGTTGTTTCTCAATGAAATAGTTTTAGTTATATGTTTTATCTGCACGCTACCGGTGCGCGGTGGCGAGCGCTTCGCTCTAATTGCCGGGCACGCCTTAGTTTATGGAGAAAATTACTGCTTAAAAAAAATTATTACGATAAAACGCTGCGCACGCGGTTCTGGATTTATTCGCTGAGATTAGGTTCCGCTTTGGGTACTGTATAATCAAATTAAACGCACAAGTTATCTCCCTTCACTGCCCAAAACATTATTCAGCGGAAAGTCATCTGCTGCTGGACATATGCTTGTTCCAACATCACAACTCCAATAATTTATTCACGAATCGATAATTAACTTGGATTTATAACCTCTATCCGTTTATACCGCGTAAGTATTAGAACATGTATTTGTTAATAGGTCAAACAGGCACTTCTGGATTTGAGTGAAAGGGTAAATGTAGATTATTTAACTAAAGTACTTACAAAAGAAATCGCCGAGCTTTAGATAAAACTTCTAAATTGAATGCCGTCTCTAAATCGAATACGTGATCCAATATTAAACAGTTTGAGAGATCTAAATGTATTATGGTCAAGTTGTAGGTAGGTATACATTTATATTGCGGTTTGTGTGGAATCGGTGATGAAAGAAATATATCTAAGTTATATTATGAACTCATTAACACCTACGAATCTACTTATTATGCATTGAAATATCAAAATCATATCTAAACCTTTGTAGTATCTAAAATTAAGGCTAAGGTAGGACTAGTTTAATCAACAAGTATTAAATAATTTTGAGCAAATCGACTTTGTGATGAATTAACTAATTATTCATGTTATTTAATAGTTCGACGTTCGACGACCGTTCACCGCTTAAGTTTTAAATTATCTAGTATGTTTTAAAAGAGCTCTGTCGATCTTGGAACAATACAAGAATTTTTGAAATTTTTATTAATGAATGAATCGATCGGTAGACACTAAACGCAGACAGTGCGTAGGCGCAACCAAAAGTATGTGCAGATCTTGTGCATTGTCACCTGCAACCAGTCTGCCTTGGACGTGATGCAACCGACCTGACCCGCCATAATACAAGTACTTATAGTCATCGTCATACCATACGGGTCCTTTGTACACTGTACAGTGTATCGATAAAGTGTATTTTTAGAAATTACGACTTTTCTTAAAGCGTTATGGTATTAATTTGTTTTACAGTGACTGTATTTGGTCATAATTTTTTCCGAAATAACTTCACCATTAGTCTTTGATTTAAAAACGACATGCCCACATTCTAATCAGTAAATTCCTTATTCGGAAGAATTAATTTTATTCCTTTATATGGTTTTACATAACAAATAAACATAAAATTTCCTAACTAAACAGGTTTCTGTGAAATACCAGATTACTCTCATCGCGGTAACGGTTCCTTGAGCTCTTATGAATTTTAACTAGTCTCATCAAGAACTTGTTTACTTTTTATTACAAACTCCAACTGAGATTTGACGATCAAATATAAACATGCAGACGTATACATACATAGAAATCCAAATTGTGTTCCACGTACAATTTTCAAGTATGCATCACCATAAAGATTGCTTACGGCCGAACGTGACCAATTCTCTCATGAGAGGAAGATGATGCGTATCGTAATGTCGATGCACCCACAGATATGTGGTCAAAATAAGTATGGAGAATTGGCAGTAATCTCAGGCAGTATTACCACACATCCGGTACTTGACCAACTAAACAGTAAAAAGTCTTCCGTTCCGCACATAACATTTCAATTTGGACGCGCGTTACAACAGCCAGTCGGTCCGTTGAGCGACGCTTTTTGTCAACTTTGTGCCTAATTTGCTTCGGCCTAAAAACAAGACGCGTTTCTTTTCGCCTCGCTTTCTTCCTTATGTCTACAATGTACTTATGCATAATTCCTATGCAAGAGGCATAACGAAGGGCTCATGACTACATCCTAAAGGCGTTCAAGAGTTCGCTATAAAACAACCGACTGGATTTATTTCGAGATAAGTACGCATAAAATTGGCAATGTGGACTTGTAAGAAGGCTATGAACTCTGTATCAAGTGCTTAATGACCACTAAAGATTAAATCAACATCGATCATTTACGACACCCTGATGTACTTGGAAAGATCATTTGGTGTTTCTATTTCAGTTCGGTGGAGCGGTTCGACCCGCGTCCGCCGATTAACAGTTTTTACAAAGATCTCCGCAGCCACAGCTTCACACTTGGGTTGAATACTTTCCGCTTGTTGCGCTTTGGTTACATCTGATAGATTTGTTCTCATCATGGTCTTGTTTTTCAAACTGTTTCGCTTCCTCTTATTTCATCTTTTTGCAGTTTTGCTTATAACTTTCTTTGCACTGAGATAAATCAAGTTAGGTATTCATCTGTTTTACAGTGCAAAAATTATTTGAACGTTCTTCAATAATCAACCTATGTATATTTGTTATTGTTATCAATGATAAACCTACTGATAAAACTAACTAAGCTCTCGAGATGATCTCCTTCGTATATTATTTTCTTGATCAACTTAGATAGGTATCTCGGGCCGACACTAGTCTAAGTGAGGTCGATATCGCAACGCAAAAATCTGAGACGTCACTTGAAAATTTACAAGAAATACTCGAAGATTTTGCATCGCTAGGATATATTTCGTTCCTATTGATATAGATTTTCTAATTTCCCTGTTCTTTCTTGTAGTTAAGTAGAGATCGTCTAATTTAAAATTGCACGCGCTTCCATTAAAATTTCTAAACAAACATTTTAAATGTGTATGCAACAAGCAGTGGAGAGGCGTACAATTTTAGATTAGACGATCTCTACTTTGGCATTTTTTTACTCTAAATTAAATGTACATTCTTATTCAGTATAATGTGTGTTTTTATGTCTGCTCAAATTACATTTTATTGTGGTTAAGTCATGTATAAAGTAGAGCATTAATGGCATGTTTCCTATCGTGTTTACTAGGTACTACTGCGTCTACTGCCCCTTCTAATATCTGTTCATGCAGTGAAAATTACTTGATTCATCTATTGGTTTTCTTCATTAATTGTTTTAAAATCTGTGGAGTCCCCGGCCAGTGTTTTGTCCAAACGAATATTTTACTCACTTTACCTAGTTCACCAAGGGCAGTTACTGGCTCTAATAAGTGTACTTCCATATTCACACTTCCATATATTAGAACTTTGGAACCTATATTTGGCCATAACAAATAGTGTCACTCGCCATATAAATTAATTTCTATTGTAAATAGTTTTCTTATATGGAAGTACCGTTGATTGACTTTTATGTCGCACTCGGAAGCGGTTTACTGAATCAATATGAATTTGATTATACGGATGGTCTGCCTGCGACCTATGTACATAATTATGTTCTGTATTTGGTAACATGGTAGTTATGTAGGCGAGCTTCCGTCATCATTAGTCAACGATTGCATCAATGTTTATGTCCGATGACCGGTCAAGTTCGTCTATATTATAATTTATTTAGGCCTGAGTTGTGTCGCCACACCACGCCGAACACACGAAGAAGAGTTTACGAGTATGTTTTGAAGCGATTCAAAAAGCTATTGGTTCCTATTTATCGAATGAACAGTCACACACAACAATTGGTTGGAGTATCAGTTCCACAAATAAAAATCAAAAAGATGGAAACGTTTCAGCTAACAAATAAAAATTTACCGTGCGTCTATACTGAGTTTTATCACGCAAGAATTGTAGTATTCGTCACACAAAACATCTATTCATTTGTGACGCATATTTTACAAAAGAAACTGGATTTGATCCATACATTGTACCTACACCAAATTGTGAAGAATCCAAGTACCTTCAGTCAAACAGCTTTTCTCTTATAACGGTTTTATCTGCTTTAAGTAACTATGTAGTGTGAGTTGAAGTGGTTCTCCTTTACTGAAATTGACTGTTTATTTGATTAGGTACTAGAGATACGGATTAACAGCGAATATTATCTCATATATTTGTTTTATTGTTATCGATGGACCCTCCTCTATGTCCGCAAATAACTTTCCAATGAGTACCTACTTTGCAACTGTTTAATAGAGGTCCAGTATAGAGGTCGGTTAGAGGTCACTGCTTGTCTTTCAAGTCATTAGTCCATGTCTTCACAAGCAATCATCTACTGTAGCTTTGCCTACATGTGGTAATTATCAATTTCTTTAGCTTCTTAACTTTAATAGAAAAGTATTTTCTCTTCAATTTTACACGAACAAGTGACAAGAAATACATATATCATATTTTTATCGTCTACCTGCACCGATATCTGTCTGATTACTCATTGCTAACCTGTATCCAGTCTTATAAGGACTCTTGTCCTACTTTAATGAGTCACTAAATCATACCCAATATACGGGCTGTTTGTCGCATACATAATTAGGAGGTTCCAATACGCAGAATTCTTAATTTTTCAATTCTACTTCAAAGCACAAAGCACAAGAATTCACATTACTAAACCAGCCGTCGAAGGATAGGAAACCTGGGCTAACTAGTTTTGCGAAGTAGGTACTTATCGACCGTTCGTAAACCTTCATGTCTCGATGAACGATGCAGTTTGCAATTTAACGGGCTCATTGTCTTGCCTTTGAACCTGCTGGACAAAGATCATCCCTATTCCTTCCACTTAGTCTTAACAGTCTCAACCGTCTGCCGTAGAGTGAATACAAATCCAACCCATTTCTGATACGAAAAGGGTCTGCTTTGACTTGGCAAAAAGTAGCTTACGCAGTGTTTGTTTTGCATGTATGTTTAAAAATATATTTTAAACTATCACCGGATACGTCCGTTTCGTTGGCATTACTGGGGTGTGCTCAGCGCATGCATTTGTCTACCACTTAATCAATTACTGCCGACATGGCTCAACTTCCCGCACTCTGTATAGGCTCACCGACCCACATGTCCTGCGTCATCATAATAATAATGACGTCACCCCTGCCGACCTTGTCGAGGGCTTGGACTACCAGCATATGTGATGATCTCTTTTCTATGTTTACACCCACATATGTTTTTACAGTTAATTAAAGTTTATGTCACGGTCATCAATAAATTGCTGCATGTAGACTGAACAGATCGTTTGGACCATTTGTGGTCCTATATTTTTAAACCGTGTTCTTGTCATTTTGATCTCTTCAAGGGAGTAAAAACGTTCAAAGTTAATCGCATACATGGCTTTACGCAGTTTGTTCCTAATTTCGGTCATTGCCTAGAAACGAAGCGTTACTTTATCGGTTTTGTGCACAAATACGTGCAGAATTTGTATCTTCAAACGCTCTTGCAGGAGTGACGTATATACCCTTCTATTTGCCTATTGCTTCCACTTGATGAAAACTTTTATTGTTGAAAACTTTGACTACAAGCTTCCATAATTGAGAATTGAAATGCACTCATTTGCAATTCTTAAGTATCTGGTTGCATAAACCGCAGTCCGATACGGAACTCTTCGAAAACATGGATATGAAATACGAGGATCTTGAATTGCGATGCGACTTATTAATTTGATACGTGTTGATCATTTTGATGCACTGATAACTATGATTTTTGTGAATTTAAGAATTGAATGTTTCCCAAACCCACCTGAGAATAACAATATCACAACTGAAAGTTCTCACTTCACAAGCACTTCACTGACTATTGGTCGTTGTTCGCATTGCGGCGGACGGCCGCGCCACTCGGCCCTGTGATCGGAGTGAGGCGTTGCGCGCGCGCCGCTCGTGTGGGAGGCGATAGTTGCTCGCTTATCCTGCAACAGTGCTGACCAAACGCAATTACTGACCATACAGGTCGTACTGATGTACATAAACGTTTTTAATTGCTCAAATTACAATTACAGATCACGTCCAAAACTTAAACTGTTGGATATTGGTTTTACGTGAGTTGTGAATCGAAGGTTGCGGTTAAATACTATTAATTCTTATGTTTGAAGATCGAAGGGTCAACTATCTTAGCCGCTCAAGATATTTTATCTTTTATGACTCATTTAAATCTTTACCTGTCTTTTCGTAGTGGAAGCATCTCAGCCATGAATCATGTCCTCCTGTGGTCCTAGTAAATGGAACATCCTCGACAATAGTACCTACCTAGGTATAATGTAACAAGATAAATGAACTAATAAGCAGTGTAATAGCTCGCAAGGTGAAAAGCTTTGTCAGCCATATTGTTATAGTTTTTATTACAAAGCCTCTGTTTTTTCTGTGGGCGGAGCGGATTCGCGATAATTTGTAGGCGGTACTCCTTACCAGTTACCAGTGGTCGCGTCACAACACAAGGTTGTATTACTCACTGTTTTGGTTCGACGACGTTTATGTAAGGTGTAAAAAATCAAGCCTTTATAACAAAGTTTTCAGGGTGGAACATTCCGAATGTCTAAAAATCGAGTTCATTATGAAAATGTACTGTCCGATCCGAATGTAGGTCGTAGTCATTATCTCTGCACTCATGTTTAAATATTAATAAAAGCCTGTTACACGAGGTCCTTTGGTGTATTTATTTTCAGCCACCTCGGTAGATTTCCTGCCGAGTTATTTGGGACCGTATGTTTTCCCATATAAGGGCGAAGGCAACACGTTCGTTGGGTACTTCAATTGACAATCCCTAATATAAGTTGTTAGAAAATGATAGTTTAAGCGTTTGTTTTTACATTTTTATAACATAACATAACGACTATAATCCCCGAAGGAGTAGGGAGAGGTGTATAGTAAACCACAGTCCCACACCCCATGTAATAGAGAGCGAGCCTATTTCCATCAGCGGGCACAAATCCAGACTCCTGGCTGCTGCTGAGCTGAGCTAGCTCCAAACACTATACCCCTTTTTGTATACTGAAGTAATAATAATAATAAATATTATTTATATTTATGTTTTGACATATCTCGGGACCATGGGTCCCGGTCCTTTGGAAGGCGTACGAGGGGCCGAAGCCAACTCGCAGAGGCCCCTTAGGTTTTATTGAAATGGGGCACCAACCGACGATTATCCCTGTATGCACTATGCAAGTGCACCTAAGGATACAAGATTTCTCCCGCGAGATAGGGTCCGTGGGGTCGCTACTGCCCAACAGCTCGCCACATGCTGCCCTGCGGGTTTCTGTATCTCTCTTGGTCTGGCTCCTCTCACCCTAGGCCTGTTTCGGCAAAGTAAACTCTTCCAGCGCAGACCTAGAGTTCGGAGCGCGCAAGCCCCACAACGACGTCAACGTACGGCGGTAGGGACGTAGAGATACGGCGGTAGGGTTATTATTATTACTGAGAAATTCCTGATAAAACCCCAATAAAACTGCCCGGCTGGTAGCGCCATTCTGAAAAATCTCAACGTAAAAACTTAGGTGAAGTGACCCTGAAGTCAACTGTCATTCCACCCGATGCTAGGGATTTTTTTTTAGTAAGTAAAGAAATTTTATTTGTTAACACTGACATGTTGTGATTGACATTATTGACAGCTCACTTCGCTGAAGTTTTCACTACCGATACTCAGTAGTAGCGCTTGCGACCGATTGACCAATGAAGCAGTCTATTATTTACTAATATTGTTTCTTGGTCTAATAATTCAAAAATGCAGGGCGCATAAAACAAGCAGTGGGTGGGTATCTGAAACTGTTATCTTCTTCAGGTGCACAATGTGGACGAAGTGCTGGAACGTCACAACGACTTCTTGGAGTCGTGCCTCGGAGACTGCATGCTAACCAGTCCGCAGCTGCTGAAGGCCGTCACCACGCTGTGCCTCGTCTGCGTACAGTTCTGCACATTCATACAGGTGACACGCTATACGTATTTAAAAAGGAAAACTTCTAATCACAATTTTTTAGAATTTACAGGCAGACAACTGAAATTATTAGCTTCTATAATAGAAATTAGAAAATTTAATCACTTTAATCGTGATTGTACATACGCCAGCACATCAACCTACTACAATCTGTCAAATTTCTTTAATAGATTTTCAACTTTATCGCTAGAGCATTAAGGTTCAAGGTTGATTGAGATAATTTTACTGTATCGGGCAGCTTGACCTGTTGGTGTCTGTACGTTATTTTTTTAATTTTAGAAGTCCAGAAAAGATCAAATAGAAGGAGTAAACAGTGCTTTTCCTTTTAGAATCGCACTTGCAGGCTATTTGTAATCTTAGTAGTAGTCAGTGTATTTATTAAGCTATAAAGTAATTAAATATGTATCCAATATTATGTGTGTTTCAAAATCTGGTGAAGGTTTCTGTAATATTATCCCTGCAGTAAGCAATTGTTAAACTTGCATAATATTATGTTATATATTTTCTTCCGCTGCTATTATCTGTATTTTATATACTTTATTATTGATGTTTAGCAAGGCTTTCCAGTGGTTAGTATACCTATATGATTTCTAACATTAATTTATTATTGTATTTTCTTTTAACGCTACCAAATCACGTTAATTGGCAAAAGGAGATGCACAAGTACTTCGTGGACGCAGAGCTTAACAGTATGCTTGGATCGACGTATGACAATACAGACTATAGTGAGGTATATACCGAGTAGATTAACTGTAACACTAGTGCACTGGTGCAAAGTAAATAATATCACAAGTATCATAGAATCTCACTGATCTTTGGCAACATGGCGACATATCAAACGTCAAATTTTCAGCCAACCACAAACCGCGCTCACTAAGTCGTGTAATATGATTGGATAAAACATTTCACATTGCTTCTAAACGGTAAAGGTGTTTACATAATGTTGTACTAAAAACTAATGAATTTGTTAATAAGTACATCTTGCTTCCATGTAGTATTTGTGATATATCAAAATCATTAATCTATGTTTTTTTTATCATTCTTTCATGACTTTTCTGTTTTAGACTTTTACAGTAAGTATTTATTATGTATTATTACAATATCTGTCTTATATTTAGAACTCCTTACACGTTACTTTCCCAACAATATGAAAACAAAATGTCGACGATCAATGTTGTAGCTTTTTATTTTCATTTCCCCGTTCTGCTTTTACTTCATAGGCATAAAAATATTCTTCTATTTATTTAGAACCCAGGAGACTATCTTAATCATGTTATGTGTTAACAACTATACTTAACGAATTCAGAATGTTAGATTTTGATACTTAACATTGAATTGCCACTTCCCAACTATCTACTTTAGTGCTATGCAGTTTAGTCGATTTTTGAGTGATCATTGATAATAAAAAAAATACCCTATTGATTTTTTTATTCCACTGGAATTTGAACTTTCATGGATGACAGAGTTTGTGGTCTGAAAACTAAGATTTTGAATTCAAGTTGAAAACAAAACGAAATTTAATGTAATACATTTTGTTCTAAAGTGTCTTGCCTTATGTATAGGATGCGGGTTGTGGAGGGACAGCAACGAGCGGGTCTGCGGACTCGTTCTCTCGCTCGGTGTCACGCTACGGACTGCGGTTCACGGCAGCGCTGCTGTCTGTACTCGCGATCATCGAGAGAATGGCAAGGGACAACAATACCAACAAACTGCTGAATATATCTGCTAGGTACGTGGAACAAACAACCGTCGGCCCACCAGACACAAGACCCGTCTGGTCGGAGGATCCTCCTTCCTCTATGGAGAATGAATTCTGGCGGGACATAGTTTGGGTCATTTTTAATTAAAACATCTTTAAATAATTTATGTGTGTTCGCAAAATAAATTCATTTGATTTGATCACATTCTTTAAGATTGCTGTTTTAATTTTTGCCAACAAAACTTTAATTTCAGATTAAACTTCAACACATACTACGTGAAGCAGCTGGAGAAGTTCTGCACAGACGACAAGCTGCTCGAGGGCGAAAGGAAGCAACCCGTCTCCTAGCACAGGACCGCGCGCAGGCGCACCAACCTCGTCACCTCTGTGTGAACGCACCCTATTATACCTACACTAATTATACGCCATATATAAAGTACACTGTAACTATATCAACGATAGAGGGAATTATCGATTCACAAAATATAATAATAATAATAAATTCTAAATAAATCGTTAATCTAGGTTACCAGCACTGTTCGTCTGAAATTTGAAAGAGGGTAGTTTGTTGTAACACCCAAAACGTTACGCCTTCTCGCTTTTACAAAGTGTCTATTTAGAAAGTAATTAGGCGGTCGCTACTGCAATTCTAATGTCTTAAACGATGCTCTCCTGCCACACTTCTTAAAGTACAATGCATATTACAAAGACGTGTATTTTTACTACTCGAATGTAACAATCTCTAATAATCTCGAAACAAAATGAAATTAGGTTTAATAACGTATTGTAACTGATATTTTTAGTAAATAGACAAATAATAGACTCGTTTTTCGCATGTATTAAAAAAGGATTTATATTTTTCAAAATTACTATTAAGAGAAGTACAAACACCTTACACATTTTGGTAATGTATTTAGATAGACTTAAATCGATGTTGTTCCGTGTTTAGATGTTAGGCAACTGACTAGGAAAATATAATCAATCTCAGAACAAAATATAGGTTATGTAATGGTAGATAACTTGATAGTGCGGAATTTGTATGAAATATGTATTAGTAGGGATGTTATGAAGGGTATTTAACCGACTGAATGAAGTGAAGATTTGCCTGGATACGAGAGGTATTTTGCACAATGTGTATGCAATATAACAGATATTAAAATCATAATTAAATGTAACATATCCATAAAGTTTTGTTGCGATGCCGTATAGAGACTGGGTAACTAACATATTTTTGATAGAAAAGTTCATTATTATAGCAATTATTTTGAAAATTAACAAAAGGTCACAAAGTTTCTCATTCCTTGCCATAAGTGATAAAATTAAGAAGCCATGACAAATAGTATTTTAATTAGCCGTAGACTTGTTTTGTGTAAATAAAACGAAGAATCACAAAAAAAATACTCGTAATTGTTGTAATATTAAATGTCTGCATCATTAGGTTTTATTTCCATGTCGATATAACAAAAAAATATTATATTTATAGTGCGAATTTTACATTTGTTGTTGTTATTGGCTGTGTCATTCAAAACCCCTAATGGTTACAATTATGTGAATAATAAGTTGTCTGCTGATAAATAAGACGTGTCATTGCCTTGGTTTAACAATTTTGTCAATCAAATTGTTGGATTAATTTTTGATTCATGTTTACACATCTTTAGATGATCAACACAAATACACGATACTATCTCAATGTTATATAGTGATAAAAATTAATGACTACAATAATTTCGTTATTCTAACACATCTATGTTAATAAAGTCGTTTTAAAACCCATTATTGTAAATTTCAGTGTGTTACATGTAAATACCATCGTTATTATTACTATTCAATAAACACAATAACTCAAATCGTTGTTTTTTTAAGACCTAGTAAAGTAAACAAACAACACTGTATCCTGCTCCCTCATTAGAGTCATCAGGCTTTCAAACATCGAGGCTGAACAGACTAAGACACTAACCACACTTACTCAGCTTTTGTCCATAGAAAACAACGATTTCGTATGGAATGCGTACCGCGCACGCATCCGTAAAGCCGAACGGATGCGTACGCATTCCATACAAAATCGTTGTCTTCTATGGAAAAAGCTGAATAAGTATGGTTAGTATCTAAGATGAGAATAAAATTCTTATCAAACCTGTGGTCAAACTTGGCAGAATTCCCAGAGCACGGAATCACCTCGCCGCGTCTAGAGACGGCAATAATAATTAAATTCGTGGCACCGAAAGGGCGTTGCGCGCACAACTTCTGTGCCGTACCGCGTTGAAAGACATCAGTTTCTATAAGTCATTTGTGTCGTAGTGCAAGTAAACGGTGCCACGCTTGATAAGTATGAAAAGTGTTGATAATGCGCACTTTTAAGCCTCGCACACTAAGGGACAAATGGAGCGACATGTTGCGGAACATGGCGCTTGACCACTACGTGAATGTCGCGGAACATTTTGTAGGCCTACAAATGGCGCGACACTGACGTGGGACGCGTGCGCTCGCTCTTGGAGCGGGAACAAGCAACATGTCTCGCGTCACGTAAAATGTTGCAGGACACTTTGCAACGTTGCAGCGAAACGTAGATTGAGTGTTGCACAGGAAAGAAAATTGTATGGAAATGGCGCCGATTCCCTTGTTCACAAACTAAACTAAATTTAAGTTCAGTGCATCATTTTCTTTCCATTTCATTAAGAAAAGGACAGAAAATAAATATTAGTTTAGTCCTGTCAAATTTAGATAGGTACTCCATACCAAGTTTATACGTGATTATAAACATGCCCACTAAAAATACGTCAATTTACGTCAGGCGCTGACTAATTTGACAGGACTAAACTAATATTTATCTTCTGTCCTTTTCTGAATGAAATAGAAAGAAAAAGATGCACTGAACTTAAATTTAGTTTAGTTTGTGAACAAGAGACTAATACAGCAGATTCGCAATTTATTTGGAACGAATGTACTCCTTATACATAATTCAGATAGACGAATTGTGTAAACAAACATGTCATATTTAAAAAGATATAGGCAACTATAGAGGGCCGTGCTGAATGAACTAAAATTGGTTTATTTTTCAAATTTAGCAATTATTGTATGAGAAACCAATGCGTTACATATGTTACTTGTCAAACATCAATTATTTTTTAATAGGTTTTGGCTAAGACACGCACGGCCCCCTTTTTTTGCAAATATCTTCAAAAGTGCAGAGGTACATTGAAAAAGAAACAGGTACATATACTCCTAGAGGCGTGCATTAGTGCACACCTAAAACACAAATTCTGGCGGGCCGTGCGGGGCAAACGTAGGTACATTTAAAAACTAGACGACCTAGGTTAAAACAAATGATTTTTTTATCTCCCCGTAATAAGAATTAATTGATCTTGACCATGACCTTTGTCGTAAATTGTTGGATTTACCTACAGTTCACGTAAGTTTGTGTTTGTATATTTTGCTAAGTGTGCGTTTCAACGTTTATTTGGTCGTCTACACTTGTGCGTTTAACGCACACGGCGTGTTTTAACCTTTTAAGCGCTTGGCTAAATATCAATTGCCGTGCCCCTAGCGCGCGGCTACAAATCGATAAATTTTTTAATAATAATTTTAGTTGTACCACGCAGTTAATAGGACGAAAAAATCATGCATGCTCTCTGTCGCAGAAATACATGACACGAGCGGTAGGGGCACGAAACAAGCGGTTAAATATTGTTTTTAGTCGTTACCCATATTTCAATAGTGGGCAGTCTCCGTTGAGTTTGGCTACCTTGGCCGAAATAAGATCTCGAAGACTACACTGTATGTTATTTAGTAGGTATCAAAGTAAGTGCAAATCAGGATAGCGTTACTTAAGGGCGTGTTCACATCTACGTACGTTTTTACAGGATCCTTTTTAACGGATCCGTCGCTACTGGAGGTAGTATTCACACAGGACTGATTTTAAGAGATCGGATCAGTATACTGGATCCGAAATACTGTATTATGTGTGAACTGGCTCATACAACTACATACGCTAATAACACATACGTTTAAACGGACCTGTAAAACGGATTGCTGCTTATTTTGTCGGATCGGTATTTTCTACTGGATCTTGAATACTGTATTATGTGTGAACTCGCTCATACAACTACATATGCTAATAACGTACACGTTTTAACGGACCTGTAAAACGAACGTTCAATGTGAACGCGCCCTAAGGTTTGTTCTTTGGTATGACGTACCGTATGGCCGTCGGCGGGTACCTACAAGCTCGAAAGTGTAACTGTATTCATTAATGTGTAGATAATAATATATGTATTTTCATCGGTCCTGTTTCCGCCCTAGTCCTTGTACGTTTTCAGGGAATATACCTCTGGTAGTTAACATATCATAATTATTATGACGTGCAGCGAAACAAGCATGGGCTGTATAGACGATGAACTGGTAGTTCTCAACATCCATTTCGGACTGAGTGCACACTCGCGGTGCGCCACCCCAACGTCGGAGGAAAAATTTCGTGGTTGTAGAAATCAAAGACCCTTTGACCATGACAATTAATCTATTTTAATATTTAACAGACTTTTAAATACAATTTTATTTATGTAACATTCAATTGGTGTTTGATACATAAAACAAACCACTTTTCGGACTTCAACAATAAATACATCATGTAACATTGGAATACTCACTATGCTAGTTCATGATAAAAACAAATAAATTACTTTAGCATGGACATGACACAAAATGACTTGAAATCGTGAATGAAATTGTATAACACAGCATGCGAAATTATACCTAAAGATCAAGGAACTATATTAAAAATATACTGTAAAAGCAATTCCTCTATCGAATTACGACATACTGTGATAAAAAGCCTTGTAATCGGACACAGACAAGCACTTTAAAAAAATATCCAACCAACCCTGTAAATAGGGGACAAACAGAATATACAACTAATCAATTCATATTACCTGACTAACACACCATTCAATCATAAAACGAGCAAAACATTTCATTTATAAGGTACAGTAAAACTACTAAGGACAGCCAACTTTTATGGAAATGTCTATATAGCAGACATTACAAGTAATATCACTGCATTAATAACTACAATGTTTATATGAATACACTTTTATGTTAAGCCTACCTTATGTGCATGTTTCACATTTAACAATTGTGAAATGGTAACTGAAGTCAACAGCATAAGTTTGTGCACAATTTAATAAGTAAAACTGAAACACTGCATTGCATTTAAGCCACAGGCGCACCCTTGTATAAAATTTATTGGCACAGTTTTACGTAACCAAAATATAAAGTAATAATTTATATGTATCACATACTATTTATTGCATCATGCATACGGTATTTCAGTACTGTCGGTATTAAAGCATACATTTCACGTCTTAGTTCACAGTTTATCTAAGATGTGGAGTAGCTAAGATATCTCAAAATTGCGTAACCGTTTTAAAATACTAGATGTCAAAAAAATATATGGCTAGTCAGAACGATGAGATGTGATAATTATGACGTGCCTAGGCTTAAGCTTATGTTAGCATCACTCAGCTACAAAACGATTAATCAAATGGAAAACTAATTCCTAAATGATCTTTTGACGTGTTTTAAAAACTCATGCTCAATATCTTAAATACATAGATAAAAAGTTAACATGACTATAAATTCGAAATGCTGGTCAAGAGCATAATATACATATAACAAGGTTCATAAGTGAGCAGTCTAATACAATTTGATAAAAAACACACACAGATCTGAGCTAGAGTTATTAAAACAATGCACAATGATACAAATAGTACTTGCTACATGTAATTTGTGTTAATGAAATGACAACAATAAGTACTTTCTAAAATAAACCTTGCAAAATGACTGAATACTTAACTAAGCACAGTTTACCTGTACGCGGTGCCATTTTAAAAATGTCCAACTATATCTAACATGCATTTGCTTCTACATTTTCTGCCTTTACTCCGAATTTTTGGTTTCCGACAAAATGTCATGAATAAATATATATCTAATACATAGCAAAGAGAGCTGCAGAGTTGAAATGATAAAAGCAAATGTATGTGAATCGTAAGTAAAAAGCTTGATGCACATAATTTACCTACAAAAGGAATATGTACAGAGCTCTGGGCTCAAATTCACTAATTCACAGACTAGAGTCTTCGTTGTCGAGCGAGCATCACCACATGTGCGTCTCTCGGATCTCACTAATAATCTGACCGGCACGCTGCAAAGCCTGGAATTATACAAAAGTATTGAGTAATCAATAGTATGTTTCTGGCTCCATTTGATATTGAAAACCACTTTGAATTTGGTAAAAGAAAAATAGCAGCAGCCTATTTCCTAGATGAATAATTTAATGACGATACCTAACATCACAGCTGTGTTCCCCGATGGGTATCCTAGATTTCGCCAGTTATGTTTACGTCCCGTGAAATAGGGGCGCCATCAGTACGGCACAAATCCAGACTTCACAATAATCTACATAATGTGCAGTAGAATAAGATTTTACGATAGCGGGTGTTTTATCTATCATTAATAAATATATTAGCGAAAAGCTGCTAGCTTCAGCCACAGTATAATGAATATTAATCAGATTTTGTTCTAAAAAAAACAATGAAACGCTAACCTTGAGCATGTCAGCGGCCTCCTTCCTCCTCTGCGCAATATGTTCCGACTCGTTGAGCATGCTCTCTGCCTGGTCCGACTTGTACAAGTGAGTCACAAGCTCCGACTGCAGGTTATCCTGAACATAATTCACTAGGAAATGCATCACAGCCTTCGGTACTGAATCCTGGATAGACTTGCGCACGATGTAGAAATACGACTTGATCAACCGTTCTGTAAAAGAAAGCTTGCTTAGTTGTTACCATAGAATGTTGGTTTGTAAAAGGAAATGATATTCAATTGACACAAATCCTTATATAAACCAACCATCTTCATATTGTTAGTAAAAGGTGCTAAATGAAATAAATGGGTCGTTTTTAAAACGCAATGCTAATGATTTGTGAAGAATGTTAGTTAAAAATAAAGTTGTGAAATCATAGAACATAATTATGTTATGATTAATTAAACTAGTGAAACATCCCCACATCAACTAGAACACAATATCACGCAACTAGAAAATATAATTACAGGATACTCCTCTAAGAATACGACTATAAAAGAAACATTATTGAAAATTAATACATTGATTAGGGGGTTAGTAAAAAGAAGTTACCATTTAATGATAAAAAATTCAAAGTAAAGAAGCAGCAAGCAAAATAGTTCGATGGTAGGTGGTCGGAAGTTTAACAGTGAGCAAAATGAGTAAAGCATTCTGGACACCACTTCGCTATCCTCACCCACTAAGTCACCCATTTGATTCAATTGCATCACGTTGATGCCGTCTACTGTCTCATTAGGTAATACGACTGACGGCTCATCGCTCCGCCCACCTAGCATCACAAGAAAATACTGTTGAATGATACAATGTAGAGTTAATATATAAATGTATTAATTGTGATATAGTGAAAACTTAGTTACGACTTAATTGATTAAATCTGTTATAAAACCACTAGGTGTTATTTGCACTCTAATCCAAACCAAACATGTTAATATTCATTTTAACGTGGCTAAATCCGTTATTTTATTAAATTCCTTAGCCCATCAACAAAGGTGAGTATGGTTATACTGAACATTCCAGACTGACAACCAATGCTTAATAAGATAAAGCTGACAGCATTGTACTTACCAATGACATCACAATCATGTTGTTCTTTGTCAGAGAGCTTGCGTGACGTTTGAGTCGGCACTTCAGGCAGAAGGTTCACTGGCTTCTGCGGAGTCATAGCTTTGTTCTCCATTGTGCCGTTCATCTGAAATTGACAGAATCGTGGCATTGGTTACCCTGGAAGCAAGATAAAATGGAATTGTGCAAGGGTGGTGGGGAAGGGCTTATTTCCCATGCTGGGACTTAGGTCCTTCCCCCACCAATTCGGGACTTGACATTTAAGCGGGTGAATTTTTATAGTATCTATCTTGCGTGATGGGGCGAATATGTGTTAGCATTATCTACTAAGGTAAGGGCGATGATCCATTATAAGGAGTAGGTAGTTGTGCAGTGTATATTTGCAGACATGCAAAAATACGAATAATCTTTGGAAAATTTACATTTCATTGTTATTCAATCTACCATCAGTAAACCATTTCTTTTACCTGGGGAGTCGCTGGAGATTCACTGTTATTGCTGGTTGGAGACCTGTTTTCCTGACCATCCGTGATCGCTGGCACATGCTAAAAAGAGAATACCCAACATTTAAGGCGAGCTTCGTTCAATGAATTCTGTGCGAGAAAGTGCCTGATATAAAAATGTTCCTAATAACTGGATATTATCATGCATTCAGTAACAACTAACAACGCCTAATACGAAAACAACAAAATAAAATTACACAAAAATATTGGCCGTTGACGTATTTAAAAACAAAAATATGTTAATTTTGCCGATATGTTGTGTATGTTGTCGATGTACAAGAGGTCAGACGATTTATATTGCAATTAGTTAGTCGGTGAGAATGTTTACTAATGGAAAATGGTTAGTCAGCAATAAAGCTAAGTTCATATGACAATACCTTGACGAGACCCAGTAATAATACGCGCCGACGACGTGACTTTACTTCATAAGTGCATTGTCAACAGTTTAAACAAGGTGGCAGGGACATCGACGCACAAACTGTTCCCATGGATTCAGTACATGGTTTTGAACAGCGCTATAATCACTCTTTGGGTATTAAAAAAAAAATGCTCTGTCATACATTTTGTTTGGCCATTCTAGACCCCCGTCTAGAATCATGTGCTAGATTCATGGTTTCAGTTTGCGCTTCGATATCCCTGCCACCTTGCATAAAAGAATGCGCTTCAAGAACTTGTCATTTAAACTTGCGACACATAGAGTGTCCACAAAGCCTTTGTCCATGCGAACTACGTCTGACGATTTGATTGAATCACGATGTTGCGTAGCCAATCAAAACGCAGAACGCGTGAACAGTGTTTGTGTGCACTCGTTCTGAGAGAGAGCCCACATAGTATTCAAAGCTTTACCAACATGACACCGTCACATGATTTAGTAGGACAATGTGGCTAACATGAGACTGTAGTATTACGGCACTAGCCCTCACTATGGTGCGAGATCTATTTTACCTTATTGTGCGCTTCCCATACACTTGCCAAGAATACTAGGGTGGACCCTCTTTCACCCATTTGTTGAAGAAACAGCTACAAAAGAATCGATAGTTATTTGAATCATAAAAGAAAATTAGGTAGACCAATAGTCAATTTAAGTACACTCGGCAAAAGAGTTAAGTAGGCAGGCAACCAACGAACAGGGTATGCAGTGCCGTTATTGTGTAATACACTGGTTTGAGTAAAAGCAACGACTTGCCACATTCCATATAGCAAAACCACAGTTAATTAATTGCCCACATACTGCATCTTTTGCTATACATACATAAAAAAGTAATTCAGTCAGTTAATTGTTAATTGAGTTACATAACATGCTAACAAATCTGTTTCTAAATAAGATACTATGAAACTAAGACAAATATTTTCTACAGCACAAGCAACAAAGATCGACAAACTACTCTACAACACTATTACTATCCTACTCCATACAGTGGTTCATCGCCTAACTAAATTTATTATTGATGGATTGTATAGACAGCTCAGTATGAAAAGTATAAAGTGCTATGTCGAGTTCGCAGATAGACCGCATCTATTAATGTCGCCATGGAATTTAACAGCAATTACTCTAATAAAAATAAACAAACAAAAATAAATTAAATTAAGACTGCATGTCACTGCCAGGGTTACATGGCGCCGAGGTGCGAAGTTTCACTGCTGCGAACATAACGAACGCAGTTGTCCGATAGTTCGTAATAAGGCTAATAAATGCACCCCACCCCACTTGCCCCTCACTAAATCTCTACGTACTCACGAAGTCACGATGGCCAACTGTAAGGAGGTAGACAACAACACTACTTACCTCATGTTAGTGCCATTAGTCCCCACAGACACGCGACATAGTAACTTAAGCTTATATATATACTTTGAACATGGCGAATACCGGTGAGGAAGCGGGCCGGGGCGTCTTCTGACGGTAGATGGGGCTGTGGTCGTCTATCAGGCCGTCGGTACTCTTCAGCAGGCCGGACACGAGGGCAGCCTCTCGATGGAAGTCTGGGTGTTTGGTGTTGATGTACGCCAGCTCGATTTGGACTAGGTTTTCCACCTGAAGATAGTATAATAGCTTATGGTAGGGTATGTGTAGAGGCACCTATTAGTTTTTTATGGTTCATCGTCGTTATGATACTTTGCTGTATAAAGACGAAGGCCTTTACTAAGCGTGCGAATATTAACAAATGCATAGGTCGCTCGTTTGAATAAGTGGTGCAGCAATTGGCTTGTGATCGTAATTTTTATTCTAGCACTCAACAAATATTGGTATTATGGTAGTCTACAGTTATATTGGGTCTGCATATATTTGTATGTTATGCGACACCTACTCAATCTACGATGCGGAGAACAACCTAGTTATCAAAACACATATGTCAGGTACATACATAACCAGTGTCCTGTACAAAAATAATAATATGCGTTTCCTGCAAAAAAAACCGCAATGACAATGTCCGAGTCAAGGTTGTACGCGGTGAGCGCATATTGAAATTATTTGAAACGATAATGCATATCATAAAACAACTTTCTCGACATTATCTAAATGTAGTATAATTACAAATTTTCTACTCTTTTCATTTATTCTGTCTGATGTAAGATTATTGTCACTTTATTAAGGGGAAGACACTAACACCTGCAACACAGTTTTTACTAGCGCAGGTGCTAGGGAATCCTATAATCCAAAATGTATTCATTATGTCAATAAAGAATTATTATTAATCTAATTATCTCGAAAACTTTCGGTGGAGTTTGATATCACTCTAACTCACGAAAAACGTCACGCAAGTTGTAAAAATGCAAGTCATGGCGAATTAAGTACAAAAATGTTCTGCCTATCCCTGTGGGAGATGATTCCCTAAGATGATTTACACAGACGTGACTGCATTATTATATTACTTGAGAGACTTGGTCATCACCACGACTTGTGATCACGAAAGGTCGTAAACAAGGCTGAAAGACGATAAATCTGGTCTATACGAAGTTAGTATGTACTTACCATAGAGTTTGTAGCTGGCAGGCGTGTACGCAGTAGCTGAGTGACCACATCCACGATGCGTTGATGCAGCCGCGGGAAACGAAGCATTTCTTGTTGCACCTCCGTGCCACAGTGTTGCACTATACGCTGCATCTCTTCATGCACCTAAGTACAAACATTACGTGAGCAAACAGTACCTGTTGACTAAATCAGTTAGCGTGTGAAATATTATTCTCCAGTGACTGAACTAAAATTTAATCAAACTTTTCACAGAAATTTCATGCACAAGTTTTTTTATTGATTTTAAAAAGAGCTAATAACAAAAAAATATTTATTATATATACATCTATGTATTCTACTTATTAATTTGCAAAAGATATTCATACCAGTTCAACACAGCGAAGAGATGGATCTTCGAGCCTCCTGATCTGCCGCTTGACAAGCAGCTCGAACGACACTTCGGGAACAAACAGGGCTGGTCTCGGACCCGTTGCATTACGGATCGCGGTCAAAATATCCATGCGCGTCAAACCTGGTAATAAATAAAACAACGTCGTTTTAATGGGCACGGCGCATTTTTATTACAAGATTCTGCGGCAACAAAGTTATTATTTTCTACTAAGCATGCAGTTAATCTAGATAAGGTTATTCATATCAACCGATATCATCCGATTTACGACGTGATTGAATTACCATCAAATTGTTTTAGACAGACATCGCAGATAAATCACGATCGCATCTTTTACGAAAAATTACTCATCAAACACTATTCATTCATCACTAGTTGAGATTTTACGCAAGGGAACTCCTGCCCCACTTTAAAGATAATGCTACACTACAAACAAAGACATATTCTTTCAATTCCTTGCATTCACTGATGATGCATTGTGTCACTTATATGACAAAGACAAAAGGTTCAAATTACATTGATAAACTATAGTAAAATTGTTGTCATAGTAAAAGTTACTATGTTGTTGTGTTGTAATGTATGTTTCAGATGAGTCACGAAATAATCAGTGTCTAATCTTGACTGTCATTCTCGGATTATGTATAATAATAATACCATTATAACAATAGCACATTCATATCCTGTTATCAAGCATTTCCAAAGTGAAACTTTCATTCAAGTAAAGAATTAGAATTTAGATTCTTTGTGGAACTAAAATTAAGTTACTTCCGCATATTCTAATAAAGCAAGTGTTGTAAACTTGGAAACTGAAAACCCACTTACCAACTAAAGGATGTATCGAATCTAACGTGCGTCCGAATGTCTCATGGAATATGTAGCATATTCTGGCACCTCCACATAATTCCGTGGTCTCTATATTCCTTGCAGTACCTTCTATGGTGGAGCAGTAAGCGCTCGCGAACTTTGTGATAATCTGCAGTAGAGTCTGCGACTTATCTGACACATCTTCACCATACGAGTTGAGAAGAGATTGGAATTGTGAGATCATTACGTTGACGCGGACCTGTCATCATGAAGAGGAAAAAATGTGCAAAATAATTCGTTGTCACAGAAACAAGAAATATTTTAACAATTGTTTTTCATTAAAAGGGCGGAATGGCTTGACCCTACCGCGATAAAATTCACACAAGATAAAGCATTATCATTCATTACATGCTTAGAATGATCTTGGTTCAAAACCAATTTTAAGATAACACGAATTTTAATCAGATATCACTATCCACGTTTTTGACTTCACTATCAGACAATACAAGTTGATATGTTGGTCAAAGTTTACTGAATTGGCCAAAAACCCATGACATTTAAAAAATGTACTATGATTGTGGTTAGTTGTTGCATGTTGAGAAATGTTCATACATAGATTCATATCAGTTCAAAGAGAACAGAGCAGTAGTTCAGAAAAATAAATACCTATACAACTTTGCTACTTGACAGTACTTATTTTATTCAATGAAATCACGATCAATTACCTTTAATTCCGGCAGACAATCCCTAATATGGTGCATCAGTAGTCTGTTCAAGGTCTTGGCCAAGTGCGGCGTGCCATTGCGTGTGGCGATTGTAGGATATTTCCTTTGAAGGTATGTTGCTTCATCTTTAAGAGCATCCTGTTAATAAAACAATTGAAATCAATAGATCAATTATTGTGATTATTAAAGACTTCAATCAGTAGGCAATAACTGAACTATATTCTGTTGTTAGTATGCATTTTGAGCTGTCATTGATGTATTATGTAAAAACCTTTGAAAAATAATTGATAACGCGCCAAAAGTGCACATTTTAGTTCTAGATGTTTCGCGAAGCAACATCTTGTAAATAAAGAAATTTTGACATAGTTTTTAGATGTTGTTGGTCCAAAATCAGGCTAACTTCTTAAATATTCAATCTCACTTTCATTACTTCTGCACAATGTACAATATTATGCAGTTGAAGCCAAATGGATTAAATACCAATACAATTTACAAGCCAAATGCTATTGGTGTACGATTACTTAGACATATCTTATTGCCAAACAATAATTATATTGCGAAAAGTATGTGATTTCATAAAAATAATGAAGATAATTTACCCCAATCGACTTCCTATCAATAATATCTTGTTGCGATCTGTTTACGACTCCGATTATGCCAAGTTTTACGGGAATGACGCGGCCGCATAGGATGTCTATGGCATCAGTTCCTGAAATAAATCACTATTTTAGTAACTATCATTGCTCCGAGGAAGGTACATTGGCTAATTTTATTATGAAACTTTCAAATTGTCTTCCTACAATATTTTTATCAAAACATATCATGTAATCTAATACATGAGATAAGTTGACATTGATACTAATTTTACACAAATGTTTAAGATAACTTGTCTAACATTAATTTTTACGACTTTTAGTTGAATTTTCAGCTTAATTTTATTAATTAATTTAATTATTAGATAGTACAGATTTAGAAAGGGTATTTAATTTAGCATAGACATGACAATACTTAGTGCAAGAAGACATGCCATAAATACATATAAGAGGTATCTATTGGTAATGTTCCAAAGATAAATAAATAGTCAAGTTCAATTACCTGCATCCATGAGATCAAGTTTAGTAACCACAGCTAAAGTCCTCCTGCCATCTGGATCTACCTCTTTAGACATTTTGATAGCTTCACTTGTGGCCATGTCTGTGTTAGCAGCTGTTACCGCCAGAATTATGGAGTTTGGGTTGGCAATGTACTTTATAATAAGATTCCTAATTTGGTTTTCAATGTCTTCGGGCTGATCACCTATTGGTACCTAATTAAAAATATAAATGGAGTAAATATTGCGCCACAATGATAGTAGAAGCTTAACTTGTAAACAAAAACCAACTGTTCAGTTATGTTATGTTTACCTTTGTGATACCAGGGAGATCCACCAATGTGAGATTTACAACTCTGGTTGAGAATATCTTGAGACTGATGGGCTCTGGGCAGATGCCCTTGTTGTTGCCTGCCATGCGGTCTGTTTCGCGCTCGATCTCTTGTCTCATTTGATCGAAATCTGAGTAGATCTTGTCTTTGGTGTGGAGGAATTTGCCCCATTCGTCTAGATTTACAGTACCTGTAACAATAGACAAATATTGTCTAAGCATGTTAAGGAAATTATAAGGAATGGAAAGAAGGAAATGAACAAAATTGCACAAGCATGGTATGGTCTTGTGCCATCATCGTGGATTCTTCTTTATGCATAGCACTATGAGTTAAGAAGGTAACATATTTTTACTAAATGACAAGATTTCCATAATGTTTACTATGGAAGTCATGCTGCATGCTAAGATTTTTTACATGCTGTCAAGACATGAAACATTCTTTGATTTATTACAAACCAAGATGGAAACAATTTTGTCATAAATAAAACAAGGATTATTAATAGCATTAGTAATTATTGAGCACTTACTAAACTTGGGCAATAACAAAAGTTCAACAATGTTTTATCACATTGTCTTACATACATTTAGTTAAAAGATTAGGTGGCATAGAAAGTAAATTAAACATATAACGGACATGCTCATACAACTGATTACTATTACAAACCTGTATTTAATTTTTGGGAAAGTTGAGCTATTGGATTCCATGGTGAAGTTTCAGAGTTCTGGATTCTTAGTGCTAGCAATACATTAAAATACAATACTAATTAGACTGCTTAATACAGTGCCACATTCACATTGGTAATATTTCATAAAATATTTATTAAATTAATTGTACTCCATATTAAAGAAGAATGTTTTCTTATTTCTATCATTTTCATAATGAAGAGCAGTTTCAACTTTACTCTTCATAGTAAATAAATCAACTTAGATACTTTAATTGTTAATAAAGTCTGAGATCAATGCCACAAATGCAAAAGTGACATTGCGAGCTGCACAATTATCAATTGCATGTAGTCAGTCAATCAATACAGCAACATTACATTAAGTAGGAAGATCAATCTATATATATCTAGCTCTATTATACTTATTTGACATTGAAAACTGCATCCAACAAACACAAAGACTTGTTATAATTCCTAGACTGCAAAACTCATAATTTTGAACAATAGTAATATGAAATAAATATTAATGGAATTTATGAGGTATTTTCTCTATAGTGATCTATAAGCCTTATCCTGCATATAAATTAAAATGTTTTGTTTTTCCTCAAAAAGGCGACAATATTATGAATACCTAAATAAATTAAGCCAAATTCATAAGAATAAAAAAGCTTTTTGTTGAGAAATAAATATTGACTCACCTTCTTCAGCTGAGCGATGTTCCTTACTGTCCTTAGGGCTGTAGACTAATTGTAGAATAAGAGGACGCCTAGTCACAATCCCTGGGCCTCGAGGCAGAAAGGAACGCCCGACTAGACTTTCAATAACAGAACTTTTGCCAGAGCTCTGTTAGAAAAACAAAACAAAAAAAAAACATTTTTCAATCTTCGCATTTCTTGGTTGTTGATTAAGCAAATGACAAAATGAATACATGATATCTTTATATTTTCCAGCAGTTTTCCGCGTTAAAGATAGTAATCCTTGTTTTTCGGTTAACATCAAAATATTACATTTGAAAATCCATGATGTCATTGATGTTTTATTGATTAGAAATTAGAAGCGTGACTATGCGCAAAGCATGTCTAATTAAAATATCTTGGTGCAGCTTGAGACCAGTAACTGTAAATCAGGAATTCGGGAGGGCGGTCTTGGTCAATGACAGCGTAGTTCAAATGAATAGAATGGGGACAAAGAACTCCACTGACACCTTTACATAATCACTACAGATATATATCAACAGGAAATTCATCATGTGTATCTGCCATTTTAATCGCAACTAGTCGTCCAGAATTATTAAATTCATAACAAATATGGTTACCTGATTTCCTAAAACTACTATTTGAGGTAATTGGATGGCATCAGCTCCGACTGTGTTAAAAACGTCTTGCAACTTATTAATAACTGGTATAAGCGCTTCCATAGTTAGTTACTGATTTACACACAAATTATATTTCAAAATCAATAATCCACGACAGTTTTATGTAACACGAAAAGATTATTTTATCAAATATCAAAACAGACAAACCAACCGGTGAAAGTCGGCCATATTGATTTGACCACCCCGCACCCCGCTACCGGCCGTTAGTATTTTAGTGATGCTTATTACTAATCCGACTATTAGTATTATTATACGTTTTTGAAGTCGACTATTTGTTGTAACCGTCTAATTTGCTGTTTTATTGACAGAGTTGTCATTTTAGAAAGATTCCCTTTTTTATGGTGAATGTACGGATATTAAAAAAAACTTCTTTTTTTGCTTTACTCAAAGCATAAAAAAGAAAATTATTATGTTGGAAAATAACGCTTGGGTTTTCGTTCAATGATCAAAGCCCTTACTAAGAAACAATTTCAAAATAATATTGGTAAGATCAAAGTAAAGGAGATCTCGTTCATTTAAATATTTATTTTAGATTAAATCTTGATCTAAACCATACTAAGAAGTATTTATTTACAATTCAATATTTACATTATATAAGCTAACATTTAAAATAATAATACATAATATGTATGTACATGTGAAAAAATAAGCAAAAGAATCATAGGGCATCAAAAATTTTTGTCAGCATTGCAGTCAACAGACAGGCCAAGAAACAGGCCAGCCCTCTGGTCACGTCAAGAGTCGACTAAACGCTTCGCGATATCTCGAAATACCAAGTGGACTCTCGGACCCCATGGCCCTAGTATTTCAACCCCAAACGGCTCGAATCCAAATAGGCTGGAATATTTTCACCGTTTGAGGTTTTTTGCACCAGCAGCAGCCGCTCCAGCACAGCCCACCGTGCTAGGAAGATGGGATGGCGCAAGGGTGTCGACACATGTTGCATCCCACACCAAAGGTCTGCCTAACTTCCATGGCATTATGGTCATTCCGTCTGGTCTCTTCCCATCGTCGCGTGCCAGGCCGTTGGGTTCTAAAACAGCTGGCACCCCGGCGGTGACAAAAGCACGACGGATAATGTCATTAATGCTGGCATGCCGTGCTATCCGACCTGCGCTCCTACTGCAGGATAGGCCATGGTGTCCGAGGCAGTCGACAGCTTCACCGCACTGACAGCGATACGAAGCCCCATAAGGAGCGCCCAAACGCAGACAGGTAGCGAGCTGGAAGGTGGTGTCACCCAGTATAGTGCCTATGTTGGGTGAAGGGAGTGCTTGGAGCCAGAGCTCCGATTGCCACTCACCCACAGCCAGCAGGCGGGCACGCTCAGCAGTATTGGTGGACGTATTGAGAAGTTTATTCCGTACCAACCTGCAGAGCGGCTCATCCCACTGTCTCTGGGAAGATGGGTTTACGGGCCGATCTGTATCCGGGCAAGCCGCTTTCCAGGCGTTCACCGCGTCGGTCAAGCAAGGCACTTCAGAGTCAACCAGGCAGGGGGCTAAAATTTTCCCGGTCAACTTTTCGGTGCTGTGGACAGAGGACAGGAAGGCCGGTAAGCTAATACTGATAATTTTGCGGACGCCGAGGCCACCAAAACGGATAGGTAGTGTGGTTTGAAGCCACGCTCGGTCATCCAAGGCCACATTTATAGACAAAATGGTTGTTAATGTGCTGTGAATAATTTGGTCAATTTTGTCCAACAGATGTGGTTGCTTCCAAGGGGAAGAACGTAGAAAATATATAAAATTTGGATCAAAACAACAGTTTCTAATTAATTGCCTTACTGCCCCGCTGAAAGTTTCCACCCTGTATACTTTTATATTATAGAAAATCCCAAAAAAGTTAATTACAGGCTAAGATCACTGTGTCTTAGGGGCTGTCTCCACGAGCGAGAGAATCGCGACGAGTCCGCCCTTATATCGTCGGATAATCTCCACGAACGAGCGATAATTCCGCCGCGTATCGTCGCGAGTCGTTACGGAATCGCGGCGATTCCGCGGCGACTCGTAACGGTATCGCCGCGTTTCCTTGACGTCACAACGAGAGGCAATGCTGAAATGACGCTGCGTTTGACAGCGCGCCCGCCGCGCGCTCGTCGCGAGAGCGCCCCGAGCGCGCGGCGGTCGCGTTGCTAGTCGCGGCGGGCTAGCAACGATGTAATGAAGTTTTGCGTGCTCGTTGCCACTCGTCGCATCGCGGCGATAATATCACCGTGTGGAGACGGTTCCATAGAGAGTGTATAGAAAAACGTGGCACGGCGATAATATCGCCGCGATTCTCTCGCTCGTGGAGACAGCGCCTTAGTTAAAACATGGTTAAAACTCATCAAAATGTCATGCTATGCAGGACGTTTTATTTGTTCTAGAAAATTGATTTCATCGAAAATGTAGTATAAAAGGCAGAGTTTTTAACTCAAATAAAACAAAGTACATACAATGGTCACACAGCTTTGGTGCCGTAATAACAAATGCTTAGGGGACCAGAAGTGACCAGAACCCTAATTGCGTAACACACAATTAGTCGGAATCAGAATCATTTTGAAGCAAATTGCTAATCCATTGCTTCATAAGTTCGAAAAATTTGTCTGCTCAACACGTAAATAACGCAATGAATGTTGTTGAACTGTCAAAATGAAACCGATTACGATTGATCGTGTGTTACGCTATTAGGGTGCTGTTCTAACAGAATACAGCACAATTTTTTTTTGGCCGGCTCTTTGACATTCGGACCAAAATGGATGATGTCCTTTCGGGTAGTTCCTTTTTGACTTCAGCCAGCGAAGTGTCCCTGTTCACAGAGTTAAAGGCGTTCTTAACGTCAACCTTGAGGATGACCTCACCTTTGCTGGACTTTAAAAAGGTAGAAAGGGCATGCACGGCAGCCTCACAGCCCCCTTTCGAGCCAAAACCAAGCTGTAGGGGCTGAAACTTAGCTGTTGTAAGCGATTCACTGTACAGCTTACAGCATATTTTAGAAGTGGAGTCAGGCCGTCGAGGCCGCCGGCGGAACCACTTCGGAAGGAGCTCACGGCTGCAAACAACTGGGGGGGCCAAAACGTTGAGGAAGGTTGAATTTAGGTCGGAAGGGTCGGGGGAGTCGGGGAAGGTGAGACCATCCGCAGGCGCTGGATGTTTACTCTCTAGAGCTGGTAGTGTGTCGGGATAGTAAGGCGCCACCACATCGCTGCTGAAAAGTATCCTGGCCGCACCCCCTTTTTTTTTTTTTTTTGAGGATGGGAAAACATCAAATGACTCCTCCCGCTCTGGGTAGAGCAGGAGGGAGTGTCAGACTCTTACTGTCTAAAATTCACCCGTGTTCCTTCCTTAGCCCTTTATGTTCCAGGGCAGCGGTAACCCTTTCGGACGATCCCGCTACCCTGGCCGCACCCCTGATGTAACCTTTACTTAATTGGGATTCCACATGTGAACATAATCCTTTTTGAGATAGGTTTTAGTTTCACTGATTCTTCAGTTTTGCCGATTAGATGCTTCCAGTATTTGCCAGTTTCCGTCGATTCGTCAGTTTTGTGCACTCAAGGGAAAAACTTTTCCCAAAATCTAAATATGATACCCACCGATATGTCGTAAATTCAAATAAAATAAAATAGAGTCAATTAAAAAGGAAATGAATGCGATCGAAGAATTTAATAACATTTCTTTAAAAATCTCGGATTTTAATTTATTCAAGCTTTTTAACATACCTATCTCTATTTATGATAATAACTCATAGCCGACTCAAACACGGTCAGGTCATTTATAAAAAATAGAAAAAAAATATCGTAATTCTTTTTTTCGTTCGTGTGTGCAGTTTTCAACCGATTGTAGACTGTATGTACAGTCAAGGGTCATTAATTGATTACCAGCTTAAGGACTGTATTGCTGTGAACGCGCGGTAACGTCCGTACCTACGTCTGTGTGTAGTGATGTATCAACACAGAACGCACATCTCAGAATTCGCACACTGGCTGGCGTCAAACGAAACAAAAAACATACCGTCGCTTTTGCACATAGGCTACGTAATTACGCATGACTTTGGTTGGTTCATACCATTGCTAAAATTGAAGTCATTTCATCAAGTACCGATAGCTGGTAGTCTTACGTATTAGATTATCGAACGCATAGGTCTGGGTTCCAATCTCGAGATGGGACTTTTAATTTTTCTTTTCCAACAATAATCTTTATCGGTTTTTTTTTATTATTCGATAGATTAATAAACGATAATAATAAGTTATTATATTGTTATTGTAATATGGGGTTAAAAATAAAAATGTTTTATAAGTAATTTCAAATTGTTTATTCGTTATCATTTTATAAACTAGAAATAAATAAACGTCTAGTTAAAACAGTTTATTTTCTCATAAAGAACAATTTATTGAAGTTAAGCAGGTAATAGCGGTTCACCGTAACTATGCGTTTTGTAAATTCGTTGCACGTAATACAGTCTATTTTATTTGTATTTAAGACCATATGTTTAATGCAATAAGGTTGTATTTGGTTTAAAGGACTAGAAAAAATAGAAGTGTGTTTGTCGCAAAGATTCAATTTAATATAATAATATTGTCCTTTAATTACCACTGTGTGGGTAGATTTGCTGGTTGTAGTTTGTTAGAGTACTTTAACAAACTACAACTAGCAAATCTACCCACGTAAATAAAAAAAGTGCGGACTCCTTGTCACAATACAATTAAATTACTCAGTAGTAGTAGCCTACCTAAGTTGCCTATCTCAAATGTCAAAGTTAACAAATCGTATTTATTAGGACTTAGTGCGGTTATAGCTTAAGTATTCATTTTCATTATGAAAAGAAGATTGAAGCTAAACCTCAAAATAATCCTTATTACGGATATCACAATATAATTTTAGTATTGCTATAATCAACTTATAATTTAATACTTCGTATAACACCCATTATTAGCAATGCGCTATAATTATATATAAATAAACGCTGGCGCATCGACCCTACAATATTACTAGATATGTCTGTTCCTCTTATATTTTCCCAGATTTCTAGGCAATGCAGCTTCAATTGCTCATCAGTCCTCTCATTCCTTGCGTCCCATCGCTGTGTGATTAAACCCCATAGATTTTCTATGGGGTTGAGGTCAGGAGGTCGTGCCGGCCATGGAATTACTTCTCTAAAATAAAAAAAAGGAGTACTGTTAGGCTACTAAGCAAAATACTAATATTACCTACGATTTAGAAACAAAATTATAATGACAAGAGATGTTACATTTTATAGAATTAATATAGTTATATTAATCCATCATTCAATAATCTAGGTAAATAAATTTACTTCGGAATTATATTTTCTTCTATTTAGACTTTATAAAACGTTTTAAAAAAATAAGGATCAGCAGTTCTACTTTAATAAGATAAATTGTTTAATAAAATAATTTAATCATTACACTTACACTCAGTCCGGTTTCATCAGATATTTGTGTTATATTAAGTCCAATTTTACGCAGCGCAATAATATTCGCTTTAATTTCAATGTTCAAATTTGCTTGCATTTTAAAAGGAACTACAACACCGCTAATATATAGATATAGAACACACGTCGCTAACCCACAATGAACAACGTTCTATTTAGTCGCGGTTGAATGACTCTTTAAGACTTTAAGTTAACTGCATCCATCTACCTTATAATTTATTTATTTTGATATCTGTGGGTATAATCCTAAAATTTTACGAATAAGTGAACTGTAGTCAATACCGTGATTAAGTATTCAAAGTAATTGCAAACGAATGCGAGAATGTGTGTGTTGAGTGTGTGAATAGAGTGTGTGTGTGTATACTATAAAGTATAGGAATTACTCATTAGAAGAAGGTCGTAAGTTAAACAGAAGTGTCAATCTATTGCTTCGTGAAACTGGCGCGCCGCTTTGGACCGCTACTGTACATACTTATTTTGGCTGACGAATTGAATAAAACTGACGAATCGACGAAAACTGGCGTACACTGGAAACAGTCCTAATTGGCAAAACTGACGAATCAGTGAAACTGAGGGAAACTGACCAGTGTTACGCGGTCTCTTTCAAATATAGAACGATACTCCAACAAATATTATGAGTACAATGATATTATAAGTAAAGAGTGGTAGATAGGCTACATAACCTACATTAGATCTTCAAAAACGGCACAATGTCACTCTATAACACTTGGAAGACGGCTTGACACAATTATTATCGGGAGCGAAAAAGAGAAGAGGCGAAGAAAACTTGGCTAATTAGCCAATTTTGCGTTCCTTTGCCGTTTCGCGGTCGTTGCAGGCAGACATTCCTATTCCTATGGGTAAGAAATTATCTCACATAGCACACCGGCGCGGCGTGGCCGTTTCATTGAACTATTGCATGACACAACATTAAAGACCATTAAAAATACAAACTTATTTTTGCGGTCGATAAAATCATTATGCGTTCCGAAATATTCAACCCAACTACGGAACCTTTTACTGTGCAGTGTACAAGTGCAAACTCAAACTCAAATCATTTAATTCAACTAAACCAATTACAGGCACTTTTGAATTGTCAAAGGGTCGGTCAGTTAGAAAGATGAAGCTAGTTGCCATTCCAAAGCGTAGGTACCTATGGAGAAGAACGGGCAAGAAACTCCATGGACACTCTTTTAAATCATAAAATTGTTACAAAATATTTGATTACACCATTCGTGTTGAAATTAACCATGTGAGAACGATGTAGAAATACGTGCACGTTAAAAGCGTCCGTTATAGAAAACAAAAACAATTCAGAAATTAAAAATTAAAATAAGCCGTGGCAGCTAAGAGATGACCAGTCCCTACTGACGGCACCCGTTCACGAACATGACGTATGCATCAACACCATTCAGCTCAACCATTTTGGAGGGAACTTAATGATCCAACACACACGCCACCACCAGCGAGACATTAGAGTGAGCATGACATACTCACAGTCGTCAGGGCACATTCAAGTCAATGAAAGACGTACCCAGTAAATGGTAGCTTTATAGAGAGTACATAGTGCTCACACGTGTGCTATGCAATTATACAATACTAAGCAATTGAGTTTATACAATGCAAAGATAGTTTTTTTCCAATGTTCAGCAGCTCCAACAATGTTTCCGAATGTTTATTAGTTTATGCGCGTCTGTGGAGCAGGACCAGCATTAAGCCAAGCATTTTTGTCAGCGATGTAATCCCCTAACTTATAATATGCTTGGCTACATAGTGTGCGTTTAATACAAGATTTAAATTTCGTTTCATTCAGTTGGAGTATGTGGGGAGGAATTTTATTGTAACATTTTAAACAGTACCCCATGAAGGATGAGTCTACTTTAGCCAGTCTGAAACCTGTTTGAACTAATTGGTCCCTATTTCTAGTCCTATAGTTGTGTCTTTCACCTCTGAAAAGATTTAAATTTTTTCTTACGTTACATACATGATGTTTTCATAGATGTATTGACAAGGTACCGTCATGATGTTAATATCTTTAAACAGTTCCCCTAAAGAATCGCGCCTGCGGAGGCCATATATTGCTCTGATGGCTCTTTTCTGCAGAATAAAAATGGACTCGATATCTGCAGCCCGTCCCCATAGTAAAATACCGTAAGACATGATACTATGAAAGTAACTGAAATAGACTAGCCTCGCGGTATCTACATTAGTAAATTGACGGATTTTTCTTACAGCATAAGCTGCTGAACTTAGCCGTCCTGCAAGAGATGTTATATGAGGACCCCATTGCAGCCTTGAGTCGAGCGTGATTCCCAGGAAAATAGTTTTATCGACGAATTCTAGTTTCTCTTTGTTCAATACTATGTCACAATCACTACTTTTAACATTTGGTAAAGCAAATCATAAGCATTTAGTTTTTTTTCCCATTTATTACCAAATTATTAGCAGCGAACCAATTTGTACCTGCAGTAGGGCGTTATTTACGTCGTCAAGATTAGATGCACGTCTATATAACTTAAAAATTAAGGAAGTATCGTCAGCAAATAACACCATTTGTGGTTGGTTCTTTAATAAATGGGGTAGATCATTAATATATACTAAAAAGAGGAAAGGACCTAAAATCGAGCCTTGTGGAACACCCATTTTTACTTTTAAAGCAAGAGAATTGACACCATTTATTTGAACTTTTTGCTGTCTATCATTTAAATAAGATTTTACTAATCTGAGCGCAAGTTGACCTAGTCCGTAATGCTCAAGTTTAAAAGTAAGGTTTCGTGATTAACGCAGTCAAAAGCCTTGGAGAGGTCACAAAAGATTCCTATGGCATCTTGGGCCTCCTCCCACGCTGTAAATATGTGCTTTAATAAGGTGACACCGGCGTCAGTCGTACAACGTCCTTTGGTGAAACCATATTGCTGATCATGTAAGATTTTGTTGGTGTTAAAATGATTAAGCATTTGATTGAGCATTACCTTTTCGTAGACCTTGCTGAATACGGTGAGTGCATGTTCCGACACGCACTTGGTCACTTTTTTATTGTTTGCCTAGCTTACCAGTATGCAACGACGGTGACGCGCGACGACGCTGTTTCAATAAATTCGATCGTTTCCCTGCAAACGAAATCTGTCTCTGGCATCAGTGGCAGCACTTTGCATTATTGCGAAAAATGGCAACATTTAAGTGTCAAAGTCTTCTGTCATTCTGTCAAACTGAATTTGTAGGTTTTATTTTGTCTTGGGTCTTGGGGGATTTAATTAGTTTTAATTTCAATTTTTCTAATTGTTTCTGTAAAAATTTGCCGCCTGGATTTACAGTTATTAATCGTGGATATATTTAAACATGTTCAACGCTGGGGTAATAACAATAATGCTGGCGTAACCTTATAAAATGCCGGGAGACGTTTTAGACGCTTTGAAGATGCAATTTTCTATATTTACAGGTAAACAGTGTGGATGCTAGAAGATATGCGAGTAATGCGCAATCGATACAGTTTGGGCCATGGACTATATTGTACGATGTGAGCTGCATACTGCCTAGCGTGTGTTCCACAAAGGTTGTTTGCGAACGCGACGATGATCAATTTTGTCAGTTTTGTATGTAAGTGTGGGACTTTTTTTTTGTAATATGTAGGCAGCATCTTACCTGGCAGAAGCTAGAGGGTATTACTATACATGTAGGGTAAAAAAAGTCATATTGTGATAAAAACAATAGTATTCTAATTATGTGTATTTTCAACTGGTCTACTAGCACACCCCCAACTTCCTCTCACTGTTTTTTTTTAAAATTTTGTTCGTTGTTATGAGAACATACATTTCCAGATACTGCAAAGAACTGAAGATACCACACTTTCCTGACATGGTGTTTCCTAAAAATGTTCTGAAGTTGACTCATAGCAGTGGTGCAATTATATGTTTTAATCCTCTCGATTCCCTGAGATGTGTGGCCAGCAAAATGGAGGCCATTGAGGTTTCATGTGCAGAGGCTTGGCAGGAAGCCCGGTAATTATATTTATCATTTATAATATATCTATACTAATAATAAAGTTGATGAGTTTGTGTTTGTATGAACATGCTAATCCCTGGAACTACATTGCATTTGATAGCTCGATTCTTAAGGAAGGCTAAGGGCTATTTACCATCACGCTAAGAGCTTTAGGAGCCAAGTAAAAAGAAGAAATGGCACAAAGAACTTATAATCGAAACTGAAGTAATAGAATGGGCAGGCAATACTATGCAAAAGGGGAGTGAGTCGGGAACAAGGAATTTCAGGCAGACAATGTCTCGGGCAGAAGCTATATATAAAGAAAAAAAAAAGCTATATGAATATCTATACTTCAATACAAATAAATAAATTTTAATTGTCTGTTTGTAATGTCAAAATAACAGCTTTTTATTAAATTCATTCTAAAGAATATAATATGGTATTTAATAACAAAAACTATTTTTAAAATTTTTGACTGTCTGTTTGTTCCAGCTAATCTTCGTATTGGCTGAACTGATTTTAACGGGACTTACACTGGTAGATAGCTGATATTAGAACGAGTAACTTAGGCTACATTTATTTTAGAAAAAAAATAGGGTCCGTGCTAAAAAATTAAAACCTACGAAATCCAATTTGTTTTCTGTCATGCACGCGAAAGAAGTCGCTGGCACAGCTAGTTGTATATATTACAGTTAAACTCGCCCAATCAATAGAGCAAAACCACCAAAACCTAGTAAAAAACTGCATGAGATCTTAGTAGTACTGTATAGAATGTAATAATAATCATATTTATTGTTTTAAGACCATATGCAGCGAAACCAAAGCGGCCATTTGACTGGACATTTTCAACAGATTACAAAGGCACGCTCACAGACAATATTGTCATAGAGCCAACCGATGAATCGATTAATTTTGATGTACTGAAACAAAAAGATCAAATCCTTTTCTACCATGATCTGACTTTATTTGAGGATGAACTGCATGACCATGGGGTGTCTAAACTGTCTGTAAAAATAGTAAGTATTTTGATTTTTTTTTTACCAACCATAAAGGAAAATGGCCCTGATTCCCTTGTTCACAAACTAAACTAACTTTAAGTTCTGTGCATCTTTTTCTCTCTATTTCATTAAGAAAAGGACAAGATAAAATAATAGTTTAGTCCTGTCAAACTAAGACAATCCATAGACAGATTAGACGTGATTAACAACATGGCTACTAAAAATACGTCAATTTACGTCAGGCGCTGACTAGTTTGACAGGACTAAACTAATATTTATCTTCTGTCCTTTTCTAAATTAAATAGAAAGAAAAAGATGCATTGAACTTAAATTTAATTTAGATTGAACAAGGGAATCGGCGCCATTGAATAGAATAGAATAGAATACTCTTTATTGTACACCATACAAATTACAGAACATAAATATATAAAATTTTATAAAGGGTGATACAATGGGCGGTCTTATCGCTAAGAGCGATCTTTTAAAGACAACCTTTGGATGGATTAAAAATCAAGGAGAGACAAATATAGTAGGTAGTCTGTGTGTTCCATTGCCTTGTCAAATAGTCATTTTTGCCCTGTCTACACATTGTGCTATACTTACATAACTTCGAATTGTAGAGACTCTTGAGCTATGTAGATTATGTTTGCATGGCTTTCATTTTGACAGTTCAACAACATTCATTGCATTGTTTATATTGTTGAGCAGACAAATTTTTCGAACATATGAAGCAATGAATTAGCAATATCCTTCATCATGATTCAGATTGTGATTGTGCGTAACGCAATTAGGGTGCTGGTCACTGACCTGTATCTTTTGGAAGTAATATTTTTGTAATATATTATGAAATGAAAATTCATACATAATAGTAATAACAGTGAGATTATTTATTTATTTTACCATTTATGTACACACATTAATAAACAGGCATTGAACAACAGAACAGAAAAAATAGGTACAGAGGTGATGCTTATTTTATAAGAAATCTCTTCCAGCATACCTGAGATAGGACAATAGATACAGAGATGTAGACAGCGTGTGATATAGCAAAGGAGACAAAAAATAATACATAGAATCAAAAAATTACGAGAACATACTACCATACATACAAATAAACATACATAAATACTTCTAAAATAAATTTTACTAGAATTGTAATACTCAAAAAAATAAATATAATTATGTGTGATCAGTAAATCTATTTAATTGTTCTCTTTGCAATACAATATATTATAAAGTTATGAAATATGTTTTCAGAGAGTTATGCCTTCATATTGGTATGTGCTGCTAAGATATTTCCTGAGAGTGGATGATGTGATGGTAAGAGCTCATGAAACCAGAATGTTCCACTGGCTCAACTCTGACTATGTTCTGAGAGAGTACACTGTGAAGGAGGCACAAGCGAAAGATTTAAATGTAAGTAAGAATGTCATGTTTGAGTTGCTGCAGTTAAACTATAAAGTGCTTGCTTTGGAAGTCCCTTGCTTATAGGAAATGAACACTAAATGGGTTGAGGGAACAGTACAGTAATTCACAACCATTCGATAGGTTGTTGAATCGAATATGACACATTTTCAATTGCTAATCATTTGCCTCGCCCTCGACAGTAAATAGCTGTCGGAAGAAACGCCGTCGTCTACTTAATTTAAACTGACATTTTCGGGTTTTGGATTTGTGAACTGTCTTTACTTGGACTTGTGTTTACTTGGACTCTTTATAAAATTGATTAATGTTCAATTCGACACGAAAGCATATTGGACGGTTGTGATTGTTGTTAACAGCTATGCTGAAACTGAAGGCTGTGTGGGCCCTCTAATTATTTGATTCCCTCAAGAAAAACTGAATAATAATTCTCCAATTAATTGGCTTTAACTTTTTTTCACAGATGCCTACCGCGCTCATGAAAGACCCTGATGACGTGATACCAATTCTGCCAGTGAAAGAAAAAACAACACACAAATTGATTGTGAATATTCCACCAATTACCAATTAGGCTGTAGTGCTTTGATCTCCAATAGTTATGAAATAAATAAGTTAAGAATTATAAATGTTGTAATAAAGTGCAAGTTCCATTGGGTAGCATACAAATATTTTACTTAACAGCCTTGAAATCTGAATATGGTGGTGCTATTTTAGCAATAGAAAAAGAAAACACAAATATGAAACTTTAGAAGTTTTGATATTAGTTCCAGTTGATTGAAATAAAACTTGAGAGGTGTCAAGGGACACCCGGATGGAACGAAGTTCAAAGAGAGAGAGAGAGAGACAGACAGAGAAACACGCGCACGCCGCACGGCTTATAACTACCTATAGCAAAAAGTGTCGTGACAACTTTTCGTAAGAATTTTTTCCGTCTAGCCCCCTTTCACAACGCGCGATAAGGAACTTCGTTCCAATAATAATATACATAAAGCAACATTCGAATAATCATTCACACAATTTTACATAATATTATGGAAAGGTCATGGAGAACAAATCGAAGAATAATGGGACATAATGAGGAGTTAACACAGTGAAAGTAAACAGATTCGGATACAAATAAAATAACAAAGGTCTGTGCATGAAAATTATCCAGGAGATAGTGCTTTTCACAATAACAACAGTCGTAAAAAGGCACCATTATATCATACACCAATGTGGCTTTTTTGGCTCAGATCTGGGATTCAAGATCCTTACTGCAAAATAATCCGTTTCCGGCGCCACGAATTCTTGTACTACGGCCTATTATGGCATTTTTAAACAATTTTATTCTGGTTGAGAAGATTGTGGTGTACAAGTCGAACACAGCACAGTGGCTTATTAGAAATGTTCAAGCACTGCGTCCTGGTCTCGCCCCTGCATGAATAGACAATATTTGAGTACAAAGTCTCTTCCGATTCCAAATATATTTTAGAAGACTTATGAATTTTTACGATTCTGAATTTAGTATCAATCAAGAGATGTACTTACGCGATGCAGAAATAAATAGTATATTTTTATAAAAGTGTTTGTTATTAAACACCCTTTTAAGGAAGGTATGAACTCCGAAAGTACCCTTCCTCTGACTTTCCGAATAGAGATATCTTAAAAAAATCTATAAAAAAAATGTTCAGAACAACACACCAATAACAACAACAAGACGATAACAACTCAAGATCATACTATGGTGTACCCTCTGGGCGGAACGCGGTTGGTCTGCTGGGAGAGAGCGTTAATTTTATTATGTCTACACGATAAAAGCATAGACATAGCTACAGCCGTATCAGCCGTATCGATAATACGCCGTCCCCCCCCCCCCCCGACATTTTTACATAATTGGACATAATTAATCAGCCTCAGGCAAAAGGTGAACAACGAAAAAAGGCTACAAGCAAAGTAAGAAGCAAGGCGAGAAATTTGAATCACGCTCACTTCAAGCGTGATTCGAATTTCTCGCCTGTCAATTCCCGTAGTTCTATAGGTATTGGTTAGGCACTTAAAAGTCCCTAAAACGACAATCGCACGGAATCTAAGGGCCTGCGCCCGTCTGCGATACGGTCTATAGATATAGCCCAAAAAAAGACGTAAGACGTTGTATGGCCCAAGCTCGGCAATCCGATAACTGGCACCAATCTGGGGATCTACTCCGAAGTAGTATCGGCCGAATGTTCGGCCGTTTCCTGCTACGAAGTTACTATTTGGTTCGGTCGGTCGCGATCCTACACTCCTACACTCTTTCGAATATTGACTATGGTCCCGACCCTACTGAGCCGATCCGAACTTTTTTCGCATTTTTCAATAATATTCGGTTCGGCCATGTGTCGGTCCGATCCGAACATTCGCACTTTGCACTTCGGAGTAGGCCCCCTGGACTATGCGTCACAGCTATAGATGGGCAATCCACCGGGTTTAAATCCGGTGCTTTGGTAAACACCTGATAAACACCCAGAAAATTGGGTGTTTACCAAAGCACCGGGTTTAAACCCGGTGGATTGCCCATCTGTAGTCACAGCATGTCCCGATAGTACACAGACACGGCTACACATCAAGCTATGCATTTCCAGTTTTAGCTGACCTCGCATTGCATAGGTTTTTCGTACAATCAGAAGTCAGCTTATACTGGTTATGTATAGCTTGACGTGTAGCCGTGCGTACCTGTACCTATCAATCGGAATTTATTAAAGGTGCCTTTTCAGCCGTTCTCTATCACCACTCTTGCCAGCGCTATAGCATCGCTGCTTCCATTTAACCAACAGGATCTATGAGCACAGCACACACGCACCTTACGCTACGTCTGCTTGAGAGAGAGAAAGAGAGAGTAGGTACCTAGTGCCTCCCTCTATATTTCCACCGCCTTCTTAGGATCATCAATTTCTTGCAGAAGCAGGCAATGCATTCCACACGCGCTTGCACCTATTTTAGGTAACCATAGACTAAATCACGGCAACGAAGACTAAACTCCTGTGAGAGTGTTGGTCGTCTGCCGCCTTGGCGACAACTGTCTAGACGCCAGACATCGTCTTATCGCTCTTCAATTAATCAATTTCTTTGTGTGTTATGATTATTATCGTGTTTATCAGAATACGGATATGCGTTAATAGCTCTAATTTTTAGCTCCGTAGCCCTTAGTAGCTAGTGAGCTGAGTAGTAGTGAGTGAGTGATATAGATAGGTATTATATACAGTGGTATATAATACCTATATCGGTATCATCTATACCTAGGTATCATATTTATCTAAGAATATAATTTAATCCTAACTATTAAGTACCTCACGTAGATTAAATATTCTTGATTAGTTTTACCCTTGAAAAATACAAAATTTCCATAAAAACTCAGTTTTCCCGAATTTTACAATTTTCTCGGCACATTCAGTTTATTTAGGGTTCCGTACATCAAAAGGAAAAACGGAACCCTTATATGATCACGTCGTTGTCCGTCTGTCTGTCCATCTTTCAAGACCCTTTTTCTCAGGAACGCGTGGAGTTATCACTCAGAGCAGCAATCCCTTGAAGCAGTGAAAAAATTAAAATTCTAAGTTAACACAATCAAAAGATACGACGAAGATAGGTATAAGTTTATGTTCCGGAATCAAACCCTATCGGGTACTTCCCGTTGACCTAGAATCATGCAATTTGGCAAGAAGCAAATGTTGCACAAGTAAAGAAAAAAAGCCCGTATTTTTTTTGTTACATACCTACTTTGTACGGAACCCTCGGTGCGCGAGTCCGACTCGCACTTGACCGGTTTTTTTATATCAATTGGTTCTTATCCTATCTCGGGAGTCGCTGAGTAGGTACCTATAGGTACGTTTTAGTCCCCGCTCCGTGCGACCGCAAAATGGGGGACCTGCAAAGACTAGTAGCACTGCTAGTCTTTGCAGTGATAGACAGAAGGGAACGGTAAAAATGTGCCCAGGTGGCTTGGTGCCCAGTCAGTTTCAACGCCACCTTCCACCACCTTGACGCCTTCATTTCGAGTGGGGTTATCCTCTTCTATCCCATTCAGTGGCCTCCATCTGGGTCCATGATAATCTCATAGTCGATGAAGATTACTACAAGGAGGGTAGTAAAAGTAATCTTCATCGACTCGTTGGATCGATCTACCCGTTTCTAAACAGATCTAGGGTCTAGACAAGTGGTTCGTTTCGTATTTCTACATCGATTTTCAATAGGATTGTAAAAAGCTTTTGGGCAGCTTTGTTAATCATAATTGAATACATTTTTGACCTCACCATCATAGTTATCGCTGATAAAATGTAATTTGTCCATGCCCTCAGTACTCACGTATATTCATATATGTTACATGTATTCTTTATAGAATATAGATGTAGACACTAGGGTAGATGACCCGATCACGTGGACGCGTAAATCATCAGTGGACGCGCTCTCTTCGCTCGATCTGGTCGACGAAACGGAGAAGGCTAGACTGACCAAGGCTAGACCAAGGCTAGGCTAGATTAATAATAATAATAATAATAATAATATACCTGGACATTTCACACAGCGCCATCTAGTCCCAAGCTAAGCAACCTAATGCTTGTGTTATGGTAACAAGATGGCTGATAAACTACTTATATACATATTTTTTTGTAAATACATACATATTATAGATAGAAAAACACCCAGACTCGGAACAAATACATGTAGGTCATACAAATATTTGTTCCGTGCGGGAATCGAACCCGCGACACGCAGCGCAGCAGTCAATCGCTTAACCACTGCGTCAACCGTGCCGTCCCTCGTCCTCGTCCTCGCTTTTATGTTCGCCAGCATTTATCTACAACACACATTACATTACCTACATAGATAAATATATCCACGTGGATGGCAGGTTAAAAATGAGCCAAAGGCAAAAAGAGCGCCTACAGACAGGAGCCGCCTCAAAATTTGTAGATTAGGTACCTGCTTACCGATAATGTTATTCAGTTGAATGATTTTAATCTTATTAAGTAACTAGCTTCTGCCCGCGGCTTCGCCCGCGTGGATGTCGGAAGTTATCCCACAGGAACGTGCTAACAGGATAAAATGTATGTGCTTCCCCAGAATGCCATCTATCTCGCGGGCCCTTTGTGGCTAATTACAGTAGAAAACCAATTGTGTCTCATTAGGGGTGATTAAGAGGGTACCTATATGATATATTTACCTAAGTACCTACCTAATTAAAAAAAAAACTCAATAACAGAAAATTAAATACCTAGATACCTAAATAAACCTATTTCTGATGATAACTAATCTAAACTCAATAAATAAGCAAAATCCCTAAAAACTAATATCTATACGAGTGACTAATCCTACCTAACAGTATTATAAAATAACCTACGCTCACTACGTACACTATCAAATATACTACCTATACTTTAAAATTAAAATCTATACCTACGACTACGACTCATATAAAAATAAACCTAAATAACTCTAAAAACTAAAAGGAATAAAAATGAACTCCACTGCGGGTGACCCAACCTACGACAAACTTAGTATTTGCGGTTGGTACAGTACAGACAGTGGTAATCGGGTATAGGGATCGAACCGCAAAATTAAGTTTGTTTTTTATTGTATATACTTTTCCGGGATAAAAAGTACCCAGTGTGGTGCCCAGGATATTAAAGAATAATTATACCAAGTTTCATCGTAATCGAACCGGTAGTTTTTGCGTGATGCCTGAACAAACAGACAGACAGACAGACAGACAGACAGACAGACAGACAGACCGACAGACAGACAGACAGACAAAAATTTTTTTAATCACATTTTTGGGTTCGGTGTCGGTCTAGTAACACCCCCTGTAAATTATTTTCAATGTACAGAATTTTCACTTCTACAGATTTATTATAAGTAGATTAGGTACCTGCTTACCGATAATGTTATTCAGTTGAATGATTTTAATCTTATTAAGTAACTAGCTTCTGCCCGCGGCTTCGCCCGCGTGGATGTCGGAAGTTATCCCACGGGAACGTGCTAACAGGATAAAATGTATGTGCTTCCCCAGAATGCCATCTATCTCGCGGGCTCTTTGTGGCTAATTACAGTAGAAAACCAATTGTGTCTCATTAGGGGTGATTAAGAGGGTACCTATATGATATATTTACCTAAGTACCTACCTAATTAAAAAAAAAACTCAATAACAGAAAATTAAATACCTACCTAAATAAACCTATTTCTGATGATAACTAATCTAAACTCAATAAATAAGCAAAATCCCTAAAAACTAATATCTATACGAGTGACTAATCCTACCTAACAGTATTATAAAATAACCTACGGTCACTACGTACACTATCAAATATACTACCTATACTTTAAAATTAAAATCTATACCTACGACTACGACTCATCTATTCTATACTTATCTATACTTATAATAAGAATGTAAAAAAGTTGTGTCTGTACATTGAATATATTTTAAAAATAATAATTGAGGGGGGTTAAGAAACAGTAATAGAACACGAATCTAATAAAAAAAGTCTGTCTGTTTGTCTGTTTGTCTGTTTATCTGTTTGTCTGTTTGTACACGCTAATCTCCGGAACTACTGGTCGGATTTGAATGAAACTTTTTTTATTATCTAGCTATTAAACCTGGGCAACATATAGGCTATAATTGATTTTGGAAACTGGAACACCTGATGCAGAACCGCAACAGACCAGCTAAACTATAAGAGTTACATAAATGGCGCCTTAGAAAAAAATGTTGTGTCTGATGAGCATTTTCTGCTGAGAGAATAAAATTGAAGATCGGGAACACCTGATGTGGAACTCTTAGAGCATAGCTAAACTATAATATATATAGGTTTGACATCTTAGCAAACGTTATTCAGTCTGATGAGCATTTTCTGCTGCGAGAATAAAACTCGAAGATCGGAACATCTGATGTGGAACTCTAAGAGCACAGCTAAACCATAACATATATAGGAATGACATCTTTGCAAAAGTTGTTCAGTCTGATGAGTATTTTCTGCTGGGAGAATAAAATTCGAAGATTGAAACATCTGATGTGGAACTCGGAGAGCACAGCTAAACTATGGCATATACAGACATGACATTTTAACAAAATTTGTTTGGCCTGATGAGCATTTTCCGCCGAGATAATAAAAATCAAGGATCAGGAACATTTGATGTGGAAATCACTTTATACTAATATATTAACATAAGCTGGGAGTACCTCCACGCGGTGAAGGCAGTAACAGTTTGGGACTTCTTTCCGATGACGATGGTAAATCATTGAAAACTTGGCTTCACTGGCTAAATCTCCCATTTGTATATATATAATAGATATGCCTTCGGGCTTGTGTTATTTGAGTGTTTAATTTCCTTTTCCATTTATCTTCGAGACACGGTCTACCCGGTAACGCAGGGGAGCAGTCACTTAGATCTTGATTGCAAAGTTATTAAAGTACATTAATAACCATAACCATGCCACGAAAGAGGTCAAATCTTTCGCAATGTTCGAAAGGAGTTAAAAGATTGAAGATCATTAGATCCCAAGAATCGAATGAAGAACGCCAGGCAAGACTTGATGCTGTTCGACAACATAAGGCTGTATCTCGCCCGGCGGAAACTTCTTCGGATCGTGAAGCACGACTTAGCGCTGATCGTGAGCGTCATGCATCGTCTCGCGTTTCTGACACTTACACACAAAGAGAATCACGCCTGCGTTCTCAGCGTATTTACGCATCTACATCTAGGTCTCTAGAGACCAGTGAGGATCGTGATGCGCGACTGACCGCTGATCGTGATCGTCATGCATTGTCTCGCGAGTCGGGAACGTTAACGGAAAGAGAATCACGCTTGAGTTCTTAGCGTATTCTCACGTCGACTTCTAGGTCTTTAGAGACCAGTGACGAACGTGAAGTGCGACTGGCCGCTGATCGTGATCGCCATGCATTGTCTCTCGAATCAGAAACGTTCACAAAAAATCATCACGCTTGAGTTCTCAGCGCATTCGCACGTTGACTTTTAGATCTCTGGAGACCAGAGAAGAACGTGATGCGCGACTTACGGCTGATCGTGGTCGTCATGCATTGTCTCGCGAGTCGAAAACATTCACGGAAAGCGAATCACGCTTGAGTTCCCAGCGTATCCGCACATCCACCTATAGGTATCTAGAAACCAGTGAAGAACGTGATGCGCGACTTACGGCTGATCGTGATCGTCATGCATTGTCTCGCGAGTGAAGACAGACACTGAAAGTTGCTGGTGTTGATTTGAGAACCGGCTGTTTTTCTCATGGCCAACTTTATGTTGCTTTCTCAAGGGTTAGCAACGCTTCCGGGCTTTATATTCTGGCACCCGACGGAAAAACCAACTATATAGTTTATATAGATTTTTTTTAGAATAGTAATGTTATCTAATTGATATTAATTTCGCTTCATAATTTCGGAATGAAAATAATTCTACCTTTTTATTTTAATGGAGTTATAACCTATCCAGTCTACAACACTTAATCTAAGTTATACCAAACTTAATCGAAATCTTTCATCGGTTTTGACTGATTTATTGGCTGACATACCAACGCACAGTTCAAACTCTTGCCGAAATTCCTATCGGAACGAGAAAGGGACTGGATCCGCGCACGAAGTCGCGGGCTAAAAACTAAAAGGAATAAAAATGAACTCCACTGCGGGTGACCCAACCTACGACAAACTTAGTATTTGCGGTTGGTACAGTACAGACAGTGGTAATCGGGTATAGGGATCGAACCGCAAAATTAAGTTTGTTTTTTATTGTATATACTTTTCCGGGATAAAAAGTACCCAGTGTGGTGCCCAGGATATTAAAGAATAATTATACCAAGTTTCATCGTAATCGAACCGGTAGTTTTTGCGTGATGCCTGAACAAACAGACAGACAGACAGACAGACAGACAGACAGACAGACAGACCGACAGACAGACAGACAGACAAAAATTTTTTTAATCACATTTTTGGGTTCGGTGTCGGTCTAGTAACACCCCCTGTAAATTATTTTTTTGATATTTTCAATGTACAGAATTTTCACTTTACAGATTTATTATAAGTACTAGCTTCTGCCCGCGGCTTCGCCCGCGTGGATGTCGGAAATTTACCCACGGGAACGTGCTAACAGGATAAAATGTATGTGCTTCCCCAGAATGCCATCTATGACGCGGGCCCTTTGTGGCTAATTACAATAGAAAACCAATTGTGTCTCATTAGTGGTGATTAAGAGGGTACCTATATGATATCTTTACCTAAGTACCTAACTAATTAAAAAAAAAACTCAATAACAGAAAATGAAATACCTACCTACCTAAATAAACCTATTTCTGATGATAACTAATCTAAACTCAATAAATAAGCAAAATCCCTAAAAACTAATATCTATACGAATGACTAAACCTACCTAACAGTATTATAAAATAACCGACGGTCACTACGTACACTATCAAATATACTACCTATACTTTAAAATTCAAATCTATACCTACGACTTATATACAAATAAACCTAAATAACTCTTAAAACTAAAAGGAATAAAAATGAACTACACTGCGGGTGACCCAACCTACGACAAACTTAGTATTTGCGGTTGGTACAGTACAGACAGTGGTAATCGGGTATAGGGATCGAACCGCAAAATTAAGTTTGTTTTTTATTGTATATACTTTTCCGGGATAAAAAGTACCCAGTGTGGTGCCCAGGATATTAAAGAATAATTATACCAAGTTTCATCGTAATCGAACCGGTAGTTTTTGCGTGATGCCTGAACAAACAGACAGACAGACAGACAGACAAAAATTTTTTTAATCACATTTTTGGGTTCGGTGTCGGTCAAGTAACACCCCCTGCCATTTATTTTTTGGATATTTTCAATGTACAGAATTTTCACTTTACAGATTTATTATAAGTATAGAATAGATATATAGATTACAATCATAACGAATACTATAATTGATGACCGGGGACAGATACAGTTGAGTCTTATCGGCTGCTGTAATTTTTGCAATTTCAGTTCATTTTAACGAGTGTCTCAAGAGTGTAGCCTTAATAGGTAATTAGATTTATTTTGTACAAGTATTTTTGGAATTAATTCGACTTTTTCGTGATAATGTGGCAGAAACATATGCCAGGGCTGGTTGCCGCATTAGGTTTGTAAAAATGTGGAACCTTTAGTTATCATAAAATGCTGCTGAGTTTACATAAAACATCACTATGGATTTTTTTACTAACTTTGTTTTTTTCAGTGTTATTGTACTCGCATAATGGGTATGCCCAGATAGCCACGTACGATGTGCGATTAGGGAACCTTCTCCACATGCAGCAGGGCATTGGATGGCCCCTACACCTGAAAGTGGCTGAAGGTAATGAAGCTTTGATGCGGCTCTCTGAACATCTGGAGAACCAACAGACTTGTGTGGTGACCACTCCTGAGGGAGCCACGTTTAACGTCCACGACCCGCCCAGTAATAGGTTAGTAACTACCTAAATACTGCGTAGGTACAACATAATGTTGTTTTGTTATAATATAGGTACGATCAGCAATACAAGGCTATTAAAACTTCAGTTTTTTTTATTTTAGTTATTGACCAAAACATTCTTAAATAAAATATTGTTAACTGATATCAAATTTAAAGAGTACGAGTATCAACTACTTCATATTATCGAGTCATTTTGTACCTATCAATGTACATTATATGTATCTAAAAGTAACAGTGTTAATCGAGTTTTGTTTCTAACTACCATAATTAGCATGTCATGAAAGAGTGTTCTGAAAATAGCTGAAGGTCTGTGGCTCTCGTGAAATCTATGTTATATTAATGCAACAGGTGTTCCCAACGTACCCTCTTTTTTTTTTTTTCTCGCTGAGAAATGCTTTAGGTATGCATCCCCGTCTCGCGGGGGACGAGACGGGGTATGTGGGACTCACTGTCGGAATGACAGTATACCCACTAAAACTCAGCGGTGTTCCCGCATCGCCGTGTCGGGAGGGCCATGGGAAACCGGCATAGCCTTTACTTCCACAGCCCTCCTGGCGCATGCCCTCCTAGCTGGTATGGCGGGCCCCGCATGCCCCCCAGGTTGGGGGGCTATGGGACTGGCCGGGAACACCTAGCCATTCCCGTCCCACAAGGTGGAGGCCTGTGCAAAACAGGCAACGGTGCCCCCACAACCGTTGCCTGCTGGCCTCCACGCCCGCCTAACAGGCAGGCCCCGCATGCCCCCCGCGTTGGGGGAGCTACGGCCGCAGAGGATAGGGAGAGCGGCAACGATACACCGACACTCCTCTCCCGCCGCGGCCTCCAATCCTCAGGTAGGTTGCGATGTCACGCAAGCGGCACCGCAACCCACCCGCCGGCCGCTACGTCGGGCTTAACCGCAAAGCCCTGACGAGCGGCCCCCGCTGGGGTTCCTCTTGGCTGCACCGTGGTCCAGCCAGCCACGGCTACTGAGCCCCCCCGCCTCGACAATGCGGGAACCCACCGGGGGGGGGGGGGGGGGGGGGCAACGTGCCCTTTTACTTTACCTGTGCTACCACGGACGAGACCCTTCACACGGTGTGTCGCGCGAGATGGTCCGCGTCCGTCCGCGATATCACGGACCGTGGGAAGCTAGCTTTATGGCATATCACGGCTAATAGATAGAAGGATTGTGAGAGAGAGTGGTAATTAGATAAGTACCTAGATATGGAAGAAAAGTCCTTACATACTGCGCCAACTCCGAATAACAGCCTATAATGTTCCCACTGCTGGGACACAGACCTCCTCTCGGTGGGAGGGGAGACTTCGACTAAATTGGGATAACACAGGGTCAAATTGAAAACAAAAAAAAAAATCGAACGTGGGTAGTTTAACTACAGGTATTATTCGAGTTGGTTCTCTGTGCTACAACTACTCTCTGCACAAACATACTTTACCAATATAACTTTTGTATGAAGATACGAGGCTTGGAGTGACGGTTGCGGCGTGAGGGTTAAGAACGTGGTCTCTGCGGATGTGGGGCGATGGCGCATGACTGCGACCAGAGGGAACCACTCCATCACCGGGTGGTCTGAAGTGCATGTCGCAGGTATGAGAGTTCTTTTCACTGTATCCTTACCGTAATATGCATTCGTCATCATCATCATTATTTTCAGCCGAAAGTCGTCCACTGGTGGACATAGGCCTCCCCCAAGCACCTCCACTTCGATCGGTTCCTGCGGCCTTCACAAGGTCGTCGGTCCACCTTGTGGGAGCAGGAGGCTTGTGGGAGTTATGCGTTGGCGAACCGTTTAAATAAGAGATGTGAACGTATTTAATAGTATTCAATATTGTATAAGTAGGTGCTACCTACTGATAAGCAATCAATAAAACTGCCTAGCCTTTTCCCAACTATGTTGGGGTCGGCTTCCAGTCTCACCTCATGCAGCCGAATACCAGTATTTTACATAGATCGACTGCCTATCTGACCTTGAGCGACAGCCCAGTTACTGAGTAACACGATACCCTTTAGCGAGATAGGTTGTCAGACGTTTGGGCTTCGGACCACCCGTAACGACTGTCAAAGATATTCGAATGAGAGCCAACGGCTTAATCACTTTACAAGGCACAGCAGGAAGGGTCTCGATATTTTACGGTGGCACCCATCCACGAACCGACCGCGGCAAGCGTAGCTTAACCTTCTCGACCCGTGCGGTTGTTGTTAGGTATTTAACCTCGAGCTGTGCTATCTAATGATAAGCATATCTAACTAATAGGTATATTAGGCTTTAGGCTTAAGCTTATTGAGGTGCCCGTGCCTGTTTGATTAATTGATTAAATCCGTTGAGTAGTTTTTTCGTGAAAGAGTAACAAACATCCACTATACTGTGTTACTTAATTGCCATGTATGTATGCCATGTTTATAATTTTCTTAGAGTTTAGTGTTTGTAACGTAACACTCACATACACACATATACTTTTTAAATCAAAACAGCTAGGTTAGGTTAGGTTAGAAATGTAACCACACAACGCACGAGCCGAGCGAGCGAAGCGAGCGTGCCGGGGCGTGCGTACGAGTGGGCCGGCGAGTGCCAGAAACATATTTTGGAATGTAAAACCAACCAACAAAACATATTGTAATTTAATTTGTATATTTTGTGCAACAGACATAAGGATGCAAATATTTTATCATTGACTAAGCAATTGACTGAATAGAAATGGTAAATTGAAAACTGACGATACTAAATATCTGGCTTATTTTATTTTGCGTAAAATATGTTATATATCAGTTGATATATATAACATATTTTACGCAAAATAACATGAAATATTTGACTACATTAAAATTTGTTGTATTTTTTATATTATATTATATATGTATTTTGTTCTATGCCTATGCGGTTATACGATGGCACTAAGTTGCGACATTATCTACATAAATTCATTTAGTTAACGAAATAAGGCTTCCATTATTTTTGAATGTCAGTCATTTCACACTTTTATTTCAGACCAAATATCAAGTTACACTCCAGACGCAATATCTCTGCAAGATGGTCAGACTCACGCACTAGTAGACCTCTCGCGTTTGAACAACTCCTACTGCCTGGTGGCTCAGCCATTCTCCGAGAGTTCGTTGGTATCGGGGCAATGTCGTGTGGTCCTGGATCGAACCACTAGGGCTGTGCAGGGAAGATGGAGCGTTATACTTGGTATACCTGGACGAGTGACTGAACTGCATGTTGATACGACCGTTTCTGTTGAAGGTGAGTTTTCCACTGGGTTAATATCTTTTTCTTCGTTTTGCATTGACTTCGTTAAGATTTTGTTTGCTAACACTTACAGTAGATTAATTCTTGTGTTGACTCGACCTGGACCTACCTACAAAAATAGCTGTCCTAAAAAGAATAAGGGATAATTTCTAACATCCAGGAAGACGTGATAATTTTCTAATTATGCCAAAATGCAGCTTCTAGTCAATCCATGAGTGATATAATGAAGTATAAAGTTTCTGCATCCTATCAGTATTGCACAGCAACATGCAAACAATGCAGCCGATCGATTCTGTAAAAATCTCACCGTGAAAAGTTAGGAGAAGTGAGCTTAGAGTGAGCTGTGAATAGTGTCAATCTCTAGCATTAGTTGGAATGACAGCTCACTCCACGCTCGCTTCACCTGAATTTTCACATAAGTCATAAGTTATTTATTCATTTCATTTCATTCACGGTGAGATGGTTACAGAATTGCACCGCAGGACACCTCTACATGTCGTAAAATACATAAAATGTCAGTGTCGCAAACACGTAGACAGTCGGACAGTAGACATTCCGATTCAGAGCACAATTTACGATTTAACTGCAAACGGATCTCGATATTTCAGGATTTAAATGTCGGAGAAATTCCTGCATGGTTTAAGAAATACCTACGGTTTAAGCTTGGAAATGAATAATAAGAACCCTCTACTCATGGGGTTTTGGAATAGAAAAGAGAGATGTTGCCGTAGGTAATATAAAAAGTTAAAACCTGATGGTCTTTAGTTCTCATTCAGTTGATGATTAGGGCGAAGAAATGGAAAGTATTTTCTCTCTTTTTTGTTTTTGGTACTGATTACCAATATATCGCTCTAATCACCTTGTTTGGCGTGGAATATTTTGGGCATGTTTAATAATAAATATTAGGTAACAATCTATATTATCAAACAAAGTCATCAAAGACACGAAACATATACGTCATGATTATTTATCGTGCAGTGCATGTTATGTCGTCACATTTAAGGTAGGGTCTTTCGGAATGTTATCGGTTGGCGATTGCTTGTGAATAGTACCGGCGCGGCGCGGCGCGGCGCAGTGACGCATAGGCATGACTCTCATGCCCGATTAAGGGCACCGTCGCAAGCACTTGTTGTGCCTGTTCCGCGACTAGGTCGAGTCCTCGACATTGCCTTCTAAGTGGAAAGGTGATCTTGACATTAGTGTCGTGATTCGCATCAATATTTTTGGTGACCGAGCCTCTTCCATGTCTAGACAGAAAGGCTTTCACCGACATCAATCTGTCTCAGTTCGATAGCCAAGACACGAGGTCAGCAAATAAGTATCCATTTTGCCAGATAGACTACATGCAACGTGTCTTGGTTTCGTAATCATTATAATGACCAAGTACATAGTAAATGATTAAGTTGATAGGATTAGTTTATCAGAAGGAGATTCAAATCTGTTGCTTTATTGGTAAGTACCTACCTGAATTTTGTAACCTACCTACATATGAATTTATTTCAGCTGAGCGTCTCGATGTGGGCTACGTTCGAGAAGTCGACGAACGTAAACTTCATTTGTACTGTAATATTTTACACACGAGCAAGAATATTACTTTTTGTCGTTTCCAAAAAACTACGGAAGTTTCTGGCTTTAATGTCATGGACGGTTTGAGTGATGGTCGGTACAGGTTGGTATTTTTACGAATATCCTTTTGTTTGAATCACGCACCAGCCTAAGATATACCACATAATTATGGTCTAATTGAGAGTAGTGGTAGCTCAGTGGTAACGGCCGCGACTTACGAGTTGTAGGTCGTAGGTTCGAACCCAGTCAGGCGCTTTACTTTGTGGAAATGATTTCATCACCACTACTCTCAAAACGGTGAAGGAAAATATCGTCAGAAAACCGGTACTGTCCTAGAAACAATCCGCACTGGGCCCCCGTGGTGGATTACGGCCCACTCCCTCCCACAAAGAGGAGGCCCTGTGTCCCTGCAGTGCGAACGTTACAGGCTGATTATGTTGAATTACACACCAGCCTAAGATGTACTACATAATTATGGTCTTATCAGTTTTGTTTGACCTGTGGGTAAGCCCATTTCTCCTTATATGAAAATGATTCTTCCAGTTACTACGGCCATGGTGTCTTCAAAAGACAATGTGGATTGACAATAGAGTCAGTAACTGCCCAGGATTATGGAACTTGGAGATGCACACTTGGCGTTATGAAAAAAGTCAACAATGTCATTCATCAGTTGACACCAATGCAAGCGCTTATTACTGTTCCTGTGGACGGAGGTGAATATTTTTAAAGATCTATAAGTATCATCTGTGTCCGTACAAAACTACAAAATTTAATTAACTGCCGAAACTTCGCAGACGTAACATCGATAAATAATCTAAAGGTGGAAAAAGAGGCCATTGACCCCTAATCTGCAGTCAGCTGTATATATTTTTTGTTTTATCGTTATTGAAATCGGCCATAGCCATCACGTCTCCTACCCATTGTTTATAATTTTAAGCACATGTCTTTTTCTAGGTACAAAGATAAGGCGAGACATCCAAAGGTCAGAGAACAAAATGAGGAAGTTGTTCGTTCAGAAGGAATCCAACCTAACGATAACGTGTCGCGCGGACGCGTCCCTTGGATATTGTTGGTTCCAGCATCCGAACGGCTCTCAGTTCACACCTGTGGAGGGACAAATTGAAGATGGACAGGCCTTTTGGTAAACTTTCTTTTGTGGAATTCTATTTATGCAATACGTGTAACAAGTTCAAATAATCCATAACCTCAATGTTATTTTCACACGCACAGGTACACTGGTCAAAATCTTCAGTCCGGTGACTGTGGGATCACGTTTGCCAACGTTTCCATAGAAGATGCAGGCACATGGACATGTCACATGGGTTACAAGTTCCAACTGGGAGTAGAGAAAACGGAACAAGTCGAAGTTCGAGTGACTGGCCCGTTGGCTGCTAATGAGCGAGAAGTTGGTGCTGGGGATGGTGGCAGTGTCACCTTGTACTGTCACACCTCGAATGGCCCAAGACCACTCGATTATTGCAGATTTTTAGCTCCTAATAATATTGGTATGAGTCTGGATTCTACGGTGAATGCGCAAAAGTAAGTACCTACTATTGGATAGCTAAGTATCCAATCGAAATCTACTAAGGAAACTTAAAGAAATCATTCGCGTTCTGTGTGCTATCTCCATCACAAATGCCATAAAAAACTAATGCAAGTTTTAGGATAGAACTTAAAGAAGTTGAGAACCTAAAAGAAAATGGGTTCAAAGAGGAACTTTTATGATAATTAAATTCCTCTCTGGGGCAACACATGTAGCCAAAATGCAGAATGTTAAAACTTCAAGCTTTTTGCTTTAATTTTTCACAGCGCTATTTTAGATCGTTTTTACTTCACCCCTGAGAGAAGCTTGGACTACGGCGATTGCTCGCTGACCATCGACCCTGTATATGAGGAAGACTTTGGTGAATGGACTTGTGCAGCTTTACTGCACGATCACGTGTTTGAGTCAAGGGCCACTGTACGCCTTTACGCCAGTAAGCATTCAAATTGATAATATTCATTGATCACTTAACTATAGAGAGAGAAAATAAATATCATTGTAAAAGTTGTAAAATCCTTGATAGCTATATTTCCGCCCTAATTGGTATAGGCTTCCTACTGTTTTCGAGGAAAATAACTAATCAATGCATAAATGTTGCGCTTTTTTCGAACCATAATGACTGATTATAGCTACAAAGATTACCGACATATAATCACAAATTAATACTTAAAATTTCCTCGTACTTATTAGCAGATATTATTCACGTAAAAACAAGTTAATTAATGATGCTCCATTCAAGGCTCTGACGAAGTGCATTGAACTAAATCGTTTCGGTGATAAAAATAACATAAAGATAGATTAATATTCATAGAATCCAGCCAGGTCATAGACCTATAGAGGTATTTTTATTGCCAAAGTCTTCAGAGCAGTTTATTGCAAAAAATTAATCTTTATCTTTTTTAGCTGCAGCCCGGATGCCTCGTCTGCGGGCCGGTTTAATTGGGACATCAGTAGGTGTCGCATTTTTAGCTCTAGTATTAGGTGTTACTGTATGGTACAAGAAAGGGAGACCCCTACCCACTATACCTTGGTCTTGGCCTAATCTAGGACAACGGGTTGGTAACCAAAGTGACAACAATTCCTTCGGCTTGGAAGCGCCATCCGAAAGCGAAGAACGAAGAAGCAGTGGGAGCACGACCAGCAGCAACGAATTACAAGAACGAGCATGAGATTATGAGACTGAAGATGACATTAACGATGCCATTGAACATTATTAATGGACTGAATATGACATTATTTACCTACACGATTTTTTTAATGAAAAATGTTGAAAATTATATTAGCTCTAATGCATTATTTTGAGCATTTTTATTACTTAAACGTTATATAATTGCTTATATGTGAACTTATGTTTTTCATAACAGGTTCAGTTGGTTTGGATCCATCGATAATTTCTGAATAGTTTTGTGGCTACTAGGAAAATTTATTTATTTCTATGACATACATGTAAATACAGCGTACCTATAGAAAGTAGCAAATTCAAACAAGTTAGTCGTTCCAGGTCTAGTAAAATAACACACAGTCACAACGTTTGGTCAAAAAATATTTATTAATTTATGTTTAACCTATTTGTAAATAATAACATCACCTTTTTACACACTAAAAACTGCGAATCTTATCTTAGAGTTGGCCTATAGAATAATTAATGATTTTACGTAGGTAACGACAAACATTTGGTTCGCGCATCTTATTAATCCGAAGAAATCACGTGACAAAAAGTTTGAAGCACAATTATTAACAAAATTCTAGAAAATTAACCGGAATAGAAACTCGTCATTCATCATGCTGTTTTATCAGAGATCGTTGGAAAACGCTTGAAGGGCAAATCCCGTGATATTAAGTATTTTCGCAACCCAATTTCAAGATGGCTTACCCTTAGTTTTCCTACATTTTTGACATTGATTGTCGCTGATGAGATTGCGTCTAGATTTTGAACATTTTTAAACATGGGAATTGGCCTTGGGAGTCGCCGAAAATCAGCAGCCTTAAATATAATAACTGACGAGCTTAACACCTCTTAAATTAGATCACAGTTTAGTCTATTCTTCTGAATATCCTTTAATAATTTGGCTGATGGTGACTTTGGAGAAGAACTTGTTTATAGCCTTCACGCAGGTGCGCACAATCTGCTTGATGGCCGGCGGAGACAGCTCGTCCATCAATTGCTGCCAGTTCTCGTTGGCGAACTGAAGGGTTGTATCCGCTGAGGAAAAATAACGGGTGTGAAGTTTAATGTACAGAATGTGCAGTTGAAAGCTATGTGGTAGGCCCCTGTATAAAAACACTATTAACCACGGATCATACGTGCAACTACCATTAAGTGCTACTAACGCATTTATGGAACTGAGATTTTTCATTAGAAATTTTTCCAGTACCTGCCTGGACTCTGGACTTGCACCCGGTTGAGGGCAATACGCTCGCTCCCCATTACATCATCATCATCTGCCTAGGCTTTTCCCTATGTTGGGGTCGGCTTCCAGTCTAACCGGATGCAGCTAAATACCAGTATTTTACATGAAGCGACTGCCTATCTGACCTCCACAACCCAGCTCCCCATTACATGAGACTTAAATATAACTGAGGAAATGTGGGTGTTACTATACACCTCGCCCTGACTCCTGGCGATATCATCTGTTTGAGAAACCAGATTTTTTATATGTGAATCAGAATTTAAAAAGAAATATTCATATGTAGGTATATCAAGTTTTCAAGTTACTATACCATTCGTTGGTTCGTGAAACTTCCACTGAAATCTGCTAATGTTATTTAGATATTAAATAGATGCATTGACTAATCGTTTCATTCTGTAATATTTAATGAGTGTCTAACATATGTAGCACCTATAGGTAAATACAAGCTGTTGTTTTGCATCCTCGTCAAATTTCAGGAGGCTGCTAGGAAAGACATAAATAATCAAATAAAATTACGATCCCTGGTAAATAATGAATACATACTTTTTTTTTTAGTTATTTAAGTTTGACAGTATTTCAAAATACACCACTTTCAAAGAACAGAATCGCGTTATTGTATGTATCGTAAAAGCGGCCGCGTTTTTATGTGTGTGTAAAAGGGCAGTTACAGTGTGGTCTCAGACAGGCCGCGTTTTCCGAAAAGAAAAAAAAAATACCTACTTATTTTATTATTGATTCATGTCGAGAAACAGTAACATAGTTACCTCCTTGAATTTGACGAGGTTGCAAAACGACACCTTGTATGTAAAAAATAAAAATTGTCTCTATATTCTGAACCAATTTCGCTGAGGTCTTCCTTTTTTCTTACTTCGTGATACAGGGAAGTGGCAGGGTAAAATAACCTTGATTTTTGTGGTTATTTTACCTTAATAAAAGGTCCCTTCCTATATAGTCATGGCGTTTGCATTGATAGTAGGCATAATTTACGATGCCGAGGGTCCATAATCATACTAAATTATTCCTATTATAGCTTGTTGCGTTTCTGCCTTGTTACCTTATTACGTAAAAACTGATAGGAACAAAATAAATATTTATTTGTTTTTGCCAGAATTTCCCCTTGTTTTTTTAAGCCTCGATATAAAAACAGCGGGAGTATCTAATTGCGTAACATACTAACAGTAGGAAGGAATGGCTTTCATTTTTACATTCATTGCGTTATTTACGTTGTTGAGCAGTTAATTTATTCGAACATATGAAGCTATAAATTATCAATATCCTTCAAAATGATTCAGATTGTGGTTGATAGTCTGTTACGCAATTAGGGTGCTGGACTGTTATAAGTTAGAAGCCTTTGCCTGTCGCCAGCATTCAAGGTCTAAAATGAGTCATCCGTTAATTTTTTTTTTGTGTTTTTGAATTATTGTGCTTCGTGCTGGCTGACTTAAGTGAAAAGTTCAAAACGTACTTTTCAAATTGGAATAACAACACGACAAAGAAAGACCAACTAGGCTAGTTACTTAAACACGTTTTGTCTCCCTGACCGGTCCAGGCACTTTTTTTTATATTTCTTTTTTTTTTAAACATTGCCCCACACTAGGAATTTCTCCTGTATCGTGGGTGCGTTTACAAACATTTAAACTCACATGCACAAACAGCCGGACCCGGAACAACTACTTGCAGGCCATACAAATATTTGTTCCGTGCGGGAATCGAACCCGCGACACGCAGCCCAATGCGCCAACCGTGCCGTCACAAAACTTGTACCTATTTTCCTTTAATTTTAGAAATTAATTGTACGGTACTTACCAAGTTGCTTGTTCCCATTGAACAGGTTCTTCAAGTCAAATGTGGTGCGTTCGATTGTGTAGTTGAACTTCGGCGCAGCTAACTTAAAGTGGTCGCCATTGGCGTCCTTATCGTGGACCAGTTTGCTGTTGATGTGCACTTCGACACCCTCTGTGGATTGCGATAGTAATATATTTTAGTAGGTTGTTTAATTTTCATATAGGTTACTTGTTTTTATCTACATTTGAAGGTTAGCTTGCAAGATGAACTCATAATGGAATGAAGTCAATTTCAATGTGGAAACTGTTAAACCAGGTTCAAAAATTAATTTATCTACTTCCATGTTCCATTACAGGATAACCCAATGCGATAAATGCGCCTATCCTAACTTAATCAATACTAACATATAACAAATTACAAACAATGCATTCCTTGTGAATCCACTCAAAGGACAACAGAATAAGTAAGTCTCATTCAGCGGCGCCTCCCCTAAAAGGTTCACGAAATTGATGATACTGCAGCATTGGAAACTGCCGTAGGTACCTATGTAAGGGAAGACGGTGGCACAGTGGTCACGTGCTGCCGTGCATAGCGAGGCTTAGGGGAGGCCCCTTTACAGTCCCCACAGGGATTTGCCCTACAGGCGTTGCGTTTCGGTTCCGGAATTGGTCTTTTAAGAGAAACCGGGACCGCCCCTATGTGCAGATGGTGATCACCGGGGTGGTTTTAGTGAGGTAAAAATCCCACACTCCCCGGAGGTTGGGTGCCTTTTGAAGGTTTCCCCCAAAAATGAAAAAAAAGGTACCTATGTAAAGCTTTACGCCAAAACTTCGAGTACCTACCTAGGTAGATGTCTTACACAAAATACATCAAACTAACTTGAATATGTTGTCACTATGCTTACCTAACACGGAAAGCAAAACCACATAATAGCTATGCATAATTCAAAAGAATTTTATATGACGTTATAGATTGTACTTACGTGCATCAACTAATGCGTCTCCATTTCCTTTAATCGGTAGAATTAGGATTTTGCCATCAGCTATGTACTGAGCGGTTAAACTCATGTTGCCTTTGAATGACAATGAGAATATCCCCTCGGTTTTACTGAACTCTACCCTGGAACGTAAAATATAGGGTCAAAAACCAGGGGTCTACTCCGAAGTAGTATCGGCCGAATGTTCGGCCGTTTCCTGCTACGAAGTTACTATTTGGTTCGGTCGTCGGTTCCGATCCTACACTCCTACACTCTTTCCAATATTGACTATGGGCCCGACCCCACTGAGCCGATCCTAACCTTTTTCGCATTTTTCAATAATATTCGGTTCGGCCATGTGTCGGTCCTATCCGAACATTCGCACTTTGCACTTCGGAGTAGGCCCCCAGACGTTGACATTGATTCTCTAGAAGTCTAGACGATGATCATGTCTTCGACGATTATTATTATTTACTGCAACAATTTCTTTAAATAAATATCTGGGAGACTAAATAACGATATACAGGGTTATTTTAAATTGGCTAGCTAAACTCCGCAGACGCGATGCGTATCCATATCTAAACATGATCAAACAAAAATAAGCAGTTATTGTAGTCACTTGAAATATGATAGTTTCAAAAACCATATTTTTTTCTAAACTTCAGTCGTGATAGGTAACAATATCTTAAAACGATAAAACATAAGAAAATAGTTTTTCTCAGTTCATCGTAACAGCGGTCGTTGATCTCCCTAAACAAAACAACAAATCTTTAAGGCATTGACTGCCACCGCGGTCACCGGTGACCGCCCACGCACGCCAACCATAGATTTTCTATTGTGTCTGTTGTCTGGCTGTCATGGTGTTAAAAAAAAATATAAATACAATATAATTTTTTAAATATTTCATTGTGCTTAGATAGCGATACCCATCGCGTTTGCGGAGTTTAGCGAATTTAAAATAAGTTTGTAGAATCCTATTGTTATGCCCAATATTTAACCTAGTAAGGGGCGACTTGTCAACAAATACTTTCAGGGGGTGGACAGTGGTAATAATTGAAATGGTTTATGTCGCCAATCTAATTTCCATAGACAATCTGGTCCCCAAAGAAATAATCTCAGAAATGTAATGAATCTCAGGAATGTGATTACACGACACGGAAGTGACACGATTCTAATAAGAATTCTTGTAATACTTTATCAACGTAAAAGTCAATGTCCATAGTTTAATTAGTTTTATTGTAGGTACCACAACAACAAATTACCCATAATTAGTAGAAAAACGCAATCTTCGACAAATTGCCAATATAAAATATCGCGGAACCCGTTTATAAGCAATTACATTATAGGTACACGTGTATGATTTGTGACATGGAATTATTGCATTGTGCCTATTGTATTGATTCTGTGTTACTCATGCACATAGACAATCATTGCAGTTTAGTCCACAGGTATCCAAGAGTTCGAAAATTTGCATACAATGCGAAGCGTGGTCTTGGCGTTTCATAACTTATATACAGGATGTTTGGTAGAAGGACCGACTCAATTTTCTTAGGGATAGCAGTGTCATATTATCCTAGTTTTCACCTATAACACCTGTCTTAAGTGTCATGGTAGGTAATTGAGATAATAATGAGTTTGTTTTTAATCACCCGAAATACTTATCGTCACAACTTTTTTGTTTGTGGTTGTTTTAGAGCGCAATAATTTTTGGTGTTATCTGTAATGTACATTTATGTAGATACAATTGGTTGTAGAAAATGACTTAGGTGCTTCAAAAGTCGTAAAATTGACATTAAAAAAAGTCAAATAAAAATTAAAAATAAAACAATTTTGTACTAGCAAATGACATTCCCAATCCCTCAAAAAAATGTGTCAGTCCTACCAAACAGCCTGTAGTCTTGAATGATGATTGTTTATCAATTAAATGATGCCAGATAGAAAATACTTCCGGAATTGGCTCTTCAGCATACAAGGTCTTGTTTGTGGAAACAAGAAGTAGGTACCTACGATTACCTACGTGAACAGAAATAAAAACAGCCATGTAGGATGAATAAGTCAGATGACAAGCGAACAAAGAACACTGTAATACAATACTGTGGACAACAGGTCTCCTTATCTCTTTAGTTTCCTTAAACATTGGCACGGGTAATTAAGGTCCAAAAAAATCAAAATAATTATTAAACAACGTGTCATAGGGCGGGTTGTTTCACGTCCACTTGACGCACGCGTATACGTAAAAAACAAAAAAAAGCGTTGTTTCAAATTACAATTACGAAATTGTGACCTTGCCGTACGTCAAATAATAGCGAGTACGTAATCATTATTATTTGACGAACGTATGTTACGTTAACCAACCGTTTGGGCCCTTAAGGGTTTTATTTATAAACAATGATTAAAGTTAAGTGACGTTTAAACGTCAATAATGTATGGTTAAACAGTCGCTAATCACTACTTAACTTTAAGCAACATTTATGAATAAAGGAGAATGTGTCGTTCAATTTACTTAAATTCCGTCAATTTGCACTGGCTAATCCCATGCATAGCAGCTTCGGTGAAAGTCAGATTCAGCCCGTTGCCTCCTATCTCGATGTTTTTCAATTGAACAGGATCTATCGATGGGACGTCCATTTCAGGGATGCCCTTCGTGAATTTCGGAAGAGCGATCTCAATTTGTTCTTTGACGCATTCGGTGAATTTGTCACTCTTGAAGTCACATGGTGTGATGTAGGAAGCTGAAATGGAAACATCACATTTTATGCGTCTATTTTTATAAACGAAATGCTAGTGTATACTAAAGGTGTGTACCTCTGCCCAACCCTTCAGGGAAGCAAGGCGTGATGTTATGTTTTTTATGAACAAAGAATTGCTAGATACAGACGCCAGCAGGTCAAGCTACCCGAAACTGTCAAGTTTTCCCAATCAACCTTGAACCGTAATGCTTTAGCGATAAAGTTGAAAATCTATTAAAATTTTTGACAGATTGTAGTAGCTTGATGTGCTGGCGTCTGTACCTACTTAGATACATTGTCGAGTCGGGACTCGTGCTGTTGATGACAATAGGCTTGCTCTCTATTAGGTAGGCACATGATACTTGAAACATAACGTGCGGAATGTGAGTGTACTATAGCCGATGGATTCTGTAAAAATCTCAACGTGAAAAGTTAGGTGAAGTGAGCTTAGAGCGTGCTGCCATTAGTGTCAATCCCTAGCATTAGTTGGAATGACAGCTCCTTCCACACTCACTTCACCTAAGATTTCACGGTGAGATGGTTACAGAATCGCACTGCAGGTACACCTCTGTTCACTCTTCGGGGTTATAGGGTTAATCATATTTTTCTCAAGGAATAAAAAGACATAGTTAGGGAAACCTTAATGATGATGAAGATGAAACAATAGCTTGTCTTGAATAAATAATAATGTGGACAATTTATTGTTAGTTGTAAATCTTAACTAACTATGGTTTATAACTATAACGCAAAGACATAATGAGCCATTTTTTGATAATATTGGTCATTTAGTCAACTTAGTTTTTAATTGTTATTTTTTATGGCATAATGCTGTAGCTATTTAGGAACTCAAATCTACTGCAAGATGAGTTAATATAATAAATGTCAGTCAATATCACTATCATCGTGGATATCGCGAATCGGCAATCGTAAGCGGATTTTATCGTACACTGGATTTTAAACTCTCGGTGTTGAGTAGAGCATTGAGAATACAGTGCGCGAAAAAAACCCGCCGCGGTATTTTTACGTCTGTGCGAACGTCGGCTAAGGGACTAACCACACTTATTCAGCTCTGTTCAGCTTTTGTCCATAGAAAACAAAGATTTTTTATGGAATTCGTACGCATCCGTTCAGCTTTACGGATGCGCACGCGTGCGTGTAGTTAGTCCCTAAGTTAGAACGCCCTCAGGCTAAGTGAAGCGGCGATCTTCACAGAATGGCTTGTAGCAGTTGGATTAGAGTTACTCAATATTGATTGAGTCCTATATACTGAATTTGAAAATCCAAAGTAGTTTGTTTGCTTTAAAATGGTTACGGATTTATCGTATCTAGGTATAGTTATTTGTATTACGCCCCAGGCGCTTACTAAAAACCTACAAATTACCATATTGATTTATAAATAATCGAAGACAATATGTTGTGGTATTGATGCAATTGTTTCTTCGAAACGTGAGAAAACCCCAAGTTCAAATCACTTGGAAATTTGCATGAACATGGAAAATTACGAAGAGTTTAAGAGAATTGTTGTTTTTGTGGTATGTAATGTAACTTGGATAACATTCTTCTAGTTTGTTTTCGGTAAATATATAAGGGCGTCTTCCTTATGTACATAGGTACATATCTCCATTTTAATGACTCAATAACTCATATTAGGACATTCAACACACGCGGCGTGTCCACATCAACCGTGACGGACGCGACGTTGATGATTGATTGTCAAACCGATCACGTATCGGTCACCTTGTCAAACTCCGATTAAACAAACAAAATCAATCCGTTTTGATTTTGTTTGATTGATGGCATTTATTCGATAGGAAAAGGATAGGAAGGTAATTAGTACCGAATGTATAATGTGGCCTGTGATGAGTATAGCAGAAGTCTCGAACCAAAAAATATATTGCTTAAATAGGATTGGAGGAGACAAACTGCGCCATGAGTGAATGGAGGAAACGGTGATGAAGAGGAAACAGCAGAGTAGCAGGAACCGCAGCAGTGCGAGCAGCAGGAGTGTGTGTAAGTACATACCTACTACCACATGGGAGGCAGTGGGAACTTGTATATGACGTTAGGTATACCTATCTAGATAAGTTAAACTAATGAATCCAATTAGGTAGATACCTTGGCGGGCGGTATGGCCGCAAATGTATCTACTGATGGCTTAAGTTCCAGCTATTGTATGCTTTAGATAGTAATGAATACACCTAATGTTCGATATGATTATTATAATTATGTAAATATGGAACAGTTATATTCGGGAATTTGGCTCTATAGTTTTTGCTTCACAACAATATACAACAGTAATAGACGATTGTAGACAAATGTTACTTAATTTTTAAGCATAGTGAATATTTTATTCAACCTATTAACTATTTTATTAGTAAGGTATTTAATTTTATGAAAGAATCAAAAATACCCATTGGTATGTATTGGCACATATCTTAGACTAGGTACATAATATCTGTAACCATACCTATGTTTAGCAAAATAAATGATTGATTGATTGATTGGCAACTTTAAACAATCATTTCAGAATGCTAGACCAGAAACGTATAGCTATATCCTAGCCGTGTACATGACATACAATCAACTGAGTTATCGATTTCATTTTTGCTGTCGTGTCGTCGCTTTCTTTGCTCAGTGCATCCATCTCTTTACAAAACCCCGCTGTTAGCATGATACTGATATCGGTGCCATATTTCTTTAAAAGGGTGAGCAATTTTAACTTTTTTATTTATGATTCAAGTTTCAATAAATTATTTTTGTCAACAAAAATTTGGTACATAATCACAAAGGTAAGGTAGGTAATTAGAATCTGATGGAAACTGAGTACAAAAACAGTAAAGTATGTAACAATACTAATGACTAAATTAGAATTACAAAGAATGCGTACACAAGCCAAAGCGAGCGACGTAACATTTTATTTATTTTAACTGGGTACCTACCTAGATATGTGAAAAATCTAGATCTATTTTTATCAGTAAATTCCCGTCTCTGCCAAATACGGTTTTTACAACAGGTTTTTTCAATTTCTGATTGGTATCTACGATCTTATAAAGTTTAATTAGGAACGTAATAGGAATTTGAGAGTTCAATACTCTTAGTGAACCTTGAACGTCTGCTAAAAGAAATGTATATTAATTCTTATGCAATTTGTTCCTTATTAGAATATCGAAGATCAATTAATCATTTATGAGATAAGATAAAAACATTAATCACATAGGTACTAATTGCCTATAATACTGTATGAGATGTGGCCTTTGCTATGTGGTAAGGAAATTACTGAGTGATATGTTTTTTCTTAGATTCCTTCTATATTTTTTTGAAGACAATGTTACTTACAAACAAGGATACAATCTTAATCAATCTCAATCTTATGTATACAATCTTGGGTTTGGAGTCGACATCATTTGTCATCATCAGTCATTTGGAGAAATGATTATTGCGAAATTAAAATAATGGGGGTCCGAGAATGCTTCCTTAGGGACCTTTAAAAAATTAGGACTTCGCAATTGAAGAGCTTACTGATTTTCGCGGGCTGATTTTTTTAAACTAACAAAATGCTTAGTAATATGCATGAGCTATGCGAAGTTTTGAAATATTATTGCGCTTATTTATATTTTTCGAATATTCGTTCTCATTGAAAGCCTTCCAGAATTCCAAGGAAGATTTAAAATTTTCAAGTGTAGTCTTGGCACGACATTACTGAAGTGTTAACTGCACAAGGATAACTGTCGAAGAGATTTTAGTATTCTGCGCGACCTTGCAAATATTTTATGAGTTGACAACATTTTTGAACTTTCGATTGCATTCTGAACTTGACTATCCTGTATCGACCGACCATGGAGCCTCTTGGTTTCTGTAGTATATTTTTGCACCAAAATATTTAAAATAAATTCAAATATTTAACTTGTTTTAATTAAATATACAAAATAGTTTAACAAATAAGAAATTCGTAAGTTAGTTACATAGCTTTGTTTCATCCAAAGTTTATATACAAACACTTGATCAAAAAAAATCTGCTAAGAAGTTATATAGACTCTATCTACCTAGATACCTTTACAAAGTTAGAGAGAGCAGGTTTGGTTTTTGAGAAGCTGTGCAACCGACCCCCTAAGATGTGTCACAATAAATTATTTTTTATCTGAAAAGCAAGCAAGGCTGTACTTCTTTTGACGAACGTATTTGAGATCGTATCAGAGATCCGAATCAGCGATTATTTTTATAGTAGGTACACAATATCGTAACTGTTATGTTGCTTTTATATTTAGGGGTGTTTGGTCGCACTGAAATAGTTGAGTAGGTAAGTGCTTTAACAATATTTTATGAAGAATATTAGCCCTAATAAATGCTGATAAAACACTAGTTCCTCCATTTGGTCCTACGAATATAAACCAACGTTTTAGTCTACATAATATCACATTTAGCCTACAGATTTTTTTATTATTTTTGAGATGGGCTGCCGCTGTCGCAAATTGCAAAAAAAAAGTTTTCTCATGCATTTCGTAAGAACTTAACTTTTTTCCCAAGTACCTACATTTCGTAAGAAATTAACGTGGATAAATCATAACGTTTTCCTGTAGCTACAACGCTTAAGGTAAGAACCTGCCCTTGCTGCCCTGTCTCAAAAATCCATCGTATAACTATAATTCTACTGTTAGGGACAACAACGCCTCTTTTTTGGGTAGGTTGTAATGTTTGTTGCTTAGTATATCGGTCTGGTTAGGACATAATTATAGAAGTGCCAAAACGGTGTCATTTATATCCGTTATTTGACGTAGATAATGCCATAACTATGGCGATCTAAAATATTTTTGAGGCTGAGGGCGCAAATAGCGTCTTTTAATTTCCTTTGAATAGTTAGTGTTCATGACCCTATGTCCTCACTGTCATAATCCCCAGTTGTCGGTTAATTAAGAAGCCAAAATTCTGAGACTTGGAAGGTTACTTGTGTTACTGGCTAATATAACAGAAATGAAAATACGACATATTAGGAACCATGAAGTTACCTTAATGCCTCAAAAGTGCCAATTACGAGTACACTGCAATTAATAAGTTTTCATACATTGTTTTAAGATCATTAATAGGACCTTTTTAACCGACTTCTAAAAAAGGAGGAGGTTCTCAATTCGGATGTTTGTCTTTTATTTTTTTAATGTTTGTTCGCGCATTACTCCGTCGCTTGCCAACCGATTGAAAAATTATTTTTTTGGTGGAAAGGGTATACTTCCCAAATGGTCCCATAGAAATTTCATAAAAAACGGTTCAGTAGTTTGGTTTTTAAACCAAAATTACTGGTAAAAATTACAACTTAAAAGTGAAAAATATTAACTTTTTTTGCAAAAAAAAACAACCGACTTCCAAAAACAACACTTCAAAGTGAAAAATAACTTTGATTTCGGAAGTCGGTGGCAAACAACGAAAATGTGAACCCAACGACACCGACTTCCGAAATTAAAGTTATTTTTCACTTTGTAGTGTTGTTTTTGGAAGTCGGTTGAATTTTTTTGGAAAAATAGGTTTTATATTGTCTTACACGTGTTTATTTAACTTTGTTGCTAAACTTTAGTAACTTAGGTCACATAATTATTATATTCCAAGTAAGAGTCATATTACGTGACTGTGCTTATAAACAAAGTTATGATATTAATCTTAACGTTGTTGATAACGAATAAAATGTGTGACGAAACACTACCGCACCGTCAATTAAAATTCTTTATAACATCACGTCTGCATTTTTCCGGGGGTAGAGAGAGTTGTGCGGCTACCACATTCATGGTTAAAACCAGTTGCCAATTGTGTTTAATTCAATGTAATAAATAGGGAGAAAAGCGAGCATTGCTATCAACCGGGCACAAACTCGACCTCTGGAGTTTGGTTGATAATTTTTTTGTAAGGAAAATCTCAGTAGCAGCCCAGGCTGATACTGAGATTTTCCTGACAAAAAAAGTTTGTTGGAAAAATTCTATAGTTTTTCCGTAAAAAATAATTATTTAGATTGTATAATCAACTATAATGAACTGTTTATTTTTTTTTATAAATTATTCTTAAAATATAATTATATTGTACACGGTATTTATAAATATATACTTATTTCTGTTAAAAAAATTAAAAAGTCTGTCACATGTTTTTTAACTTACGTAAAAATGCATCTTCGCAATTAGCGACGTACACGAAGAGAAGAACCACAATACTATTTACTGCAAACATTTTTATATTCTTGCTAAAATAAGCTTTAAATATAATTAAAACAATGCTACGGGTAACGTATGATCTATTACTTTTTGGCACAAGAGCTCAGCACATACTGTGCCTCGCAAGGATCGGGTCAACTTATTTATGTTAACTCGTCGATTCTCTTTTCCGTACGATATAATATCATGATCATTGTAATTATTTGTCAAAATAGTGTAAGCAATTATATACGATGTTTCTTACTCTTAAAGACGATAATACTGTGCATTTACTTACGCGGTCAGTGCTTGTGCTAGGGTTACCAAAAAGTTAAATTGTTGTAAATCTTTATTGATGGAATATTTCATGAGGTATTCCATCAATAAAAGATTTTATGATTAATTTTGTTCCTATAAGTTAATGGATTAAGATTTAAGTTTTTTTTTAGCAAGAATAAATTATTACGAGTTTCTATTGTTTTCAGACATTCCCAATTTAGTAAAACTATGAAGTTACTTTATATTTTTAAAACATTTTAAGCATTCTTAAAATTCTTCAATATTAAATTTTATTTTGAAATGTTCCATTTTTTTTATTTCAGTGGAGCCTTTGCAGTCTACGGCCTAAAACGAATAATAAGTACACCTCCCAATATTAGAAGGAAGTAACTATTAGCTAGTTCAGAAGACAGCCCTACTTAGCTACTAGCAGGCATGGTTGTAAAAAGTAAACGTCATTAATTGTCTTTTTTTTTTAAACATTGTCGTTTGTTTGTGTGTAGCTGTAGAGTTCACAGTGCTACAGATGTAAGAGTATATCAGTCATCAATAGCAACGCAGCCCTTTATAATGGTCATCTTAACAATAATGATATTGATTGAAACTAAGGGCAACAAGAAAAGTAAATGAGGGTAATTATGATGACGCACTGACGACCTGTAGTTATTTTTCTTTTTTATACGTAGCACGAGTTTTTTTGTGGTGCTCCGACCGCGTAGCAGTAGAAAGCCTTTCTCTTGCTAAGAGGTTATAGCACTCGTAGCGTCTTCTGACAAGTCAAGGTCTCTATTTCTCGCTGTAGTACTATCAATTCAGCCTATTGCAGTCCACCGCTGGACATAGGCGTCTCCCAGGCTGCGCCACAACACCCTGTCCTCCGCCTTCCGCATCCAGTCTGTCCCAGCCACCACACATTCTTTAGTCATCCGTAGTACTAGTGTATTTCCTAATAGTATTTTTCGGTTATGTTGTTAATTTCGTAAGTATGTCTTAGGATAGGTATAGGAATAGAAGAAGTGTTGTGCAAAAATGAATTTAATTCCTGCACGACTTTATTTACTTATTAAGGTACACCACAACAGCTTCTGTATTTTTAATATGACCTAAGTACAATAGGCGTCACCGTACTTACACAGTCACCAATTATAGCTTAACCAGGAATCTTAGATACAGTTTTTTTTTTTTTTTTTTTTTCTTTATTAATAAGAACTAACGTTCTTAGTAATGGATTACAATCTAGCCTAACAGACTAATAAGTAATTTAACTGTAACTTAATATTTTACGAGATAGATTATGTTATAACTAAGAATAGTGTCAATTTGCACTTTTACACAGTTTCGTAGCACTTTCTTAGGGTCTGATAATTGATAAAACACTTTGTTCATGTGTTACATGTATAGCACCATTAGCACCGCACTATTATTCATTCACTATATAAATATTACACTAACTCAAATGGTTTAGTTCTCTTTAGCCTACGCACTAAGTCCGTGTTGTCTAGCAGCTGAATTGCCTCGACATTCACATGTCGGTGAAGTCTGTGTTCGTGGGCTTCAGCAAATTTTTGAATGATGGTGGTGACGAGTTCCATTTTAAGATCACGGTGGAGGTCGTCATTTCTAATGTACCATGGAGCATTTAGAGCATCCCTGAGTACTTTATTTTGGAATTGTTGGATTATTTTAACGTTACTTCGTTTAGTACAGCCCCAAAGTTGGATTATATATACAGATGATACCACATAATAATAAAACTAAAGGCTCTAGAATTTAGAAACTCATGTCTACAGGTTTGCTCGATTTTTGACGATCGACGCATGTGATCAAACAAGATCGAGTAAATGTGTAAGCAACAAACGATCGACATAGTAATTTTATCGATTGGCACGGTGGATCGTTTTTGATGATCGATAAATGCTCCATTTTTTTTAAATATTTCCCTTTCGAAAACAGGCGATAGTACCGATAAATAAAATCAAACAAATCTGTAAGTAGGTGACAGACCTTATTGATCATCAAAATACAGCATATCTAGCGACAAAACTATCGTACTAAATCAAGCAAAATTGTAGGCACCCTTAGCGATCGTATTTGGTGAATACATACACGGTTGCGTTCGATCCGAGTTACGTCTTACATACAGTACCGACTGCAGTTTTTCCTGAATTCACTGTAATAAGATGTCTTTTTAACAGATTAATTTAACAAACATTGCCTATTTCTTTTTTTACCATTTAGTTAATAGTTAGATACCTACTTCTTGTCTTTTAAAAATGGCAACACGAGGCAGTCTTGTCTTTTTTCTTTGTTCTTTATTGCCATAGTAATAAAGCAGGTTCATTCTAAGGTACTTCAGGGCAGAGAGTTCAGAGTAATCCATTATTGTGACATTGAGGTACCTACATATGATTTCACATTTATTCTCTTTCTGAATAACGAAAATGTTTTCAATAAAACGAGGACAATGTTAAAATATGTATTATGTAGTTAGCGGCCTGTATGGTCGTTGATGTACGCCTGCATGCCTGTAGGCACAGATATATCTATCTATATCTGTGCCTGTAGGTTTTATTTTTGAACCGAGCATATGAAATTGCAAATGGAAAATTTTGGATAAATTTATAGGTAACTTTGAAACACTAGTTGTAAACATTTTTGCAAAATGATTAAGGCTTTTTATTATAATTGTTTACCTACGTTCTTTTTACTTAAAATTTACTATAACCGATAATAGTTAAAAAAAAATGAACATTGAATAATGTTCTAATGACGTCCAGAAGAAGTAGGTATACGGGTCGCAAAATTTATTATATGTAAAAAATGTACTTTCATATTATTATGTCGCTAAGATTGACATTAAGTAGATTTACAAGGAAAATCATAAAAGCGCTCATCCTCTCTCCTACTTATTTTAAATGTTGCTGTGCCCGACAGGGTTCATAATTGTTTCTATTTATTAATACTTGCCACCTGTATGTGTACATTATGGATTGCGATGAACATTAATTTAATTGAATTCTCTAGCCTAACCAGCTAATACTGTATTCTCACAGTTTTGCTTCAAAACCTGTCTAATAAAGCAAGTTTTATACTAATAAAGTTAGAGAATTTTAAACTCATGTGAGTTTCAATGTGCGTACAAAGTCACCCCTATTAACTCATTTGATATCTCCAATTTGGATTTGCCCTAATGGATTATTGTGTATAATTTGTGTCCTATTTTCTATATGCACATCACTTTGAAGGGACACTGGCTTCTAAGATACAGGTACATAAACCTAGTTTAGAAGTCAGGGTTTTCATTTTGGAACACTAACCTAAGTTATTTTTAGACCAACATAATGTAAATGCATTTACTGAGAAATAAAGATTATTATTATTATATTATTATAATCCATAAGGTACGAAGGGCTAAGGCACTTTCTTACGTCAAAAAAACTATTCAGTAATATCAGTATTATTTTTATTTGCGAACAATTCTATTAACATTCGAATTTTACTTATGTATACATAGTTTGTCTATTATAAGCATGTCACCACATTATTCATCGCGAGAAATACCTATTTGAAACCCGATACCTACATCCAAAGGTCTCTACAGGTCATTATGTATGCAACATGGTTTTCCATAGTAGGTAGTCTGAAAAAAATACAAAACCCTGTTAAGTAGAAAAAGGTTCAAGTCATTTGTTGATTTATTTTGAGTCATCTACGATTTGCAAAATCACTGTTGGTGATTTAATTGTCACTGCGTCTTAATTTCAACAATTGATTGTGTAGAGTCAGCATTTCAATTGCCAGATGTTCGCGGTGAGGCAGTATTATCAGTATTTCCTGATTGTGCGAAAAGCTTCTTCACATTGATCAACAGGAAACGTTAGTCATTCACGTGATTATAGGAATAAAATATTTTTTTATGCAAAGAAGACAATAATATCAGCTAAATAGCTTTGCGAAATACCTGTTTTATGTATAAAACAGAGGTAGCATTATAAACACGCATATAATTAATTTACTCACTAACCAATTTAATGTTCAATAATAATATAAATTAAGATTAGCAGTGCCACTTCCTGGCTATAGTGACATTCTACGACTAATCTAATCAAACTCAATCGAGTTTGATTAGATTAGTCGTAGAATGGTAATCACCATTGAGATCATAGATCCTTGTCCTTGATCTGAGAACTAACTTTAGTTAGTCCTGAAGCAAAGTTTTATGTCAAAAAACAAATAAAATAATTTCACACTAACTTCTGCCTGCGACTTCGTCCGCGTATTTTTTTTTGACCTTTAACTTTCGCACAAGTGTTAGCAGAAAGTACGAACAAACAAACATTTTTTTGCATTAGAAGATAAACCTACATGGGCACTTATGAAACGTCAGATAGGTGCGCTAAGGGCACGGTTCTTCCAGTTGGTCGTTTCTTTGTAACACCTTTCCTATATTAACTAACTAAGGACATAATTAGTGCCTAACTACTTACCTTCGTATGTAAAAAAAACATGAATATAATAAGCATAGTTAAAATAGATGTCAACAAAATATATTTTTAATATTTTTATTTATATACATTAAAATGAAATGTAATGACTTCCAACTTAAACCTAATCAATTAATAAAATAAAAATATATTATCCTAACTTACGAGTAACTAATCGAACAACCCGCATATCTAACCTGTATAGGAATATAATTTGTGGAGTTAAAAATAAACATTAAAAAAGAAAGTAGAGCATAATGATCAGCTATGAATATTTAATAGCAATAAATCTAGTAGATAACGGATAACCATTAAGTAATTATCTATGAGATTTAATATTCATTTATGCACAATTAGAGCCTAGATATGTTATAATTATGTGGACATAATTATTTTTATGAAGATCCATGTTCACTTTTAAAAAGTACGAGAAGACGTGATTTTTTCTAAGCGATACCACGGTAATGATAACGTGGCGATATTACCGTTTTCTAATTATTTATCTCGATGTGGAATCAGCAATTTGTTATCAAAGTTTTTAAATGTTTCAAGTTTACTTCTGCTAGATGACAGTTTGAGAGTTGAGGCCGAGATCTATATACGTCACTTAGCACGCAAACGCACGCTAATGCCTTAGACATGTTCCCGTTTCAAAGTCAAAGTAATTTAATTGTCAGAAACACGGTACATAGGATGTCCATTGTCCACGCATTAGGAAAAGGTCTATATGTTTCACCATGAACTGGTTTACAAACATTAGTTGCGAAATTACAAATACCTAATGGTGTCACTAAGGATAAATTAGAAGGATTAAAATGAATTGGAATTTATTTTATTATACTCGTATTGTCACAGTTTCACTCTTAGTTAAAAATTATCATTATCCCATTAAAATATTGCCAGTTTCAAAGATTAAGTAGATTTAATTTTCGATCCCATGGGAATATGGGGATGAAAAGTATCCTATGTGTTATTCTGATGTATAAGCTACTATTGTTTATAGATATAGATAATACTGTAAAGTTTCATCAAAATCCGTTCAGTAGTTTTTGCGTGAAAGTGTAACAAACATCCATCCACTCATCCTCACAAACTTTCGCGTTTATAATATTATTAGGATTTAAACAATGTTATATTTTTTTATTGCACCCATTCAAAAATTAAGTTTTATAAAGATTTTTCCAAAAGCTATTCACATTCTTGTAACATAATCTCTACCGTGTACTTGTATTTTGACAGTTGTGCAACAGTGACAGGAATAATGTTAAGCCAAAGTACGTGCTTAGTAACGTTTATAAATCTCGGCATAAGAGTATGTAAAACTCACAGTAAGTTCAAGTTGTGCCTGTTTCCGCAGTACGAGTCAGTCGCAGGTCGCGGTCGTCAACTTGTGCAATTAAACTTGCAAATCGAGAAGTGTGAATGAACTGATGCTCTTGTAAGAGTTCAATGAATCAATTGCCGTTAAAAGAAAGACAAAGCCTTGAATTTACCTTTAAACTATGATTTTTGGTAGCTCGATGGACACTTTATCATGATCATCATCATTTCAGCCCGTAATCACCCACTGTTGGACTTAAGCCTGCTTTCCCTTTCTTCTGCCATACTTGCCGGTTCCGTTGGGAACTTAAGCATAATAATATAGTCATTCAGAGGAAGGTGTTTTTACAACGCAAGGTAGACGTTAGAAGTAATTCGATACCTTGCCTTCTTTGTATTCTTCATGTGCAAGGAAACATTCATAAACTAGCTAGCAACTAGAAGCTATATACCATTGCTAAGACTTCCACCGATCTTATCATAATATTGTAAATGGCATGTAATTGGAATATTGGTATTAATTAATTATAGTGATTTTGCTTGTACCATTAGGTGTTCCACGTTAACATGCCTCGAAGGTAGACTACTGCTTGTCTGACCTACAGATATGATCTATACCCTAGCTAGACAATTATAATCTGTAGGTCACTTAGGATACAGAAATTTACATTTCTAACATTGTAAATGATCTTGTCTAGGGCACTCTTAAAACTAAAGTATCTTGTAGCAATTCGAACTGGAATTATTTTATGTATGAGATGGAAAAACTCGGATCTGAAACCTAATTTGTTTTTCCAATTCTACTTTGAATTTTCGAATTATAATGCCAATTTCAATGAAATAACAGTTGGAAAGAGACTCATTAGAACAGTAATGTCTATACTTGAGTCTTTTATCGATTCGGCTATATGGAGTTAGGGGTCTCTTCTCTAAGTCCGTAAACAAAGTAACGGGCCCGTCCGAAATTAGTTGACCCGTCTAAACAAGTGTCAAATTCAATATTTCGGATGGGCAAAAACACACGGGGATTGCGATAGCTGTCAAATTGTGTTGTCATTCATTATTAGTTCGGGCCTCGAACTAATCTTATGTCCGTTTACTAACGGACGTAGTTGTATGGGCATTTTATACTCCGTATTACTATACGGAGTATAAAATGCCCATACAACTACGGATTTCGTGCTTAGGGTCCTCCTGTTGGTCGTGTGCATGCATCACGGGAAGCGACCTGTGCTGTTGTGTTATGGGCCTATTAAGTACCTATTTCGCTTAGAGCTAGCTCTAAACGCAGTAAATAGTTACGAAAGTAACCCAGGATAGTGATCACCGACCAATCTTGGTTAGATTGAATGGACCTATAAAGTGAAGGGAAGATGGATGTTAAACGGCTCATTTTTTTTATAGGTACCTAAGTATCATTTGTTTCTCACCTATATTTTTTTATAAAACAAGCTTTGCACCCGGTGGGATTTCCCATCGACAAAATGCCGAACTTCCATACAAAATTTCATCCCCTTACTTAAACCCCTTTAGAGGGTGAATTTTCAAAAATCTTTTTCGGAACTATTGTGTAAAATTAAATGGTTCTAGTCTTCTAGACCTAGCTGTTTAGACTGTCCGATATCTTGACATATAACGCACAATCTAAACCGACGCCGACAAGAAAATATGATAATTTAAAGAATATAATTTTTATGAACATACAGATTATTCTTGAAGAACGTAGTAAGTAGGGTAATAATCTACTCCCACACATCCCAATGAATATGTTGATCGGCATTTCCTATCGTGTATGTCAGGGTTTACAAGAAACTTTATTTTCGTGCAAGTCGGTTCCATTAACGCCATTGACATTTGACACAGAAGGTTTATGAGCTTAATTCTGTTTCCGCTTCGTCAGAAACAATTTAAACACACGTTACTGAGATTTCTTGAATACCTACCTACCTAATGAGACTGTACATTGTCTTATTTAATGAGTCAGTATTTATTTATATGTTACTATAGTCATCAGGAACTGAACTTAGGTATAATTGTTAATTTTTTTGCAAACCAAAAAATATATAAATTGTGTTATACCACCTAAACTCAACTATTACCTATATAATTATGCAGTTAGTTATTAACTTATACTTGCAAAATATATAATTATGAGTAGTTACTAACCGAATGTCGCTCCAAATAAAATACTTGTATTCAGCTGCATCCGGTTGGACTGGAAGCCGACCCCATCTTAGTTGGGAAAAAGGCTAGGCACATGATGATGACTAAACCGCACCCTAATTGCGTAACACACGATCAATCGTACACTGAATCATTTTGAAGCAAATTGGTAATTCATTGCTTCATAAGTTCGAAAAATTTGTCTGCTCAACAAGTACCTAAATAACGCAATGAATGTTGTTGAACTGTCAAAATGAAACCGATTCTGATTGACTGTGTGCATTTGTGTGTTACGCAATTAGGGTGCCGATGTAGGTAGTTTACATCGTGTAGACAGTGCACCGAAGAAGTGACCCTTGAGATTGTTTCGCCATTTCTTTTCAGGGTCAGGAGTCAGATAGGAAATGTCGACTCCATCTCGCTTTTTTTTAAATTTTTTATAATATGACGTGAAAAAGGGATTCTGCTATCCTATTTACAGAATAAAGTAGCCATGGGTACCGAAAGCCTAAGTTAAGTTGGTACTCAATTCAGTTGCATCAAGTTGGACTGAAAGTCAGCTTACGCTGTAATATAATCTGAAACACCAATATACAGCGGCTGATCATAATGTCTTTCTCTATGGGTACATATGAAGATAAATCAGCCGCAACATAATAATATTATATTGCACAGTGCTAACAGTATACTCTACCATGACACCTAGTGAGATATAGCTTTTAATTATGTCTTCAGCAGATTTACGACGGCTATTGGTAAGGGAAGCCGAATTATAATTTATTCGTACATAGACAGTGTGTAAAAATAAATGATGCTCACACAATTTTAATCTGTTTCTCTTATGTATTTAATAACAACTGATTAATTATATTTATAAAAAAAAACTACATAATAAAATATTTGTTGTGATTTACCATCCAAGAGAGTTCCATGTTCTAACTATGGCATCTCTCTCTGCATGTCTTTATCAAATCACAATAAATCATCGACTTTGCTTTAGCTTTGACGACTTTATATGGAGTTACCTATACCAACAACGAAGAATTTATAACCAATTTTTCTTGATTTCAAAAACATTATACCCTGAGGTGACATAATATGTAAGGTATTTTTACTACCCTGGAATGTGTCGTCATTTGCAAGTGGGCACCTGACCCTCAAGGCTACAACGACCGCCGGCAACATTATGTGGCTTGCTAATAGATCTGCATCATTATTACGCATACGTATTGTTGCCAGGAGGTTCGAACCCTCATTAGTGATCGAAATTGGTTTCACTTAGATTTTAGGTGCTTGTGAGAGTTATCGGTAATGCTTACAAAGTTAGAAATATTATTCAAATAAAATTAATTAATTGAATTATAATGTTAATTTCTCAATGCTCATGAAAATTCATACATATTTTGTGACTCGTTGAAGGGGCCCGTGGCTAAATAATAACAGCCGCACAGATCGATCGGTCAGGTTAAGCTATGCTTGCCGCGGTTGGTCTGTGGATGGGTGACCATCTTTACATACCGAGACCCCTCCGTGCCTCGGAAAGCACGTTAAGCCGTTGGTCCCGGCTGTCATTCGTGGATCTTTGACAGTCGTTACGGGTAGTCAGAAGCCCGAAAGTCTGACAACCAGTCTTACCAAGGGGTATCGTATTACCCAATAACTGGGTTGTGGAGGTCAGATAGGCAGTCGCTCCATGTAAAATACTGGTATTCAGCTGCATCCGGTTAGACTGGAAGCCCACCCCAACATAGTTGGGAAAAGGCTAGGCAGATGATGATTTTGTGACTCGTTGTTCGCAAACCACTAAACCCGCAACACAAAATATATGGAAAATGCAAAATGCCGCATATGGGAAATGTCTGTACAAATAAGTCATCAAAATTAACATGGATAGCATGTAGCATAATTTGCCTATAATGTTCCCAATACTGAGACACGGGCCTCGTCTTCGAGAGGGAGTGGGCTGTACTCTACCACGCGAGCCCAGTGCAGGTTGGTACGTCACGTGTCTTTGAATTTTTGGTTCTAGGACATGCCGGATTTCTCACGATGTTTCCTTTATTGTTTTGAAAGCAATGGTGATGAAATTATTTACAAAAAGTAAAGCGCCTACCCGACTTACCAGTCGTAAGGCGACGGTTCGACCGTCGCCTTACGACTGGTAAGTCGGGGGCGGTACCACTGGGCCGCCAGTTCTCATGCTCTAGCCTAAAGCGAAAGATTTAAATTAAACCGTAGTTTCTGAAGTGTTGTTCATTCAGAAATAGGGTAAACAAAAGGGTGGGAATAACAAAGGTATAATAATCTACAAACTTCGGACTAATTCCAAAATGTTGGGCCCTTCGGAGTTGATTGTATGACCACAATAGCTTCGTAATTTCATTAAAACTATCCATAATTATTACAATAAGCTCCGTAGTGCGACGCCTGCCGGAAAAGGCACGAATAAATGAGGTGCGTTTCGATTCAGATTAAATGATCAGGCGTTCGCGTGCAGTTAATAAAGTTTTCTTTTGGGGTGGTCTGTCGTCGTTATGGCCTTATTGTCATAATTAGTTGTATTATCGAATACTCCTTATGTATATTTATGTTTAATGAAGGTGAAATGTTACCGGAGCACCTACATATTTTTACAAGCAAACAAAATCGTAGGTTCTGGTCTAGCAGATAGTTAATAAATATTACACTAAAAAAGAATAAATTCTTACATAATTTAAGTGCACCTACGTAGAAAGTATAGCTAATGGAACTCAAAATGTTTATTAACTGTTTAAGAATGAAGAAAAAAACCTCTGGATTTATCGTTCGAACACCCACAGAAAAACCAAATTAGGATTTATTTTCTCCTTTTGTCTTATAATAAATCCATATAGGTCCCTCGCACTTGTCCAGTAAAACCTTTCAGCCTGGCTTACAGCGATATGGAGCGCTGAAAGCCATCCTGTGTGCGCTCGCTAGTTTCAGAGATGTGAAAGCTTGAACAATTTCAGTTATTCGCGAGTCGCAGGCGGGAAAGGATGCTCGCCGTTCCCGCTTTGCCGAACAAACGATCGTTCGGAACTTCCTAACTTTGTGTCAACTTGTGATTGTGAAATACTGATACTGGAATTGTAAATGAGTTTTAAAAATTGGTTCGTTGTACTCTTCAGTCATAAATAAGCTGTGAGGGAAGGAAATAGGATTTGAACTTGTGTAAGTAAGCAAAATAATCACTTGAATATTGATGAAGGGGAATGGGGGATTGACTCGGGCTGTCCAGGAACGCATATATATCAAACCTAACTATCTTTTCCTTGAGGAAACTGTATTCGTATTGAAGTGGTACTTTATTAGGTACATAAATCGAGTGCTTTCAGTGTATTGGCTTGGCATTATAAACACCACGCTGCCACCGCTCGCCCATTTTCATGGCATTACCTAGACGTACTGGAAATCTGGTTCTACTTATGTAACTCTACGGCATTGCAGGTTATTTATTTAAAGTTATTAGCACAAAATGGTTGTGTTTTTAAATAGAAGTGTATGTCGCTGAAATCATGGTGGTATGGTATAGGTACCTACTGAGTCATTATCCATTTTCATATTCCAAATGATTGGGAAATCACTGATAAGATAATATTTTACTTTTAAACAAAATATTTAAATAATCAATAGTTTTTATACAAGTTGATTCAAATAATTATGAGTTAACGGGACTTTTACGAAATATTAGCCGTAATCATTTTTATCCCATAACATCCCATAAATATTAAATCTTCTTCCAATATATTTTGCAAAAATATAAGCATCGTATGTTAGTTTAGCAATTTAGATATTATCATATTAAATCTAAATTGCGATAATCCATCGCTTACCAAAGTTGCAACTCATCAAGAGTAAATTGTTTGAACTCTGATACCTACACCTGCCTATCCTAATGGTTTCATACGAACCCTTTATCCACCAAAAGAATCGGACGAAACACTTGATAAGCAAGCTACGTAGACACCACGCCTCAGCAATTCTCTTTATTTGTAGCGAACTCAAGTACCTACATTAACGTCTCTATTCATCAGTGTCCATTTCAGGTAAAAGGTTCACACCAATACCTTCGAACGTATCGCACTCATTTATGAAAGTCTGATAAACACAGAAACAAATTTATTACACGGTAACGGTTAATGTGTGTGGCCTCCAAAAGTTATTTGACCTTTTTCCACTTCAGCTTTGATACACCACATTATGATTTAAACTTAGGTGAAGTGAGCGTGGAGTGAGCTGTCATTCCAACTAATGCTAGGGATTGACAATGTTAACAGCCGGTCGATTCTATAAAAATCTCACCGTGCAAACTCATGTGACTCTCATGTCACTCTCTCTCACTCTGATGTGAGTTGCCAGTAATGTCAATCCCTAGCATTATTTGGAATCAGCTCACTCCACGCTCACTTCACCTAAGTTTTCACGGTGAGATGGTTACAGAATCGCACTGCAGCTCACTCTAAGCTCACTTCACCTAACTTTTCACGGTGAGATTTTTACAGAATTGATCGGCTGATTATTTTTTTATTTTAACATCAGAATGGGGCATCACAGCTGAAGTGGAAAAATGTCAACTAAATTTTGGTGGCCACTGTAAGCATATTATGGTGGATTTAAATTTTGTAGATGTTTGTTTGATGAATAAAATAATTAATAACACATTGTGTTGTCATTATAACGCAGACAATATGTTATGAATGTTTTGAATAGGTACATTAAAAGTCTGACTCTTGGCAACTACCTGACTTCGTTAGTTAGAACTGCCAAGCCGGGCGGGGCACAAAGTTTGAGATGAATGTGTTAGTTATTGTAGATGTAGGACTTGTCAGTGTAAAGAATTTAGAATTTTTATTCAGTAATTAGTCAAACTCAACAACGGAAAAAAGAAATAGAAAATGCTGCACTATTGATAACCATACCTAAGCACGTTAAGCCGTCGTTGGTCCCGGCTGTCATTCGTGGGCCTGTGACAGTCGTTACGGTCGGTCAGAAGTCCGAAAGTGACAACCAGTCTTACCAAGTGGTATCGTATCACCCAATAACTGCGGGTTATGGAGGTCAGATAGGCAGTCGCTCCATGTAAAAAACTGGTATTCAGCTGCAACCGGTCAGACTGGAAGCCGACCCCAACATAGTTGAGAAAAGGTAAGGCAGATGATGATGACCACATTACCTATTTGTTTCGACTGTACTGAAGCTAAAAGCACTCCCTTACACAGTTTTCATTTTGACTGTAATATTAATTTCAATGATAACAAAGAAATTGCACCTATGTATTTTTTTACAGTACCAATATACATAGTCCAGTTTATAAAGGCCACCTTACCTTCCGATGTGGCAATGGAAAATAATTAGATTCAATTTTCAGTAGTACAGTCACGTGCTTCCCTAGTCCTAGGCACAGGGAATTTGTTCACATTATTTCAGTTAGTAGAGCACGTCCACAGTTTGTTCAGGAGTCCAAGACACACTACACACATACACACACAGCCAGACGCACAACTACAGACATACTATGTATATCTTTGTAATATCTTTTTCGTAGGTTCTTATTGATAGAACACGTCATGTCTGTATTTCCCTGGAGGGTATCCAGTGGCGTAGGAGTGAGTGACGGCGTTGTGACCACAAATCGCCCACAATTTCAAATTCCAGACAGTTGATGGTTTTTTCTGAAAAACTCAGTAACGCCATCTCCAAAACTAGATTATTAATTAAGGCTCTTATTTATTGTATTTTTATATTTAATTTTACGAAGAATACCGCGTTATGACGTGGATAGCAATCTGTTTCCTAATTAATTGTTTTTTCTCGTATTATTAGTATGTACAGTCACGAGCAAAAGTATGTATACACTCGGCTTTATTCAAAAGCAATTTACTCCTTTATTTTTGAATGAAATTTTATGTTGTTACGAATATAGCATTTTCGAACCCATATGTTTATTGTAATGTGTCGTATTTCAAAGTTGCATTCGTTATTTCACGAAAAAATCGCAATTGAAAGTTGCCAAGTGTTGACATATTGGTGCTCGTGACTGTATATTATTACTGAGTTCGATTATTTTCACTCTAGCAACAATGGTAGACGAACTTGTAGCGAATATGCTTTAGTCACGATTACCAATAAGTCTTACTTCATTTTATAGATAAAAGTGCTTGATTTAGAACTCGTGAAATAAGACTTTTACTGTCACGTAGGATGAGAAAAAAACTGGAAATTAGTCACTGCTTTGTATCATGTTTTACGATTATTTTCAGACATCCTGCTTATTCCTATAATATGTAACTTTTTAGGGACTTTATCCTAAAGTACATTAAGTGGTCTTGGGTTAAAGGAAAAGTTATCGTGTCGTGTGTCTAACTTAGGCCTGACTTTAACTTCGCTATAAATCAAGAGCTTTCGTAGAGCTGTACCAAGATTTGGAACCTAAAGATCTGGGTCCGAACGATATCTTCAATATTTGAGTAGGGTTCAACGGTGAAACCCCTTATTTACTCTTCTCATTTTAATGATGTAGGTACTGCAGTGCGACAAATGTTGTCAATTTAATTATCGCTAAATAGTCTATCGAAGGCTTGAAGAACTGCCTAACATAAGTGGTAGTGGGTAGGGCACATTGCTCGCAGAACTGATGGCCGATGGGACCGCAAGGTTCTGGAGTGGCGACCGCGTACCGGAAGACGTAGCGTTGGAAAGCCTCCCACGAGGTGGACCGAAGACCTTGTGAAGGCCGCAGGAATCCGTTGGATGCGGGAAACACAGAACTGGTCGAAGTGGCGGTGCTTGCCTCCTCTAAGTCTTTCGGATGAAAGATGCTGATGATGATGAAATAGCCTCTCTGGAACAGTTATCGAATTTGTCTGTAAAAACTGCCTATAATTTATTGTACTATAATTGTACAAAATATTAATTTTGGTAAAATACATAATCTAGTTTCAAGAGTTGTAAAGCCTTTGCCGAAAATGTAAATCGATTTCAATAAAGATACAAAAGCCTACAATTTTGCTTACTTACAGTTCCACAAAATGACTAACAGGTGCTATTGAACTCTATACAAACAAGAAATGGTGAAGTTTTTTGTAAAAGTGACAAGGACCTGACAATATGTGTAAGAACGTGAAGAACGTGTCATGGGAGACGGAGACCCTGATGGGCACTCCTCCGAAGTCGAAGTGGGGGAGCTTCGAGCCCAGGGCTGCGCTGTCCCATGTGGGGCTGTTCGTGGCGCTCATGCTGTACACGGGTGGAGGAGGATTGGTGAGTACCTACTACACTACTTATAGCATTTTTTCCAACATTTCACATGCCTCTGTCCGGCTACTTTTTAAGTGGCGAAAGGTATGAGTACACACACGTTCAACAATCTACCGGGCTTACTCAAACATCACCGGATGGAGTATGTTTGAGTAAGCCCAGTGCCGAATGGTTTGAAAATCTCTTGTTACATTCACCTTTTTCCGATAAACATAAGAGCCACACCTCACCAGGACGCCATGGCGGCGAAGCCAGATCGCGTCGCCAATAAAATGTATGATTGGCTGCGTAACCAAACTAATGCCAGATGAGCTACCCACTATATAGCTGTATACATTTAGTTGGCAGCACAACCTCCTGACGACGTCGCCATGATGGCGTCCTGGTGAGGAGCCCTTAGATTCTCAGCTACATGCATGTTCTTGTGTTGCGGAAAACATGTTACTGGCAACATGGCGTGTTGCTTGTGTTGCTGGCCACCTGTTATTCGTTGTCGTGGTAAACAAAAGTTGCGCCACTTTGATGCCAGCAACATTTGAAGTTGCGGGAAATAATGTTGCGCAACTTTCTTTCGAATGATAACGAGGCTTGAAGGGCCCACGACTCGTTCGGTGTCAATTTGGACAACACACCATGCATTGAGACGTACCTACATAAATGTATTATTATTAATGTATATAGGATTATGGAGAAAATAAATAAAAAGGGTAGGTTGCCATTATCTGTGTGGTGGCAAGTTTCAAGATCGACTTGTAATAAAATAAATATCAGTTTAAACAGCTCGTAATGCATTTATTTAGTACTTAAAACATGTCTTCTTCACATCGTGAGGTATATAATACACATGGTCTGTATCAATAAAATAAATTACATTTATGTCAAATATTAAACTTAACCATTCCTTACACAATACAGTACCTACTTAAACTTAATTATTTCCTTACTTTTATAGTCCAATTGAGATACACGAACAATTATTCTTTAAAATATTGCGCGCATTAAAAATCAGCAAAATCATCTTCGAAAAGGCATATAGAACTTTGTTTTAGTTTTTCATTATCAAAGGGCTCAAAATTTTCTGTATCTCCGGGGGATTTCACGTTCGGTACAAATGGAGGTCGTATCCGACTATTCAAAAGATTGTCCCAATCAATTTCTTTAAACCATTTGTGGTTCTTAAAATCCAAAACACCATCTTTAAGTACGCCGTAACGCCTCGATACGTCTACTTGAAGAACACGTCCAACTAAGTCTTTTAAGTCTGAAGTAAAATGTCCCGGGCACTTGTATTTCCCAGCTACAATTTTCTCGTAAATTCTCATGGGGTCTGAAGCATAGAATGGTGGATGACCAGCGCTCATTTCATACAGCAGAACGCCAAGTGACCACCAGTCCACCGACATCCCATATCCCTTACTGAGTATTATTTCAGGTGCCAAATATTCTGGAGTTCCACAGAGCGTCCATGTCCGGCCATGTATCAACTTACAAAACCCGAAATCGGTAATTTTTATATATCCTGTTTTGTCAATTAAAATATTTTCTGGCTTCAAATCACGGTACACTAGCTCGCACGAATGAAGGTATTCCAAAGCGAGGATTACTTGAGCACCATAAAACTTCGATGAGGTTTCCTCAAATTTTCCCATCTTGCGTAGATGAGTAAACATTTCTCCTCCAGGTATGAATGGTAAGACAAAGTAAATGTACACGTTATCCTTAAAATAATACTTCATGTAAACAACAAAAGGGAAGTTCAGGCCGCACAGGATCTTCTTTTCGTAATAACTGTGCTCAATTTGCTTTAATTTGACAACTTTCTCTTTTTCTAATGATTTCATTGCATAGTATTTGCCAGAACTCGTGTGCTTTACAAGATAGACTACTCCAAAGGCTCCATTGCCAAGAACTTTGTATATTTCAAAGTCAGCCAATTTGGCATTACTTACAGATGGTTCATTCCATGAATCTATAAAATCTTGATGTAGCTTAAATAAATATTGTGTGTATTGTTCTTGTTTTGCTTGTGAATACCCACTCTGAAAGTCTTCGCCCATGCTGCCTTCGCGTCCTAGCCGAGCAGTTTGAAATACTTATGGAATATTACAAATTAATAAAATAAGACACTGATGGGCTGGTATAATACGTACCTATTTTATTAAAACTATGAACAATAAAATATACACTGCTCTGAACACCTCTGAATTTACTCATAAAAACAAATGAACATTATTTTGTTTTTTTTCTGAAGATTTCCTGTAAAATATATTTTTAACAGGTGAGTGGGTAATCTTCTTTTTGCTAAGTTGGCAACGTAGGGAAGGCGAGGTTTCATTGCAGTCGCGTTGGCGTTGCCTTCGTTGTGAAGGGCGAACGAGTACTACACTAGCTCACAAAAGTTGATCCGGAAAAATCGCTAGAAATTAACATTTTTGGCTGTACTTACGCGTGAAAAGTAATCCCGCATGTCATAGTTTTCTTTCTTACGTCTTATTAAATACACAAGAAGGCATTTTGATGCGTATTTTTATATAAAAACTGAAGTTATTGAGCTGTATCGATATATTATGCGTTGTTTATACAATGGTCCGGGTGTTACTGACGGCATACCCTTGGTTCGCATAACATTTGAAGTCCTTAAGTCAATAGGCATCTGACCAAAAAAGCGGGGGCCGATGCGGGCGCGTTGACAGGCAGTTGATATGCAAAATGATGCTTATGACAAGTAAAGACGGATTGTAGTGTATCCACTAACTTAAAATATACAAGTACGCTGGACTTCATACTATCGATGACAAAATGAAGACTTGATTTTCGCCATTTTGGCGCTGATATCAACGTGAGCGTCCGTGGAACTAATATTTTTGATAGCGAGTTTTACAAAAGGAGTAGACTTAATCATGAAAGTATTAAGAAATGTTCTAAATATCTCTTACTGAACACAAAATATAAAAAAATCGTATTCCACAATTTAGACCTAAATCATCAGAGACGTACCAAAACAACACGACGGCCATTTGAAACAATGTGTGAGTTTTAGTTCCTGAGGCGCTCGGAATCGGCACAAAAAGTAACTGTCATTTCGTATAGTACCTATATTTAGTTCAGCGTACTTGTTTAATATAGATGAGTGAGTGTATCTATTTAATAAATATGTAAACACTGTCTCATTCACATAAGCGGGGTAGCTGCTATGACTAATGTCATCTGTCAGTCACAAGGAATGGAGGGAAACAGAGAAATTGAAGCAGGGTCTACACGATAGCGCTTGGTGTGGTAGTGAGCCAGTGAAGTGATCTAAACGGCATCTACCGAATTCTACAGGGATATAAATAATTATGACTTAAAATTGTATGGTATCCAGTAACTTTCGTCACATATTGTTGGTGGATGTGTCGCTAAAATGATTGTTTTTGGATTGTCAGAGTAATATCCCTGGACATTTCACACAGCGCCATCTAGTCCCAAGCTAAGCAACCTAATGCTTGTGTTATGGTAACAAGATGGCTGATAAACTACTTATATACATTTTTTTCAATTCAACTCCGTCTTTTAACCAGATGCTTCGTTTTTTAACACAGTCACATCTGCGTCTGTGGTGACCACTGATCTATAATAAACAGTCTGGTGGTGAACCACTAATTTCACACAACCTATTTCTAGCCTTAGGTCTACGCCATGGAATTTGTAAGTACTATATAGATCTGCGCAGATAACGTAGTCATCCTGTCTAAATCAATCCTAAATGCCTATATGTACATACTAATTCCATGCTAATTTCAGATTCAAGAGCAAACAGATAAAAGTAAATAAAAATAAAATATCTGTATTACAACGGCACAGACTTAGTCATTGTCATAGTTACATGACGTATCATCGAACGTTATATATGTTGTATACTTATATTATTTATTTATATTTTCGATGCGTTTTAGTTATTTGGATAGAATTTTTAAATGGAATATTCAACTGCATGTAACGAGGTATGCCTAAATACTCTCAACAATGTCATGAAGAACACAAACGATATTTAGCAATGCTAAAAGAGGATTTTTGTAGAAGATTCAAAGATCCCATTGTAGTTGAAAAGTCACCAGAAAATTATGACAGAATCAAAGCAATCGGTAACGGAGCTTACGGGGAAGTATTTTTAGTAAGAGACAAATGTACGTTCGCCTACCACGCGATGAAAGTTGTCGACAAAGCCATAGTAGTTGAGAGAAAGCACGTGAGACACTTAATACTTGAAAAGGAAATTCTTCGTTGTATTCAATTTCCGTTTATAGTAGGCCTAGACGCTGCTTTTAAAGACAACTTGTATCTATACTTTATCTTGCCATATGTTTCTGGCGGCGAAATGTTCACTTATTTACAGAAACTTGGAAGTTTTTCTGAGGCCTTGGCAAAATTCTATTGCTGTCAAGTAGTGATGGCCTTGGAATACATGCATTACTGTCGCATCATCCACAGAGACATAAAACCAGAAAATATATTAATAGACAACACTGGGTATGTTAAACTGTGTGACTTTGGATTTTCTAAAATTATAAAGAAAAAAACTTGGACATTATGTGGAACACCCGAATATTTAGCGCCAGAGATAATTATGTCTAGGGGGTATGATTTTGGAGTCGATTGGTGGGCGGTCGGTGTTTTGATTTATGAAATGGTTGTCGGAATCCCGCCATTTTTTGCATCAGATCCTAGCAAACTTTATGAAAAAGTGTTAGAAGGCCAATATAAATGTCCAAAAACTGTGAGCCAGGAGTGTAAAGGTTTACTCAGAGGCTTTCTTCAAGTGGAACCATCAAAACGTTTGGGTTCTGAAAAAGACGGATTATATACCATAAAAAGTAACCCGTGGTTCACAGATATAGACTGGGCGGGAGTCCTGAGCCAAAAAGTACAACCTCCGTTCGTACCTGACGCGCAGGGTCCGGGAGAAACCACAAATTTTCCCGAAGTAGCCCAAACAAAACTTAAAAAGGCTTCGAAATGTCTCTATGCAGAGGAGTTCAAGGACTTTTAAAGTTATGTTTTTGCAAATTATTGTGGTTCTTTAATGATTATAAGACAACTTTTAATAATATTGTTTACAATTTAATAAATCGTGTCTGCTTTAAGCAAATAGTAAATGTAGATCATTCTGTGAAATATATACATTTTCTGAACAAACCCGTAAATATTACTTTATCCCTAAATACATGCATGCAAGTACATTACAGCCTTTTATATCTTCACCAATTTTTTTATTCCTTCCTTTTGAAGCTACATCATTGAGCAGACTATTAGATTGAAAACTATATATTTAATTTAATATAAAAGAAATCAAAATAGCATACAACGTAGGCTCATACCTCTTTGACCAATATCGAGTTGGCATCAACCTAAAACCAAAAAGCCGTGGTGGCCTAGAAGTAACGGCCCCGAATTACGAGTTGTTGCTCGCGGGTTCAAACCCAGACAGGCACTTTACTTTGTGTACTTACTTAAATAGTTTCATCACCACTGCTCTCAAAATGGCGATGGAAAACATCGTGAGGAAACCGGCATGTCCTGGAACCAAAAATTCGAAGACATGTGACATTACCAACCCGCACTGGTAGATTACAACCCACTCCCTCTCGAAGAGAGGAGGTGGGCTGTAGCAGACAAATATGAAGTTTAGCCCTCTTCGGTCATCTATGATTATAATAAAAATAAATATCCATGGTTAGGTGACTGTTAATGACATATCCCGTGTATTCACAATCTACTAATAAGTATATTATTTTTGTAATAGCTGTTCGTTTTGTAAGAATGCATTGATCAATGTGGCAGTGTTATGCCATTAGATAGTAGGTATATGCAGGAAAGTAGACGTTCATTAATTCACTAAACATGAAAAACTTCGGAAGCAATGACAAATTGATAATGATGGTTGCGGGTGTCAACATCAGGACAAGCTGCTTCTCACACAAACAACTGCAGTGCGATTCTGTTACCATAATATATCTCACCGTGAAAACTTAGGTGAAGTGTGCGTGGAGTGAGCTGTCATTCCAACTAATGCCAGGGATTGACACTATTGACAGCTCACTCTAAGCTCACTTCACCTAAGTCTTCACGGTGAGATTTTTACAGAATCGATCGGCTGTACGTCGTGCACTAACAGGAGCAATGGTAACCCCGGAAAAAGACCCCTGAGCTACAGAACTTCAGGTACAGTCACGAGCACCAATATTTTAACACTTGGCAACTTTCAATTGCGATTTTTTCGATTTTTGTTGAAATACAACACATTACATAAACCTATGGGTATGAAAATGCTATGTTCGTAACAACATAAAATTTAATTAAAAAATAAAGGAGTAAATCTCTTGTGAATGAAGTCGAGCGTATACATACTTTTACTCGTGACTGTACAGTTCAGGTAAATAAATAATAACGAATAATGAAATTAAAATTTGTTCATAAAACGATAACGCGTAATCGTAGGTACGTGTGTCAAATAATGTCGCCATTAAAGAGGCATGCTGTATACGTATATACCGTGCATACTATTATACAAGCAAGGCACATATTACGTTCTAATGTTTTTCAAATAACATGAGCGCGATGGTAATTTTAATTGACCAGAATACAAAATTGAAATGTTGTTTGACGTAGGATACCAACATATTACACAGGATAATTAAAGTTAATGCTTGAATTATCGTTAAGTTTAGTTTACTTCGTGCACTACCTTATACATGTAACTTAACGCTGTAATTATAAAATATATTGGATAGAATTACTCTTAAAATATACTATACTCTTATTATATGTATACATACTCTTTAGAAGAAAAAAAAAAGATATACAATGTGTAACTGAATTAATGTACATTATGAAGTAGGTTGTACAGAGTCGTTTATTAAATTGATTTAGATGTCACTTTTAATATACATAGGTAATTTTTATCCCAAAACTAATTAAAACTACGTTAATTACAGTCACGCTTCCGCTGTACATTCAAAACAAACCAAAATGTAACAAAGTACCTTATACGCTAGACCCTTATACGTGTGCGACGAAATATGACCACAATTTTCTCCCACAATCAGTATAATTACTAATTTGATAAATAAACTAAGGTTTATACCTAATACTAAAAGTTCAGTGTACGTATCATGATTATAACATAATAATATCATAATTGGGCTGTTTGGTTGTATGCGTTAATTCTGGGACATATTGTATAATTAGGATAGCTTCACTAGGCCAAAAAACAGTTGTGCATCTGTAGTGTTATTCTGTATCTCACCGTGAGAACTTAAGTGAAGAGAGCGTGAAATAAGATCGAGTCGAGAGAGAGAGTCAATAGTGTTAATCCCTAGCATTAGGAAATGACCCCTAATGCTAGGGATTAACTCTATTGACTGCTCACTTTAAGCTCACTGCGCTTATAATTTCACAGCGAGATTTTTACAGAATAGATCGACTGCTCTGAGGATGAGTGTGAGTTACTCGAAAAATAATAATATTTATATTCTGTGAAGTTGTTGCTGTCGGCAGCATCTTGGTTGAAGAGATCAAAACTAAATAATACTAAATAAAGGTTAGGAATAAATAGCTCACACACGCACACACGCACTACTACACTAGTTAAGCACGCAGAAAGTATTATAGTGCACAAGTATGTGCCCAAAAATAGGTGCACTCTCTTTTCTCTCACTCACATAGTACGATGGGTCGATAATTCAACACGACCGAGAAGAGATCAGGCGCAGCACCAACAGAATTACGCGTTTTTCGAGACACGAGGTGTCACTGCCAACTTCCTCCGGGCTGCAACTGAGTAATTCCTAAAGGAAATCAAATATAATTTTGCCCGACCTGACATAATTTCCGAAAATTATCCCATTAATTATTTTAATTATTTATTTTATTATTATTAATTAAGCTTGTGGAAGCCAACCTGGACTGCGATTTATTCGCCGACAAGTTTGTTGACTTAATGGTAATGTGCCTGCATTTTTGTGAAAGTAATAGTATTTAATTTATTGTTAGTAATTTATGATATACGTCTGTTCTTTATTATAGTATATTTTTATTGTAAATTTTTATATCTTTAACTAAAGTAATTGGCTAAGGGCCGTTTTTCTGTTAAAGTAAAATAAATAAATAATTAAAGGAGATAAAATGTATCCTATGTGTTAATACAGGACATGATAGAAAGCCTGTAAATGGTTTACCTGATTGAAATAAATTGAATTTGAGTTTGTTTTGATCCAAATCCTTTCAGCGGTTCACGTGATTGAGTGTTTCCCAATGGGAACTTTATTTTCATATTATTATTAAATTGATTACAGTAGGCTAGTTCGGATGTTTGTGAATTTGGGTCGTCACGCCTTAACGGCTGAAAGCATTGGCGCACGGGTAAACCATGACTTGTATTAGGATAAAGGATTTTTGACCCCGTTACTTAATACTATAACGTCCAACCAAACGGAAAAAAACCCAGCCAAAACAAGATGATTCTTTTATTTGGGACGATAGTACCATCTGTTACCGGTTAAAGGGAATAATATAGTGAAAGCCTTTTACAGTATTGTTTTTTGTTTCTGCTTAGGTGTTCCGAGCTTTGGAGTATCCCGCCGAAATGGCCAAGCAGGAGTTTCATAGAGAGAGACTGCTTACCGAGAGGTGGAACCTAATACGTTTCGTATCTGAGCGCAGCAATAATGGCACGGACAATGATGGCGCCCAAAAAATACTCAGCGATTATTTAGCCGTGTATGAGAGGGTAAGTTACTTACTTGTGTCAATACAATAAAGGCGACCAGACATAAACACCTATACAGCGTGGCGCTTTAATGGCGACATTAATTTAACACACGTATACGGTTTTGCGTTGTAGTTTTATGAATATATTTTAATTTAATTAAACATTAATATTTATTTATTTATTAACAATTTTATAAAATAGCATCTTAGAGCAACCTGACTTAAAGAACTGTAACGCAGGGGTCATTTGCCGGGGTCACGGATCATAACATCGCATCAATGTAATTAAAACAATTAACGAGCAAAGAGAAGGCGAATTAAAGGAAAGAGAGAGAGCCCTATGTCGGCGCGCGGCGCAGGTGGAAGTTTTCAAGTTACGATTTTTTTAATGTTATTATAATTTTTATGATTACTGGCTACTAGCCCTACTCGTGTGTTAAATTAATGTCGCCATTGTAGCGCCACTTTGTATACCCGTCTGATCTTAGCAAAATCCAACACCGATACTATTACTATTAGGATGATTTAAAAAACGCGAATGCCGTAATAATAAAAAAATCTGATCCAATATGTGCGCATTCGGACCGTGATCCGGACAGTTTAATCTGGAGCAGATTCGTCTGTTCAGATTTATCTCACCATTTATAGTGAGTAACCCTGAAGCGTGGGGTACAAGAAAAGAGGGACCTATGACCAGCGGTGGGCGAAGTCAGACTGTGCATGATGATGATAACCCTTACGAACAATGTACAAATATGCGCTTCAGTTATAGAATAGAAAACTTTTATTTCAGACACGAGTCTATGGTTAGTATCAAATTTTACTTAACTTCTAGTGTTAGTAGGTTACAGACACAGATGTACATATTAAAACTCAGCGTGGAGCTGCATCCACCTCCGCAACATCGGGGATTCCCACCAATCTGCGAACACATTGAGAATACTGTTGGTGCCGTCGCGAACACGCGTCATCAGGGATGCGCATCTACTCCTAATAATGGCGGCAAAACCATTAATATTATTATCCGCAAACATTCCTGACGCACTACAACGCCACGGCAGTCGCAACAGTACTCTCACTGCATTATTATATTGAACGCGTAGGTCGCTGTATGCCCGCTGAGTGAAGTTGACCCACAGGTTGCACGTGTAGAAGGACTGACAGTAAGCTTTGAATAGCGTAACTTTAACTGGTTTCGTAAATCGCGCAAACCTGCGGGCCAGCATGTTACAACGGACAGCCTACGTTCCCTTTCAATCTCGCAATTGTCTTTCAGATCTTCAGTGACCCAGTGGCCCAGATACTTAAATTTATCCACCCTTCGCCGGGGTTCTCCACACAGTGCGACATGAGGAATCCTAACATTCCTCATGTCGCACTGTGTTGAGAACCATGCCAAATATTCTACTATTCATCATTTTCCTGTTCATATCCCAATTTATTTGTGGTCGGCACAGCATGTCTTTTTGTTCCATACTTCTCTATTAATCGTCATCTCGGTTAGTAGTCACCCCATTTCATTATTCACATAGTCCATCCATCATTTCTTTGGAAGACCAAAGAGAGATGATGGATGGACTACGGAGGTCCAATGTCGATCAATGGCTACAGGGGAAGACCCCTATAGCCATCGATCGACATTCATACTCAAAACTTTCCTCACGACATTTTCCTCATTCCTCCGTATCACATGCACATACTATCTCAACTGATTACTACACAACTTTTACTGTTATGGAATTCAAATCGATTTAACATACAAACAAACTTCACTCTGAGTGCTTTATTATACTGTGACTCTGACCGCAAACTTGGATTTGATATATCTACTTTAGAGGACCCTATTGATAGATGTTAATGATTTGCGTAAGATAAGCATGAGCGTGAAGTATCCTACATAGGTTCTTGGCACATTGACCTTGTCTTCAAGCTGCAATCTTTATTCCACGAGAAAATAGTTTTGAGTACATACTAATGTACTCCATACATAGTACATACTAATGTACTGCATAGTACAGTCAGGAGCACTAGCTCCTGACTGTACTATGCATAAATACGAAAGTATTGAACCAAGGACCTAGAATGTATGGATCTTGTATTTATTAGACCAAATACTGCAACACAATGTTTAAATTACTCAATTATCATCCACAAAGGTGCTGGAGGAAGCGTCCTCGAGCGGGTTGGCGTTGGAAGTGGAGAATAATTTTCCACCACTAGAAGAAAAATGGAGTATACTACAAGCTGTATTTTTCTCTTCGACTGTGCTCACCACAATAGGTGTGTACGACGATGTAAGCATATTATTTATTTGGCACTTGAACAAGGATTTAAAAATAATCATGTTATTATTAGGTAGATAAAACTTTCTATATGTTAAATTGCAATGGTCAATGTACTCTTGCATTATCATAATCAGAATCGTTTATTTGCTTAGAAAGAAAAATAAAGGTGTTTACCTTTGCGATCCCTGTACAATACCTTAAATTAGACATTGAAATTAATTTTTTAATAAAAAAAAAAATGGACGTTGGACAATAATTATAAAGTAGTAAAAAAAAACAATAAAAAATTTGAAAGACTTCCATGTCGCAGTTTGTTGCTTAAAGGAATTTATTTATTTTGGGTTTCTACTAGAGTAAATTTATTCCATAGATATATACCTACGTTAATAGACTCTACTAATTACAACCAGATAAATGGTTCCTTTGTTCAAATGTCTGCACACAGAGATTTGAACCATTTAGTAAAGTATTTTAAAGATACCAAGCTGTAATAAAATAAATAACGAAATGTAAAGTCACGACTACCTGCTGGCACGGCGGCGGCGCCTGTTAATTTCTAAACTTTAAAAGTTGATCACTTAAAATCTTCTCTCCTCATCATTGCCTTCATCAATGCTGTACCACGATTAAGTTGTTAGTTTACAATACTGTTTGCAGGTTACGGCAACATAGTTCCGGAGACCTTCTGGGGCAGGTTATTTTGTATCGCATACGCGCTCATTGGAATACCTCTGACGTTGACCGTCATCGCTGACTTGGGACGAGTATTCGCTACAGTTGTCTCTATCATTGCTAAACAACTACCTGCGATGCCCAGTAAGTACAATTTTACTAAGTAACATAGTACACACGGCGACACATCAAGTTATACATTTCCAGTTTTAGCTGACCTAGGGTTTTTCGTCACGAGCACCAATATAATACGGGTTCGAAAATGCTATGTTCGTAACAACATAAAATTTCATTAAAAAATAAAGGAGTAGGTAAATTGCATTTGAATGAAGCCGAGTGTATACATACTTATGCTCGTGACTGTATAACAAGAAGTCAGCTTATACTGGTATTGTATAGCTTGATGTATGTATAGTCATGCGTACAACGTACATACAGATTGGTTATTTGAAATGTACCTATAAAATTATTTTTCAAATTACTGAAACAGCACTGTTTAGGTAATTTGAATAATAGTCTATAAGACAGCACTGTATTATTGCAAGATGCGCATTGCGCATGCGTCTTGGTCTTATTCTTTTGAATTTGACATCTTTGTTTACTTTCAGAATGCTGCAGTCGAGTTTCTGAAGCAAACCCCGCTGGACAAAGATCCTTATATGCCTTCGGGGCTGTAGGTTTTCTGTTCCTGTACTTGTCAGCCGGGGCAGGCTTGTTCAAGATGTGGGAAGACGATTGGACTTTTTACGATGGATTCTATTTTTGCTTCATCACCATGACCACAATTGGATTCGGAGATATCGTTCCTAGTAAGCATATAATTGTTTTAAGTATAATTCTTAATTCAGCGTTATAAAGTTAACGTCGCGCCGCGTTGCGTGGTAAAGTTAATGAACTGGCTTCAAAATACTTTTTCGCTTTTCCCAGAAAGACCAAAGTACATGTTGATATGTACGGTATACATTTTAATCGGCTTGGCACTTACGTCGACGATTATCGAGCTGGTGCGGCGGCAGTATGCCCAGTCTTGGCAGCAGCTGCGGGCGCTGTCCGGCCCGCTGGCAGACACTCTGAGGAGGCTGGGCGACGCCGGCAGAGGGGTCGATGTCTCCGCGCTACATAGCGACCTCCGCAAAGTACTCACCGTGGTAAGTAGCTATTTATGTTCACTTTGACGAGAAATGGGGTCACTGAAATGAGTCTTAAGTTATTTGAATGTTGGCATACAATTGCAGTGAAATGCATTCACAGCTTCGAGCCGGGAGATCAGAGGTTTGTGATGACAGATGTTCGATGGTAGTATAAACACGGGCTACTTGCAATACTTTGTGATTGATGCCTTGTTTAAAGAAGCAAAAAAGTACTCACATGTGTAAATGTTTAAATATATAAACATTCAACCAGCTGTAGTTAAGATATTTAATGTAATAAATATTAGATTTGTACAAGATATTTGTATGAGTTTTCAATGATTCAACGATGTAAATGTTTTGCTAACCAAGTGATGTTTCCTTACTAAACTCTTACTGCAGTGATTGTGTGTCATGTTTATTTAGGTCAACTCCATCCTTTAGTTTTACTTGTTTTTGTTGGAATGTGAACTACAAATTGGATTTATGAATAACCTACTTCTTGTTTAATAATGTGAATGTAGCACCTTGTCTGTTACAAGGTAACTAAAGGATGTGTTTATTGGCTGCACACTGATTTTTTGTCAGCAGTAAAAGATAAAGCGGACAGTATAGTTTACAAAATATATATTTTACAGAAAAGCTATACCGGTCCCGATACTATGGTAAAACCTCGGACCTCACCTCCCAAGGTATTTTGCCAGATTTCGACAAAGTAATTATAATTCTGGCTTTTGGGATCATTAATCACAGATCACAGTTAAATATACATATGTACATAGTCCTCTTATTTTGCAGCTTACAATTTTTACGCCGTTGTATTTACCACCGTATCATTATGCGGAATGAACACGAAATGAGGCACTACTTGCAATAGTCCATACGCCAGTACTGCAATATCGTTATTAAGTTTTAATTTTTTTCTTAGATATCTTAAAGCTGATGAAACAACTAATGATGCTCATTACCAGCGCAGTATAATATGAGAGAATCAATCGATACTTCGCTAGTGATGACTTGTATAGAGCTTGCCTTACGCCACGTCAAGGCCGCTTCAATGTCGCAAGATACACCCTTTTAGCTTTAGTGCCCAATAAAATTCACGTTTCGTGCAGTAATGCTTGCCTTATTTTCTAATGCTTTTATACTGCGGGAAAAGTATTACTGCTTTTCTAAATTGAAAACGCTGCCTGTCCATTTTCAATGTATAAGTAGATCAAATGAAAAATTGGAGTTGTTAAAATTTGTTATAGGTATTCTCTGTAGTGCTTTAAATAAGATATATGGGTCTCTTACGATCGCGGCAAAAATATCAGTATCGAATTTTATAATCCATAAGATGAATGTCTTAGCGTATTTTTATAGTTTCCGATCTAGTGGTCATAAAACTGGGAACTATTATAAAAGTGCGTCAGCGTTGCGACCTTCGTTCGAAACATCCGACAGTTTCGTCGTTGTTGACCGATTTTGTTTTCCAAGTCGACAGGGTTTTTTCTCCACCCTTAGTTTTGCTTGAAAGGGGAAATGATATTGATGTTACTTCCGAGGAGGTCTTGTAAGTTAATATTAAATTATGGACACTTTACTAAACCCTCAGTTTGCATGTTCTACACAAATACCTACACATAATGTATGTATCTATAGTTAGATACGTTATAGCGGACTAGTAGTAAAATTGAATTCTAGTGTTCCTCGTTGGTTGAATGTGGCCAATAAAACACATAAAGCTTTCATGCAACACATGCGGTTACTAACATTGTACATACATAACACTGTGGTACACGAATAGTAGTGGGGTCATAAAGTTGGTTAAATGATGCAGCGGTCTACGAATATAATGTTACGAAAAGTGTTCTTCTCAAGCAACAACGTTTTTCTTAATATTACCTATTATTAAACATATATTTTTTATGATGGTCAAAAGCTCCCATCGCTTTTTCATGTAGACAAAAAGTACTTAAAAAGACGATAAAACGTAACTGAATCCTTCAGCCGTGCAAAATTAAACACTTTAGAAAATAACATACTGTATGTTCCAGTGCCTAATCTCGTTTTTTGAACCAAATGAATGAACTAAAAACAAAAGTATTTGTTACAAACGCTAACAAATGGAGCTCGCCGTCAAGTTATTTTCTTTTAGTGCCAATTAAGCTTGCTCTTTGAATTTTTTGAACGAAGGGGTTGCCAAGTCCATTTCCGAACTTTTATTTAGCTCTACTGCTGCTTCCACAGAATGAATAATAATTAAGCATACAAGCTTGAATTCAAAGCCATTTACCTACTTTTAGTATCTAATTTCAGAATATTTGTTATAGGTGACTATGCCACGATTAAGCAGCGCCGGTGGGAATGGTCTCACTGACAAACGAAGACTGGAGTGGGAGGCGGCAGTAGAAGCCGTCATCAGGGACATCACAGCCCCAGTGCCCACTCAGAAACCCCCAATAGTTCAGATTGTCATTTACGAGTCATCAGTGTAGAATAACTGAATATTTGAAAGTAGCTCGAAGTTGCTGTCCGAATGAATACTTCAGGGTTTAATTGACACAAGTTCAGTCACCGACACATTAATAAAGAAATGCTTCCATTATTGCCACAGCTATTGCCATTATTTCCAATTATAATACGAGGCTTGATCACGCCCGCTCTCGTTCCGCGTGATATTTAGACATTATGCGTCAAAGTTCAAGGCTAGTTACCCTTGTTCGCTCGAATTAAAACACTCAATATAAAATAGTTAAAATACTGCATATAACATAATCAGCCTTAAAGTTCCCGCTGCTGGGACCCTGGCCCTTCTAGAGGTGGTGGGCTGTAATCTACCAGCGGGTCCAGTGCGGGTGCGTAGATGTTACATGTCTTCGAATTTTTGTTTCTAGGACATGCCGGTTTCCTCACAATGTTGCCCTGTACCTTTAAAAACCTGGCTCATTAATACTGTTAGGGTACAGTTAGTGAGAGAATATGCGAAACTGTGAAACTATGTAGAGCACGTGGTTCTGTTCGCGTGCCAATGTCAGAAAAAGAAGTGACTTGTTTATCGCATTGAACTTTTTATTTGACGTTTTTCGTTAAGACGTTATAACTGGCGGCGTATTGTCTAGACAAGTGTGATGAATACATTTATTTTTATAGATTACTCTTTAATGATTTGTAAAAGTGTTTATGTGATGCATGTGTTCCGTGACTTAGAGAATTCGTATAATGTAATTTATTTAGTATTTGCAACGTCTTTGAATTTGTCTGTGTCCTGGGATAATAAATGATACAGTTCGTCGCACTGTCTTATCGGTAGGGTTGCGATCATTAACGTGATGTATTGCACCTTTAGATAATAAACACACGTGTGCTTCTTGTAAAAGACACGACGAATATGATCGTGACCAGCATTTTACTTTTGAATGATCAAGTGAATTTTTTTTAAGTTTTTCCGAGCAGACCCCTGTTTTTTATATTTGTATGAGCCCCCTGATTTAGAAATTCACGATACTCATACTCGATTGATTTTCGGTTAGTATAAAAATTGACGAAATAGCGATCATTAATTTTGATTGATGTATCTTTCATACAGCTATCTATCTGGTACCTACATATTATAGTCGGAATGCAAAAAAATGTAGCAACTGCAAAAGTATTTATAATAACTTAAGCTAGGAATGTGTTTTAATTACTAATAATTAGCCATTGATGTATGAACGACGACGTTCCTATAGCAGAATTATGAAAATAATATTCCTTTACGTTGATTTAATTATTTTAGAATAATTTATTACATTTTAAGAGTTGTTTTTAGATGAATAGAAAATATTTGAAAGGCGAAATAAATAACTAAGCAAGTGCCTAATTAAAAGTTCTAGAATATTAATTTCGTCTGACTTGGCAGTGTGTAAAGTATTAATTATGAGGCTAAATGGGGTATATCGCATCCGCATGTAAGTATTTTAATTTAACAAAATATATCATATTTCTGTCTTCCAGACTGATTCCGAAACTCATGATGTCATATTATTCAGTATTTTATGCAGACACACTGTATAAAGTTTTTATCTTCAAAGCAAAGAGAAGTGTGGAAAATGTCTTGGAAAAGTGGCGGATATTTACGAGTATGTAAACCTAAATGAGAAGTCGGCGAGATAACTCGACAAGGCGTGTGTAAAAGCTTGTGTCAGACCAAGTTTATGAAGAATATATGTAGATAATAAAGGTTGGTAACGAAATAATATGTCATGTAGGTATAGGTTCAGTAGGATGTATGTTAGTGAATATCCACGTATAGAATTTAGGTTTACTTGAGTTAACATTATATATAGATAAGTAAACACAGTCTTAAAAGTGATATGTACCTACATGTCTTTTGCTTGCTCAGCAAAAGTATTTAGAAACCAAATTAAAAGGATGTTACTTTGAAGTTAGTATCATTATGTTCAATAGCAAATTTGTGCAATTTAGATTTAAGTATTTATTTCGTAAGCCTTTTATAATTAGCATTTTGAATACCTATATGAAATTGTATTATATTAATGCCCTTTCAAATCCAGAGTAAGTAAGCGTCAGTATAAATATCATGATAAATATTCACTTTTCTTCGAATTCGATTACCCGTTTCATTATCAGAATGATGCTTGTTCTGAGCCAAGCCAAATGCTGGAAGCTAGTGAATGGCGTGTGCGCTGTGCCCAGTGGATGAGTCAAATAATTTTATGAGTGCATACTCATATAATCATTTCAGTCATCTAATGGGTTTCCTCTGTGAACAGTTGGCCGCTTTGTCTTACACATCTCAGAATCGTTTGAAAATACATTGATTGTTTAAAATTTACTACATATCTCGCTGTAACTAATATCATACTGCATCCTGTAATAGTGTAAGCATTTTGGCTTTAATTTGATGTATCTAACATGGAATAAAGATCGTATTTTTAATGCAGTTTGTTACTTTACATACACAATATGAACTGAAGCTGGAATCTAAATAAACGATTGTTCAATAAATTATTTGCGTTTTTAAACGTGTTTTATTTATTTACACTTCATTGATTAAATGGTCTAGACATTGTGTAATCACGAACATAGTTGCCTAAATACACATACATATATAAAGTCACGCTTTCTGGGAAGAAAGCGTGACTTTAAATATGTATGTGGGGGGTAGTATCTGCCTACCCCCATGGGCCCCCCACTTGCTACGATTCATGCATACTCCGTTTGCTGTTAGTAGCCTAAATCTTCCTTTACTTCTGGAATTTTGTGGTTTAGTTTGGTGGTATATCTGACTACTAAAATAAAACCGCAACCACAGAACTAATCTTCTGGGATCACGACGCGCTGTTAACCAACCCTGGAGAATCTTGCCGAGAAGAGAATGGAAGAGGTTTATGTCTAGTAGTTGACTGCTATAAACTGGTGATATTGATCAACCCTGCCTCAGCGCTTTGGATTGTAGATACAGCCTGCTATTGCCTTTACTTTAAGTTTAAGATAAAGCTTATGTACAGTCACGAGCAAAAGTATGTATACACTCGGCTTTATTAAAAAACGGATTACTCCTTTAGTTTTTAATGTTATATAATTATATGTTGTTACGAACATAGCATTTTCGGATCCATAGGTTTATGTAATGTGTCGTATTTCAACGTTGCATTCGTTATTTCACGAAAAAAAAAACGAAATTGAAAGTTGCCAGGTGTTGACATAATGGTGCTCGTGACTGTACTTGTCTTATAGTTATGTTTTACGATGGGTCATAACAACTATGCACTCTATTAGTTGTTAGAAGAAAAATTGTAGGAGCCTATGGCAGACATTTAAATATTCATCTATTTTTCTACACATTCAAAGAATTTCATTCATACGATCAACATAAACTGTTCTTCCGGCTAGGTCATCCATACTCAGAGCACCCACTCCTCGGACATCCGCACGATAAGTCCTAGAGTTGGTGTACTGTTTTGGGAGTGGGGTAATTTCGAATAGCCTCCAGTTTGGGCTGATTTGGCATCACACAATCCTGCTTGATTCTGTATCCTAGAAATTCAATTTCATTTTTGAAAAAATGGCATTTCTTTTGATTCAACGTGAGTCCGAGTTCTCCAATGTATTATACTAAGCATTCGTTACAAGTCATTAATAAAGGCGAATATGAACCACATGTATTTACTCATAACTATTCGCTCAATTGGTAATATCCTCTTATTCTTCTTGGCGTTCAACCATCTTGTATCAGCGCTCGGTATTTTTGGCGTATGCGGTATATTTGTGTTCTCCTCTAACGTAGCCCAACTAGCCTCTGCCCGCGACTTCGTCCGCGTCAAAATATCTTGCTCCCCGACCTACCACGTCGCATCGCATTGCCTGCCCGCGCTATTACTTCGTTTCCGCTTCGCGTTCTTTGCGTTTTTTTTTTCTTTTTGTCCTAGCGTGTTCTTTAATAGCCCGAAAATAATCTTTTAAATTCGACTGGTATAGTTCCAGGGATCAGCGCGTTTAAACAAACAAACTATTCAGCTTTATTATTAGTATACATAGATAGTTTTGTACTGAATTATAATTTATTACGTAAATATTTTTTTACTGTATATCGAACAGCGTCGATAGCTGGATATTGTATACAAAGTCCGAAATAAAACATCTTGTTAATAATCGTGCTCTCTAAGGAGCGCTTAGCGTTGAGATACTAATGAACACTGGTGTTTTATCGCCATTATAATTCATAATGAATGCTTCTGTGTTTTTTAGCTGTAGTTCATAAAACAACATTACCGACGTAGCTGCTCTCATTTATCATAATTCTATTATTTAATCTGTCTGAGCTTTATTATGAGCCTTTATCTAACCGGGATTTATGTATACTCGTACAATGTGCTCACATAAAAAATAATAGCAAGACTACGAAAAACTACCCTATATTTTATTATTGAAGAGATTTTATAGAAAACGATTATACACAACAATACTGTATCTAAGAGGCTCCGACGGAAAAGCTGTATCAGAACTTACCACAAAAGAAGTAGAATGTTTCTGATCTCCTTTCACAGTTACCTCTGACAGCACCAACCTTATTGTAATGAGAATAAAGATCATTGTGATTTTGACAGACTTGTCAGTAGCTGCAATCCAACAGCAACCTTATTACAAGGAGTCTAAAGACCACTGTGATTTTGACAGTGATACAAAACAGAGGTAAAATAACTGTGAATGGACTGTAGGCGGACTTCAGAGCTATACTTCAGTGGATTCATTAATATCTGTAGACAAAACAAAATAACATTTCGTACATTCTTTAAGCCAACTCAAACGATAATGGAAAATACATGTCTCGACAGCAAATCCATTGTTTTTAATAAATAACCACTCATACATTTACGTTATTGCGTTGGGAATTTCGGAAGCTATTACTGACGGACGAGTTTGTTGATGATACATTTTTATAATTATTCGAATGTTATATTTAGTAAACGGCCATCCTGTATTCTATTTCGGTGTAATACCACTGTTGTACGTTTATGTCAGTGACTCACTTCCTTATCGGTGCTTCATTCAAGTCGGTCCAATATTGATTTCATAAATATATCGGTATCGAAACTAGCGCTTGCGCACTTACGATTACTGAGAACAGAAAATAAATCATATTAGAATTATTGACTACCGGAAGCCTCTATGGAATAATAGGAAAATATAGAAACTTTATGATGTACTTCTTGTGTTTATCGGAAACATCTATTTCTATTTATGATACATTATTTGTAGATTATTGTATTTGGTTAGTAAATGGAATAACATTCGAGTTTATTAGAGTAATATAAATATTATAGAATCGTTCTTCAATATAATTATGGTTCAGCTGAATAAATCGAGTTTCATTTAGCTCTGTGCCTAATGTGTGAACACTGAAAATGAATCAGTTTCATTTTTGTGAAAATTAATATTGATGTAAGTATCCTTGTATTTTTAACGTCTGACTTGAAATCTTCTGTAGAATCTGAAGCATGACGTGCCAAACGGAGTTGACGAAGCGTCGAGTGTAGTGTTACGTGGAACATTTGGTATGTAAATAAATTAGGTGCGTAGCTACCTACAACAAAAGACTTTGAACTCTTTTCTCGTGAAAAATAGAACAGACCTTCCGCGCTGAAATATAATTAAAGAACGAGTATCGATGGCGCCAAACGACAATGAACGAATCGCCCGAAAGGAATGTTCAGAATACCTAGAACTTTTGTGTTATCGTCAACTCTGACAAGTTTGACTTTGATAAATTATTTCGTTTTATACTTAGACACCTACCTATTTATATAAAAAAATCCCAACTCAGTGTTATTACGTAACGGCTATTCTTTTCCTTTCAGTGTTTCACAATGTTCGTTTGTTATATCCGGTTTCAACTTCTATCTCGCCACAATGGGTTTGACAAATGGGACGCTTCCATTTACTAAATCTACGTTGACTGTATTTCGTTGCAGGGGTGCGACACAATTTGTCATAACTACAATGCTCGCATTCAGATTTGATGTTACGTCTGCCGCCGCGCCCTCGCGATTTGCTTGCTATATGACCCCATTCAGTAAATGTGTCGATTTATACTATTCCGTGACACTTGTGATGTATTAGCATCATCTACCTCTAGGGAGTGATCGTCGGATCGCGTTTACTGTTGAGTATAAATGTTCAACGGCGCAGGTGTAACATCAAAGTGTTTGAGCTCAAAACAACCGTTCAACACCATTTAGATAACAACAACAATGTGATTAACGACTCTCTTGATGAGTTGAAAAAATATTGAAGAAGACAGTACTTATGACTATTATACTACTTATACATATAGATGAGTAGATGCTTAAAAATATCGATTAATAATATTTTAACAATAATTTCGTAGATATTAGCCTTGATTACAAGAATTACTAATCAGACAGTTCCGTGAGTCTGCTTACGAGTTTGCTAGGTACGGTAGATGTTACTTGTTAGGCATCATATATTTTTTCTAGTTAAACAATGGCTTAACCCATCATTACTATAATGGGTCGGTAATTATGTTTTTACTCATACGACGCAATGAAGCAATTTGTGTTTTAATTTGTTTAGTTATAGATTTATAGCCTTTATTTTGTATACAGGTGGACTCGATTTAAAATTATAAATATCTTGATGTAAAAGTTACGAGGAAAGTCAGAAGTTATTTAAATTCTTGGAAATCTGTTGTTTGACTTTAAAAATACACTGTCATGCAATAGCCGAAGATTTTGACTCTTTAATAAGTAAAACGCAGGTTGGCTTCTGCAAAATAAACTACTACTTAATCATTACGAAGCCAAATATTATGTAGATTTTTCAGAATTTTGTGCAGACTTTACAAAATTTTTCCTGAAAAACTCTACAGATTGTTTGTAAGTTTCACGGCATTATAAAGTTGTGAGCAATGTTTTTGAACACCTTGTATTTTCTTTAATAATATGTTATGTGTTTGGAGTGGTGTAATTACCTACTTAGTATAAATACAATACGGATTGGTAATGTTAATTCAGGTACTCGTATTTATGTAAAGCAGTAAGTTTTGGTTGGAATCCTGTTAAACCGTTCGTAGAGTCAATAACTAATAGGCATGCTGCTGCAGTTCGAAACATGTTTCAAAAGAATAAACACTTTCTTGAAATTAATCGGTTTGACTATAGACAGTGATGATAGTAATAAAACTATGCTACAACGTATCAGAAAGCACTGGAGGTATTACATTCACGCGTCCTCGTTCAACTTATCAGTTTTTGGTGAATTTATATGGTTCATAGAAGGGTTGGTCATTGGCTGTACGCTGTGGGAAATTACTTATTTGTTACCTTGCCTTATGTTGTGTCTACTTGGAGATTTTAAAGTTTACTTCTTCATTCGACACATGCACCACGTGAGTGAGCTAGTCAAGGTGTTGAGAAGTTTGCAGACTAAGGATGCAGAGGATGACGAAGAAATTGTAGAGGAATCGAAGCAATGGCTGACGTTCTTGTCTTCAATATGTAAACTACTGTTAAGTTTAACTTCTCTTGGCGTTATGGCATTTGCATTGGGACCATTTGTGATAACTGGTTCCTATTATTTAAGTACAGGTGAAATAAAACTCGTCCTACCTTTCATTGTATGGTATCCGTTTAATGAGTTGGATATACGAATTTGGCCGTTTATATATCTTACTCAACTCTGGGCTGGTGAGTCGTCTTACATATGATTTTCTCATGATTATAAATTTTAGTCATATAAGATTCATCAGTTTCTAAATAAACCTATAGCAAGGCAAGACATGGAAACATAAACAGTGCAATTCCATGAAATAATGCACGGATTTGGAAAATCCATTTGGAATAATATTTATACTTTACACTTCTCTGGTAGTGATTGCATTTCGATCGTGTGATCAGTGGTTTATATGAGCTGCCATAATGGTGGATTTATAGCGAAACCGCGACCTCATATAAATCGTTCTTACGGCTTTGTTATTGGCAGCCGTTCCACATGGAAGTGTTGAAATGATATCGAGCTAGTGGAAAATTGATTATTTACAACATTTTATTGATGACTGGACTTCGTTCGCGTGCATGTCGAAAAATTTATTGGATATCCCAGGTTTTTTTTCTTTTATTTTTTTCTTAAGTAAAAGTAAGTGTAAGTCTACTCCTTATAATATCAGCTATCTACCAGTGAAAGTCCCGTCAAAATCGGTCCAGCCGTTTCGGAGATTAGCCGGAACAAACATACAAAAAACAAATGTTAAATAGTTATTTTGTTATACCGTATGTACTTTCATATGCATTTAGTAGAAAGCTGTTATTTTGGCATTAAAAACAGACACTTTAATTTTATTTATTTGTATTGTTGATTGTTTACAGAAATTGTATTTAAATTACAGAAATTGTTGTCTATTTTTATATCCATAATATTACCTAAGTCAGACTTTATTTTCAGCATGGGTGGCAGTATTTTCTGTTTACGGGCCAGATTGTTTCTTCTTAACTTGTTGTACGTTTATTAATATTCAATTTCTAAAACTGCAACACGACATGGAGCGGATTGTGAAAGAAGACGCGAGGCACAGACGTGACATCACACTAGATACGTATAAGGCAGAGCTTGTGAATCTTGTCAATAAACATCGGGAACTGATACGGTATGTAGCTGCTCTACAAACGATAATAGTCCATGGACTTAATGGATTGCACATTACTGAAAGTCAATTTCACTCGACATCGCTTTGTTTTGCTGGATCAGCTATTTTGGTACGACGTTCCTTAGTTACTAGTGTACCTACTGAAGGAATTACCATTATATTCGATAATAGCTGAAGCAAAATGTGCATTATCAAGACTGTATAAAAGCTCAAAATACCCATTTAGGAATGTATTTCAATACTTTTACAAACAGCTCAAAATATCTATCTCATTGCTGTTGACAGCAAAAATTGGGTATTTCCAGATCGTAAGAACTTTTATTTAAATCCTCATTTTTCGAGTCACTGTGGAACATTGCCAAAACGAGTCAGAAGTTCGTCGCCGCTTTGGCTAATTTATTTATTTTGACCTAAAGTTTTTCAGTTCACTTCTTTGTCCTTGATCACTTTGATTGTTCATTTTTATAGCACAAATTATGAAATCACGTTTTATTTATAGCCTGTTGACCCACTTGCTTTGGTGGCTCTTTTCAGATGTGTCAACTTATTAGAGACTATTTACTCTAAGTCAACTTTATTCAACGTTGTGACCAGCTCCTTGATTATATGTGCCGCTGGATTTAACCTGATGGTAATGCTTAATATTATAAACATATTTCAATTCTATTCTAGACCTACAGTCTCTAATAGATTGTACAAACACTTTGTTCCAGGCTATCAAAAACCTAGCTCTAATGGCACCTTTCACCGCCTTCCTTACGTTTGCCTTGCTCCAGATATTCTTTTATTGTTATTACGGTGATTACGTGATGAGATCTGTAAGTGTACATAACATAAATAAGGTATTATATGTTCTAGTTTAGTTTTTGTGGTAATGTTTTGTTATTTTTCCAGAGTATGGGAGTAGGCGATGCTGTTTATAAGAGTCGTTGGTATGAAACAGGAGCGGCCGAGAGAAAATATCTCTTGATTGTTTTACTTCGGTCAGTGTTACATTAAATATTAGGAATTTTAGAAATAAACGTTTAAATGAAGAAGGAAGGGGAAAATACTCATAATTTATCGTTATGAGACTTGTTTTTATTACTTGAGTTAACCATAAGTCAACGAGTGAACTAAACATGGTAATGTAATAAACTTTTATGAGATATTAGGGTGAATAGTTGTTGACCAAGCAGAAGCCAAGGTCATTATCAGACTGATGTTAATTATTTTGAGACCGCCTCGTTGGTTTAGTAGAGTTTGTAAGTGACTATTGTAGGTAAACTTTCGAAAAAGTATTACTATACTTATTTATTTTTTATGTTATGTTTAGGTGTGTGGGTTGTTGTGGTGTGTGGTGTATAAATAACAAATAAATATTAGTGACAAAGTACCTACTAGATTTCTATTTAATTAATTTCTATTTTATTTTTATGTTTGGTTTCAGATCTCAAAAACCGTGCAGGTTAACCGCTTACGGTTTCACTGTAATTAATTTAACAGCATTTACTCGGGTAAGATAAATAATAAATATATAGGCATATATTTACTGAAAACAGGCAAGGCAAAACTATCTTTACAGTAATATTTAAATATTTATTTTCAGATTCTGAGTACTTCTTGGTCTTATTTCGCTCTTCTCAAACAAATGTACCATTAATTCTTCAGTAATTTGATTACTGCACTCTTAACACGCCACAAGACGTAGACAGCATTATAATTATATTAGTATATTTATTATAAATATCACACACACGCAAACACACCCCTACATATATACATACACACACGTGAATACATTATCTAAATAATTAAGACCCTACTGATAGAATCGTAATTATAATAGAGCAAAAAAGTAGCTCAACAAATAAAAAGTTGGTATGTACTTATTTTGTAAATATTCAGTATGAGAATAGACAATACCTAATTTCAAAACCTTCATAAGATCACCTCTTTTAGATATGAGTACTTTTGCTTCGGTTTTACCAACACATTAATCGTAGTAATACCCCTATTTAATGTCGGTGTCAAATTATATATTGCTTTTTTAGTGCTGGCTGTGTGTAATTATTCTGTGAGGTGTTATTTGCACGTTTAAATGCACGTTCATACCACAGCTCCACATTAATTGTTCGTTTCTAGAGCATGATTCAAATATTTCTACAAATACTGCCGGAGACTATGTGCAAGTAGAGTAGGTAGGTAAATGTGCGAAATTAGCATATTCTTTGCTATGTTTTGACTAGCAACTATGATTTTAAATATTTGTTCTATTATTCTTTTCTATTCGCGCGTTGCGAAAGGGGGCTAGACGGAAAAAATTAAGACCAAAAGTTGGAACGACACTTTTTGCTATAGTTGTAAGCCGTGCGGCGTGCGCGTGTGTCTCTGTCTGTCTCTCTCTCTCTCTTTGAACTTCGTTCCATCCGGGTGTCCCTTGACACCTCTCAAGTTTTTTATAACAATTTTTTTCTAATACACACATAAAATAAAGTTAATGCTTAATCAATAATTACCTATTTGTAATGTTACTTTCAGATGCGTCAATTTACTAGAGGAAATTTTTTCAAAATCAATATTATTCAACTCACTAACTAGTTCAGTATTATATGCGTAACTGGATTTAATGTCATGGTAAATAAATAATAATGCTTACCTACTACATCTAATGGATCAGACACATTGTGTATTTAATTATTTATTTTTTTATCAGAATACCAGCGCTACGACATTTATTTTTTAAATGTCGAAGCATCATGCTGAGATAGGAGCCTTTTGGCCTCGTATAGGACTTTCTGTTTTTTTTCCTTTTGTTACTTTTTCATACAATTTGTTTTATTTTTATTTTTAACTGTGTTTAGTTTATGATCCTGTACGAGTCGCAATAAATACTTTTTCTTTCTTTCTTTCTTTAATTTGATTTATAGCACTGTGTGACCTAAACCCACCTTTCATTTTTTTCTGTGACTTGAGTCGTCCATTTTTACACAGAAAAGCGTGAATGAGTGCGGGTTTAGGTACACGAGCCATAAAATAGTATACGATACGTGTGACTTAAGTTGTCTATTAATGCACCGCGTGCAATAATGGATTGCTTAAGTCACGTGTATCGTAATTAATCGTATGAGTATTTTTTTATTTAATTTTAGGTGTTGGATAATATAGTACTGACGGCGTCATTCACTGCGTTTTTAACTTTTGGATTGATGCAAATATACCTGTATTGCTATTATGCCGATATTATTATACATATTATATATTATTATACACATAGATGCTTCCAACAGTTAGGAAATCTAAACATGATCTAAACCGGCACCCTAATTGCGTAACACACTATCAACCACAATCTGAATCATTTTGAAGGATATTGCTAATCCATTGCTTTACATGTTCGAAAATGTTTTCTACTCAACAACGTAAATAACGCAATGAATGTTGTTGTACTGTCAAAATGAAAGCTATTAGTGTGTAACACAATTACGCAACATGTATATTTATTTAAAAAAAATAGATAAAAAATAAAAATGGTGTAGAATAAAGGGGGTTTCGAATTTTTGATGGAATCACTACATGTTACTGTTTTCCTAAGAGATAAATGTTTCCGTTATTTTTCAGAGATTGCAAGCGGGCGACGCCATTTACCAGTGGTATTACTTGAGCGGCAGAGAGGAAAGGATTCCTCATTTTTTTAATAAGGTATTGTTATTTAACTACATATAACTTGTATTATGTTAGTAGGTAATGTAAGTATTATTTTGTTTTTGGTGATACAATGATACAATTTTTATTCTTTTCAGAGCCCAACAGCCCTGTGAAACAACGGCGAATGAATGTTTCAAAATTAATTTGCGTACTTTTACGAGTGTACGTGAGCCATTATAATGTTAATAATTAATATTGGTGCCAAAAGCCTTATTTAACTAAAGATATTAATCGTTACGTTTACATTTTCAGATATTAAGCAAATCCTGGTCATATTTCGCTCTTTTGAAAACCATGTATCATTCTGAATGAAAATCTTGATCATGATCGCCTTAGAAACGGCTTCATCGAAAAACTAACACAAGAATATTATGACTATAGTCTCTAAAACATTTAGTTTAGAAAAGCACACTTTGTACTAGTGAATAAACGTTCTTGATGACATCATATTTTATTTGAATGTTCTCATTCACTTTGTTTGTCACTCAAACGAAGTTCGCTAAATGCTTTTAGGAACTTCGCACGAACAGCGCTTGACAAATCGAAATGTTCTGAAAGCCGACGTTTAACAATATAGTTTCACGCCAGTAAGAGCCCGATTACACGTACCACAACATCACCACAACGACAACACGTAGACGGGCGCTTTTTATGACAATTAATTAACAGTTTAATCACACGGACCACAATTGACCGTCAACAAAATAAACGAGTGTGGGCGATACCAACAACCAGATCAACTCCACGTCGCATCCACAAAGTAACCACCAGCGAGACCGCGCATCAGCGGCCGGCCACATCGCAAACACAAGGATCTGTCTGTCTGAAAACACTAGCCACTACGTAACCACATAGCAACTACTAGCGTCAACGCAACTACAAGAATTTGCAGCGACGCTACTCACACGTAACCACCTCTTGCCCACATTTTGTTGCTTCGATGTGGTGTGGTTGTGCCAAGTGTGAAAGGGTCCTTAAAGCCTGAAGCCGTAAACTTGTTCCGTGGAAGCTCTGTGAACCGCTCAAAGCGAGGAGAGCCTAACATTTTGATATTAAACTACCAGAACGATAACCTTTGCAGTAAAGTTATACATTATCATTTTGTTCTGTTCCATTGTTTTGGCATTCATATTATTCAGTCTCAGGAGACCCACATCTTGCGCCCTCTTTCTTTTTTAATATAATACAGTCGTACACTTGATACCTTTATTCTGGGACTTGCGGAACAAGGTATTCTCAATTCTTATGTAGGTCACGAATGCGGCAGTAGTATCGGTGCGCCAAATAGCGAAGAATCCTGAAGCAGGCACGCCGTCTCTTCAGACAGACAGACAGCAGTAAAATAATACTTAAATAAAATTAGCCAATTAATGACCATTGTGAAAAGCAGTAAAACTTGTGATTTATGGGACACTATCAACATGAGACATCGTAAACAGTTTAAATAATACTTTTAGCCTAAATGAAAGTGTCGTTAATGTGATTTGTATATTTTTTTATGGTAGATATATAGATATCATAAGACAATAATTGATGCTATTAAAGAAATAAACTTTTGATCTCTTTCTGGCACAATTTTATTGAGAATTATTGTTTCGCTGGTCTAGTGGTCGCAAGCGCTACTCCTGAGCATGAGGTCCTGGGTTCAATTCCCGGATCGGGCAGTGTTATTGGGTTTCTCCATCAGGAATTTCTCAGTAGCAGCCTGGAGTCTGGATTTCTGCCCGTTATGACTTATTAACTGGTGAAATGTACTGGGTTTACTCTAGGTAGAGCTCTGCCTAACTCTTCGGGGATTACAGGCGTGATGTTATATTCTGTTATGTTATTGTAAGCTTGAAGTGCGCCAGACTGCGTACCGTATTTTGTCAGTCGTAAACATGCGGCGGCGCAACTTTTAACATAGGCGTTAATAGATGGATAAGATCAAAAGAATGATCGACATGATACTGAAGTTTGATGCTGCAATACTATAGCTATTCGTTACGTAGGCTCATGAACAATGTATGTAGCATGTAGAAGAAGTGTCCAAGATTAAATTAACTGGGATAAGGATAGAGAAAGATGTAGTGTGTTGATGAGTTAGTACCTAGTTTAAAATGTTTGGGTAATATATCAACATCCACAGAAATAAATAAAATTGAAGTGTGTTTGATATGTCAAAATAACAGCTTTTTATTACTAAATGCATATGAAAGTATACACGGCAGATATAACAAAAAAAAAAAAAAACAATTTTTGTCTGTCCGTTTGTTCCTGCTAATCACCGAAACGGCTGGACTGATTTTGACACTAGCAGATAGCTGATTTTATAAGGAGTAACTATTTTTATATTACAGAAAAAGAATTAGTAAAGAGACACATTATTGTTTTCCGACATCCGCACGAATAAAGTTACGGGCACAGCTACAGTACCATCGACACGAAAAGAAGAAGTAGTTTTAAACTAAAAATACCATACATGACGTATGTGACTACTTACAAGTTGCAATATCGCGGCTATCTTTAATTTTTGTCATTTGAACAAAGCCGTCTTTTCCGAAAATACGAAAGGACAATTTAATTTCCCTTTGTATCTCAATTTTGGTCAGTTAGTGTCCAACCAGCAGTGATGTACATCGATTAACTCATGTGTGATAGATAGGTGCGTCCGTAATTAACAAGGGTGCGACTAAATTGCCGTAATTGTCGCCAAGTACACACGACGCGGGATTTGTAATTAAACCACATGTCCGGAAACGTTTATACAATGGAATGATGTTACTGGTTCGTTCATAACGTTGATATAATGTTGTTGCTGTATTTGGTTGACAAAACCTTGTTTTTAATAAAAGATTTTGTTGGTCGTTCATGTTTTACGCGACATGATAGAAAGTTAAGACAAACTAGGGCACATAGTGTTAACATAATTTAAAGAGCTAAAACTCTTAAAATAATAATAAGCCAAGTACAAGAAGCCTATTTTTTGGCCAAAGAGTCTGCCAGCCTTTTGCACGCACTTCTCATTTTTTTGATGCGCTTTGATTATTTCCCCTCCTTTTTGTGCCTTAGTACCTACTTAAATAAGTTTTGATAATCAGTATGCGCAACTGCAAACCGAATTTCTTAAGAACGTCCATACCGGAAGGAATTCTGGACGGCAAATTTTAGCAACAGAAGCTTTTAATGATAGAGATACAAATTCCGCATTGCTCGAAAAGCCACAACATTCCATTTTATATAAATAAATATTCGCATAAACATCGCGTTTGCGAACTTGTCGTAAAATGATAAAAAAACGTTGGCAAAGTTAATTAAAAATTTATAGCCGGGCCGTGTTTGTTGTCGTAGCAACACATGTGTTGTGACTGAAGGAAAGATTTAATATAACGGAGCGGACGTGTGTGGATGTCATTTTGTGTAAGCGCTTAACCAAATGTGGCCGGTTTCAATCCTGTTCTGTTTTTGTTGTAAATTGTATTCTATTTAGGACTTTGGGTAAAGTTATGCTCATTATACCAGAACATTATATAAAATTCAGTAGGTACACGCGACGACATAAAGCTATACATTTCTACTTTCCAGTTTTAGCTGACCTCCCATTGTATAAGCTTTTCGTACAATGACAATTCAGCTTATACTGGAAATGTATGGCTTGATATGTCGTCGTGCGTACAGTGTGTACACTATTATACAAAACATATTCTATCAAAAGATAATTTGCAAGATGTGGCAGGCTCGAAGTGTTAACTTGTGTGTGTTAAGTTGTGAGCTAAACATAAGTTATTAAAGGTAGCTTGGGAAAAGTTTCTTCTTACGCCTTGCCGTCTATAAAGAGAAACTCTTCGTGCTTCGTATATATTAGTAAAATGGTTAGCCAAAACATTCCATATTTTATCGTGCCTTTAGATCAATAAGTAATATAATAAGACAACTGACGTCATGAACAAAGCTAAGATCGCACTATGAAATAAAACAAACTGACGTCACACAACAAATTCTCAGCATTGAATCCCGACGAATCCCTGCTCAGTATCATCTGGTTACGTAAACTTGGCTATCTGAGAGATGCTCTTGTAAACATTCGCTTACACAAATAATGGCTGTAATATCATCAGGCTATTGATTGCAACGTATTGGTTGATTCCATGGTAGTTAAAATAATGCTTGAGTGGTATTTTCAAAGTATTTCCTATTAAAATGCTGAAAGGAACGTTCTGGTTCTCAGCTCAGCTTATAAAATCTAAAACATTTTCCAGTTCAAGTTTGAAATTGCACTCGCGTGGTGAATTGAATTCTAAATGGATTCACGTTTTCCCAATATTTTGCTTCTTTATGTTTTCTTAGGTCGACTAAACTAAATATTATGCTGATGCTAGAGGCTTCGTGATAAAATGGGGCAGGATTCGACCCCGTGACCTTTCGATTGGCAGACAGCACCCCATTCGTTGAACTAGGGAATTGTTATTACTGCTTGCATTATTATTGTTAGCTTTTGGCAGCGGAAAATGTCTAGTAAGTGGACCGTTGGATAAGGAAAATGGCGGCTAACATTATTGGAAAATCTGTATTATGATACTTATATAGTCCAGTTATAAAGAAAAAACAAAAGTACATAAAGATTTTTTTTCTTTTGTAAGAAATACAGCATTCACCAAGTAATAGAGCTTTTTGATTATCTAAGACATAATTAAACAGGTCCCGACGAAATTCTTAAAGCAAGCTTAAAAATACGCCGACTCGCCGCACAGAATGAAAATTTGTTTTTATTTTCTCAGTCTGAGAGCCACATGGTCTTAGCGCCCACTCTACATTAAAACCTTGATTAAATAAGACTTCATTTAGCCTTTTATTCGCCCTCTCCCCATCTTGGTGTGCAATGTAATTTTCTTGTACAATTTTATATAGTATGAAAGCTCCAGTTCGCAATTTAATTATGAAGTTGTAAACGCTGCTGACTCCTATCACACTAAGATTGCGGAAACTTTGTTCTTCGCTCGGTTAAAGTTTCACTATCATGTGGCTACACGGGGTGCCTCGCTGATATGTTTTTGAGGAAAAATATGTTCTGCACTTAGGAAGATTAATAAGTTTCCTTAGAATATACATAAAATAATAGAATATTCTTAGACCGATTGGTATTGTATTACTTTTAATAGTATTTTTAATTACACATTAAGAGCTGATTTTTCCAACGCCATATATAACTTTATCAGAGGAATAATTTTGAATTCTTGACAGTTCTTCCATACAAAAACTGTCAGACGTCAATTTTATTCCACGAATAAAAAATATCTGCCGATTGAAAAATCAGCCCTAAGTACCTACCTATATTATTATTCTGTTGGATTATTTTTTTGGTGAAAAACATGTTTTTTTTTTCATTTATTCAAAAATATATCAAGATAGGAACAAAAATACACAGCCAGTAAGGAGTATTTACTCCAATTCATTAGCCATTTGTCCTTCGTCAGAGCAAAGAGGCATCATAAAGTTTATTATTCGTGCTTTACGATAATTGCTAAGGGCACAAAGTAAAAGATAAAACTTACTGTGCCTATATGCAAATAAGATACCTACTGTTAGTTGGGTGTGTTTTTGTTTTAAAAATATTTGCTGAGTCAGCTGAACATGAGTTTATGAAATGACATGTAGGTACCTAAGTGATTGGACCAAAATCATAGGATACGTATATTGTAGTTCTTTGGTTGTCAGCTGATGTTAGTAAAATTCTATAATTCTTTATTATTTGAATTGAAGTTTATGATCCTTGATTCTTTTAATCGCTTAGTGTATGACATAAGAAGGATAGTAGGCATATTGGGCCAACTACTTATGTCAACGAGCTTTTTATGATATTGCAAAGCACTGCGTAACCTAAATTTCAAACTCAAATCAAAACATTTCCATTAAGTATCTAGAATGGAAAATGGAAATGGCACTTTTCAATTATCTAGAAGTCGGTCAGATAGTCAGACAGTTGAAGCTGCCCATTCCAAAAGGTTATATATCTTGAGAAAAACAAGCTAAAACTCCAAGGATTCTCTTTTGAATCAACGTGTTACAAAATCCTGGGTATGTACATTATTCTTGTTGCTTCTTTATGTGAGAACAATGAAAAAAAAAACAATATAAAACCATTCTAAACATAAGATTAAAGATGAGCCCTGCGCTTAAGAGATGACCAGTCTCAACTGACGGCGCCCGTTCATGAATATGACGCGACACGCGTGAATCAGCAGCACCCAGCTCAATTTTTTTGAAGGAAACCCAATGACACACGAGCCACCATCAGCGAGACATATCAAGACTGAGCATGACAGCTAATCCCAAACCGTTGTGTATAAATCATAAACTGTCTCTTTAATCAATATAACATACAGCAGACAGTAAATATACATAACGTTTTGCGGAGGCTGTCTGCCCCATTTCGTCTCGCACAAATCTAGAAATACTAGGTCGTTGCCAAGTTATTCCATTTATCGAGTCAAGGCCACTATTTAGCCTCCTTATGTTATAGCACTAATCTCACGGAATGATCTAAGAAACAAATAAAACTTATTTAAGCGTGGAAATTGATTAGCAGCTTTAATGAACTTTTTTTTATAAACATTGACGCCCTGCTTGTTATAAATTTATTGTTGGGTCAATTGATGTAATTAAATACTTTTTTTTTAACTTTATGGTTTAAGATATTTTTTTTCACTCAAAAAGAATACCTACAATTATTAACTCAGAATACAGCGTACTACTAATACTAAGAATACCGACTTACAATGCAAACATTATTCTCAACATGGTGTTTTTTTTAAACTTTAATGTGAATAGGCAATAAAATAAAGGTAAGTATGGTAAAATTAATTGCAAGGAATTTTAGACTCTGGTTCGAAAATGTATTTGGACCTTAAGGTACACGACCAAATACACAATTCGGTGATTCACCGAAATGTATGTACGCGCATAACTTCCGATCGACTGTACCAAATTGGATAATTCTTCTTTTTTGTTTTGTTATTGTCAGGACAAGGTTTGTGTAGAAGAAAATTAAAAGAAAAAAAGCGAAAATAATATGGCGGTACAACGTTCGCCGGGTCAGCTAGTTTAGAATAATTTAAGACACAATAAGGTTTGACCGAATAATAACCGTATAAAATCGACTAAAACAATAAAAGGATGACTAAAGAGGTTTGTTTAACTCTGAGCAAAATACCAAAATATTGACCACTTTCAAAGAAAAAAAATACAAGCCATTTGTTTCTAGGAAATTAAATTATAAAAACAAAACTTAATGGCGTCCAATAAAATATTTTGACTACAAACGGCCAGTCTATCACACAAAGGTTTCATTTGATAACGTAATAGGTTTTATTAGGAAAATTTAGTGTCCGTTTCGACTGCTCGGCCACAATTTCGTAGAAGCAAAACGACTACGTCAACATTACGAAGGAATTTGTAAAACACTAACAATGAAAGTCGCAAATTCGTAGATCCAATATTCAGAAAGTTGTAAAGGTTTAACCATGGCCGCGCAGTCGAAACGTGGAGAACTGCGCGGCCACGCAGTTCTCTTAAAGTTCTCTTAAACGGAGCTTCGTAGAGGTCCCATTCTTTTTGCTAACCACTGATACGATTTCGAAGAAATTGTAGACAGTATGAATAAAGCCCTAATGTTTGGAATTCACGACCTACAGAACTTAAATGCTATGGCCGCGCAGTTGACACGTGGAGAACTGCGCGGCCTCGCAGTTCTCTTAAAGTTCTCTTAAACGGAGCTTCGTAGAGGGCCCATTCTTTTTGCTAACCACAGATACGATTTCGAAAAAAATGTAGACAGTATGAATAAAGCCCTAATGTTTGGAATTCACGACTTACAGAACTTAAATGCTATGGCCGCGCGGTTGAAACGTGTAAAACTGCGCTGTCACGCAGTTCTCTTAAACGGAGCTTCGTAGAGGTCCCATTCTTTTTGCTAATCACTGATACGATTTCGAAGAAAATGTAGACAGTATTAATAAAGCCCTAATGTATGGAATTCACGATCTACAGATCTTATAACCTATAATGCAAGTTAGAAAAAGGGTGACCAAGATTTATGGTGCGTCAATCAGACATTTCCAAGCGTCGTTTTTGTACCACGTGGCCTATTATCATAATGAGGGAATAAGTATGCTTCATTGGATGGAGAAGTACTAAAGTAAGTAGATATAATAAAATAATACAGTTAGAATATACGAAACTATTGTTACCCTGAAGATGGAGGGACCAAGTCTTGGATTTCAAATCAGCCTACATAAAAGTTTAATATTGTAAATCTACTATTTGCAACCGTTGCACTAATTTTTCAGTACAATTAGTACTTTTGAAGATAAACTTCACCGTAAGTCATTTGCATAATCCAAAGGTAGAAAATAGGTACTAAACATGAATACTTCGAAAAACCAAAAAATACTATCCATTAACAGGCCTGACCAAATTTTTGAATCGTCATTATGGAGGGACCAACATTTATTGCCGATATTTCTCAAATGATTCATGTTAGGGACCATCAAATTGCATATTTCTAAACTAGAATTAAGGTATTGTAATACTATATAGGTAGGTTACTCCTCCGACCAGCCTATCCATATGGTCCTTTCACTTTGACGTCAAAATGGAGGGACCAAGGATTTTAAATAACATACTGTTAAATAACTACGTATACGTTGAGGTAGCTAAAATTTGTGCAAAGGTAGCAAATAGTAGATTTACAGTATTCAATTTTTATGTAGGCTGATCTAAAATCCAAGAATCCAAATCCAGTGCAGAATCACGAGCACTACACAATCCATGATGAACCATTTATCACTGCACTGATAAAGACGCGCAAGCAGAGAGTGCTCAGGCGCGGGCGCACTCGCTCACGCGGCTCAGGAGCCGCCGAGATAGGATAAAACACCTTCTCAAAATGTCGCATTAGTAACTTAGAATAAAATTTACCTAGATCTAAAAAAAAGTTTGTTTTTTTTCCAATTTTTTATTAAATGTCAATCATTAATCCTTTTTACAAAAAAGGTACTTACCTACCATCTTGACGGTAACAATATTTTCGTATCTACTTACTTTGGTACTTCTCCATCCAATGAAGCATACTTATTCCCTCACTAGCTTCTGCCCGCGGCTTCGCCCGCGTGGATGTCGGAAATTATCCCACGGGAACGTACTAACAGGATAAAATGTATGTGCTTCCCCAGGATGCCATCTATCTCGCGGGCCCTTTGTGGCTAATTACAATAAAAAACCAATTGTGTCTCATTAGTGGTGATTAAGAGGGTACCTATATGATATCTTTACCTAAGTACCTACCTAATTAAAAAAAAATAACCTACCTAAATAAACCTATTTCTGATGATAACTAATCTAAACTCAATAAATAGGCAAAATCCCTAAAAACTAATATCTATACGAATGACTAATCCTACCTAACAGTACTTTAAAGTAACCTACGGTCACTACGCACACTAACAAATATACTACCTACCTATACTTTAAAATTAAAATCTATACCTACGACTTATAAAATTAAACCTAAATAACTCTAAAAACTAAAAGGAATAAAAAGGTCGCACAGATAATACTGCGGGTGACGTAACCTACGACAAACTTATTATTTGCGGTTGGTACAGTAATCGGTCTAGGGATTGAACCGCAAAATTAAGTTTGTTTTTTATTGTATATACTTTTCCGGGATAAAAAGTACCCAGTGTGGTGCCCAGGATATTAAAGAATTATACCAAGTTTCATCGTAATCGAACCGGTAGTTTTTGCGTGATGCCTGAACAAACAGACAGACAGACAGACAGACAGACAGACAGACCGACAGACAGACAGACAAAAATTTTTTTAATCACATTTTTGGGTTCGGTGTCGGTCTAGTAACACCCCCTGCCATTTATTTTTTTGATATTTTCAATGTACAGAATTTTCACTTCTACAGATTTATTATATGTATAGATATAGATTATGATAATAGGCTACGTGGTATAAAAAACGACGCTTGAAAATGTCTGATTGACGCACCATAAATCTTGGTCACCCTTTTTCTAACTTGCATTATAGGTTATAAGATCTGTAGATCGTGAATTCCATACATTAGGGCTTTATTAATACTGTCTACATTTTCTTCGAAATCGTATCAGTGATTAGCAAAAAGAATGGGCCCTCTACGAAGCTCCGTTTAAGAGAACTTTAAGAGAACTGCGTGGCCGCGCAGTTCTCCACGTGTCAACTGCGCGGCCATAGCATTTAAGTTCTGTAGGTCGTGAATTCCAAACATTAGGGCTTTATTCATACTGTCTACAATTTCTTCGAAATCGTATCAGTGATTAGCAAAAAGAATGGGACCTCTACGAAGCTCCGTTTAAGAGAACTTTAAGAGAACTGCGTGGCCGCGCAGTTCTCCACGTTTCGACTGCGCGGCCATGGTTAAACCCTTACAATTTTCTGAATATTGGATCTACGAATTTGCGACTTTCATTGTTAGTGTTTTACAAATTCCTTCGTAATGTTGACGTAGTTTTTTTGCTTCTACGAAATTGTGGCCGAGCAGTCGAAACGGACACAAAATTTATAATAATTTATTCGTATGTACGCCCGCAGAAAATTAAATAAAACAGATACTAATATTTTATTATTGCTTACTTTAACATAACAGGTTTATTTGTTACAGACAAGTCTTCCATTGGTTCTGTCGTCATTAATCATTTCAGACAGAACACTAATGGGGTCGCTGTTATAAACGATAAGTATTCTTCACCCAAGTGAATGAAACATCGTCTTTTTTATTTCTAAATATTTCTAGAGTAGGTACAGGAAATATAATGGTTGCTTTAGGTAAAAAAGTATCTACCTAAAGAAATATTTCCAATATTATATAGCATTATATACCTTGTACATTTTTCATTCCAAAATATAAAAGCAACGATTCTATGTTCTATGTTATGGGTTTGGTTTCCGCACTTAGTCCTTCAGGTGGACCATTGTGCGTGGGTTGTCCCCAAAAGCAACGATTTCAGGGACGATGATTAAAATTGCAACACGACGATGTCGACGATGTCCTTCATAATAATTCTTCGCTTCACTTTTGACAAAGCGGTCGTGGTCACGAATTCATGATGCATTTTGTCCAATCGAACTTGTAGTCGTAGCTCGTTTTACGATAACCCTCGTGTTGTTCGATGACAGCCTGGCGCATTCAATAACAGGGGGTAGCTCATCGCTGACCTACCGCGTGGCCTTACCTTCTACTCTGCCGTCCACCACTGGACGATCTATGTAGTCATAATAATTACCAAAACCTGGAATATAGCCAAAGTAAGTAGGTACTTCTGTTTTTACGTCGATACTATTTTTTGCTTTAACACTCATAAATAGTTATGAGGAACAGCGATCGAACCACTTTACATACAATTCATACAATTCAAATTATTACCGAAGCATTTGGTATTGAAATATTCTGACTAAGTATGCGTTGCGGATGGCAAGGAAAATGTGAAACATGGTACACAGAAAATAGGGCTCACTTGAGGCTTTATTTGGAATATTGGGGATCACAAGTGGCTTTTCCACTGATCGATTTATTATCAGCAGATACACCTTTGGACGAACATCGAACATCTACCCTGGTAAAAAAACTATAAAAATAATTCATAAGTACAATCCATATTTCAGACGCAAGCTGAAAAAAAACCGCTGAAAATCGAAATGAATGGCGGCAATATAGGAGAGGCCTATGTCCAGCAGTGGACTGATGTAAGCTTATGATGATGATTGCTATATGAAATTGAAAAATCCGAGCCAATAGGAAATGTATAGACGCCAGCAGGTCAAGCTACCCGAAACTGTTAAACTTTCCCAATCAACCTTGAACCTTAATGGTTTAGCGATAAAGCTGAAAATCTATTAAAGAAATTTGACAGATTGTAGTAGCTTGATGTGCTTGCGTCTGTACGTACCACAGACAATTTTCCCAAAAAGAAAATTTGACTTGATATGAAGTGGCAAAGTTTTCCTCTTGACATCATGTACACGATTTTTTTATTCTCACGGTATTTCCAGTCCGTTAACCTCTAATTTTGCATCACAGTCCAAATCAGCGTGATCTATATTCTCATTCAAATAAGACCGCTGTTGGGTTGATGCCATTGACAAGTCTGTCAAAATCATTGTGATATTTATATTCGTTACTATAAGGTTGCTTTTAGTTTGTTGCTGTCAGACTGTCAGAGGTAAAATAACTGTAGTTATATTCGGGTGTCGAGTATTCATTGTTGTATGGAGTAATAACGTGTTGTCTCCGTAGGATGGCGTCTTGAAGAAGCAGTTTTAACATAGGCGCTGTAGGTATGCATAGCTTTTTAGGATCTAGAAGAGCTTACGAGATATTTCCAAAACTATAATAATACCTCCGCAAGTCTAACCGTCTCATTCACTGAATTTAAAAAAACATAGTACCTACCTATTTAAATAACTTTATTTAGATAGGTAGGTACTATGTTTTTTTTTTTGGTTTTTTTCTTTCAGTACGAAGAAAGAAGTCTCACACGACGACATAGGCATGCGACGGAATCAGACTCTGATTTGTACAGACGTCAGCAGGTCAAGCAACCCGAAACTGTCTAATTTTCCCAATCAACCAGGAACCTTAATGCTTTAGCGATAAAGTTGAACATCTATTAAAGAAATTTGACAGATTATAGTAGCTTGAAGTGCTGGCTTCTGTACAATGCACAATCTCGAACAGAGAAAGTTGGCTTGTGTAGGAGGGTTGTTGAAGAAATGTTGCTAACTAATATTATTTATAAGTTCCGCTGCCACGGGACTTCTCTCGTGCCCGCACTGCCCGATAAACGCTAGCAATATGACAACACGCGTGTTATTGCTATCCTGATATATCCAATGTTTACTTTGGTTTCATGTTAGTGGTCCATGCACCGCAAACACACGTTATACAATTATGTATTCTATTGGTAAATAAACACAATCATGACCTCGGTCATGGGCTATATTACATTAGATAGTTCTATCTTGCTTCTAAGCCAAGAAAAGTAATTTCTAAATAAATATGTAACATGATTGATTTTCTGCAGGTTTCTTATAATTAATAGTTGACCAACAGCTGAAACCTTCTTCCCGTACATAATCAACCTATAATGTTCCCACTGCTGCGACACAGGCTTCCTCTCGGTGAAAGGGAGTGGGCCGTAATCCAGCACGCGGGCCCAGTGCGGGTTGGTAGATGTCTGGGTTCGAACCTACAACTCGTAAGTCGCGGTCGTTACCACTGGGCTATCACTGCTCTGCTTCTTCCCGTAATTCTTGCTAATTGCAGTAACCTTGTAAGTATCTACCTATTGCCTTATAACAAATTAGATTTTTTGATGAGCGCTTAGATTGTTGCATCAGTCCGGAAACATAACCAAAAACAAAAAAAAACAAAAAATTAAATAAAATCTTGCATATAACTAAAATCTATTTTGACACTACAAAAACCTTAATAGACTTTTAACAGTTATCCTTCTGACGCTCGTATATTATTATTAAGTTGGTTTTTCGTAATTAAGCATTCGTGCATCGTTTTTATACAGCTTAAAATACTGCAACAATTGATTGCATATTAATTATATTTACAAATCGGGCATTTTCCGTGATGTATAAAATAGGAAACGTTTTCAATTGAGTCATTTATTTTAATTATTTTTACAACAACACAAATTAACTTTAAACTTTATTAATCAAAAGTAAACGCAAGCATATTTTACTTTATGTTTAAAACAACTATCCGACAAGAGGACATTTGCATGCTGGTGTTCAACTCCAAATGTTTCACATTTTGTTTGTCAAAGGAAATATTCATTTCCTCCGGCGACCTCTCTGCTAGGAAACGAGAATTTTCTTGTTTTCATAAATAATGAGAACCCATATTTTTGCAACAAAGGATTTTAATTTGACATTTAACGTAATGAAGAAAGACCTAGAAATATCCTTTGAATATGTATTTTAATTAACGAATATTTCCATGGATACAACAGTTTTGTGTAAATGAACCTAAAACATTAGACGCTATAAATATGCATTGTAATTTACGGATCTTGCGCAACAAACGAAGAATAACATGGCTGCTAGACAATTTACTTACGTTCTACACCTCATAATTTCAGATTTTCCTTCCTTTCACATCAATTTCAGATTCTGTAAGTGGTTACACGGTTCATATGAAAAGTATGTAGAGAAATGCTGAAAAAAAACCAATCACGTCGTGACGGGCGGTTTTTACAAGCGCCAAGAAAACAATATTGCTCAGGAGACCGCCTCGTCATGTTTCCAATTTTCATAAAAGACATAGTTCTAGACATTGTGGTTAGGGACTCGGTCATTGAACCCACACACGTACCTGGCGCCAATGTATTAAGAGTTTAATACAAAAACACTTCTAATATCCGCATATTGACACCATTAATCAAAAAGTGAAGTTTCATTCCATGACTAACCTAATGATAAAAAAATGAAGACCGTATTTTTGGTTGGCTGGTCACCGACCATCGACGAATAAAAAACGTAAAACCGCTAGGTGTAAAAGTTTTGCACTTCGATGAGAGCCATTTTCTAACTTGAAATATCTGCATTTTCACGATAAGTATAGCTTATAGGTGCTGACGTAGTATTTCACCCTAGTTTATGATACTAAGCTTCAAATATAGCCTTTATGACTCTATTGTGTTATTATTCGAAAATACCGATCATTGTTTATGTTAGAGCTTTCCATTTGCTGTATTTTATGCTCATAACTTTACTCTGGTTTGTTATTTTGTCGCTGTACTAACGCTTTAAAGTTTATAAAGCTTTTTGCTGTAGCGGATGTTTATGAAATAGTGTTATGAAAGCCAGGCTCCCTTAATTATTGGCACACACGCCATTATGCAGCATTATATTGTGGGTAAACGATTCTATACTTAAAGGTCGTTTACTTATGGATTAATATTGAATGATAATGTTTGTTAAATGGTAATACAATCCAATCATTGTCTCTGATGTTTTGGGGTTGAAATTATCAGTTGTTACCTATGCGTGTGTTGTATCGTTGTATCAGAACTAATGGTCATGATAAAGAAATGTCTATAAAAATATTTGTATCAGTTTTTGAGCAGCAAGTTAAGTAAGTTGTGTATACTTAAATTACGTAAGTGTTTTTCTACTGTGAAGGTAAACTTGTTATAAACCGTGGATCACACTTTATTTACACTTTTATGCTACTAAATAAGTAGAACTTTTTGAGGAATGTTGTCCCATTCCTCAATGATCATCTGGGAGGTTTTGAAGAGTGGGAGGGTCGGACCCGCTCTCGCCGTTTCAGCTCATCTCAAAGGTGTTCGATAGGGTTTAGATCTGGACTTCGAGCTCGCCAGACCATAACAGGAATCCCAATTTCTTCAAGTAGTCCTTTACAATTAATGCAGTGTGACAGCAGGCGTTATCATGTATTAACATGAACCCACTGCCAACAAAACCCGCAAAAGGGACTACATGCTCTTCCAGGATCTCTGTTATATACCGAGGTCCAGTTAGTAATCCTTGCCAGCGAGCACGTCCTTTCCGGGAAACGCACACAAGGTTAGTTATCCCGTCAATTGACTTCCCCCAGAACAACACCCCCGTATTTCCGGATCAAACTTAATTGTACATTATGCCACTAAATAAGTATAAGGAGAAAAAAAATATATAAATAAATAAGAATGTCGAGATATCGCCAAGCGGTTAGTCGACTCTTCACGTGACCAGAGGGCTGGCCTGTTTCTTGGCTAAAGAATTAGCATCGCCATACAACGTGGCAATGCTGCCAGCCTTTTGGGCACTGTTCCTGTTGACAATTATGGCGATGCGGACGAATTTTTTGATGCCCTATGATTCTTTTGCTTGTTTTTTCACATGTATACATATTATGTATTATTATTTTAAATGTTAGCTTATATAGTGTAAATATTGTATACTAAATAAGTAATAATATTCTACTCAATGATTTTTTTTTCTTTTATGCGCATACCTATTTTTTCTTTTGTGTGGGAAATCATCAAATGACCTCTCCCTCTCTGGGCTGAGCGGAAGGGCGTGTCAGACTTGTACTGACTAAAATCCACCCGTGCCACCACATCAACAGATACAAAACACAGGTCACACAAATCACTAGATAGTGGATACAATTAAAACGTTCATTTGTCGTGACTTACACCAATGAATCTTCATCCCCTACATATTATCGAATTGTAAGGACATTCGTCTTTTCCTAAATATAATGTGGGACCACTACCAGCCCATTTATATGTGAGCTTAATCTTTTTGGTCACTCTACTTAATACGAACATTTTGTGATTTGGTCACGTAGCGATATTATTGTTGTTATTAGGGTAAGTAGGTTTTGTGTTTCACGAATCGTGTGATATTGGATAATCTTTCTATTATTTTGTCGATATTAAACAAAGTGACCTTGATTGACTTTTTTAATAGACCATTGGATAGTTTTTTAAAAAGAGTTCTCCAAGGTCCTGGAGTTTGGAAATGGAAGCGGTGTGATACCCCCGTGCCTCGGAAAACACGCTAAGCCGTTTGTCCTGCGCCTGATCTATCTCTGGTCGTGTTGGATTGTGTGCCGTCCCATCGGACTATGAGAGTGAGGAAAGAGAGTGCATCTGTGTCGAAGATTAGTCTCCGTTTAGATTGGCCGCCATGGCTGAAATACGGCCTGGAGGACAACCTACCGTTAAAAAAATGAGTAGGTATGGTGTCACTGTACTGTGTCGCATCTTGTACCTTGCTCCACCTGGGGCTGTGTGTAAAACAACAAGTTTCAGAAAAATGTCTGTCATCGATCGTGAAGTTGAACAATAAAGAGCCATACGTATTTCTTAACTACATTTCACCATTTCCATGTAATAGAGATTTACAGCTGCGACCGCAATGTGTCTTTTAACAAATACAGAATAGTTTGCAGCATTTGTTTCAGAGCTTAAAACTTTCGATATAAATTCGAGACCCGCGTCTTTGTTTCAGTTTTATTGCGGTTACTTTCTCCAAGATCACTTATGGGCTATCCCGGGTTTATTTACGATTACTTACATCTACTTACATAAGTTCTTAAGATCAGTTAAGACCGTTAAAGTGAGTTATCTGACCTCTATATTGGCTGTGAAATGTTTAATAGACGTTTTGTGAGCCAGGCAGACTACAATGAGTTATAGGCTCTGGGTCAGCTATAAATTGTAGCCTACTTGTATCCCCTCAAATCCAGAAAGGTTTATATAAAATAAAGCTTGAATGAATGTTAGTTTATTCGCAGGACTCTTATATCCAGTCTCAGCTCAGTCATCACCCTCAGGATGTGCCAAGGCGTTCTACAGGAGCGGAGTAGGTAAGTAGTCAGCCTCAAAAATATGTAGGTATACTTCGACAAGAATACATTTGATTAACTACAATTTGTGTTTCATAACACTATATCAATTATGTACCCAGTGTGTAATATGTTTTGTGGATACACATTGATTCAATGAATTCTTGTCGATATATCTTGTCATATATCTTTTTGAGACTGAATGTTTCACCGGAAACTCGTGCCCTCTTCAAGATGTTGTCAGGGTGGCCACAGTCTAGTTTTAATCGATGTCTCTTCCTCTTGAATCTGCTCGCTTCCGTTTGTCGTTTTTCTCAGACAGTTTATCATTTCAGAGAAGGATCCTTTGTCGGTGGTCCTATTTATGTTTTATTATAATCTTTGTCCAAAAGTAGCTAATATATTCTACCACCGAGCGACTTCCTTGAAATCTATGAGTGTGACCATCTATGATTTGATATTTAGTTTCGGTTTTCCCGTAAGTTACCTACTCATACACAGGTACCTACCGCGTTGAATTAGGTGAGGATCTTAAGGAAGGCTGTTGGTAAAACAAGCACGTATTCACAACTTAGATTATAGCCAGTACTCATTTGCATTAAACAGGGTACGGTTATGTCCCCGATAAGACAATTCATCGTTTATATAGTAGGTGGTAAATTGAAGTTTAAACTGTTAATCGAATATTCATGGATTATTTGAATATCAATCATTTATTGGGATCTTTCATATCTAGCTTATCTATATCTATACTTATAATAAATCTGTAGAAGTGAAAATTCTGTATATTGAAAATATCAAAAAATAAATAGCAGGGGGTGTTACTAGACCGACACCGAACCCAAAAATTTTTGTCTGTCTGTCTGTCTGTCTGTTTGTTCAGGCATCACGCAAAAACTAGCGGTTCGATTACGATAAAACTTGGTATAATTATTCTTTAATATCCTGGGCACCACACTGGGTACTTTTATCCCGGAAAAGTATATACAATAAAAAACGAACTTAATTTTGCGGTTCGATCCCTAGATCCGATTACTGTACCAACCGCAAATAATAAGTTTGTCGTAGGTTACGTCACCCGCAGTATTTTCTGTGCGACCTTTTTATTCCTTTTAGTTTTTAGTTATTTAGGTTTAATTTTATAAGTCGTAGGTAGAGATTTAATTTTAAAGTATAGGTAGTATATTTGATAGTGTACGTCGTGACCGTAGGTTATTTTATAATACTGTTAGGTAGGATTAGTCATTCGTTTAGATATGTATTAGTTTTTAGGGATTTTGCTTATTTATTGAGTTTAGATTAGTTATCATCAGAAATAGGTTTATTTAGGTAGGTAGGTAGGTATTTTATTTTCGGTTAAATGTGTTTATTTTTTTATAAATTAGGTAGGTAGGTACTTAGGTAAAGATATCATATAGGTACCCTCTTAATCACCACTAATGAGACACTATTGGTTTTCTATTGTAATTAGCCACAAAGGGCCCGCGAGATAGATGGCATCCTGGGGAAGCACATACATTTTATCCTGTTAGCACGTTCCCGTGGGATAATTTCCGACATCTACGCGGGCTAAGCCGCGGGCAGAAGCTAGTCATCAATATATTTAAATGCATGTCATGAAAATAAGACCAATGTTTTATAACTTTTGTTTTAATCACTGTTTCCTGTTCCGTGAGTGTCACACGTAAGTGGCAGGGACATCGACCTGCAAACTGTAACCTTGAATTCAGCTCAAGTAAAATCCAACCTTTGTTCAAAGGCATACTATTCCATCAACGACTATACGATAAGAATAGTTGGTCGCCCTGGTTAACTCAAGACAATGTTTATGTTCTCTCCAGAATTAGCTTACTGACAAGTTATATGAGTTCATGTAATCCTTTATTTTTATTTGACTGTATAAGTCAATTCAGTTTAATTTAATTTTAATGTATTATTAACATAATCTACTCATTTTAATGTTTTTTAATGAGTTAGTTGCAATATGACTGGTTAGCTAGTGACTACGACGATTGATCATATTATTCTTGCCTGAACAACCGGCAGCTTCGTTCAAGTTCGTCATGCTCCCTTAGATGTCACTGCTTGCGGTAGCGTCGGGGGCGGGTGGCTGATCTTTGTGTTATGCTCGTGAACGGGTGCTGCTTGTGGTGACTGGTCGTCTTGCTGACCATGGTTTTATTGTTGTTATTAGTATTAACTTATTTATTTATTTTACTTCAATGGTCCTACTTTATAATTTGTGACTTCAAGTGACAGCTATGTGAACAGAACCCAGCCATGGATAAATATGTAAGTGGTCACGCCCTTTATGCCTCGAGGCTTTTATGTAGGTAGTAAGTTTTTATTTACATTTTAATTTTAATTAATTATTTTTTAGTTTTTTTTTTCAGTGGGAAATCATCAAATGACCTCTTCCGCTCTGGGCTGAGCGGAAGGGCGTGTCAGACTTTTACTGACTGAAACCCACCTGTGTTCCTTCAGTTGCCTGTGCCAGGGGCCACGGTATCTCTTTCGAACAACCCGCGGCCCTGGCAGGCATCGGCCCTAGCGGACCCCGTCAATTCGTGCTGACATCTCTTTGAGGCAAGCGTGGAACACAACGCGCCGTCGAACCAGGCCTGGTCCTTACCGGGCGGCGAGCTGCCCATTGCTCGCCGCCCGCAAGCCCGCAAGTATACAATCAAGTATTTTCTAACTGAACAGACAGCATGGCTGTGCTGCTGGGGAGTTTGTTGCGTCACTTCTTCCCCAGCGATAGCTCTAGGAAGTGGTGAAGGGCGGGCGTTTTTGGGGGACAGTCTTTTGTAATTTTGACGTTCGAAAAGTGCTGATTCTAAGGCTCGACCGAGATCTCGGTCTCGGTCTCGGTCTCGGCATTCTCGGCTACAAATCCAACCGAGAAATTTGTCTCGGTTCTCGGCTAGTTATAGCCGAGATTCTCGGTCATGGCCGAGATTGTAACTTTGTTCGGATCGGCATTCAAATTTTGCCGCGCACGGCCACGCGCCGCAGCGCGAAGTCGATTGGTGTAGTAAGACTTACACCAATCGACTTTGCGCTGCGGCGCCAAAATCACGCAGAGACAATGAAGGGCAAGCTACTGGATGCACTTAATCAGCGGTTTTCATTTGTTAAAAGTTGTTTGCTATTAGTTACTGCAACACTGATCGATCCACGGTTTAAAACCAAATATTTAACTGAAAGCGAAGTTAACTCAGCGAAGCTTCATATTATCGAGACTCTAACTCTTAATGAAAACGTAGGATCAGGTTCTCGTGAGACGACTTGGGCATCTTCAACTAACTCGTCAAACATGACTGCAACAAATCAATTCAACTTATGGGCAGCTCATGATTCCATAGAGTTGGAAGACGAGCCAATGACCAATGACGAATACAGTTCAAGTTCTGTGATCCAAATAGCGCTAGAAAGTTTTCTTAAAGAGCCAAGACTGCAAAGAAATGCTAATATTTTTGAGTATTGGTTTTCGTCACCTTATAAGGTGCTTAGGCCTGCAGCAAATAAGTTTTTATCTGCGCCGCCTACTAGCGTAGCAAGTGAACAACTATTTAGCAAAGCTGGACAATTGTATGACGAGAGGCGCCACTCTTTGAAAGGCGAAAATGCCGAGAAATTGCTTTTTTTATGTTATAATATAATGTTATTTAACATTGATTATTAATAAATTAAATAGTTAGTGCTGTATTAAAAAGTTAATTTTTTTTTCACGTATTGTCTATTCTCGGTCTCGTCTCTCGGTCTCGGCCGAGATAGTATTATATTCTCGGTCTCGGTCTCGGCCGAGAACGAAAAACCCATCTCGGTCGAGCCTTAGCTGATTCTCAGCATAATTTGAATAAATGACTTTTGATTTGATTCTGCACATAATTCTAGACTAGCGTAGAAATGTTTCGTCGAAAAAATTCAATGCAGGGATTTCAGGCTCATGTACTGAATCCATGGTAACACGTTGTGCGTCGATGTCCCTGCACAATGTGTGTCGATGTTCCTAGCTCCCTGTATTATTTAAAGCCTTAGGCCACCCTAGAATTTTCGAAAAATCGTTTTTTTTTTATTCTAAATGATCCCCTAGGGCCTCAAAAATAATGTCCCTAAAGATTATGGCCGGGAAAAACCATTAAATACTCGGCTTTCGAATTTTAGTAGAAGGCCGTCTGGTGTTACAAAATTATTCACGATTTTCTACTACTCAAAACTTCAAACGCGTTTATCTCAATACTGCATATTTTAAGTTGGCCGGACTCATAACTCAGGCAATTTTCAACCGATTAACTTGAAATTTTGAATATGTCTTGGAAAATACATTATTTATAGAAGTACGTAGGATTTTTTTGTTATATTGCGAAGTTCATTTGTTGTTAACAATTATCTAACATTTTTTTAAGCAAGTTCTTCACTTTCCACTTTAGAAGTGCGCCATTTGGCCAAAAATGAATATATCGAAAAAATCCTACGGACTTCTATAGCAGTTATTATATATAATAAAAAAAAATACATTGGCTCATTATGATTTAAAAAATAACAGGAGCTGTTAGTCTGGCCGTGAACCCCGAAAAAAAGGAGACTTCGTCGCAAAAACGCTGCACAGCCGCCATTTTGAAATAAATCGCTTCAAAAAAATTATCGTAAGCAGTTACTAATATGAATAATAATATCACGTTTCTGTTATCTCGATTTATTTTGTAGTATTTCTGACCAAAAAATCCCCGAAAAGCCTATTTTTTTCGGCCTCTAGAGTGACCTAAGGCCTTAAGAATTTTAATTCAGCACCATTTCTTCAAGATGATGCTGCTTTATTTAAGTTCAACTTGTTTGGGTTATATAGTCAGATTTCAGCGCAATATGTGTGATCGTTTGTTCTTCTTCGAGAATAAAGCTTGATTTACGAGCATATGACATGTAAAATTACAATTTGAAAAGCGCCATACTGCGAGTATGCTGGTTTCTTTGTTGTTCAAGTCTACTTTATGGTGGTACGTGAAGTAGTGTTTAAACCTTGTATTTAAAGTCGTATGGCGTGCAAATATCAATTCAAAACTTCGAAGTGATCCTATGAAATACGACAGAGGTTACGTGAACAAAACCTCGCCGTATGACTTGTTAGTGTCGAATCAAGTTTGCACCCTCAAGATTTATTGGCGTACCCTAATCTGGTTTGACGATTCGAACATAAAGGCTTCCTTTATATAAATATCCACGAGGGACTGAAAGATAGATGGAACCTATTGTCTTAGAGATTTTCTTAAGAAAACGAAAGTATTTCTATTCAGCGAACGTGCTACGTGTTGATGGTCTGGATATTAGACTGAGAAAGGGTTTACTTGTTTGCTTTGTCATTTTGTATAAATTGGGATACTGTCTCGGCGGGGAATCGACTGGGAGTCACTGAGTGGGAGTGTCAAGGACTCCTAGAACTTTTCATTATATTCTGTGGCGACAATATTGGTAATATCGAAAATTTCGAATACCGAGGTTCTATCCACTTTGTATGGAAATAAATAAAATAAATAGCTACCATTTGACTGAATTACTTACAGTAGGACCGTGGGCCCACTCGGTTTTTCGAGCTATGGTCAAGCGGTTGGTCGGGTCTTGATGTGACCATAGAGCTGACCTATTTTCCTGCTAAAGAATTAGCTTCGCCATACAACGGGGCAATGCTGCCAGCCTTTTAGGCACTTTTCCTGTTGACAGCGATGCGACGAATTTTTGATGCCCATGATTGTTTCCCCGTTTTATTTATATTTTTTATTTATAATGTAGGTACTTATAATTATAATCATTATTTTTTATTATTATTTTAAGTCAGTTTATATTATGTAAATGTTATTCTTTGAAAATACTTAAATATTATATTTAAAAAAAAAATCGTGTTGGTGATTTTATTTGTTGATTGAACTTATATTCTAGCATATCTTTTATTACTTACAATAAAACTTGATTATCAGACAAGCCAAGTATAAAAAAATCGTTGACTTGTTACGTAACACAAAGTTCCTTTATATTATGTCCACTGCAGAAATTCACACAAAAGTTTGGACATATAAAATTTATGTGCGACTTCCTGCCAACACAATATAAAGAGTTCGTTCTTCCCTCCTCATTTCTAACTGAGCCGCATTTAACGACTCGTATCGGGTTCCAGGACCCAATTTTGCGAAAAAAACGCCCAATATATGAATTCATATAAATGATAATTTAGTAAGTAATATGTATGGAAATGACAATATTTTAGCTTGTCAAATCAAAGCAGAAAAATACGGTCTTTGTCTACCCTTGTCACAACTTTGTTCGCGTAAATTGGCTGGTTTATTTGGACGGTCACAAAGTTCCTCTTTTCATGGTGGGAGGACTTTTGCCTGCTTTCACATAATATGATGGGTAATTAATTAAAATATTTTTTTGTACACATTAGCTAACGATAGTAGCTTGATTTTACTTAAAATGTGCCTGCCACCAACTGCCTATTTAGTAGATCGATTGGTAAATGATGACTGACTTAACTTTCTATTTAGTAGGTCTGATGACGAGTACATGATATCAACTGAAGACTCCACGGGAAAAAAGGCGAATGTCACTTTTTTTGTGAAACTGACCTTTTAGTGCCATCTGTTAGCTTTATGGTGTACTTACCTACTTGGCGGTGTGCTTTATGGTGTAGAGTATTTTTATACAAAAATCACAATTGGGTGAAGACATCGCAGTCAGTTCAATTTGTATCTGCAGTGCGATTCTGTAACCATCTCACCGTGAAAACTTAGGTGAAGTGAGCGTGGAGTGAGATGTCATTCCAAATAATGCTAGGGATTGACACTACTGACAACTCACATCAAGCTCTCTTCACTTGAGTTTTCACGGTGAGATTTTTACAGAATCGACCGGCTGTTCATCCATCGCAAGAACTAGGAATGTCAGAGGGCCGAACGTCAAAAACCGTTGTTGGCAATTTGACATTCGACATGCGGGCGGCGCTGTGCATTTTTTCCTAACCTTGCAATTATAACCTAACCTATATTAAGTATAAAAGAAGTTACTGACATTATAATAAGTTTAAATGGGTGATTCTTTCAATAGTTAAACAATCTCAATATATGTTAATTACTTTAAGGGCATATTTTTCCAAAGCCAGTTAATTTTATCCGAGGAATAATTTTGAATTTTTGACAGTTCTTCCATACAAAATCTGTCAGACGTCCATTTTATTCCACGAATAAAAACTATCTATCGATTGAAAAATCAGCCATTATGTTACTTTAAACCTTGTACGAATGAATGTCAATGTAATGTAAAACACAGGAGTGTCAATGACTTGTTTATGCTATGGAGTTTAGTCACTAATTTTAGACTTATTGCAATAATTATTAAAATATAAAACTAAATAAATAAAAAGACAATTTTTTAAGTAAAGTCAAATAAAATTATATTTATAAAGTTGTTTCAATATTTATATAAAAGAGCATAAAATGAAAAAAAAATACAGACTTTTATACTAGATATACATATAAACTTTTTTTTCTCTTACTAATTATCTTTTCCCATGGAGTCTTCATGCGGACGCCATAAAAGTAAAATCTCCACACTAAAAGTAAATAAAGATGAATGTTGTCGTCCTGGCACAGGATCTTGTCGGATAAGCTTTTATTGCTTCTGTTGCATAAGTAGGCGTAAGTTGATTACTTCCGGAGTATCCCAGTGACGTCAGCACTCCAGGCCAGACCTTGCTGTGACGTCAAAAGCGTTACGAACAGATAGTCTATGATAAATGGACAGGAAAATAAAACCTAAGATCATTCAGGAAAATATTTACACCACGAAAGATATGGCGTTTGTGTATGTTAACACGCACTTTAGGAGAAATTGCCGGGTTCTATCGGTGAAACAAAGAAAAGTGATTCGTTCTGTCGGCGAACCGTTCATCGGTGAAACGAATGTCGGAAAACTGTTTCAGAATCGGAATTTCTAGTGCTTTTCATTTTATAAAAGCAAAAAGTTAATTAAACTCAACTGTTTAATACAAATGGATTCATACAATAGCTTAACATCCGATAAAGCTCCAGAATGTTAATTTCAGTATCGTTACACGTACCTACATATCTTTCAAGTGTTCTAATTTGCATACCTTCTGTTGCGATTGCGCTGCGGATATGTGATCGTGTTACGACCGTAAGCTTGCCTGAACGTAAATGTACGTTATACACGTAGATCGCGAAAATGTTAAAATACACTTTATTCCACGTTTTAGACTCGTGCTGACGTAGAAAGCATTCCCTATGGACGGTCCTTGTATTATGCGAAACAGCCCATATTCTTCAAAGGTTACGCCAGCCTTTTATTGACCCACACTTAGTCCCAATGTAAAGCGAACCTATGTAGGTAGTGCCAATACAAACTCGGAACTTATTGTGATAGTAATATAAAAACCCACAGTTATGTACGTATTTGCCAGCTCAAACAATCACACTCGAACCCCACACTAACTCAGGGGAGCTTTTAAACACCGTACAGTGAAACAATTTCAATAAAGCACACTAGAAATACAATTTCAACGTTACTTGAACAACCTCTAAAGTTCATTTAAAGCTAAGTAGGTATCCGTGTATTCACTGCTGCTGTTCAACTGTAGTCTGTAGCTCTTTGTCCCTAATGTACTGCATTAAGCCAGCAATGAGCTCGGTAATTGTAGCTTTATCTGGCACATTGACCACGACAGGGGGACAAGGGGGACGTTTCACAATAAGAGACACGCGGGAGTAAATGTGGAGCGAACTTGCTCTTTTATGTGTTTTATAAGTGTAAATAGATATTTTATGAATATTGCTGTGGCTTTATTGAGAGCAAAAAATAAAAATTGAATGAATGGATCATATCCGATAACTTCCGTTAACATTGACTCATTTTGCTGATCAGTGCGATTCTGAAATTATCTCACCGTGAAAGCTCAGGTGAAGTGAGCTGTCATTCCAACTAATGCTAGGGATTGACAGCTTACTCTAAGCTCACTTCACTTAACTTTTCACGGTGAGATTTTTACAGAATCGATCGGCTGGTAAGCTTGTCCCTGCTGTTATTTTTATACTTGTCACTTGCCAGCCTATCGTCATTATTAGGGACTATAACTTCAATTACTTTCACAGAATCTTCTTCCTAGATCGTTGCATTAACGTTCAACTAATTTTGCTCCTTTGACCTACTTATATTATGATCGTCTTTCCAGGAAAAGCAGAGGATAAATACATAAACTAACAGCTTTATAGCTTTAAATAATGTTGTTGTTTCGCAATGCAGTGGCGGTTTTGTGACTGGCTAGCCGACACGCCACGCGCCTGTGTGTCGGCAGACAGCACTGTGTCACTGTTGGACTGAAAACTTTATTAATGGAGAGTATGGCAACATAATGCATTCACTTTATGGTTTGGACCGGTTTTAAAATGAGTACCTATTTTCGAGCATCGCTGTACGTCTGCCAGAGTACGGAAGTCATGCAATTACTTAACCTACTTATTCTAAATTACGGCTGCTTATTCCCAGGAACTTACATAATAACTCAGTGGTTCTCAAAGTTGCACCTCATTGGTTCCCTAACAAAAATTCGGGGCTCACCTCTTGGCTGTCATGGAGAAAAAAGGAGTAGATATATGTATATGAATGAAGAACTGTGTAGAAAAGAAAAAAATATTCAGTTCAAATCGAACATTTTAATACCTACTTAATTAAATTAAATACAAGGAGTGCTATTTTAATAAAAAGGATGTAGGTATTCGTTTCCTATCTTTCGTCATGATAGCTTTAGCATCAACTAAAACTACTACTTTTTTTTTCAATAAAAAAACAACCTCAAAAATTTTAGTTACTTTTAATTGCAATGGCTTTTATACGTTCAATTTATTTCGGTTTTAGTTTTAATATTAATTATAGCTGAAAATCCCGTCTGACATAGGTATGAGGTATACTGAAAGGGAGGAGGACTTTCATAGCTTCATCAAACAGGCAAGAATAGTTGTTAGCAATTGAGAGCCAGAATTTCACTAAGCTTTAGATCAAAACTATTTTTCAGTGACGTATCTTCAGATAAATTAATGAGATCTTCACTTGATATCGTTCTATTTTTCAAGTCCCGCACAATAATGGCTCCACCTGCGACCCATAGTTTGGGAAATGCTGCACTAACTCACTCAGAGTCCAATAACACTCCTCAATACTAATAATCCCTTTGAAAATAGAGCCTTTTCATCCAACTACATACTGAGTTGAGAGGAGGATTTCCTAATAGACATGGTAAGTCTTGTCGATAGAATTTCATCTGAAATACATAAGGCGTGTGTGTTCTCATTACTTGTCATCGATGGGATTACGGATAGCAGATACCTTATCCTGTCATTTTTCAGGGATAAAGTGGGATGGAGGGCGACGTGCCATGTGATTACTTGAGGATTTCAAACCACTTGCATTTGCTTGCAGTTATTGGTGAAATTGTTATGCTTTCATGAGCATTTTTAATCACCATACGAACTAGTAAACCTCCATTGATCAAAATGGGCTTTCCACTATTACGAAAGGCGTTTATTTTATTTGTTTATTTATATTTATTAACAAGTAGCAAAAGACTCAAATATGTTAGTAACAATATTTCTTAACAACTACGTAAGTGAACTTAACCTACACACCCTAACACTGCAATATAGTTCATGCGCATCCCTGCTACAAGCTCAACACCGATGTGGAAAGTTTGCTGCAGCGATTCACATACAAGCAGTCTAGTATGCTCGCGGTATACCGCAATATAATGTTGGGGCTGGCCCGCACCCGGTACACCAGAGAGAGGGGTGGAACAGCCCCTTCAACACCCGGCGCTGTACGATTTTTGAGTGTAACTCGTACCCACAAGCTGCAGGATAAAACGAGGTACAATATGCACGGAATATGTTTTTTTTTTTACTATTTTAGAAAAACGTGCAAGTCTGCGACTTATTATATTAGCTCTCATCGACAGGGCCCTTCTTTCTCTTTCAATATCATTATCATCTTTGATTGAGGTCAGCGATCAAAATATGTCCCAAGTATTTCACCTTATAGGCGTTATTAAACAATAACATGACGTTATACAAAATGCCGAAGAAAATTACCACTGCATCATTAGAGATTCACGCAAAAACGTCAAACCTACCTACCAAATGTAAATTCTTCGCAGCTTATGAGAACCGTATACTAGAAGATTGATGTCGTGGGTGATTTAGAAAATGGTAATGAAGACAAATTGCAGTGCATACCTACCTAAGGACTGGTGGAAAACTGAAAGTGACAAATTATGACAACATTCCGCCGAAAATAAGATTCTACGCAATGTGGGTTGAACGATTTTAATTATGTCTACGGGTTTTGTGAAGAAAATTATGACATAGTGGGTGGCATGCGAGTTGAGTGATACAAAATATTGGTAACGACCTAATTACCTTGCTGAGAAATGATATTAATTGATGAGTTTAAGCATCCAGACGGCGACGCCTTGATATCTTGAAGAAGGTGTAAACCATTGTCTTACAAGGAGTTTGGTATGGACAAGAAAAAGGGCAGCAACATCTTTCCCTGTACTTTCCTTTACCGAGTGTAGTGGGTGGTGACAGGTGATCATGGCAATTTCATCTGTTCAATAGCGACCAAAGACGATGAAGCTGACGCTGTGATGATTGCTGATGACGGAACAGTAGAAAGGTGTTCGCTCAATATCGACATAATACTCTAGGTATCGATTACTTTAGGGCTTTTCTATTCTCTCGAATTGTCACCACCATTTAGTCGCAAGCTTATTTCACTAATATTTATAGAGACACCGCACGTCCTTATGTCGTTGAGGTAAAGGCAATTTTTGTATCTAGTGTATGAGTTATCACTTTTGTTGTATTGTTGAATGTACCTAAAGGCGACTCAGATGTTAGAAAAATGTAGGTCCTAATGTAGGTACCTAAGTAATACAATTGTATTAGATACAGAAGACGAAGTAAATGTCTACTTGTACAAGGTATTTTCAACGCTTATTTTTCTCATTATTAGATTATGTAAGCTTACCTCAATTTCAACTTGAGGAATTTGAGTGACAGCGATCCAATTACGGTACCTACCTTAAGTTTTTCTTTTGTGTTACAATATTGAATATTTTACTTGATATAGCATTTTACCTGTGTACCTATTTTGTTATAGAATATTTTATAGTAAATAAGGATTAACAAACCGATACACGATAGGTACAACTTTGATAATCATAAAAATAACTAAAAACAAAATAAGTTTTGTTAGACAACAAAGAAACTGCTACAAAATTACCCTATAATAGTAAAAATTACATGTTACGCAGGCGTCAAAACGCTATAGTACCATGCCGCTACTGAAAATTTCCTATTTCAAAACCCAATAATGTATGCAAACATACTAATTCCATGGTTGTATGATCTCAGGCAAGACCACAGCTAGACCATAGATAGTTTTGGGCAAGATATATAAATAGTTCGTTTTTTAATCCCAGAGAATAATTTAACATTTAAGTCTTTTGTGTTTGCATTTTTTAGAAGGATTACACCTGTCAGATTAAGCCTGGGATTAAAAAACGAATTACAGTGTTTTTGTTTACGTAAAACCTCAATACATCCATCAACCAGTTTGACAATGTCCCAAAGCAATTAAAGGTGGACACGTACACACGACGGGTGGACGTGTACTAAGCTGCAGCTCAAGATGCACCGAACCCAATGAATTTCATGATGCATGATATCTTGAAACAATTTTTCAATATCGTTGGTTTGTTTACCTATCTGTTGACCTACGCTCATCAACTTAAAAATTGACTTGGGAATGAAGAAATGGAATTGGGAATTCATTAGACTTCTTTAGTTTAGTCGCAGTGGACTTGGTTGGTGCTTTTGATGTACAATAAAGCATATTTCTATCTATCTTGGTAGCTCAAGTCAATGCAGGAACGAGAAGGAGTGACGCTCATTCCTGTGGAATAAGTGAAAGTCATAAGACACACAAATGCGCAGTTTTGGTCAGGAATGAAACACGTAACGTAACAAACTTATAACTTTTATTGTTCACCGCGGTACAATTTACACAACTTTGCTCAGTGTTCCACCATATTTTTATTAACTAGCTGCGCCCCGCGGGTTCACCAGCATAAGTTTCGATCCCGTGAGAATATCGGGATAAAAAGATATTCTATGTGTTAATCCTGGTTATAAACTATTTGTATGCCAAATTTCATCTAAATCCGTTCAGTAGTTTTTGCGTGAAAGAGTAACAAGCATCCATCCATCCATACAAACATTCGCATTTATAATATTATTAGGATCTATGTGTTCCACAACGGCTGCCCATGATGGCGGACGGAACCATAACGATGCCAATTAGCCCACCACACATAGTGGGAGTTTTAATCAAATTGGGGATCAACAAGATTAAATAAAGGAACTAAAATACTTTGGCAAACTAATAAATTACCTACTGATTTAAGTTATAAGATTATTTAAACAAGTGAATGAATAAGTCGTTAAAACATTTAAAATGAATAAATTAATGAGTGCATGACTTCCTGACCCATCAATAGATTAACATAAAATACTATACGACCTAACAGTAGTGGGGCTCATGCAGCTCAAACACTGTCTTATAATAAAAAAGATAATATAGGTCAGTGAGCTCTAATTACATTGATCCTTCACATAGAAGTTTGAGTTACTATACTCTTTGGAAGCTTGTCAAACACAGTCAAAGCCACAGAATACATTTTTATCAAAGCAGTCAAATATCTGTGTGTCAAACAAGCGAGGCTTTAAATAAAATGAACAATAATTGTAAAATGCACAAAAAACACGGAATATCAATTAATGGAAGCGTTCAACATGACTTCATAAATTAAAAGGGTGATAAAAGCTTTAACAACATGCCGCTTTCTGCGAATTTTCGACGAGGTAAGTGTTTCTTACTGCTGTGGCCATTACAGTTACTTATTTCTTGTCTTGGAGGTGCTAAATGAAAAGCCCTATTGCTCCAATGGTTTGGCGAAATGAAGGTTTTCGCATTACGGCGCTAGAATGGTTTCTGAACATTCGTTCAGACATGTGTAGAGGCGGGCGGCGACGCTGTTACGCCTACGTTGACAGAATATGAAGAAAGCTTTACATTGGGAACAATGTGAAGCTTGGATAACTCATGTCGAGAAAAATTCATCATCATAATCAGCTTAAGATTATAAGCTGATTATGATGATGAATTTTTCTCGACATGAGTTCCCTCTGCTGGGACGCAGGCCTCCTCTCGGTGAGAGGGAGCGGCCCGTAATCCTTCACCGTTTCGAGGAAGATTATCAGACGGTAAACGGCCGTTATTTCATAGTCTACGTCTTGCCTACAGCAATTCGCCGTTAACACAAGGGATAAATTGCCTTCATTTATGAGTTAAACCTGCTCGAATAAATCAGGCCCAAGTGGGCTTAGATAAGTTTGACAAATTCCTGGCTTTCAAGTTCAAACGCCAAGGGATCTTTGACATCCTGATCCTTAGATTTCCTCGGGTACCTATTACCGTTGTTCCAAAACATTTCTAATTTGTGACATTATTCCTATATTTCGTTCGACGCAATCCATAAAAAACTCATACATTTTATATTATCTAGTTCAATAACTGCCAATCATTTCCCCGTACATTCAATGATTTATTTATTTTTTATATAGCATTGGTGTTAGGCATGATAAATGAGTATATACAGTCTAATTAAGCTGATAATAATAAGTGATGAAAGAGGAGTCGATTATTATCGTGACATTCATAATGTTTTCTTTCAGAAATGCTGATGGCACTAAAGAATGCAAAGAAGAACAAAGAGAGAGGAAAGGAAGGAATCGAAAATCCTGAAGGTAGCGATGGAGGTACTACCAGTGAAATCGCTACTAAACTTGAAGTGTCACCTGCTATTTCGGCAGAATTTCCCGACCCCACGCAGAAACCTGAAGCCAAAAATAGTTACAAAAAGTAGTCGGGAGTCATCGTAAATACAAAGCCAACGACCTGCTCAAAGATACAGAATTAAATAGAGGAATATATTGGGAATTTAATGCGGCATAAAATTAATAAATGAGTAATTATGTACATAGGTACCAACTAAAACTATCAAGTTGGACTATGTAAGAGTTACCACGCCGATGAGTAGCTTGAACAAATAAAGCGTTCTGTTTTTATGTGAGAGGTTTAATTTATTTTGGTCGACACCACTAGGAATGTTATTTTCCTACTGACAGCACATATTACCCACTAGCAAATATGTGCTATATATCTTTTCTGCTATACGCACATGTAACCAATAATAATGGACCATGACTTTTCTTCTGTACATTACGTTGTCACTATGTAAAGAAATGTATCAAATGATAAATCTTCTTCTTAGCGTTTCGATGACAATCTCAATGGACTCGACCCAGTATTCCTACGTGTTTGGCGCCATCACTAGCGTCCATCAGTCCCTGTAACGTGCAGCTATACAGGACACGTAGCACATGTCATGATACTAAGTGTCCCATCTCTTGTGGAACAGCACCACATTTACACTCCAAGGCGGGTAATTTCCACCTGGACAGATATTTCTTGCTTCGGCCAACCTGGGTCCGGAGTCTGTTCAAAGACTTCTAGGATACCCAAGGCAGGTCATGTCCAGGTGGGACATCTTTAGCGGTTGGACCGAATGGTTTGGTTAACTTCCTTAACCAAACCATTCGGTCACTGTTTCGCCACAGCTTCAGTCTTTCTTTTGATCGTTCTGTGATTCTAATGATTAATGAGAAATTATTTTATTTCTGTTTGTAGAAACACTTTAACAAGCCAATCATATTTTAAAAAGTAGGTCTATCTACACTCGCTAGAATTTCCATGCTCATAAAACCAGTCCTATTTATTCTAACCAGTGATAAATTACACAATCAGTCGTTTTATTTTCAATTTATCTATATAGACAATAAATCGTAATGGTGGTGATTAGACAGACAAGGGTAGAATTGATCGGAATAGTTTGGCGACTCGGTGGGGCGGGCGCGACGCGCGACCTTTCGGCGCCACGCCAGCCTGAAAACGCCCCCTAAAAAGGTTAAGTTGAAAACATACTGCTTACTTGACGAGTTTTAGAATTTTATGAGCTATTGAAAAAACACTGCATTTGCCATGAATCTGAGGTGATTTATAAGCTCCTGAAGTATTATTTTCAGGGTTTTATTTATGGAATGGAATCAATTACCTAAGTATGTCAAACTGAAATTATAGGTGCTCACATGATTTAATTAATTCATAGGTATCTTGGTTTTTGAGATACGAATTCCTTATTATTTTTCGTGTTACGGTACACGGCTGCTGAAAATGAAAATGTGACAACACATTATGTTTATTAGGTTCTGTGACCATTTATCAAGCTCATATACTTAATTGAGTTTTTTTTCTTACTTATTGAGTTTTTGACGGCGACGCAAAATAAACCTTGATTGCCTCCTAGGTAAGTCTTTACGTTTTTAATAACAAGAAATAAAATAAACAACGTGATTACAATGCTCGTAGGAAAAACTAATACTGAAAACCTTGACCACAGTCTTACTTTTCTTGTCTACAAAACTGTACCCACAAGATACTAAGTAACATTATACGAAAAATGTGTGGCGGCTGCCTACCATCTGTAATTTGTTTCATCTGGGTCGTGCGTGGGTCGTGTGTCGCCAGCCGTGATAATGTTCCTCAATTCAAGGTTACACCCAATGTACAGTCAATCAAGTGAAATAGTACTCCTATTTGCTGATATTTAGTTTTTTTCGAAAAGTGTTGACATACAAACAAACAATTAACGATTTGCAAATAATAGGCATGTGTTCATAAGATCTTCGAAATAAGTCCCACGGCAATAAGCGAAAAAATTATTATTAGTAAAAAATAACTAATTATTTGTTTATTTTTTAGCTCTACTACCCTCCTACCTCATACACCTTACTTTATTTAAGATTAAGAATTTTACTAACCAGTGCCTATCATAATATGATGTCGAGATAAATAACTAAAACAATGTTTATGATTCCGTCGCACAACAGTGGCGCCGAGTCTAAGAGACTACTTTCGTGAGACGGACTTCAGATTTATTGACTGAAACTTGACAGTGACAGGAGCGTGACTTCCCGCGCTTTTAATTCTGGGATAATTCGATATCACTGTTGGAGTGATTAATGAAGATATGAAAGCAATCGGTAATTAACACATTTTTAATTATTGCATTTAACAGTAGGTAGGTACCGGCTCGTATGTACGTAGTAGGTCCAGTTTTACATACTCTACAATCAAATTTTATTTGTTTCAAATTGACGTTATTTCAAGTTTAACAAATATCAACTTTATTTCAATGCTATTAAGTTGATTTCAGAGTGACTAGCACTATTAAAAAAGTTATCAAAATGTTTGAAGTTGTAGCGTAAACTGAACTCTGTTGTGTAAGAATTAAAGATATTTTTCCATAAACTCATATTTGTTTACATTTTTGGCAAATTTATCGCAAATTCAGATTAGGTACAAAACAAACCAACTTTCAGTGCCGACTTAACCTACCCGATTTCTTAATTAAATGTAAACAAACAATACGTCACACATTTGCAATTGAGCTTGCAAAAAGACGAAATTATACGATTCTAATATTTTCATTAATTTTGTCTTAATTATTTAATTTATATTTTTTGAATTTACTCAATTTGTGATGTCGACTACAACAGTGCCAGTGCCGAAGCGGGCTCGTAGGATACTTCTTCCTGTATCAACCTTAACAAGACTTGGCTTGGAGGATTTCAGCCGCAAGTCTGTGTACTCCATCAAAGTGTTGAATAAAACAGAATTACGAAGGTATAACAGATAGGTTTTACAGCATAAGCCTTGAAGCATTAGTTTTACAATATAAGCTTTAAAATAATATACGTAGTCTTGTGTTCTTACAAAACCATTGACATTGATTCACCTGGGTGTGGTGAGAAGAGCATGACAATCATGAACAAATGAAGTCTGTCCACTTATAATAAGGCCGTTGGCAAATATTATGGGTACTCCCTGTCCTGGGTTCAAAATGCTAGAATAGGTTGGGCAGTCTGTCATTCTGGCTTGATAAAAAGTTGGAGTTAGGCTGTGTGTAGCGAATATTAAAAACAGCAGTGGGCAAAGTGCATTGTAAAATTTGCAACTATTGAATCAATTAGTTTTATTTAGTCTATCATGGTTCACAGGTGGACAAAGCCCTCTCCCAAGTTGCGCTTCAGCACAGTGTTTTCTGTCTTCGGCAACCATTTATCAAACTTGCATTCCTATTTGAATAATGTAGGTTGTTTTTCTATGAAAGTGATTTCTTGGTACACAAATGTCGTTCTGGTTTGCTCAAAAGTCTGTGTATCTTGGTAAATATTATATCAGGTAAGGTATCCTCATGAATGTTACACAAATAGCCAGCAGTTGTTGGTTCTGAAATCAGAGAGGCATAGACCCTTGCTCTTGTACACTTCCGTAATTAAACTTAGTTTATACGAACTCCCAAACTCCTACATACTCGTAGATATGGGTCATAAAGCTTCAACATAATTCACAAAGTGACATTGCGAATAAGAAACTAAAGGTCAACGTATGTAGATGAGAAAATGTGCATCTAATATGCGTATGTTCTTACCTACCTATTTAGTGAAATCAAGACGATTGAAGTATGTACAAGGATAAAATCCGATAATCTTCGATAATCATTAATTATAATAATCTTCTCTTCATTATATCACCGAAAAAACAAAGTCAAATAATTAGTCAATTATTTTAATCATTCAAAAGACAAGATCTTTTTTTTAAGTAATTCATAATTATAATGCCCTTTAGGAATGTTCTGAGCAAGCTAAAATCAGCAGATAGTGAATGTGTGCAGTATTGCCTATTACGACAATATATACAATCATGTAGAATGAATCATTACATTCTGCAATGTGGCAACACTTCGTGTCTCGTACGTGACGGAGATATCGTTATATACAATACATGTACCTACATAGCAGGCATTTTATCATTAGCACTAAAATGGAAGAAATAATCAAAACCTGGGATCATAATGTGCTCTTATTGTAATAATACTTCGCATACCCATTTCGGCTACGGTGACTGTTTCTGTTACTAACGACTAAGTATAGGTTACGAGCATGGTACACCAGGTTAAGACTACGGTATGGAAGGCTAGGGGGTTTGGGGAGCAAGCGTATACAGATTACAGGGCGAAAAGTTGATAGCTGAGGAGGTGATGATGAATGAAGATGTTGAGAGAACACTATTATGATCACTTTTGGGTAGCTACTTTCCTTAATGAATGAAAATTACATAGTTATATTTGCCAAAAGGCTCCATCAATCCGTAAGATATATATATATTCACTATCAGAATTGTTTGAATTATTGCACAGAATAACTTTTATTCACCCTGAATATAGGCCTGTGTCCCAGCAGTGCGAACATTACAGGCTGATTATGCTATACGCCTTGATGAAACATTTACAAAATCTGAGTTTTCAAAGTCGTCAGATTTACGGAAATTCCACAGTTTTTTCATCAGATTTGCCTGTTTAAGTCATTATACGCTGCACACGATCATACCGAAATCAAAGGCTTTGAAGAAGACTTTATTTTTGGTTCATTTTCGAAATCTGAAAGTGGTCTCCTGACCACGGGACTCGTACTTATCTGAAACTTTTCAATTATATTTTCGGTGTTCTGTCATCATACCGCATCTACTTAAATATCAACTTTTCGCCCTACATATGCTTGCTCAAAAACACTCTGGGCTTCCCTATGCATGTCCCTACTTGCAGTGCGGACACTTTATAATACCATTATGGTAACAGTATTGTATGTAGTAGGAGGGTGGTTTACACTTGAGGTGGTCTCGCCTGTTGTCGAAATCTCCCTTCCTCTGCAGTGCGATTCTGTAACCATCTCACCGTGAAAATTTAGGTGAAGTGAGCGTGGAGTGAGCTGTCATTCCAAATAATGCTAGGGATTGACACTACTGACAACTCACATCAAGATCACTTCACTTGAGTTTTCACGGTGAGACTTTTGCAGAATCGACCGGCTGGTCTTAAAAACGTATAAACATTTTATTTAATCAAACGCCTCCAAACAAATCTATTCTTTGCCACCTCCTCCCAAACGAAAGGGATCTATATTGCATCTTTTCATCCTCTTATTATAACAATACCAAAGCCTGAAACGTTAACATTATTCGACGACGGTATACAAAATGTGCTGTACCCTCAATTGACAGTGAAATATTATGATGTGGGGTCTTACTGGACTCTGCCGAATTCATCATAAAATTTAACGAGAACACTCATAAAAACTAACAAGGGGGTCTGTCTACTCTGAAGTGACACATCTGAATGTTCGGGACCGACGGAAACCGAGGTCTATTTATTGTATCATATCTATTATTTGGGGCCTTCCTAAAATATTCTACTTTGGTTTGAAATTGTCACGTCATGGTAATAAATAGGAACGTTCGCTAGACAACCAGTTAGGCTTATTTCAATTACATTGAATAAAACATACACAGTTATAAGCGTATAAACGTGTTATATATCTATAAGCGTAGCTATAAACATACCTAAAAGCGAATTAAACGATATTTTTTTTTTCAAACATGACATTCAAACGGATTTCTTGAAATAAAATATCTACATGATTACAACATTAAATACTCATTTATTTAACTCTAAAGAAACGCAACAAAACATAACATAACTGTCGAAAAATGTGGGTGTCCTATAGGTACATCTCTGCCTAACCCTTCGAGCCTTACAGGCGTGATGTAATTTTATATGTGCAAGTCTTCGTTACCATTCTGCTTGCATAAATAAGAAAACAAATTGCCAGTAGTACTTAGAAATAAAAAAAGAACAAAAAATATCTGTGGTAATTTTTGACAATCTTCTATCAAATCTTGTCAACTTTGTAAACACATAATTTTTTATTTTTATTTTCAAAAACCGTTTTAGTAACAGTTTGCGAAATCAAAAATAGATAATGGATTCCTCCAGTACTGGGTTTCCGAAGAAGCGAACTCTGCCTAAACTGATGGCATGTATGACCAAAACCAGCTTGGAGACATTTCGAAGCAGGGCTTTGTTTAATTTAGCATTTCTCGATTCCAATGGCGTACGAAGGTATGAACATTGACAAATATAACCTACTTGATCGATCAGCTACGCAATTCTGGTTTTATAATAGTCCTCCAGACAGATCGTATTTTGGCCATGGCGCCATGTTTATAAGTGTCTAGTCTATGATGGCGGCACATCTCAACGGAGCCTTCAGCGCGGGAGATATTATAGTGCACAAGTGTGTACGCATACACAAGTGCGTCTGTCTTCTCTGACTCTCATGGTCCGATGGCACGGAATCCAACACGACCGGAGAGAGATCAGGACCAGGAAAAAGGGCTTAACGTGCTTTGCGACGCACGGGGTTATCACACCGCCAACTTCGAAACTCTGGGCTGTTACTAAGAAATTCCTAATGGAAAACCTAATAACACTTCTTGTTTAATATATAAGTACGTAGCGTAAAAAAATAGATAAGCCTGGCTCCAGTCTGTGACTTGCTTGCTTTGCAACCCCAGGCCGTCAAATTCAGCAGTCGCACTTCATCATCATCTGCCTAGCCTTTTCCCAACTATGTTGGGGTCGGATTCCAGTCTAACCGGATGCAGCTGAATACCAGTACTTTACATGGAGCGACTGCCTATCTGACCTCCACAACCCAGTTACTGGGTAATACGATACCCCTTGGTAAGACTGGTTGTCAGACTTTCGGGCTTCTGACTTCCCGTAACGACTGTCAAAGATCCACGAATGACAGCCGGGACCAACGGCTTAACGTGCTTTCCGAGGCACGGAGGGGTCTCGGTATGTAAAGATGGGCACCCATCTACAGACCAATCGCGGCTGTGCGGCTGTTATTATTTAGCCACGGGCCCCCCAAATTATCAAATTCAGCAGTCGCAACCACTAAATCAAAGTGGTAGAATAAACAGAGCTTTTGTTAGAAAATGATCTAGTTAGTTGCAGTGACAAGTTAGGAAATAATGCATGTAGAACGTTTTTCATCATAAATTTGTAATTTTTTCTAGGCGTAAACTTCCTTTACACGAATGCCTCATTTTGGAAATGAGAGAATCTGGTTATGGAGATGCGGCAGCGTACCTACGAGACCTCATTTATGATAATATGCAGCTTGTTAACGAAGACGATATCGGTATTGTAGTAGACCTCAGAAAAAGAGATGATTATTTGGAACACATCGCAGACATTCTGCAAAAAGCGGAAAAAGAACACGAAGAAGGTTTGTACCTATTGATTGATTAATTATTATTATTCAGTTTATTTATTTTCTTCCATATTAAGCATGTATTGCCTAATATAGAAGAAAATTTTTACATATTCCTTAATAAAAGATACCTCTGAAAATCATTTAAAATTACTAAAAATGGTCCGTCAGTGTCTGGAGCAGAGCGTCCAAAATACCGGTGGTTAAATTTAGTTATTTTACTGGTTTAAAATTGTTTTGGTTAACCATTTAAAAAAAAAAACTTTTGTTTAAAAATAATGTACCGGCTCGCTACCCTCCTCAAAAAACATTTGTTTTACTTTTCTTGCCACAAAAAAGCTTAATATTTTTACTTATTATAATTGTTGTGTTAGGTTCATAATCTGGTACTAAATCAGGTAAATACAATCGCGTAATGCTCTCCAAAGTATAGGATGGCTTCCTTAGATAAAAGAATTTAGTAGATACCGCGACTTTGTTCGCGTGTATGTCGGAAAACAATAATCTGACTCTACTAATTATTTTTCTAAAATGAAAGCGTAAAGCCCTTACTCTTTATAACATCAGCCATCCACCAGTGAAAGTCTCATCAAAATCGGTCCAGCCGTTTCAGAGATTAGCCGGAACAGAACAGACAGAGACAAAAATAAAAATGTTTAAGTACCTACCTACCCAAGTATATACTTTCATATCATCATCATCTTCCTGCCCTTATCCCATGTTACTTGGGGTCGGCGCAACACGTTTTCTTCTTCCATTCTCCTCTGTCAGCCGTCACGCTATCATTCACTCCCTATTCTTTCATATCATTCCTCACACAATCCATCCATCGAAATACTTTCATATGCATTTAGTAAAAAGCTATTATTATAACATTAAAAACAGACACTTCAGTTTCATTTATTTGTATAGATGTTTAAGTAACGTTTTGGAAAATGATTGTCTAATAGAATCAATTTATTCCACCGCCAGACCATCCGAAGAAAGAATGCATCCACTTACTCAACCTAGCGCTCCACTATGCTGAAAGGGAAAAGGGTATCCTATGGTTGGCCGAGAAATTCTTTCAAGCAGCGATTGCGGTATCGAGTCAGTACCTTATCGATGGTGGTCGGTTGAAAGCTGTCTGTAAATACCATTATGGAAAGTTCCTGCTGGATAAATGTAAGTTTATATTATTAATACAATCTAATACTAAAATATACATATTATGTACAAGTATATAAAGAAAATAAAAAAGGAAGAGCTCATTGGGCATCAACGTTGTCAGTGGGAAATGTATTCAAAAGGCTGGCTGCGTTGCCACGTTGGATGGGACTGCTGATTCTTTGAATTAAAAATAGGCCAGCCCTCGTGATGAGTCGACCAACAGCTTGGCGATGTCCTGAAATACTCGATGAGCACTCGAACCCCATTTACCCCATTTACATTAGTTCCAGGAGCAGACCCAGAAGAACCATTTACGTTACTCACAGAAGTAAGAGATAGTGCTATCGGAAAGGTTAAGTGTCTTTTTCATATTAATTTGACTTATTACCTATGTATTTTCACTAACTCTAATATTAATAGTGGACAAAGAAGATAAGTGGAGAAATAGTTTTAACCGGTGAAAAGTTATTTAATACAAACAATTTAGTACGCACGACGACATATCAAGCTATACATTTCCAGTAAAGCTGACTTCTCAATGTTCAAAAAGCCTATAACAATGCGACGTCAGCTAAAAAAAAATATCTTTATTTCAGACCTATAACAGTCCATACGTTGTTAGTGGTTAGTAACAGATTGTGCTTAAGTACTATGTTAGTATTATTAGCATCCTGAAGATGATTGTTGGCAGAGTGGACTGCCCCATCCAAAGACACTGGGTCAAAATAAGTATAGGGTTATGTTAATTAAATACTTAATTAATTAACATAACCCTATACTTATTTTGACCCAGTGTCTCAGTGTCAATCATTTTCAGGATGCTGTTCCGAGTGCTACGCAAGCGTTGCAGTGAGGAAGCCGCTTTCTTACGCATGATGGCGTGAAAGCCATCTGTATGTAAAACTGGAAATGTATAGCTTAATATGTCGTCGTGTGAACTGCACTTATAAACTTTTTTTTATTTAGCCTGCACTGTCCCACTGCTGGGCAAAGGCCTCCCCCAAATCCTATCAGGCATCTTTTTCTAGCGCCACCTCCTTGCGGTACGCGTCTAGGTCGTCTCGCCACCTCTTTCTGGGCCCGCCTCGGCGGCGCCGTCCATCCTCAAACACCCACCGTGTGGAGACTGTTACCCACAGTTATTATTTCTTTTCACACTTTTTAATATTATTATTATTTTATTAATGAACATTGTTATCTTGACTTCAGCTCTGGCCTCTATACGAAGCGGAAGAAGAAGGTGACGTAGTGCCTCCTGATACCGTGTTTAAGTCCACTGCCTTACAACTGCTCAGGGTCCTCCTCAACAAAGCACGAACGGTGCGCAAGGTGGACGCCGCTAAGGCTGAGAGATTGGCTCGTTTAGCTGAGAGAAGAGCTAAAGATGGTTAGTTAGTCATTCTTTCGTACCGTAGTTTTTTTTAGGTTGTTTTCAATGTATTTGTGGTAAGGGGGTTGAGGTTTGTCAGAGATGACGAAGTCAAATCTCTGGAACTTTGTCACGTCCAATAGATATGTAGAATTATTTTTGTTGAAGGGTAGTTTTTGTTCTTTTGTTGGGCAGAGTCAAATATGAGGTCTAAGCTGGAAGTGGTTGGATTTTTCATCTCAGTGTGCATATACACGAGTGACGACGGCAGAGGCAACTGCAGCCGTCGACGCGTGGGCGGCTGCCGTCGACAAAGTGCCGCTCGTGTATATGAGGACCTACGGTGCTGAAATACACGAGCGGCATGATTCGTGTTGCCGGCGGCCGTCGATGCGTCGGCACTCGTCGGTGGCTGCAATTGCCGTTGACGGGTTTCGCTCATGTACATGACCACCTAATCGTACATTACATTTATATATTTTTGAAATATTTTAGCCGGCGAAATACACAAAACAGCAGAGGCAATAATAGAAATCGGCATTTGTCAGTTAATGATGAACAACTTGAATAACGCTCAAAAGACTCTAGAGAGAGCATTCAAGATACATGAGCAAAGTAAGAACATAGAAGGGCTCTGCGAGGTTAAGATGCACATGGCAGCTGTTATGCAAAGGTACTTACGTTTTACAATAGTTTTGAATGATAAAGTTTAGTTTTAAAAATCTTTTTTATGGCTGATTTTTCCAACGCTGGATAATTTTATGCGAGGAATAGATTCGAATTTATGACAGTTCTTCCATACAAAATTTTTCAAACGTCAATTTTATTCCACGAATAAAAATTATCTGTCGATAAAAAATCAGCTCTTAGAAAACAAAAAAATCAACCTACTTCAACTTTGGGTGAGGACTTAGCCCAACATTGGAACAGTGTTGGCTAAAACACAAGAACCGAGAAAAGTATTTCCTATCGAAAAAGTTCTTCTTGGTACATAGTACTTACTCGTGCGCGCAACATAAACATTTTTTTTATATTTTTGTATTATAGATAATATTTAAAAATATAATTTATATGTAATATAATGAAATAAAAGAAGTATATAATAAAACATATTTCAAAAATAACAAACTATTATTCTTCTTTTTCATTAAGTATTTCATATCTCCATGCACCGCCAAATATTGCTCAAACAATAATATTCCGACTTCTCATACGAGTAATATTCCACATTTCATAAAATACATACGTATTAAACAAGAATATTACATTTGCAAGCCTGCTTCTATTGAATCCACATTAATTAAATATGTAATAACCATAATTATATGCATTTCAATCGTTTAATGCAAAATAATTCTTAGGCTTCAAAGTGTAATTACAATTATTTCTTAATTTACTACAACGGATTTAACTCTCTTCGACACAATCTCAAAGTTAAAATTTGCGTCTAACATGTCTTTTATGGAGAGCCACTGCTCTCCACTGCTCATAAGTCACTAATTATGAGCTATAGTTCGTGGGTTCGAATCAAGGGATGCGCTTTACTTTATGTAAATAACTTCATGAACACTGCTTTCAAAACGGTGAAGGAAAACATCGTGAGGAAACCGGCATGTCCTAGAAAGAAAAAAATCGAAGACGTGACATCTACTAACCCGCACTGGGCCCGCGTGGTGGATTACTGCCTACTCCCTCTCACCGAGAGGAGGCCTGTGCCCTAGGTGGGAACCGTATAGGTTGATTATGATTGTGCTTTATGTCTTTTATCATAAAGATGTCATTATTCCACCTGTGTTCACCTGCATTTGAGAATTTCGGAGCATTCTTCTTCCATAGGTACTACATATTTTCTGCACTCTATTGATTATTTTTTAGCTGTGTTTGTGATAGATCTTACTTCTCACTTCTTTCAAGTCGGAAACATTTTTGAACTTATGTCCGAAGAGCGTTAAATAAAATCTATCTGGTACAGATTGGGTGAGCATGAAGCTGCAGCCAAGCTGCTGACGGAGATGGGAGCCAGTGCCATGGAGCATGGCCTGAGGAGACAGCTCGGCCGGGCGCTGCATCTACTTGGCGAGCTTCATCTGAGGCGGGAGAGGCCAGAACTGGGCACCCAGCATCTGGCTGAAGCATTTCTTTGCTTTATGGGCTTTCATTTTGAATCGGTATGCATATCATGTACTTCCTGTTTAAGTCTTACTTACTGCGCAGACGCACTTATAACAAATACTTAATGGGAATATGGTTACTACTATTTTCATTCGACAGTTTGTAAAATAATGTTTTTTATTTATTTATAAAGGTGACCAATGCTGGCATCGTAGAAATGGATAAGACGAAGGGGGAAGAAGATATAGGAGCGATATACGGGGCCACAAAAGAAGTATTCGAAGAGGAAGCTGAACAATCAAGACTTATGACGGCTATTTCTGCAGGTAAATGACCTGTGATATTTGTTTTGAAGTTCAATCTGGGACATGATTTTTAGCTATTTTGTAAAGCTTTGCCCCACGGAATGGAGGTGGAATTTCGAGGAAAGGTTGTGGTCAGTTATTAAATATTAGTTTAATCTGTTTGTGACAAACTTTACATAGCAAACAATATTATGTCTATTGATAAATTAATGAATCCTGATGTGGTGTAGGTATAATTGTTTTGGTTTTTCCAGCAATCACTAATATCAAATTATGTTACAGGTCAAGAACTAATGGCTTCCTATTTCAATTTGTTGAAAGAGGCTGGCGAATGTTCAGTCGCTAAAATGAAAACGATTGAGTGGAAACTATTGCACTCGGGCTGGTGGATCAAGAAACAACACCACGACTTCCTGCCGTGTGTATGCCCTATACACAATCGGTCTCCATTGGATGTGTTATGGTAAATATTATTTTACTAAATTATGACGTCAAAAAAATACTATTCTTGTACAAAAACAGTATCGCTGTACTGACTACACTTTATTTTTAGGCTCCAATTAGCAGCCAAGGTGTCCCATGTTCAAGTATCTACCTATGAACTTGGCCAGGAAGGTCTCGGCAGAACATCAACAATCCAAGATATCAGGAAACGACACAGCAGCTTTGCTAAATCCAAATCGACTCTAAGTCACACAACATCCAATACTAATGCATAATTATTTAAAACCTATCTACAATCAATATATGATTATTATATTTTTTCCTTATTGTAAGTACTGAATTACTTACATTTCCTTAATAATTTAATACCCTTATTAAATTATTCAGGAAATGTAAGTAATTCATATTTTTCTAAACAGGTAATTATTTAGAAATAAAATGTACTTTATTTAATATAAAGTTTATTAGTTCGTCTCGTTCATCGTACAACGTACAAATGATATAATTTAAATGTATATTTACAAAGAACTTACACTTACCGCATAGTTAAATAATATTGAGCAAAACATGCAAATGATTGCACCGTCTTCAATACCTTCCCGTGTGTAAAAGGTCTGCCACCGATATAACATCTTTCTTGACAATAGCAATATGTAACAAAATCATTTTATTCTGTGCTCAGCACAGGTGAAACAATAATGCGAGAGCCATGCGTCCATATTTACATAAAATTAAATTTAGGAATCTACTATATAACTATTCAGCACGCTTTGGTAGTTTTGCGTGGTGCAAGGCGGACCTTGAATCCTTCAGCGCGCTTCAAGATGATGTCAGCCTGCAATTTGAAGTCGGACTCCTTAAGATCTGAGTGGACCCGGAAATTCCTGAGTATCGTAGACAGGATGATCTTCAGCTTCAACATGGCGTATTTACGACCTATGGAAGAAACACATAGATTGAGTACAAAAACATTTAACACATCATGGATTGCTTTAACACGTTGCTACGTTTTGTTAGTGTACGTACCGACGCAACTTCTGGGCCCAGCGGAGAAAGGCACGAATGCGTAATAATGGCGATTGGCAGATCTTTCAGGCAGGAAGTTGTCGGGGTCGAACTTTGTAGGGTTAGGGTATACGTCGGGGCGGCGGTGCAGCTTGTACGTGGCCACCACAACTGTGGTACCAGCAGGCACTTGCTTACCGCAGGAGGCTGTTGAGAGATAAGGTTTTATAAAGATGACTGTTATAAATGTTTCAACACAACAGCGGAAATATAAACTATTACTTACGAAGAGTGATATCTTGTTTAAGGTGACGCGCAATGATTGGCACTGGTGGGAACATCCTCAATGTTTCCATGAGGCACCTTTCTAGATATTTCATTTCCAAGGTATCCTGGAATGTAGCGGGGCGGTCTGAATCTCCAAAGATCTTGTCGAGCTCATCGATAACTTTGTCTTGAATGTCCTGGTGGATTCCCATCATTGATAGGAAGAAGCTGCTACCGGCAGCAGTTGTGTCGTGACCCTGAATGAAACATTATATTTAATGCGTGATTTTATATTCTATAAAAGAAATCGTGATTGTTGTCTGCTCTATTTATTTAGAATATTTACCTCAAACATAATGGTGTCCACTTGTTCTTTAATTTCCTCGTCGGAAATAACAACGCCGCTCTGTGCACTTTCGAGGAGTAGGTCAAGGAAAGCCAGACGTTTCTTCTGTCCTACATCTGCGTCATCTACATCCAAGTCGTCCTTAAGACCAGCTGACTGCCCGAAGGAGAGACCCTCCACGGATGTGGTTTTGTTGGCTTCATCGGTAGTGGCACTGTAGTCTTGCAAGATTGTCGGCCTCTTGCCAGAGTTGAATTCCTCCTTCTTCCTTCGGATAACCTGAAAATTCATAAATGTAATGAGATAAATGGTTTAGTACCTACAATTAATGTCATAGTCATTTATACGCGGTTCATTATAATGCTAGTTTATTCCGTCGCCTTTGATGGTCGCATCAATAACTAGTTCCCAGTAGCGTCCAATAGGTCATCGAGTCTAGGACGCTTAGGTAATTCCAGTTATTACGATGTACTAGTTATGTAATATGGTGTGTTACCTTCTTGGTCAGACCGTGGATGACGTCAAGGAGTTTGGTCTGCTTCTTTGCGTAGTCTGTGAGTTTGAATAGAAGGTCTGGCCTGAGCCAGATCTTAGTGTGTCTCAAGTGAAGGATGTCACACATCTTCATCACAGCCATAGCATATTCGAACCCACTCTGGTCTTGTGTGGATTTGCTGACACCCATAGCGGTTTCTAAAATAGATAAATAAAATGTGTAATGAAACAAATCAATCCTAGAAAAGATTTTATTTTGATTTTATTGTAAATTATTTAATTTAATATAATGTTAGTATTGTTTAAATAGATTTTAAATCTATTTTATGTAATTTTAGTGACTGTTGTAGTACGAGTTTTGACCTCCATTGAATTCAAAACAATTGTGTAAGAAGGATAGCTATAAAGGAGCGTAACGATCGTGGCCGGGAATGGAGAATATTGGCCATTAGCACGTGAGCACGTGGGGGGTCGCCAAACCTAACGCCCAGTAGTACTACGTGCCCGATGAATCAGTGCCGACTGGTACCACGCACGTACCAATGATTCAATCATACTTCCATCAACACTAACCGGAGAGATTCGTCTTTATGACATAATGACCTGGCACGGTGTTCTTGATGGCAATTGAAATCTCGCAGTGCGATGCATTAACTAGCATTGGGGCTTCAACTGCTTTAAAATATAACTACAGTGCAGGACTTTAATGTATTGTAAAATGCGACCAAGTTGATTATTACTGCGGTTGATTTTGATGGCGTGACTGGTGAATTAGCAAAAATAACAATTCTGATAGCGACAACGTTTATAGCTGATAATAATATAAATAAAAGTCTGTCTAATGGCCTTTGTTAAGCTTTGTTAACCCTTATATAAGGTTAAATTAGCATGGACACTAACACGCAAAGGCCTCTTAGTTCCTTCCGAGGCTTCGTTTTCCGCTTAAGGAAAAACGGGTAGTAGGTATAGTACCGCAAGTTTAGGCGGGTCTACACAGAACCGGATAAATTGTTCTAAGCAAACTACATAATTACAACCATAAACATCACGGATACAATCCATACTGCTATTTAGTGTTCTATTTATCTCAACTTCGTTCTAGTGACTATTATTATTATACGCAATAAGGCGATTACTGGCTACGTGATAAGTGTACATTTGCGTAGTTTGAAAATGTAGGAATTATAGTTACATGGAATTACTTCTTAAACCGCATAATACGATCATGCAATATGCATATAGTAGATGTAGCGGCATGCGGCGGCGCGATTCGCGAGTATTGTGCATTAAACATAATTTCATATAAGAGCGAGTTGAATCAACACGTAGGTAATCTTCGTCTCGTAGATTTCGCAAACGGTTTAATAGGTTCTCGGGACATTTGCTTCAAGAACACGGTCTGCTGTCCATGTGAGGGCCGCCGTGTTGTCACAGCGTGGCTGCCTACGTGACATTACATACAAATTGCTCTTTATCCTGCTTTATTTTTGTACAAACACCTTGAAATTTAAGACCATTCCCACTTAACGCGTTCAGTCTAGTTTTAGGGGGCTTTTAGTTTAATGTTAGTCTTTATGTTTACTGAATGAGACAATTTAAAGCGTTTGAATTTGGTTGTTTGCTTTATTATCTTGAATCATATTTATAGCCCCTTCACATTTTGTATTTAATAGATGTGGGATGCGAATCTAGGCAAACGAACTGCTGATGGTACTAGATTGTCAAGTGAAGGTTACCAGTAAATTGATCGCCTATCGTTTGCTATAGGTCGTTAGATCTTGAGAATGTTTTGAGTGTTCATAGTGTTCAGTGATTCAGCTCCCAATGAGCATTTGTTGGAAATCAGACATACCTATATCTTACTAAGTGTTTAGTTACCTAAACATCAAAGTGAATTGCATTGAGTAGACGAGTCATTGAGAGGAAATATATTCAAATTATAACTATTCGTCGCACGCGCATAGGACCATTGGTAACAAAAACTGAATGATCCTACGCATGTCTAGTAGCACGTACGCGACAAAACACTGAAATGAAATGTTATTTTAACTATTTTAAATGTTATATTCAAAGTTGTTGTACACGTAATTTGTTGACTTCAATGAATACAATAGACTTTTGTATTTATTTATATTTGAATATTTATAAAACATGACTTGTATTTTTCCGCCTCATTTCCATTTATTAGTAAAATTAGTAATCAGTAAAATTAAGCTTTTTAATGCTAGACGCAAAACTGGCGTAAATAGATACCTACTGTCCTTAGTGACAAGGGAAAGTCGAGAGTTCTGTAGGTACATTGTAAAGTTATTTGTAGAACGAATGCTTTTAGCATTTAACTACTAGTAAGAACCTTTTTGAAAGGCTTTCTCTGCCAAAAAAAAGTCAATAGCGACGTTGATCTCATTTGAAAAGAGATAAGATGAAAACCTACTTACCAAGTAAGATTTCCACAGTGCATTCGCTCATGTAGTCATGGCAGTCGAACTCTCCAGTCTCCTTCTTCAGTTTGCTGACAACGGACCTCGAGTTGGCGTTGAACAGGTCGATGAAACTCTTCAGCACGTTCAAGTGGAAGGTAGGAGCGATCAGCTTGCGGTGAGACCTCCATTTCTGTCCTGAGAATACGAGAAAAATAAATGTCAGAGTGGTTCATAATCCTTAGCCATTTGAAGCATGTAATCAATGCTTGTATCGTTAATAATTACAAGTTAATTGAGACTTATTTATGCGGCTGTAAAGTATTTCCTGAACTTTGTTTATGGATATCCTTTGTTTATGTCTAAAGTGGAATTAAAGAAACGACCTTA